>OY757025.1:116015771-116615771 GCA_963580285.1 Lucinisca nassula | reverse complement strand
TAATATTAAAAGGTCATAAATCCCCAGTTAGATTCTTCCAGGTCTTGGCTGATATGGAATTACCCCACCCACCCAGACCTTTTTAACTAAATTAAAAATATCTAATGATCATTTCTGGACTTCCCTTTTTATTCACATCTATGTGGTTAAATTATGATCACATAAAGCAGATATTGCAGAGTTCTCGGAAACGCCGAATCCGGCGTATTTTTACGCCTGTTTTTGCTTTTGTACGCGTAAAATTTCCAGTCGTGGATTCTTAATTACGCCAATTTTTTTCGCCTGACGCGTCCGTAATCCCGTTTAAAAATGACCTCAATTACATCAAAAGATGACAGCGGGTGTCCAATTGATCTCCAAATTTAGCTACCGCTTTCGGATCAAAAGTTTACCGTTAATCGGCGCCGCCAGGCTTGTCCAAGCATTACCTGGCGAGGACAGTCGTCTGTATTACTCTCTCGGCCAATCAAAGCGTCACGGCTAGAAGATTGGCAGGTCAGTCTTGCAGTTTGCGAGATGCAGCAATCTCGTGGCTGATTAACATTAATTGACTGTTTTGTTTCCGGATACTTGTATACACAGTTGGATTATCGGTAATTTGATTGTTGAAAAAATGTCGGAGGCATAATTAAAGGATGCGATAATCTAGTGTTTAAATCGTTTTTATTACGATTAAAGAAAATTATGACTCGAGTTTGTCGCATTATCAAGTTACCTTGATTAGGTCTATTTGAATGAAAGAAATTAATTATCAAGTGTTGAACTGCCTGCTAATAGTGCAGGTCCGGGCATCTGATCTGGGCCTGCACTGTTGTTTTTTTTTTCTGTCCCCACGTGGGGCTATTGTAACGGTCTTCGCCGTCCGTCCGTCTTACCGGATAACTCCTAGACGGTGATAGATAGAAACCTGAAACTTTGGGAACTGACAGATCTTTGGTCTGGGGAGTGCATGACACTTTCGGAATTTTTATCACGCCCTGGGGGTAGGCCCAGGGGGGTAGGGCCCGCGGGGGTCAAAAATCAAAATTTCCAGGACATGGTCGTGAAACATATCAAATAATCCAAAAGTTTCATATGCCATTTTATGTACTAGGATGTAGTGCATGGCCTGAACAGACTTGTCCTGTTGGTGCAGCCTGATCAGAGCCTGTACGACTTAACTGCTCACACTCAATTTAAACCCATATCCTTATGAATAAATTAATTTACCCAGTCCACTCATGACTTTCAAAGCCTAATGTTATTTATCCATTCAAATTCACAATCTGAGTGACAGTGTAAATCCTGATTAGATGGAAGCCATCTGATCTGGATCTCCACTGCAAGAAAAGGGTTTGTCATATTAAGCAGAATAAGGGTTCAAGCCCCAAAGTCTTTTGGAGTCGCACTCTACAGCCGTACACATTTAGCCATAATTGACACACGCTTTTAGGGTCAAACTCCAACTTTTCAAAATTTGACTCCAACTTTTCAGATTTGAATCCAACTTTTTCCATTGATGGATTCTTAAACTTCTGTTTTCAAAATCCTAGTGAGAACTCTGTATTGCTGCTGAGTTATATTTGTTCTAACAACATCAGTATGCAACATACAATATATAGCAATACTAAATAATAAACCACAAAGACTCCAAGAAACACACCCAAAAAGGTTTATAGGAAAGATAAAGTCATTCAGGATATCATATCAATTAAGAACATAAGAAAAAAACTATTAAATTCAGGTTTATACAGCTGGTTGTCAGCAGCCTCACAGGCTAGTGACAGCCGGTTGTCAGCAGCCTCATAGGCTGGTGACAACCGGTTGTCTGTAGCCTCACAGGCTGGTGACAACCGGTTGTCAGTAGCCGTCGCCTAATGTATTATATCTGCATTGAGGTAAGCAATATAACGTCACACACACACACAAAAGATCTTTGATATGAATTAATGAACAGAGAAATAAATACTGTTGGCATATAAAAAACAAGTAAATCAAGGTCAACATACCCAAACTCAATCAATAAATTGCAATGCATTTATTTGAAAAGCAGACAATCATACTTGGACCTCTTTTACAGAGGTGAGACCAGGCCCCGAGATTTTGTTTGTTTGATTTGAGGTTTAATGCCCCCGTCAACACTATTTAGGTCATTTTGGAGACTTTGCTTCCAATTTCGTGGGACTTTTACCCGACATTAAGATGAAACAACATCTCAATCCCTGCCGCCCAATAAAACCAATAGGTTTTGTATGCATGGACGGGCCGATTAGCAGCAGTTTTCCTGGGCAAGCTTAGACCTTCCAAGCAGATTACCAGTACTAATGTGCAGTCGGTATCAACTCTGGGTGGAAGCATCGTGCATAGGAGTGTAACGGTGCATCGGACCATCGATGCATTGCGATAGGTACTGGGTCGATAGTACTGCATCGATGGTAAAGTTAAACATCGATGACTATCGCCGATAGTGTTTTGAACTATCGATAGTTTCGATAGTTTTCTATATCACAAGTTTTTCAGATAATTCCCGAAGTTGTTTTCATTCTTATTCTTTATTACCACCTGCATCTTGTACCCGGCCAGACGTCAAACTGTATATTGTCCTAATTATAATCCAATAATCTCCTGTGTCAGTGGGAGCCAACAGCTGTTTGTCGCCAAATAAAGGCAATTAAAATTACAGCCGAGTCGTGATTTGGTGGTAGCATACAGATACAATGTGTTCATGCATCCTATTTTGGTATGCATTATGTCGGTATAGAGTCAGTACGCTGAATATTCCTTCATTGAACTGGTAAATTTGCGGCTTTCTGAAGCATATTTCAACAGCACTTTGATGTTAATTGATTTCGAAATAAATGACACGGACGACACGCATATTTTGATTACGCTAATCTGTAAGCCAGTGATAAGAAAAGCGATAATTAATGCGTGTTTACACAGTGGTATTTATTATCAAAGGGTGCCGCCCGCATTAGCACATGAAGCATGGAAAGTCCGCACGTGTCACTACCGCTTCAAGAGATGCAAAACATTGTTCTGGTTGATGTTTTAGAGGATTCTTATTTTTTTTTTCTTCCAAAAACAGACATGAAAGGAAATGAAATACGTGTCGTCCTGCAAAGAACGTTTATAATTGGGCACCCAGACATGTTTATACAGCCGAGGAATTAATTTTGAATCTTGGACACAGTGTATTCATAATATGCACAGGGAAATACCGCACTAGAAAACAATTAAAGAAATAAAAACGTGGTACGATTTTCTGTTTATTTATTTTGCTAAAATATTTTAAAACATTTTACCAAACAAAAGAATCATACAAATGAAGTTTAGAAAAAAATCATTACACAATGAAAATGACGGGAAATTAGATAAGTTGGCTGTTGCAAGAATGTCGGGGATGACGTTGTAAGGCATGTTCGGCACGTTACTGATGACGTCATCGGTCGACCGGGGTCGACTTGGAATGGTGTTTCGTCTAACAAATGCAAGCGATCGGTTGTGTACCGAAACACTGAGACTTATATTAAAAATTTCCTCAGATTTTCAGTCAGAAGATTCAAATCTAACTTCCAATATCACAAGTCCTGGTGTATGAATGTCGTTTGACGTGACAACAGCAACAATTCTGATTCTGAATTGTATGCATTGCTGACCTATTTTTTTTTTTCAATTATCTACTATCTATTTTAATTGGGCCTATTTCTTTCATAAAAAAATGTTTGTAAAAATATTTTCTCGATAGCTAAACGGTTGTGGATAGAGGTGGATAGAAAACGGCGTCCTGCAAAATTCCCGACTTATCATCGGAAGCTCGATCCGTGTCAATAGCCAACACTAGCATACATATGTGTTTACACAAGTTAAAGCGTTCGACCTTTTCCCGCCAAGCGTCTGCTATTTTGGCGCCAAAACATAACCATGCACGAGACAGTAGAATAGTTCATTTTTATTAATATGCATGTACATCTACCGTTAGATGTTACTAATCATCTTAGGCGCGATTTGATTGTGGATTAAATTTTATGATCGAGGGATAAATGCAGATTGGAGACATAACTCGATCTTATTTTCACACCTTGTCACGCAGAACATTGTGGGCTTATTTTTACAGTGTAATAGTAGACTAGACTGATCCGTGACAAATACGGTCGGCGTCTATAAAAGGATTCGGTTAACTTACATGGTCCTTTTTGTTGGACCCAACGTCCCGTTTTATAACGAGGCGTAGGTGTATTTATTCAATTTATCATGTCTGAAGTGATTTTGAAGACAAGCAAAGATTTCATTGCCTTCGTGGAGAGCTTACATTTATTTTGAAAAAGAAACTGATGTCACATTCTCAATGTGAATTGATACATGTAAACGTACTTGGCTACATGTACTTCTACTAAAATGAGTCTCCCGGCTCTTCCATGTGGATTTCCACTTACAGGAAAGAATAAGTTCCTGGGGAGCTGTTTCCTCTTGTAGGGCAGACAGAAAAGCAAACAGGAGTTTACAACAGTTGTCCCTCGGTGTAAAGTATCCTGTTTATTTCTTTTATGCAGATAAAAGATACTTAAAAACAGTTTGAAGATTTGAATAGGTTTTATTTCCTTCTCAAACAAGAAAATATGTTCCAGGCAATAGTATCGCAATAGTAGTCGGCAATAGTAATAGTATCGCAATGGTTCTTCTTGCAATGTCAATACTATCGCAATAGTCATTTTCTGACTATCGTTACATCCCTAATCGTGCAGCCCATATATTTCTTCAAGCCCCTATGGGCGGGGGCCCCGAGATTATAAAACTTTTTTCATGCTCAACTCTGATGAAATTTAACTGCTAATAAATATCAAAATAATTTCATGCTTAAAACATCAAAGCCAACTATTTATCCTGCTCATAAATGTTAAAATGCCAACAATCATACAGTTGTTGGCATTTTAACCTTTATGAACAGGATAAATTTCATGCTCAGTTGAGTTGAGCATGAAAAACGTTTTATAACCGTGGGGCCACGTGTCTGCCAAATGTAACTTTACTGAAGTGCACAGCCTTTACAACAGAAGTTCAGTCATATCATGCCAACTGAAAGTTGATTATGAAATATGAAAACAATATACAATAAGTGGATAAGGCCTAAAAAAAAATGTGTGTTTCAGGTAACCCAACCGTGCCTAATTTTTTACCCCCTACCCTAATTTTTAAAGGATATTTTGGGATTCCTAGGGGTTTTCCCGTCCAAAAATAGATTTCCCCTATCATTCTCATATAAAAACTTTTAGCAAAATAAAAAAATCTCCTACCTATCGTCCCTGTTTTGAAATTCCATGTTACCTGAAACACACATTTTTTTTTTTATTTTTTTTTTTGGCCTAAAAAAATTTAACTCAATTTCAGACATCTAAGAAAAGAATACCATATAAAGCATACAGTACTGATGATGTACAAAAGGCTATATCAGAAGTCAGTAATAATAGACTATCAATTAATAAGGCAGCAGACCTATATGGGGTTCCAAGAACAACTCTAAAAGATACAGTACGGCTCAGGTATTTGAACCGTTTTTCTTTTTCATTCCGCGGACAACTTTTTAAATCCGCGTTTTTCCGCCGAATGGTTTGGAGTAAACCACTCCGAGTGAAAATATTTTACTCCAAGTTATGCGCTCGATATTCCGAGGAAATTCCACGGACCTCAGAGCTTACCTGTGATATTTGGAGTGTTTGCGAGTATTTGCGAGTGGTGATTAATTAAATTAAACATGTGTCGCCGGTGCGACGTATCAGAGGCCAATAATGGCGGCCGAAACCCGTAAAAATTTCGCTGACAGCTATCACCTTTGATTATTTGTTTCTCACTTGTCCGATAATACTTCACATTAAAATTATTAAAGAATGAAAGACAAATGATTATATTATATCAAAATAATTTTCTTTTTTTGAAAATATCAAAATTACATGGAGAAATTTTGAGTTCAAAATGACCGATTTTGCAGTTTAAAAGAAGTCAATAATGGCGGCCGAAACCGGTCAAAATTTCGCTGACAGTTGTCACCTTTGATTATTTGTTTCTCAATTGTCCGATAATACTTCACATTAAAATTATTAAAGAATGAAAGACAAATGATTATATTATATCAAAATAATTTTCTTTTTTTGAAAATATGAAAATTACATGGAGAAATTTTGAGTTCAAAATGACCAATTTTGCAGTTTAAAAGAAGTCAATAATGGCGGCCGAAATCCGTTAAAATTTCGCTGACAGTTATCACCTTTGATTATTTGTTTCTCATTTGTCCGATTATACTTCACATTAAAATTATTAAAGAATGAAAGACAAATGATTATTTTATATCAAAATAATTTTCTTTTTTGGAAAATCTTAAAATTAGATGGAGAAATTTTGAGTTCAAAATGACCGATTTTGCAGTTTAAAAGAAGCCAATAATGGCGGCCGAAACCCGTCAAAATTCCGATGACAGTTATCACATTTGATTATTTGTTTCTCAATTGTCCGATAATACTTCACATTAAAGTTATTAAAGAATGAAAGACAAATGATTATATTATATCAAAATAATTTTCTTTTTTTGAAAATATCACAATTACATGGAGAAATTTTGAGTTCAAAATGACCGATTTTGCAGTTTAAAAGGAAGCCAATAATGGCGGCCGAAATCCGTTAAAATTTTGCTGACAGCTATCACCTTTGATTATTTGTTTCTCATTTGTCCGATTATACTTCACATTAAAATTATTAAAGAATGAAAGACAAATGATTATATTATATCAAAATAATTTTCTTTTTTTTGAAAATCTTAAAATTACATGGAGAAATTTTGAGTTCAAAATGACCGATTTTGCAGTTTAAAAGAAGCCAATAATGGCGGCCGAAATCCGTTAAAATTTCGCTGACAGCTATCACCTTTGATTATTTGTTTCACATTTGTCCGATTATACTTCACATTAAAATTATTAAAGAATGAAAGACAAATGATTATATTATATCAAAATAATTTTTTTTTTTTTGAAAATATGAAAATTACATAGAGAAATTTTGCGTTCAAAATGACCGATTTTGCCGTTTAAAAGAAGCCAATAATGGCGGCCGAAACCCGTCAAAATTTCGCTGACAGTTATCACCTTTGATTATTTGTTTCTCAATTGTCCGATAATACGTCACATTAAAATTATTAAAGAATGAAAGACAAATGATTAAATTATATCAAAATAATTTTCTTTTTTTGAAAATATGAAAATTACATGGAGAAATTTTGAGTTAAAATGACCGATTTTCCTGTAATTTTATGATGTTCAACATGCTTTCAATTACGGACTTGGAAGAGTTGTATGTACTCGTCATGCCCAACTGATTCCCTTGTTTGAAATCACTGTGCAGTTTCACACCCTGGGTAATTAATGATTACCTCTTTGTTGACTTTTGACAATGTTTACATTATAATAACTATCAGTGATAATTATTATCTTATAATTATATATAAATATATATGATGGTAAAAGAACATTAAATAAACAAAAGAAAAATGCCCAGGTATTTCGTCAAATTCCTCCGAGTATTTCTGCATAACTTCGCGAGAAAATATTGCCTCCAGGTACATATTACGACTCGGAATATTTTCGCGAAACTTCGCGTACCGCGGACCTTGCGAGTGTTTTCGAGGAGTGTCCGCCGAATATATACATATACTCGGAACAATTCCGAGTGTTTTTGAAAGTACTCCAAACGCCGATATTCGGAATAAAGAGTTTTTTGGTTCTTATACCTGAGCCGTACTGTAAATTATCAGGGAGAACTCCAGTTGTTAGCACCCAAGGTCCTAAACCAGTTCTTACTGACCAAGAAGAAAGTGAAATTGCCACCTGGGCAATTAACATGTCAAAAATTGGGTATGGAAGGACTAAGGAGGAGGTACTCTGTGTTGTCCAAAAGTTGTTAGAAAAAAACCCTCGCCCCAATCCGTTTGTTAATAACAAACCTGGTAGAGAATGGTGGGAAGCCTTTCTTCGTAGAAATCCCTCACTGACATTAAGAACTCCTGAGAACCTATGTAAAGCCAAAGCAGTTTCATGTACGAAGGAGGCTATTGTGAAATGGTTTAAAGATTTTCAAGTTTACCTGTCTGAGGAAGAAAATTGTAATTCTGTCCTAAGTGATCCATCTCGTATTTTTAACGCTAACGAGGCAGGATTTCCATTAAATCCTAAATGCGAGGGTAAGGTCTTAGCAGAACTTGGTGCTAAGGATGTATATGGTCTGTCAAGTTCAGCCCGAACTCAAATTACGGTCTTGGCATGTGGTAATGCATCAGGATACCTACTACCTCCCATGAAGGTGTTTCCCGGTGAAAGGTTTAAGTACAACCCTTTGCATGGAGCCGTACCAAATTCTTTTCTTGGGCGATCAAAGAATGGCTGGATGGATACAGAGGTTTTCTTCGTGTGGGTAGCCAATCATTTTGTCAAGCATATTCCCCCAGTTCGCCCTGTTATTCTGCTTGTTGGTCACTCAACCCATATTGACCAAGAGACAACAAAATTTTGCAAAGACAATGGCATTATCTTGTATTGTTTGCCAGCCCATGCTAGCCATATTATCCAACCTCTAGATGTGGCATTTTTCCGACCACTGAAGTGTAACTGGAGAAAAGCAGTTAAGAAATATCGTGATGAAAATCCTGGTCAGTCTGTGACCAAAATGGTCTTTTCCAAGGTATTTAAAACTGCATGGGATGCTACAAACAAACCGGAGATAATGGTAAATGGGTTTCGTGACAGTGGACTGTACCCATTGAACCCTGGTGTAATTGATACTGGAAAGTTTGCACCTTCACTAGTTTTTACTCAGCCACCCACAGCCCTTGATTCCCAAACTGACAACACACCAGGCAATGATCATGCATCGGAGGCGAAAGGGTCAGATACTATTGTGGCAAAGAGCACTCCAGCTACCAGCACCTCCAGTCAGGATGCATCCCTACAGCTTCAACCTTCAAGTCCTAGCTCTACTGAAACAATCTCGAAAAATACACCTTCATCTTGCAATTTACCTGTAACATCAAAGGTGTCCGAGCAGTGTCTTGTTAGCTCCCAAACCATAAGCTCCCCAACTACACCAGCAGCCTCTGGAGATTCATCTGTTGTACTTGGGCATAAGGTGTCTCCTACTTTTGATGGTATTATATCTTACCCATCTGTAGCAAAGCCAAAAGCAAAAAAACGTCAGGAAATTCCAAAAGCCCTCACCAGTCAGCAAATGATTAACTATTTAGAATGTAAAACAATTGAAAAGCAACAGAAAGAAAAAATAAAGGAGAAAAGAAAACTAGAACGAGAGGCGAAACAAAAGATCAAACTTGAAGAAAATTTAGCAAAAAAAATCAAACAGTCCTCTGAGACAAAAACCAAGAAAACAAAACATGTTAAAAAGACATACTGTAGTGTCTGTAAAAATGTTTATGAGGAAAAAAAATGGTTTGAATGGATTGGATGCGATGGTGATTGTAATTCATGGTTCCATGTGAAATGTACCGATATAGACTTTGAAACAGAAAACAAGGATCCAGGGACCATTCAGGATGAACTTGATGAGATCGAATGGTTCTGTGACTCATGTTTGAACAAATGTTGAGGTATATTAGGTTTATGTTGAAATATTGATATTGATGATGTTTTTGCTTTTCACTGATTTCTTGTTAGAAATTTCTGGCTTTCATTTTAGAGCTTGGTGATCAGTCTTCGTAACAGAGAGATTAGAAGTGGGCCATTGTTACCTCTCAACTATGAACAAATATATTTTGGAAAAAAGTTGAATGAACTTTTTCTTGAGGAAACTTTGTTTGAACATCCATTGATTTTCACTGTATACCAATATTTGAGGAAAGTGGTCATGAATCAGAGTTCATTTATGAATCTTCTACAGTGTTTCTGTGAAATTACGGATGATTATATCAGTTTGGTTCTTCTTGCAAATCAATATGGCAGAAAGTATAATGATGAAGAGCTTATGACAATGGTGGATGAAATAAAAATGTTCAGCCTTTGAAGTTATTGTTTAATATGTTTCTTGTTTTGTTTTCTTATATGGTTTTCAATTACTGTTATTTCCAGAAGTTTAAGAAAAAATTGTCAGTCATGCAATTTAGCAAAGGATTAGCAAAATCTAAAAGATACTCTTTATAGACTTGTATTCTAAAAAGAAATGAATATTTTATACTTTCAAAATTTATTCTTTACATATTACGTTAGCAAGCCCATGTAATAGTTGCCCTCCCTTTATGGCTAGAGACTCATATTGGGATACTTTTTTTTATAGATTTTTTGGGCTTGTTAGAACCACCACCTAATGGCAGTTCTAATAAGCCACAAAACTCTGTTATAAATCATCCAAAAGAAAATTGAGGTTTATCTGTGTAAACCTTACTAAGTGGGGTTACAGTTCAAAATATATGGGCGTGTTAACGTAATGTAATGACAGATGTGGTTATTGTCTTGACTATTCATAAAAAATACTTTTTAATGGTAACAACATATAATTTTACTTGTGAAGACAAAAAAGTCTGATAAAATTAATGATTATCCCCACGTTTTTAAAAAAAAGTGGGGATATTGTTATCGCCTCCGTCCGTCTGTCTGTCCGGCTATCTCCTCCTAAACCGTTAGCCGGAATTCAACCAAATTTGGTATGCGAGTTGCTTACATGAATGGCTTGCGCAAGAGCACATTTTTTTTTTGTCCCCGCCCCAGGGGCCCTGGTGAGGGGTCAAAAGGTCAAATATCAATAAAATTCAATTACAAAGTCAATTTTGAAGATTTTGATGCCAAACTTTGCACATGTACTTAGTTATGAAAAAAGTAAAACATATTGAACGGGATTTTGGCTGTGACCCCTAGGTCACGCCCTAGGGGTCGGACTTGGGGGGGGGGGGGGGTCGGGGTCAAAATTAAAGTTTTTCAGAACATAGTCATGTTGCATATCTATGCGAAGGGGATAATGGGTAGAATAAACTACAAGTAAAATTTTGACCCTGGGGTCAGATTGGGGCCCTGGGAGAGGGGTCAAAGGGTCAAAATTTAAGTTTTTTTTAACATAGTCATGTGGCATATGAAATTGAAGGGCATGATTAGTAGAATATAATACAGGTAATATTTTGACCATGGAGTCAAATTAGGGCCCAGGGTGAGGGGTTTTCGGTACTTGGCCCCTCTGTAGAAAACGTGGGGATTTGCGATGGCGCGCCATCGACAGTATTCTAGTTTGATATTATTTTAACTAAAGGATGTTTATTTAATGGTCACTGCGATTTTTTTTTAAAAATCAGGTAGGTGGTCGTATTCTGCAGCAGCTGGTCGAATTCTAAATGCTCCCCTCATGAGCCCCAAATTATTCGTGCCGAACAACAGTGAATCGAGCACGCCTCATACAACTTCCGGTTGTAGAAGATTCGTTTTACTAACGGGACATACAAAGTTTTTTCAGATAATAATGCGTATGAAATGGTCAGTATAGGTACATTATTAAGTGGTCGAATACTGCCACTGTTGCCCTATATCCTCTCTGGTATAATCTTCTTAAGCCCGGTACTTCATCTCTTGTATTTTCTCTCGGTATTTTGGTGGTGCGTGCCGCGTTGTAGTGTATTTAATTAGACTTAAGAGTGGTGAAACGATTTGTTCCAACCACAAAGGTCTCTAACTGCGATAAAATAAAACTTCTCCACTCTATAAATTCTTCATCGTGTTTTGCTTCCAGTAAGAGATTCATGTCTAAGTGAACAATGCCACATGTTTCAAACAGTTTCTGTCTCATTTGTTCTCGCTCGCTTTCATAAAGTTCACATTCTAGTAGGTAGTGCTGGACAGTTTCAGTTTCACCACATTGACATTTATTGCTCGGGGTGACACTAGTTTTGTTCTGGTATTCCTTTAGACTGACATAGCCGGTTCGCAGTTGTGAAATCAAACATTCTCCTTTTCTTGATTCAAAGTTATGCTTTATCTTGTATCCTACATTCGGTCTGTAGCCAAACAGATTTCTGCCCCTTTCTGATTTCTCCCACATATCTTGCCATTTCTTTTTACCTGACTTTCTTGCTGATAACTTAACATCACCCATTGTAAGAATGGGTGGTAAATCCTTCATTTCTCTCGCTTCCTCTGCTGCTTCCTTTGCTAGCTGGTCGGCATATTCATTACCCTTGATATCAGAGTGACCTGGTGTCCAGGATATCTCAATATCAACTCCAGTCTGTTCTAAATTCTTTATGTCTGTTTTAACTTCCATTATAGTAGCTTTATGTGATTCTGCTTCCCATCCTAAAATTAAGTGTCCTATAGCGCATTGACTGTCTGAAAATATGTGTAGTTTCTCTGTAAGATTTAGTTCGGTTTTTGTAATTTTGTTTTGTATATGTGTGACTGTCATTTTTATGGCTATCAGTTCCCCCAAAAGTATAGATCCACATGAGGTCACTGGGTGTTTCAGTAGTATTGGTTCTGGTCGTCCTTGAAGAAATATACAGGCCCCTGCCCCACATGGACCAGGGTTTCCCAAGCAGGAGCCATCAGTAAATGCAATGGCTGTTTTATCATTGCAGTGCTCAATGATGTTCCCTATTATTTCTCTCGACATGGTTTCTTGTGCCTTTGATCTATTTTTGGATGACCCCAAATTCTGCCAGTAATCAGGTTTGCGCTTGCTTGGTCGCAGCGATTCTGAGAATGTGGCTTCCTTCTCCAAGCAGTGTAAGGCTATTCCAGTATTAGATATCATGTCTGCTACCTGTACATTAATCTTTCCAAACGGTGAGATTCTCCACTCTACAAATCTGTCCCAACTCTGTTTAATGTTTGTATCATCCTCTTTTGTCATTATTTTGGCTGCTTGTCTTATTGCCAGTTCTTCCCTTCGCAGTTTGAGTGGTTTCACCCCTGCCTCTACCTCCAGTGCCTCCAGACCAGCCGTTCCAGGGAGCCCAAGGCATATGGCTAAACCTTTTCGCTGAACTTTCTCTAAGCAGTTGCAGTCACTGGTTTGCCAGACTGGTGCAGCATATTCTAAAACAGGTGCCACTAAGGCTTTATAGAGCTGCAACATACAACTAGTGTTTATGACCTCTGTTTCTTTCACTTTCCGTAATGAGTCTAGTGACCTGAGAGCTTTCCTCTCTACCATTTCCAGATGACTGTCAAATTTCAGTTTCTCATCCATTATTAACCCCAATATTTTTGGTTTTTGATTGTAGGTTACAATTTGATCATCAATTACAAACTGGTATTTTCTGGCTTCTTCAAGGACTTGAGTATCCAGGGAGAACATACAGAACTCTGTCTTGACAATACTCTGTTTCAATCGCCATCTGTTGGCCCATCTCATAATTTCTTTAAAATCATCTTTCAGGTTTTCCATCAGCTCTTGCCACTTCTTTCCAGTGATCCATATAGTTCCATCGTCCGCAAATTTGACTTTTTCGCTCTTGACCATCTCATACCAGTCAGCAATGAATATACTAAATAACAGTTATACTCACAGGCACTTGGCCCGTTGATTTGTCCGAAAAAAAAAATGTCATGAGTAAAAAAAAAAAATCAGATTTTTTTTCATACTGGTATAGAAAGCTAGAGAAGGTTCTCAACAAACCAGTGCCATTTTCTCGGTACATATAAAATGACAATTGGCAAAGGCATATTTCTTGACAAAGGAAGGTACATTTTGTATGAACTTCAACTTAAGACATGCAGAATTTCATCAAAATAATGCAGAACTCCTGGTTCAAGCCCCATCGTAGTCTAAACGTCAAATTACCCCGGATAAACCTTAGTAGGACAACTAACTGTCACACCCACTCAATGGTTTTTCACTGTTTCCCTGCGATTTCCTGCGGAAATTCGATAGTCAGCACAAAAGCTAACATTTTTATAAATATCAATGAAGATGCTCTCACCTTATGCAAACGTTTTCTCCAGATAACCGTTATTACCAGCAATTTTCACCTTTTTTCATGCGAGCAGGCATTTCTCTTTGGAATATTGTTTTCATTCTGTATCTTGAAGATGATGTAATCTGCGAGCTGATTGGTCGAAATTTGGGAACTCCAACGATTTCGACCAATCAGCGCTCGGATTACATCAGCTTCAAGATATAGAATGAAAACAACATTGCAACAAGAAATGCATGCTAACACACAAAAAGGCGAAAATTGCTGGTAATAATGGTTAACTGGCGAAAACTTTTGCATTAGATGAGAGCATATTCATTGATATTCCTAGGTGTATTGGCTTTTGTGCTGATATTATAAGATTTCAACAGGAAATCGCAGGGAAATGGTGAAAAACCATGAAGTTGGTGTGACAGTTAGTTGTCCTACTAAAGTCTACCCGGGGTAATTTGACGTGTAGATCACAATGGGGCTTGATCCAGGTGTTCTGCATTATTTTGTTGAAATTCTGCATGCCATGGGTTGAACTTCATACAAAATATACCTTCCTGTGCCAATTGTCTTTTAAGGATATTCTGCGACCAACATGGCTGAAATAGCACAATATGCACTTGAAAAAAGAAATTATGAATTTGAGCATTAAGCAAAGGTCTCAGAATTTTTTTTCTTATTAGTGTAAAAAATAACGGCAAAGTTTACTCATGACAAAACCACTTAAATATCGGAATAACTATAACGAGAGAAATGTAAAATCAATATTGCAATATATGCTCGTTTGTTTTAGACTTAGAACCAAATTGTTTATGAATAAATATAAAATATATTGCCACTTGTGTATGAGTAATTGCACAGGGAAGGTGCACCGGGACATATTTTTTCATAATACAGCTCCAAAAGCCAATAATTAATTTTCGTTCACGTGGTGTGTAGAAAATTTCGAAACAAGAATCATCATGGCCGAACATCTGGGGATGTGTTTACACGCAAGTTCACACGTTCGTATTGACGCAACCATGACAGGATCGCCAAGGTAATTGATATAATCTGAAACCCCAAACATACATCTTTAGAACCGCACCATTCGATTTTCACATAGGAACTATCAAATACTAACATTTCGACAATACATTTGTTGTGTTACTTTGTGTAAAGTTTTTCGGCAAGGAGCCGAACAACACCCTGGCTAAAACATTAGATTAATACGCCAAGGCACTTTTTTATCAGCGAAAGATCGAGTTATTTTTCGTCATATTTACATTACTGTAATAAATTTATGTACGTTATGAAATCTTCTGTTAGGATTCCAGGGGATGTCACCGGCAAAGAAAAATTATATACATTTATTCAATAAATACTGTTGAAACTACTTTTCATCCGCGATTTGTCTGAAGGGAGACCACTGTTATAGAAATGCTGGTTTCCGGATGGAGCCAAGTACTTTAATTTTTAAACAAGTTTGGCTTTTACAAGAATTTTGTCATCGCTCAAAACGAGAGAAATATATCGAGGAAAAGTGGTTCAGTGTAGCCTTCATTTACTTTGGCAGCATTTTCAAGCTAAATTTATGTCCAGACCAGCCCAGTCCTGCTCATGAACATTTATAAACGGCACAAACCGGTCGTAAGAGAAGAGTGATGTTGTAAACGCCCAAAGACGTAGTCAAAGAATCTTGAACCAGACATGAAGCCGGTAACCAGATTGATGTCACAAACTGTCAATTTTTCATGGAGGGAAATAATGGTCACAGCGACGAGTTTCAATTGATTTTATAAATATTCATCTTTGAACCACAACCTTTTTTTCGTATCTTTCGCCTTTACATATTAAGTAAGTTATTTTACACCCCCTGGTCAATATACTGCATATCGATCCGTCAGTATTTTATGAGAATCCTCGTGTAAGTCGTTGGTTACAAATGTAAACATTAGACACGTGTGAGATGTATACTTCACCACCTAGTTTTACAAAATAGTGACACAGCATTATCATGATTGTATTGCATTTTTTTAGATATAAATGATATATTTGACAAAATTATATAAAGTTAATGGAGATTTTAGGCGAAAGAAAATTTAATAACAACTTTAAAATCACAGCAGCTAGTGTTAAAGATTGTTCTTAATTTGATCCCTTTCGTTTTTTCTACCTGTAAACATTACACAGGTGTGTTCAGTCAGCCACAACAATAAACTTATCTGCATATTTATTCCAATGAATGCAAGTTTATCTCTCCATACTCAGAAAGGACTTCTTTTATTGTGTCAAGAAATGTGTAAAATAAAAAGACAAGATTTTTTTTTCTGAACACAAAACATGCCTTGGTTGAAAACATTTTATTTGAATTTAGTGCAGCTAATCAAAATTTAGATTCCTGGTGCACCTTAAGGAAACATGTAACTACTCAGTGATTTCTTTTTGTCATTGTTACTTGTGGGAATTTTCCAGTTTTGATACACAAAGTTTGGCATTTTTCAGGTGAGTGAAGAAAAAACTCTGATCAATATTTTACTTTTCTAACAGGTATTTAAATAACTTTAAGAACTCAAGTTTATGTTCCAATTATATTAGTTGCCTAAAACAAAAGGGTTGCATTCAATTTCTTGCATATTCAGCACCACTGTCATTCTTGCTCATTTGTCCAGGCAGCCATGTTGAATGTCCTTAATGTGTACCGAGAAAATGGTGCTGGTTTGTTGTGAACCTTGTCTAGCTTTCTATACCAGTATGAAAAAAATCTGTTTTTTTTTTACTCATGACATTTTTTTTTGGACAAATCAACGGGCCAAGTGCCTGTGGTTATACTGGGGTAATCGAATTTCGCCAACGTAACCGTAAACACTGGTGCGGTATGCATGGACCCATATTTATCTGATAGAAAACCCTTTTATCCAAAAATACTGACCTGATCCAACACAAGGGAAGCTTTTACGGCATGAAAATAGCGATGTCTATCATCAAAACCTTCGCTATTTCAGACCACTCAAAATCCGCCATCTTGAAAAATAGTAAGCGGATTTCGCCAACTTTTGAAATCCTGATGAAAGGGGCACCCAAGGGGGTAAAATTATCCGCTATCAACTTTATCAGAATAGAAATGTGTTTCATGAGTGATATGAGCAACTTTGGTTTGCAAGACAAACAGATTGTAACAGATAACTATTCATTTTTGTCAAATTATGTAAAAATTATCATCATGTTAATATCAATGGAATTCCACCATCTTTGTTGTCAATTAAAGTTTGGAGTAAAATTCGAGCCCCCAATACCAGGTGTTCCCTATGCAGGAGGTAACTTAAAAAAGTAAAAGAAGAGAAGAAAGTACATACTTTGACACATATTTATTATTTTGGCCAAAGGTGGAAAGGTACAATTAAGAGCAAATAATTAAATACACTCCTACATTCAAAACTCTTGTGAAAATTTAGTGTTCCATTAAACATCGATAAGAACCCCCAAATAGTTGAATCATTAATTTCCCCTTTGAGAGCCCCAATACTAAAATACGGATATGTCAGTTCCATAATAGAAAGGTCAAAATGTAAACAGTCGCCGGCGATTGTTTTGGCAGCTTACAAATCTCGTGAGAAATAAAATAAAAATGTGAGATACGAAATGGCATAGCAAAATGGCGGGAAATACATTGCTACAGGTAGGAAATTATGTAATACCTCTCAGGTTGGCATTTCTTCTCAGTTTGACATGAGTGACAGATAGCGGTAAATTTGACATTAGGATTCCCTGAGTTGGCAATGTCCTGTGACGTCACGCACACGAAAATACCGATCTTCAGTACAATTGGCGAAATTCGCTTACGCTTCTATACCGAAAATTACATGGATATGAACGGGAACAAGACAGAGGAATGAAGTAGCACGCCATAATAACCGCCTTATTTGGAGTGCATAACTGACCGGTCTGGCTGGCCTGAACCTTTTGGCCTGGTGTTTGACTCGCTTGCTTTTTGCCCCAGGGTCGTGGGCTCGGTCCTCGGTCGGGGCACTTGGTGTTTTTCTTTACAATTTTTCTCCTCAGTTTGCAGTGGTGCCGGGATGGTTACTGATGAAGCCCAGGAGAGGTGCAGATGCAGCAGTCAAATGAAGCTGGAAATGTGATATGATTACATGAGTAGCCCCTGAAATTTGAAAATAATGATAATAATAATAATTGTCTCTTTGTAGGATGGAGTGCAACAATAAATATGTATTTAGAGTGCATGATTAATGGTCTCATCTATATCTTAACTAGGGGTGCGCGGTAAAACCGGTGCACCGGTAAACTGCGGTATTTTCTTCCGGCAGTACGTACCGCGGTACTTTTTCGCCGTACCGGTACTTTCGGCAAGCTCCGGATTTTTTCGGAAATTTTATATAATTAAGCACAATGTTTGCGAAAGAACAAAAATATGTTTGCGAAATGATTTCACTAGCGTCGGCCGCGAACATATACCTCGCAGGGATGCAAAGTTTCAAGTTCATAGACGCCGACGCGGCCGATAGGATGCTAATATTATCGGATACCTGAGATGAATAGAGGTAATAAATAATAGGGCATGCTCCGCATGCAGGCCACTTCGTATTAACATAGATAAATAGGTAATAAATTTAAAACCAAAGCGTAACAGTTTAATCCTGCTAATTGGGGCTCAAAGTAATCTTGCATGAAAACTTTGTAACATATATATATATGCACTGCTTGTCGGAACACGACTGACAAAGATGACACGTTGATCGGTCTGTGAAGCAATGGAGAGGAAGAAACGCTTCGGTTTATAAAAAATATGTTTGCGAAACGATTTCACTAGCGTCGGCCGCGAAAAAATACCTTACAGGGACGCAAATTATATTTTATAATGCGCCGCTAGTTATGCTGAGCACTGTTAAGTTCAAAGACGTCGACGCGACCGATAGGGCGCTAATATTATCGGATACTTGAGATGAATAGCGGTAAAAACTTATAGAGCATGCTCCGCATGCCGGCCACTTCGAATTAACATAGATGAATAGGTAATTAATTTATAACCAAAGCGTAACAGTTTAATCCTGCTTATTGGGGCTCAAAGTAATCTTGCGTTAAAATTTTGTAACATATATGCACTGCTTGTCGGAACACGACTGACAAAGATGACATTGCAAGACAGCATGTTGTGTGCTGATCAGTCTGTGCAGCAATGGAGAAGAAGAAACGGTTCCGTTTGCAATAATATAATAATGGCATTTAGTTCTTGCTTTAGCTTTGTATTGACTTAAATATCTGGAGTAAAAATACGTCGGGCACATAGTATTAACACTTTTTTTTTTACTTAAAATGCATTTCGTTTGCTTCTGGATAAAAATGTTTTAAAAGATGAATAAATTTTACTGTTCCCTTTTATAAAATCATTATGCTGACGATATATATATGATTTTATTGCGCTGTGTCGAACTGTGAATAAATAATTTTATGACGAATTGCCCAGAGACAGTTCAAATGGATAATGCAGGGAGATAGCATGTGGCGACTTCTGAAGAACCCGACGTCTTTAATCCTGTTAATGTTGTCAATAATTATAAAATATGCTCAATTGTTAGCCAACTAAAGCCAATCACGCAATATCAAAAGGATCGCTATATCGGCGGGGTGAACATCCAGGTGTCAATATTAAGTGACACATGAAAAGAATAACTAGCAATCTTGGCTTACTTTACGCTCATTATCACATGGCAATTTGGAAAAAAACACTGTGTCTTATTTGTTAATAGGATTAACTAATTTATTGGCATAAGATTAGTGATAGGCCATGGACAGATTGAAAGTAATCAGTAAAGATCACATCCAGATAAACTGCAAAGACAATATAATTGCCAGTGTCACACTTTTTCGCGACCGTAAACCCCTAGAAACGCGCAATGATTCTCTGTTTATTTGTCTGCTTTATGTTATGAAGCAAAAACACTTGGTGTTTGAAACCTGCGGTATACCACGGTACGTACCGCGGTACATGTGTGTATACCGTGGTGTACCGTGGTACAATTTCCAAAGGCGGTACCCAGACCTAATCTTAACCCTGTTGATTGCTGTTTATGTCTGATTTTCATCATGTTGGGTGAAAGAGGGAGGGAAAATAAAAAATAATCCTCTATACTATGCACAGACACTACTTGTGAAAGATTATACTTGTGAGTTATCTCGGCCAGTAGAAGGCTTTCAAATGAAATGAAATGACAGGAAACGGGTCAATTCGGCCTGTAACCAACTCGGCCCCTGAGTCAAGTCGGCCTCGAGTCAAATCGGCCGGGTCAACTCGACCAGTATTTGTTAAGGTTCCTCAATACAGTTATTTCACTACATTTGGGGTACAGTGTCTATTGATAAAGATAGGTACTTGACCCCTGTAACAGTGTCTATCTATCTATCTATCTTCTGATACTGCGTCGGTCATATTTGACCATTACCGCAGGTGTATATTACATACACTCCAGGTTTTGCAGGATGAAAGCCTACACAGTAATCATGTAATTATGGTAGGGATCTTTAACCTGCAGAGGGGATGGTTCTCCCTGCACAGGGGGCCTCCAGTTAACGTCCCGATCCGAAGGACGGTGCACTTTATGACATTCATCCCTGCAAATGATGTCAATGGAGCGTGTTCGGACACCAAAATTTTATCGCCGCTGCCGGGGATCGAACCAGGGACCTCTAGCATCAGAGGCAAGTGCACTAACCACTGAGCTATCACGCTCCTAACAAGGGGCCCAAACAAGGGCATCAAAAGTAAACAACTCACAATATCGTAGAAACCAGTCCTATATTGATGCCCTGAAGAACTCATTCTTTCCTAGAACTATTCCCCGATGGAATAGTCTTCCCTCTGCGGTGAATGCAAAGTCCGCAGAAGAGTTCAAAGCCCGCACAGTGTAAGATTGGGACTCCTCAGAGGTATGCGTTTTAGGATACCTCTGTTATGCAGATTGTAAATAGTTTTAAGGACGCATCCAGTGCCTCTTTTTTTTTTTCTTTTTTTCTCCAGCTGAATTCTAAATTTAGCCACCCAATCAACTGAGGTAATGGCCAGATATGACCGACTCAGTATAAGGAGATAGATAGATAGATAGACAGAAAAAGTCATATTTGCAAATAAATAATTACCCAAAAAGATTTTTCATCAGATGGTAGTCCATGTAGATGTAAGAATATGATAGCCAAAGATTTTTATTCGAAAGTCACCATTTTAGTAAATTATTGCATTTTTCCTTGGTTTTGCAAAAAAAATGACATCTAAATCCACAGAACCACAATGTTTCAGTGTTCCCACTCATGTTGATTTCTGGGGGTAAACTTACCCTTTGGGTACAAAAACTGGGTGTAAGAATCAAATTCAGGGAGTATGAAATTTTGCAGCGAAAAGAAATGTGTGAGAAAACCTGTATACTTGTCCATAATTGTTACCGTATTCGGGTGTGTATTACCCGCATTTGCATACTACCCGCACCCCCTTTTTTCCAAAATCTGGGAGAAAACTGTTATTCTGTTGTATTACCCGCATGGAACATTTGCCGAAATTTTGGTGGATGAGTAAGTGAGAAAAAGTAAGAATTTGGCCAGTTTTTGTAACACACAACGGAACGCGCGATCGTCTTCAAAAGGCGGGAAAATGCATGTGCGTGCGAGTATCGCCAGAAAGCATGTATTTTACATAAAAATGTTGAAAAGACTTTACCTGTTCACCATTGTTAATTATTTATTAACCCACATATGCCTGCGACCCTTTTTGGGACATCGGCAAACAGTGCAGTCCCAGATCAGACACCTCAGAAAGACGCCGCAGACATCTGATTCGGATTTACACTGTTTGATGATTTATAACGGTTCAATTATGACACTATTGTTAATCCCTGTTTTATACTTGCCACCCTGCGGTGCATGTCAATAAGGTGTGAATATATGGTCAAGTTATGTCTCTAATTTGCGTTTCTTCCCCGATCATTTTAATCCGCAATCAATGTGAAAATTATTTAATTGCTCCTAAGACGAGTTGCTACGACTATTCTACTATCTCGTAAATGATTATGTTTTGGCGCCAAATAGCAGAAGCTTGGCGAGAAAAGTTGGACTCTTTAATTTGTGTTAACACATCTGTATGCTGTTGTTGGTTATTGACATGGAGCTTACAGAAAGCACTGTTTTCCACAACCGTTTTGCTATCAAGATTTTTTTTACCGTTTCCAAACAATTTTTTATGAAAGAGATACGCCCCATTAAGATAAAACAATTGACACGTTGGTTCGCGTCCGTCAATTTCGGACACTCGAAAAAAACCGACTGATACGCCCCCAGTCAATTGCGAATGCGCGGAAGTTCTATGCGCCGGATTCAAGTCTGCCGGTTGTCAAAGATCTATTTCAGCGAATCTGCCGATTCGCCCCCGTTAATTTTGGACGCTCGAAAAAAATCGGCCGATTCGCCCCAGTAAATTTTGGTTGTGCGAAAGCTCTGCTATGCTACGGATTCAAGTCTGCGGCTTGTCCCAAATCTATTTTGGCCGATTCCCCCCGCCAATTTCGGAAGCTTGAAAAAATCGGCCGGTTCGTCCTGGTCAATTTCGGACGCGCGGAATTTCGCCCGACGGAAAAAAAGCGTACATGATTTTTATTTTCCTTGCGTGAGTGGGAACTCTGTGTGTAAAATACTATCATAGAAATGTGGCTTAAGGTTGCCTTTAGGCACTGCAACAGAGGAATTTCAAATAAAATACCTAAATGGAACTGTAAATTAATGATTCCCAAAAATTCAAAAAATGTAATTATCTCACCTGGTACTATTTTAAATTCAGTGTATGGTAGCCAAAAAGGACCAGTTCAACAAGCTCATTGATTGGGTTGAGGTGTTGAAATCTCTTGCATTTAGCTTGTAAAATGATTGCCCTTCTTCGGTGCTTTTAGTACTTCATTTTATATATTTCATTCATGCAGTTTATAACAGTTTATGCAATCACTGCACAAAAGTTTCACTGTGTTACTGATTGTGTTTACAGGATGGGTGCTTTGATATTGGATAAATCAAAACCAAATATTTGAAAATAAGATAAGCCAACAGTTTTTCTTCATATTTGAACTGAAGGCTGAAAGCAGCCTGTTCAGCACCAGAAACTTTGTCCAAAAGGCCTCTGATCACAGCCAATAACTGCAATGGTGTAGAAATTATTTTTACCCATTGATTTGTTACATTGGTTCACTGTGCCACCATAAACAAATAATTGATTTTTGCACAGGTGAACTTCTGGACAACACAAAGTTTATATTTATCTAATCCAATTAATGATCTGTTATGTCACCTACTTACCAATGTGTAGGCTGGTAAAAACTCATAGAAGCCCAATGCATTTAATATGTTTTGATGAAAAAAGTTTCGAAAATCTCATTTTCTCAATTTGTTTACAAGAAGCTGGGCCTAACAACACCAACCTGGAAAACGTTACACATAAAAAATAGTTCGGAAATGAATGCATACTATACATAAATTAACGAACAAATTGTTAAAAAGTATTAAAGTACGTGAAATTAGTTGCAATACAGTTTCAAAAATGAATATTATGTTTTAAATTAAAAACAATGGTGTACTCAGGGCTTTAGATAAGGCTGCGTACCGCGTAAATTACGAAAGTAATTGGGAGGATACTCCTTTTTTTCAAATCTGCTGCGTATCAGGTACGAAAAACAAATTAGCATTACGCATTTAATATTTTTTGAGAGCGTATTTGGAACGCACGTGAAATAAATGACGTGTGTAATAAAAGGCGGGAAATTCTCACACGGGAAAATTATGCATTCATAAATTATTTCAAGGGAATCGAGTTTTATTGGGGTTACCGTCCTTTCAAGATTATATCACATATAGAGCCGATCCGATCGTTAATCAGGTGGGCGTAAACCGGAGTAATCTGAACTATTGTAAGACGAGCGAGCAGTGAAGTCTCGGATCAGTCAGCGCAAGCGCACGAGCCTTCATTAGCCTTATTGATTGGATGAGCAGGTCATTGCTCAACAGTATCGACGCGCATCCGTCTGCGCATCGCTGATTTTACAAGCTGGGTTATTCAAACGGACTTGCGTAGTTGTTGCGCATGTTGTTCTGACTTACGTAGTGGTTGCGCATGCTGTTCTAAGTCTTCGAGTATCGTGCGATCAGTGAAGACTCTGAGTAGCCTGTGCATCATTGCAAACTGCTCAGTCTTCGCTGACCCCAAGAGCCTTTTGCAGGGCTACTCAGAGATAGGTGAGAAAAAAGGTTGCCCGAGTTGCGCATGTTGATCTGGGTCTTTGCAAGGTGTTGTGCGACGCAGCTCGTTATACACACTGTTTACTTGTAATACTGTCGCAGACTGGTCAAGCTGCGGGAATATTGCAAACACTAGCTTCGCATTTTGATCAGAGTCTTTGCCGATCATTGGCAACCAGTGAAGAAGCACGTTCAGCCTGAGTTCTGAAACGTCAAATGACATGGATAATTATTGAGTAGTCTCCCTTGAACAGATTATTTATTCAGTCATCGGTTATTTTTTGTATTGCTTTAATAACACGCTTTCAGATGAATCAAACAAATTATTATTTTATTTAAATATTATAATTCTATATTAAAAGATACCTAGAAGTTAAATGTTCAAATGTTTTTTTAAATAATAATCGTTGCTATTGTTTCGACCCAGTACACTACTTACTTGTGAAATACATGTACATATAGATGTATATAATTCCAATGGGGACACCAATGTGAAAAGCCAACTGATCATAACGATTTTGATGGCATCTCATAAACCAAAACATGGTACCCAAATGTTTCATGCAAAACTGCCCTGCCCAGCCTAGCGCCCCTCTGCTCTAAAATCCAGATGGAGCACTGCAATCCTCAAGTTCTTTTCAGCTGGTCAGGCGCACTTTTTATGAAAAAGATCCGGACAGATTTTTGATTCAGTAACTGGTTCCGATTATAACATTGCCTGTAATGAAACACGATTGAAGGGTGGAAGAAAATAAATATCCATGGAATTGAGAATATGGTTTTGAAAAGGAATTTTAAAAGTTTTAAAGAATATGAGTTTCACTCCATATCTTGGACAATAAAGTGAAGCTGATTTCTAAATTTTTAGAAACTCTTTGGCCACAATAATCAGCCATTGAAGTCCGGCTATCCGCCAAGACAACTGAACCCCAAAAGTTAGATTTCTCCGTCAACATACTGCTAAGAAGAAATTTCAATATGGCATTGTTTTGTCTGATTTGTGGCCAGGCATACTGCTTGTTTTCTAATAGACACAAGTATTGAATATGTGTATATATAAGAAAACAAACAGTACACCTGGCCACAAATCAGTCCATAAAAACATTGTGTCGAGACTGCAAAATGAAGTTTTTTGGTTTAATTTTCAGTACTCTTAAAAATTTCTCGTTACTCCTTTTTTTAAAAAAGGACGAGTACTGTACTCTTTTGAAAAAAAAATTATCTAAAGCCCTGTGTACTATTGTAATTTTTGGAAATTAGTTCCAAGGCGTATGAATACGTTTTTAGCTCACCTGTCATGTAATGACAAGGTGAGCTTTTGGGATCACTTTTCGTCCGTCATCAGTCCGTGCGCCCATCCGTAAACAATTTCTTTAAACGACATCTCCTAAACCACTGATCGGATTTTAACCAAACTTCACATGAATGATCCTTAGGGGACCCCCTTTCAAAGTTGTTCAATTGGTTCCGGTCCATTGCACATCTAGGTCACAGGAGCCAAAAATAGATTTTTTCACCAAAAAGTTAAAAAATCTTCTTCTCTGAAACCACAAGGCCCAGGTCTTTGATATTTGGTATGAAGCTTCATCTAGTGGACCCCTACCCAGATTGTTCAAATTATAGTGCTGGGGCCAAAAATGCCCCCGCCCCGGGGCCTTTTGGTTTTACATAGGCTTATATAGGGAAAATCTTTAAAAATCTTCTTCTCTGAAACCGCAAGGCCCAGGACTTTGATATTTAGAATGAAGCTTCATCTAATGGACCTCTACCAAGATTGTTCAAATTATAGTGCTGGGACAAAAAATGCCCCCGTCCCGGGGCCCTTTGGTTTTACATTGGCTTATATAGGGAAAATCTTTAAAAATCTTCTTCTCTGAAACCGCAAGGCCCAGGACTTTGATATTTAGAATGAAGTTTCATCTAATGGACCTCTACCAAGATTGTTCAAATTATAGCCCTTGGGCCAAAAATGCCCCCGCCCCGGGGCCCTTTGGTTTTACATAGACTTATATATGGAAAATCTTTAAAAATCTTCTCTGAA
Organism: Lucinisca nassula; assembly: GCA_963580285.1. Lineage (NCBI taxonomy): Eukaryota > Metazoa > Mollusca > Bivalvia > Lucinida > Lucinidae > Lucinisca > Lucinisca nassula. Next base: position 116,589,552 of record OY757025.1, on the reverse strand, counting down.
ACCACAAGGCCTAGGTCTTTTATATTTGGTATGAAGCTTCAGCTAAAGGACCCCTAACAAGATTATTCAAATTATAGTGCTGAGGCCAAAAATGTCCCCGCCTTGGGGCTCTTTGGTTTTACATAGGCTTATATAGGGGAAGTCTTTAAAAATCTTCTTCTCTGGAACCACAAGGCCCAGGTCTTTGATATTTGGTATGAAGCTTCATCTAGTGGACCCCTACCAAGATTGTTCAAATTATAATGCTGGGGCCAAAAATGCCCCCGCCCCGGGGCCCTTTTGTTTTACATAGGCTTAAATAGGGAAAATCTTTAAAAATCTTCTTCTCTGAAACCACAAGGCCCAGGAATTTGATATTTGGTATGAAGCTTCATCTAGTGGACCCCTACCAAGATTGTTCAAATTATAGTGCTGGGGCAAAAAATGCCCCCGTCCCGGGGCCCTTTGGTTTTACATGGCCTTATATAGGGAAAATCTTTAAAAATCTTCTTCTCTGAAACCACAAGGCCCAGGACTTTGATATTTAGAATGAAGCTTCATCTAATGGACCTCTACCAAGATTGTTCAAATTATAGCCCTTGGGCCAAAAATGCCCCCGCCCCGGGGTCCTTTGGTTTTACATACACTTATATAGGGAAAATCTTCTCTGAAACCACAAGGCCTAGGTCTTTTATATTTGGTATGAAGCTTCAGCTAAAGGACCCCTAACAAGATTATTCAAATAATAGTGCTGAGGCCAAAAATGTCCCCGCCTTGGGGCCCTTTGGTTTTACATAGGCTTATATAGAGAAAATCTTTAAAAATCATCTTCTCTGAAACCACAAGGCCCAGGACTTTGATATTTTGTATGAAGCTTCATCTAGTGGACCCCTACCAAGATTGTTCAAATTATAGTGCTGGGGCTAAAAATCCCCCCGCCCAGGGGCCCTTTTGTTTTACATAGGATTATATAGGGAAAATCTTTAAAAATCTTCTTCTCTGAAACCACAAGGCCCAGGACTTTGATATTTGGTATGAAGCTTCATCTAGTGGACCCCCACCAAGATTGTTCAAATTATAGTGCCGGGGCCAAAAATGCCCCCGCCTCGGGGCCCTTTGGTTTTACATAGGCTTATATAGGGAAAATCTTTAAAAATCTTCTGAAACCACAAGGCCCAGGACTTTGAAATTTGGTATGAAGCTTCATCTAATGGACCTCTACCAAGATTGTTCAAATTATAGCCCTGGGGCCAAAAATGCCCCCGCTCTGGGGCCCTATGGTTTTACATAGACTAATATAGGGAAAATCTTCTCTGAAACCACAAGGCCTGGGTCTTTGATATTTGGTATGAAGCTGCATCTAGTGGACCTGTATAAAGATTATTCAAATTGTAGCCCTGATACCAAAAATGTCCCTGCTCCAGGGCCCTTTGGTTTTACATAGACTTATATAGGGAAATCTTTAATAATCTTCTCTGAAACTGCAAGGCCTTTGATATTTAGTATGGAGCTTTATCTAGTGGACCTCTACCAAGATTGTTCAAATTATAGCCCTGGGGCCACAAATGCCCCCACCCCAGGGCCCTTTGGTTTTACATAGATTTATATAGCCCCGGGGCCATTTGGTTTTGCATAGGCTTATGAAGGGAATATCTTAAAAAAAAATCTTCTTCTCTGAAACTTCAAGGCCCAGGTCTTTGATATTTGATGTGTAGCTTCATATTGTGGACCTTTACCGAGATTGTTCAAATTAAAGCCTTTGTTGATGTTTGGTATGAAGCTTCACCTTCAGAGCTCTCACTAGGATTTTGAAAACAGGATTCCAGGAATCCTTCCTTGTAAAAAGTTGGATTCCAGGGCTTCCGTTAGGCAGACGTACGGCGTATATTACGTCCTGAAATCGCTTCCGGACGCCCAAATTAAACAGCAAAGGCGTACCCGCGGACTCCCGAAAATTTCTCTGTACGGCCAAAAATCTTTACCGAGACGTATAAACCCGCCCACTTTTAGCGGTTTGTAAAAAGTTTGCCCCGCCTTCTTAGATGAAACCGCTTTCTGTGTTTATTGAGTACTAAGGACGTCCCATTTTCTGCCTGCGCGGTATTATATTGACAGTCAGAATCATGTGCGTCGGCACACCTTTGATCGTTATCGGTGTGTGAAAAACGTGCCGAGGTGATTGCTCGGTGTTTGCATATAATTAACCGGATTAGTAGTTGAGGATAAATAAATTGGCGATAAGTGTTTTTAATCCTGTAAACTTGTTACTGTTTAAATTAAAGCGGGTCGTAATTTAGGTGTTTGGTAGTGAAATTATCATTAGCGATGCAAAGTGTGACAATAGTTTCAAAGATAGATACGCATTTTTTCTTGAGTCAATAGCAGGTGTTCACTGGGTGAAATGACGAAAATAATTTATAAAATCCCAAAATATCGCCGGGATCACCGTTTGATGTTGGCGCCTCGAAAATACGTAAAACCGGTGAATGTGACCAGGCCGGTTCGTCAGGGTCCGAGCTGCAGTCTGATCTTTCTCTGTATGGCCAAAAATCTTTACCGAGACGTATAAACCCGCCCACTTTTAGCGGTTTGTAAAAAGTTTGCTCCGCCTTCTTAGCTGAAACCGCTTTCTGTGTGGACGTCCCATTTTCTGCCTGCGCGATATTATATTGACAGAATCATGTGCGTTGGCACACCTTTGATCGTCATCGGTGTGTGAAAAACGTGTCGAGGTGATTGCTCGGTGTCTGCATATAATGAAAAGGATTAGTAGTTGAGGATAAACTAATTAATCCCATTGACGATAAATGTTTTTTAATCAAGTAAACTTGTCACTGTTTAAATTAAAGCGGGTCGTAATTTATGTGTTTGGTAGTGAGATTATCATTAGCGATGCAAAGTGTGACAATAGGTAGTTTCAAAGATAGATACACATTTTTTTCTTGAGTAAATAGGTGTTCACTAGGTGAAATGATGACAAGATCGCCGTTTGATTTTGGCGCTTCGAAAATACGTAAAACCCGCGAATGTGAACAGGCCGGTTCGCCAGGGTCGGAGCTTTAGTCTGATCTGTCTGTTAGCCAAAAAGCCGAAAAAAACAACAAAAAACGCTGACTCGTCTAAGTCTGCTCCAATTGCCAGTTTGCACTTGTTGTTTCTGCCTGTTTGTCTGAAGCAGTTCCGAGTGTTTGGAGTGCAATGACAACTCGAAGCGTATGTTTTGCAATGTTTGGCAAAAATCTTTTACAAAAGAATTTTTCTTAATTTCTTTTTAATCCATATATGAATTGGTGTCAGGTTTGTTTTATTTGTGTGAAGTTCTACAAACAGTGTAGACAGATCAGACGCTATGTTCTGTGGCGTCTAATCTGGGTCGACACAGTTTGCTAGTGACCCAAAATTGGGCCACTAGACATATATGGGGATGGGTAATGCGATTGTTTTCTTTACTTTTTATTTATTTATTTTGGGGGTGGGGGTGGGCGAGGGAGTTTTACTGGGGAAGTTATAAAATTTATACAGGCCAAGCAAAAATATTTATTTTTTTTGTATACACTCCTCTGCACTGTACTGACCGCATGTATATCACATAGTTACGAGTAGTTTTGACTTCATCACAGAGCTTTGCTTGATTGTTTTGAGTTTAACGGCCCAGTCAACACTATTCAAGTCATTTTTGAGCCAGTCAGTTTACCTATATACACTTTACTAGCCATCTAAAAGAATATACAGGTGATTAAAAATGCAAACAAGAGATTCATAGATTAAATAATATATATTTCTTCATCAAAACAATTTTACGATACGCAAACACCTTGGTTCAAAATTGGGACTTCCGGAATTTTCCAGTGGGACTTCCAGATTTCAAGGGTAGGAAGTCTGGGACTTCCCGAATTTTGGAGTTAATGGAAGCCCTGGGATTCACAGATAAAAAGTTGGATTCCCACATAAAAAAGTTGGAGTTCTGATCTTGATCGCGCATAGAACATAGAAAAAAACTTCTTATTATCAGGCTACACGTCCATATGGTCCATATGAAAAACTGTATACTTTCATGGCTCCCAAACTCTTTTTTTCTGATAAATGCATTTGATAACTTCGTCCCAAACATGTAGATTGTGGCTACTAGTTAGAAATATTTAACTGATGTGTCTATTCCCCCCTCCTCCTCCCCCCCCCCCCCCCCCCCCCCCAATGCAGTTGCTCAGATTTATTCTCACACTTCTAGTCAAGTAATGCCACATTAAAATAAGGTAGTATTAGGATAACAGCAGATATAATGTAAACCCAGACCAGAAAAGCAGCATTCTATTTAGCTATATTTGTGCTTTCAAATTCGGACGTATATGTACGTGACAGTAGCTCAATTATTTTTAATTGGTGTAACAAATACGTAGGGGAAGCATCCTAACCACGTCTGGCTTCCTGTAATTGTTAAAAATGATTGTATTTTGAAGAATTACATACATTTTTGTAACCAGTAAACTTTGACCAAGCTATAAAAAGTACGATCGTGTAGTCGCGAAAATACATCGTCACCCGAGCGCAATACTATGGTAACTTCATTTTTGTCAAAAAATGTTTTTTTGGCTCAAAGTGTTTGCCTAACGTTCATACATGTCCACACAAAATATCAGAGCAGAAGGCTGCATATTTCTGAAAATAAATGAATTTAAACTTTTTTGACACTTTTTCGGCTGAGCGCAATACTATGGTAACTGTACTTACCACAGTATTGCGCTCACTTTACTTACATTGTGCAGTGTAAAGAAACTGAGCGCAAGACTATGGTAACTCCACTTAAAACAGTATTGCGCTCACAAGTTCATATTGCTTATTGGTAATTAACTGAGCGCAAAACTATGGTAACTCAGTTTTATTAAGTTATTATTGTACTTTTTATGGTGTTCAGGTTGCACAAATATTGTTTCCAGCCCATAAGCATTAGTTACAAGATGCCTCTGCAAAGACTTGTTGACATGAGCATGAAGAATTGGAGAAAACACCTATATTGCTCCACTGATAGAAGTATAATTCCAGTAATGATTTCTCAGTTTTAAAATGCAGCATTCAAACAATTTTTATGCTGGGACTATAATTATTATATTATATTTGTTAAATGTCTTTCGAAGTCAGTTTATCTCAAGCTCTTAACATGTTTCCTTATCCAAAAGTTATAGGCCTCCACCAAACAGGGCGTGAAGAAATAGATTGGGCCCCATGGTGCTTTCAGGCAGAGTTGATACCGCCTGCACATGAGTACTGGTAAACTGCTTAGAAGGTATAAGCCTGCCCAGGAAATGTTCTGCAAGTGTCCATGCATATAAGCCCTATTAGTTTCATTGTGCCGCAGGGCTTGAGATGTCATTTCACCTCAGTGTCAGGTAAAAGTCCCACAAAATTGGAAGCAGTGTCCCCAAAATGGCCTCTCATGGTGTTGACGGGGACGTTAAACCTCAAATCAAACAAACAAATCCAAAAGCTGTCAGGTATAGGTAATCAGAAATGTAATTGGTTGAATCATGACTTTAAAATTTACATAACTGGGTGCATGGTCAGCCAACATAACCTTAAATCTTAAGTATAAAACCCAGCCTCTTGGGGTTCGAAGCTAGACAATCAGCAAATGACCATTATGGAACTTTTGTATAAATAACATCTGCACTGTTATTATGAAAAAAAAAAATTAGTAAAACTTAAAAGTACTTAAAATTTCTCTTTACCATCAGTATCTTTATGTTACTGTAATTGTCCTAATATTGGGACAGATAGGCCTAAGAAAAAACAAAAATACGGACCCAGATCAGACTGAAGGAGCAGTCAGATCAGGGTCTACACTGTTTGCCATTCTGTTGGCACCTTTTGGACTCCTGGATTATGAAACAAATTTGTTGATATTAAAAAGAATTAACAGTATGTTCTCCATCTGCTTTATAAATGAATGTAATGGAGGATCCGGTGCCTTGAAGCCCCAGAGCAAGTTTGGGAGTTTTCATTAATGCAAGTACTTAAACAAAAGGAATGCTTTTTGGTATTAAAGGTCAAATTATATTTTTCATAAAAAAAAAACACGTATTCACATACAAAGATTTTGTCCCAGCAATCTGTGCACCAAACACTAAATGCCAACAAAGTAAGCTTAAACCAGGGATTGTGGATAAACATCATAAACCAGGGATTGTGGATTCGATAACTGGCTTCCACAAACTTTCAGATGATTCTTTAAAATGTGTTCCCATCTCCCGTATCACTTAAGCTGTTGGTGGGACATAAAACTCCAAACACACTCGCACACAAATTAAGCTTGACCCGTTTCCACCATGAAACTCAGTATGAAAAACTAATGTCTTAGGCAAACAGTGTAGCTCCAGATGAGATGTCTCATCATGATCTATACTGTTTGCTATTCTGTTTTAGTAACATGCCAAATACATGTTCCAGTTTGCAACCAAGAGTGCACATCAAAACTAAAGATCATTTCAGAAACTCAGGGAGTTAAAGGGTTACTGTAAATCTTCATTATGAAAAGGTAAATCCCCTCTTTCACAAGTTAGAGTCTGACTGTCTGGGACCACAATGTTCAAGTTCTGGTAAATTATTCATATATTGTCTAAGTGCAGTACCAAAACATTACAGAACGTTCTCTGTTTATTCTGAAGCTCCATCTCAAAAAAAAAAAGAAAAAAAAAAGTATGGTAAAAAAAATGGACACCTTCAGGACTTGCAGCAATTCCCTAAACGTTAAAAAAAAATGTTCAATGATCGAGCAAGGAGTCCAAAAGTTGCAGACGGAATGGCAAACAGTGTAGATCCTGATGAAGAACTGTCAGATCTGGGTCTGCTTAGCCTCATTAGGCCTATCTGTCCCAATACTCAGGGTCATTATGGTACAAATTTTAGTAATCTTCGCCATCATTTGATTTGTATAAAAGTATTATAGAATGGGTGCCTGCATGGGTGGCACAGAGCCTGACAGAGGTAGCCATGTTGGGTCCAGTGCAGTGTTTTGATGAAGTCCAGAGAACACTCTTGTTTAAGAGGTTTCTGGGCTACATGTGGTCTTTGTAGATTTGTAGAAATAGAAAAGAATCTTGTATAAGTGCTTTCTGGGCTTCATGTGCTTCTTGTATGTTTGAAGAAATAGGGAGTTCTTTCTAGGCTACATGTGGTCTTTGTAGACTTGTAGAACTTTTAATCGAACATTAGACTGGTCTTTACAGAGGTACACATACCATGTTTAGTTCAGTGCAGTGTTAGGGAAGACGATTGCTCAGTGTTGGTTTTCATATATATAACGCTGTTATGTCATTTCAAGATATTGCTTTTGATTTTAAGGGACTTTTACCCTACATCAAGATGAAATAACATCTCAAGCCCAATGGCTCTGAGAAATTACTAGGGTTTAATATTCAAGACTGGCACTGCTTGGCCTGGTCCGGCTTAGACCTTCTCAGCAGTTAAGTTGCCTCATTAGTTTTTAGGCTATAGTCATAGCAGAGCTTCTAGTCCAATTAGGCTGGTCCACTACTAAACCAAGCATGAATAGCAGGGACACACTGCTGTAAATATTCTCTTTTAACCCATTTACGACAAAATACCCCTAACATGGCTACATGGCTTTCTTAATATAAAGCCTATCATGAAAAATAAGTGCTATCATAATTGTCAAACACTGTCTTTTGAAATTCACCATATCACATGTTCTTTTAGTGTTCATAAAGTGACAGTTTACTTTGAACTGGAAGTCAGATGACAAGATTTAGAATCATATAGTCAAGCCAGGGAGCAGCTAGCAGGCCTAGTTAAAATGCAAACTTTAACCCTGCTAAGCCAGTGAATACTTTGGTACCGACCTGAGTATGTCTAGAGTGTTATCAAAGACCAAGAAATTCTATAGAATTGTGTGTCTTAGCCTGTAAGTTCATCCTTCCTTGAAAAGTAGGATAAACAGGCCAGTTATCAGAACCTTGGAAAATTGCACTCAGAATTCTTCACAAATATAGAGGCTATTCTACTCACCTCTTAAAGCAGGAATCATGGGTTTGATCCCAGGCTTCTCTAGAATTTAGTATGAGGCTTTAAATCAAACCATCCAGTCTCTGTATGACCTGAGCTGTTGTGAGATGTAAAACTCAAACACACTTCACAAAAGACATTATTGAAATATACTGAAAAAAGACAACACTGAAGTTGCCTGACGTTGCAGATAAAATTGCCAGAACAGGACAGTTCAGGTGTTGACAATGTTATATTATATGCGCTGAGTCCACAAGCAGATTTGACATGCCTTTTTGCAAGCGTACCAAATGTGCTTTATTTGGGTTACAGTTGGGAGACTTGGTTTTCATCAGTTGAATATTCCAAAGGCCATGTTTTAACCCTTATCTTGCTGAATATTCATTAAAGCCACACCCATTGAAATTTATTGCCACAAATTCATAAACTGAATACCAAACAGTGTAGATCCTGATCAGATGACTTCTCCAGAAGCCATCTGATCTGGATCTACACTGTTTGCAAACATAGGGGTTGTCATGAACAGCAAGATAAGGGTTAATGTGAGAATTTGAAGAAGTCATCACTTTCTTTTCCTGGGTAAATTTTTGTTTGGACAAGTGAACTCCACTATTATGGTAACATGCCCTTTGACAAGTGCAAAGTTTTGTTTTTAACGCTATGAAACAGCACAGTCATTATCAAGTCAATGCTAAATCTCAAAAATCAAAACACTCATGGCACTGAATATCTCTGAGTGTGCCCATAAAAGGAACTTTTACTGATTCATTTAACTCTTGAATTCTTGTACTTTAAGCAAACAGTGCAGGGCTTGATCAGATGTCACATTCTGCTGCATCTGATCTGGGTCTATTATGTTTTCTATTGTTCCAGCACATAATCCCAGTCCATGTTTTACAGATAACTTTTTACATTATTCTAAGCCCTCTGATGTCACAACAGCAAGAATAGCATGGCTATAAATAGTATTGCACAACCTAAATATCGTAGAAACAATTATTGCACGGTGGGTCAGTTACAGTCATTTAACTTAAAAATGCTTGCACATGTTTATGTAACTTTGGGTTGATTGATAAAATTAATCAAACCAACAATGGCAGCATGTCACATGGTATAATAGGTAGCATTTGCAATCCCATATTGAATCATGAACAACTTTAGAACAATTTAGACCTTCATTATGATTATCAAAACATTGTGTTAAAACATAAGTATGAAAAGTTCATCATTTATTTGTTAGAAATTTTTGCTAATATTTACAAATCAAACATAATTATAGTTACAATCAAATTTCAATAAATGTACATATTTATCCACAAAGAAGTTGGCAATAACAAAATCTTAATGTGAAGAAACTGTAAAGTTACTGATAGTGGTATGCAGAACATCAATGGACATTATATGGCATGTAGCTTTTATGTGGAGGTAAACGACCCAGTCACTACTATTTAAATATACATCATGCTGATTTGTTTGTTTAAGGTTTAACATTGAGGTTTAACATCCCCCTCAACACCATAAAGGTCATTTTTGGAGATAGTGCTTCCAATTTTGTAGGACTTTTGAAATGGCATCTAAAGCCCTCCCACACATTAAAATCAATAGAATTTATATGCATGAACCGTCCAACTTGAACCACTTTGCCTGGGCAGGCTGGATCCCATAAGCGTTATACAATTACTATTGTGCTGTTGGTTCAGCCATGTGGAAGCAACATGTAGCCCAATCCTTTTCTCCAGCCCAAAATGTCAGATTGAGCCTTTCAGTTTACCTAACCAAACTTTTCCTGGGTTTCCGCATACATAAGTGGTAAGCAAGTACATGTACATTCTTTCCTCAAAAAACTAACAATGTCCCTTTTTGAATATACAGAAGGGATAGAAACATGATCAGTCTCTATGACTGTTACCACACCCAGTGGGGATCAAACCTGTGACTTCTTATAACCAGAGGCTATAAATTTTTAGTGTGAGAAGATGTGCTAAACCCCAAAATTCATTACACTCATAAGGAAACTACAGCTTTTGTGTGAAGTTATTGATGCATGTCCATACATCACAGGTAAATGGTCACTAAGCTTTTAAAGCCCAATACATGCAGTTGTGATTATAAAATAAGAAATATCATACAGAGGACCCTCCCTGTGACGATCTAATATTGTGCCATTATAAAGAATTTGCCGTAATAATGAATCCCAGTAAGGAGTATAATAGGTAACAAATTGGCCTTTCCCCTTCATTACTCCAAGCAACAAACTCTATAACATTTGTTTCTTGGAGTATTGGATTACAAGCTTTTGAATGTGTATGGATATGATGGGGGCTTTTCCAACCCGAAGTAGGCCAATGCCGATCGCGGTGATAATTTTGTGCTTCGATTGCATTCAACTGATATTGTTGTTATATCGAGTTTTGTCGTTAAAACGAATGTCTGTGATATAGAGAGGGTTAACTGTATTGACTTTAAATTCATTTATTAAATACTGGTCTTCATACTAGCTGTCTTCAGTGAATACCAGTCAATTGACTCTACTACAAGAAACACCACAGGCTATTTGTCCACAGAAGCCCCCATCTGACCTTCTTGTGATAGCTTAAAATCAAAAGTGTGAATATTTTGCTCTTTAATTCATGTATCAGGCTCATGGCTAAAGGTCAAAGCCATAGAACTGTCACAGCAATGCATTGAATCTGAATTATGTTTAAAAGTCATATATGGAGAATTTATTGGTGAGCTCAAGAATTTTTTTTTTATTTATGACCCTTTCATGATTGTTTGAGTAGACTTACATGTCTTAATCAGAGGGAAACAAAAACAGTAGATAACATACCTGACCTTCTGTTGCATGAAAAGGAGTGAGATCTCTGACTTTAAACTTATTATAGCAGGGATAAAATTAGCCCAGTAATTTCAGGAGAAAATGATTTCAAATTTATTAAAGAATAGTTATGGGTTGGACTTTGTTTTCCTATAATGTTCTATGACATTGTGTTTTGATCTATGACATTGTGTTTTGATGTCTACCTCAGTTGAAAATTGGAAGAAGTTTGAGCATATCTAAAAAGGAGACTTCTTATTGCTGAGAATCTCTCACTTCTCTCTCTAGTTGTATCCCTGTTATAGGCAAAGCAGAAGAGCTAGGTTGTCTTGTAATATGTATGTTTTTTGTTTGAATTTGATGATAGATAGTTTAAACCTTTGGGTAGATCATGTGGGTAAAACAAAACTGTTCCATGAATGAGCTCTACAATGATATGGTTGACATTAAAACAATGTGCTGACCCGAAAGTTATGAGCAGAGTTGAAAGTACATGTAGTTCCAAAACTTGGGACCAGTCAAGTATATTTTCTAATCTGCTATGTCTGGGGTAAGGACAATAAATCTTCCTGTACTTTCCTACAAGTAAGGTAAAATCACAGAATTTAGTGGAATCAATAATTTGACCTTCACATCATGGAATATAAAGGAGCTGCCATGTATGTGCCATATGAGTTTTGGGATCTGATTATAACCTGGTATAAAAGTGTAAAGCATCTGTATATTTTGCCTAAATTATTAAAATAACATATAAAGGAAAGCCACTGTCTAAATATATTATTCCACATGAAATGATAATGGTAAAATATGTATAATTAATTAAGTTACCATAGTATTGCACTCAGTAAAAAGCCATAAAAGCACTGTTTCTGTAGTGCAATACTATGGTAACTGCACCTACCATAGTATTGCACTCATGTTGCTCTTATATTATCTGTCACATGTGTGAGTGCAATACTATGGTAAGTGAAGTTACCATAGTTTTGCACTCAGTAGTTTCAGCGCAATATTGTTGTAAGTACACATGTTCCCAAATATTTCTTCTGTCAGTATAAACTGTTTTCAAATACTTCATTGATGGTCTTTATATACCCAAATGCTACCAGCCACATGACTGGTCTTATTGTTTTCCTTGTCAAAATAAATTGATACAGTTTTTTTCTTCTCCTGTAAAGTTTGTCATTATGAAGTTACCATAGTATTGCGCTCAGGGGACGACATGACATTGGTAATTTGTCAATTATATCGTCTTCGCCGTAACCCTGGTTTAACTAAACGTGATATTTTACCGACTCATGCTAATCCGTTGATGATATGAGCTTACATCAATTAGTAAACTAATTAATTGTAATCCGTAATAACAGGGGGATTAGCGCGGCGAGATTAAACAGGTACAAACATTTTTAACACGTGCCGCAAACCGACCACTTTCCAATATTGTCTCTCCCACTGACAGGTGCAAAAATACCTGTCAATATAGGTCACGCCCACTGATTTGTGGCACGTGCGCTTTCAGCATTAAAAGCGGCGCCGCATTTGATCTTTCATTGGTATTGCATAAGCGGCCTAAATTAGCTTCTGAATTTACCGCTTCTGTAATTTTTGACCCGTGTCGCAATAAAAACATGCGTACACAAGAATCGTCGGTTGTGAATTTTACGCGTACAACGGCAAAAGTCGGCGTAAAATAAGCAGAATCCTGCGTTTCCGAGAGCTCTGACCTTTAAGACCTCCCTCAACATTATGCACATTAAAGCCCTGGGGCCAATAATGGCCCTCTCTGGGGCCCACTTGTTACACTATGGATCAGGTTAGCGATCAAGGGCCATCATGGCCCTCTTGTTTCCTTGGCAAGATGGATATTTCTTTCAATTTGACAGCTACAGTAATTTATCAGTGATGACATGCTTCCAAGATAGGCGATGTCATATGCAGGAAGAAGGCTATAAAGCTTAATTTCCAAGGTATATTCATTGTTGATGGGCAAAATATAATGTGGAAGGGCATAATTGATGAAATCAGGGGCCTCTTTCAAAGAAACAAATCGTACGATCCTTCGTACGACGATCTTACGATTTTCTTACGATTCTCGTACGAGGCTTTCACAGGAAAAATCGTAGATGTTAGTCCTACGATCGATCGTAAACAATGTCGTTTGTTTGATTTTGAGGTTTAACGTCCACGTCAACAATAGAGAGGTCATTTTGGAGACGTTGCTTCCAATTTTGTGGGACTTTTACCCCACATTGATATGAAATGACATCTCAAACCCTGTCACCCAATTAAACCAATAGTGTTCATAAGCATGGACAGTCCGACTCGCACCGCTTTGCCTGGGCAAGCTTAGGTCTTCTTAGCGGTTTACCAGTACTCGTGTGCGACCGGTTTCAGCTCTGCATGGAATCACCATGTAGCCCATTCTATTCTCCAATTCCCGATGGCCGAGGACCCTTGCCATTTTAACTTACGATGTCATTAGTTTTGCACAACTTATTACTTCTTACTTTTTCATTTTCAAGAATTTGAGAAACCCCATCGGCTGGTAATTTCAATTTAATTATCGCTTTATTCATGAAATTTAAGCATCTAAATAGTATTTATTATTGATTGATTCGTGTTTTTCGACGCGTCAGCACAACGTAGACTCGAGAAAGAGTCTTTAAGGATAGACTCAACCCAATAGATCGTTTAAGTACGTTTTTATTTAAACGTATTGTCTATCACTTGTTGTCTCACAGCTCTGTCAGTTTAAGTACCAATTACTGTTATCATTATCGCCATCGCCATCATTATCATCCATGTTCACATCCAAAAATTAAATTCGAAGCCACATCTAATGGAGACACGCAGTGGCAACTGTGATCAAAATGCATTTCTGCGGTGAATACTGAAAACTTCCTGAAATTTTGTCGTCACATCTGAAGCATGACATCCACATGTCATCTAATATTTTCACAGCACAGCGTGTACGCCGATGACAAGAATTGTATAGTCTTTCAAACCGCAGTGAGACGTGGCTGCACTTTTAATTTTGGACTAGTCCGTGTTTTAGGTAAGTCGCCTTCAGTTGGGATTTTTGATTGGCAGATATAGTTTTACTGAGATTCGTACTGCATCATACTACGACTTCTACATAATGACATTTAAAAAAACTTATTTATAATTTTAAAATCCTGTGAAAAAAAAAGAAATCCGAAACCTGTCTTCCCCTAAAACATGGAATAGTTTTTCCACGCATGAACGATGAGCTCTCAGAGGTCGTTGATAAACTATACCGCTGTTGAGGTCTTGTTACTGTAGCGGTTACTGTGATTAATAACCATGGCTTTATGTCATCCATTTCAAATATCTCTCACTTTTATGGCTATAGCTTGCGACACACTTGAAAAACACATTGAAACAGAGGATAATAAAATGCAATGCAAATCTGCAGCTTCTCGTTCGAAGCAGCCAGTGGCATAGAAGCGTAGAACAGTGGTTAGATGTATAATTGGCGAGATTGCATGCACTCTTTTGATGGAGTGTTGTAGCTCACCTGATTTTGTTGTAGCTCAACTGCTAGCAGATCTGCAATGTACTCTCGGCCTGTATTGCTTTTACTCTTCGAATTTTCTTTGAATCAGTTGGGAAAGTTATATTATCTTTCACTTTTATGGCTGTAGCCCGTGAAACACTTGAAATACAGAGGATATTGAAATACCATGCAAATCTGTAACGTCTCGATGGAAGCAGCCAGTGTCAGAGAAGCGTAGAGCAGTTGTTAGTTGTATAATTGGTGAAGCTGCATGTCCTCTGCTGGTGGGTTGTTGCAACCCATCTGTTATTATCTCTATCAGATCTAAAATACACTCTGCTTAATCTGTACCTCAAGATAAATTCATCGGCACTTAAACGATCGATTGGGTTGAGTGTATCCTTAAAGACTCTTTCTCGAGCAAGATAATTCCTTTGCCTTGCAACAAGAACAGCGTATTTCAGAATTATTTCAGAATGTTAGGAACACACAATGCCTTTGTGTTAAGAGGAAAAAACAATTGATTCCCTCTCGTACGATTAATGTTTCCACTCTACGAAAATCGTACGATTCTCGTTGAGCAGATGCATGCTTGAAAATGATGGTAGGTCTATTGTTTTTAATATATCTAAAGTAAAACTTAATATTTTACTAAGAAAATCAGTACGAATATTGTTGAATAAATGTTAATAATTGCGCGAATATTGAAAATTAAATTTGTGAATATTTGGATTCTACAGCGACAAAATCGTAAATTCTACGAGTGGTCTCAAGTGATCGTGGATTTCGTCGTAAATGACACGATACGATAACTTTTTTGAAACCGGATTTTTTTCTTGAAAGTCATTTTTGGTCGTACGATTCTCGTACGACCACGATACGATGAAAATCAGTCGTACGACCTTTTTTGAAAGAGGCCCCTGAGCAGTTCAGATTTACCGCAAAAAAGGAAGATGGCGGCGCCCATGAAGAAAGACATGTCAAAAAAATTCTGGTTTTCAATTCAGGTAGGCTTTTTTATAGAAAGCTTTGTCCGAGTCGCTAGTATTTTGCTGTGAACTATTGATCTGCAGCTGTTTTAGTTACTTTTAAAAAGTCTAGAAGGCGTTTTCATTTTTTTCCTGATGAAAGTGAAAAATACAGAAATGCATTTATTTTCAAAGGCACTGAGATGTTGCTAATGCAAGAAAGTACTTGCTGTAATAACCTTTAGCACCTTCAAACATTCTTCTTCTAGGACAGGCGTTTTAAAAGGAAATCAGGATCATATTTTGGGAAAGGATAAAATGCAAATCTGACACCTATATTTTTCTTGTGCAAATGTATTGAGGAACCTTAAGCATTACATATGACAAGAAACCGTTGTAATCTAGGCCCAAAAGCCGCAATGTCTCTCAGGTATTTATCTTCTTAGTATTTCCGCTACAGTAACTGCTGGCAAAAAATAGGTGGTGCACAAAAAAAAAATGTAAAATGTTTGTGTTGTTTGTTTAGTTAGGCGACCTGATCTCTCCAGAAATTGGTCAAAAATGTCATTAATGACCAGTCTCTCTTGGTAGAGATCATCCTCCTTCTTCATTCCTAGGAATAGCTCAATCGTCCACAAATTTAATCCAGTTTGTTGGAACAGTTTAAGCTGTAGCTCTTCCCTTAACCCTTGTCCTGCTGAATATTCATTTAAGCCACACCCAGTTCTGTCTATCAACCAACCAAATTACTTGATGTAATTTATTGCTACAAATTCATAAACTGAATGCCAAACAGTGGAGATCCTGATCAGATGGCTTCTTCAGAAGCCATCTGGCTTCTTCAGAAGCCATCTGATCTGGATCTACACTGTTTGCAAAGATAGGGGTTGTCGTGAACAGCAAGATAAGGGTTAAGTCACTTGTGTCTGGGCAGTCTTGCACATAATGTTCACAAGTTTCAATTTGACCACATCTGCAGAAAGGTGTGTCCACTACCCCGATTTTATTTAAGTAATAAACTTAGGATTAAACTTTAGTGAATAGAGAATTCTTTTCGTCTTTTGACCAAAGTTATTTTTTCTGAAAATTATCAGTTTGGAATCGTGCTTAACTGCACATTTTCGAGCTGCATTGATAAAATAGGTGTATATTTAACATCAAATGTATACATTCACATCAAAGGTTAACATTCATTTCGGGTCCGTTTGTTTCTAAATTTGAGTAATTTTCCAGTCTAGTAAAGTACCACACCA
Source organism: Lucinisca nassula (assembly GCA_963580285.1). Taxonomy (NCBI): domain Eukaryota; kingdom Metazoa; phylum Mollusca; class Bivalvia; order Lucinida; family Lucinidae; genus Lucinisca; species Lucinisca nassula. The sequence continues at coordinate 116,573,004 of OY757025.1, read as the reverse complement.
CATCTTAAGTATGTGTTATGATTTATTCTAAATGATATTAATCTGCTGTCCACTAATTGATTAGAAATGTTAATGTTGTGTGACAATCCAACCTTGCACAGGGGGCATCCGGTTAACGTCCCGATCTTGAGACCTCGAGGTCTGCTGTAAAAGATGTATGCAGTATGAATAAACAGACAGAAAAACCGAAGGACACAGATATAAAATAATATGTTGTAGTTGGCCCCCGCCCATAGGGGCTTGAAGAAATATATTGGCTGCATGATGCTTCCACGCAGAGCTGAATCCGACCCGCACACTAGTACTGGAAAACCGCTTAGAGGATCTAAGCCTGTCCAGGAACCGCGGTGCGTGGCGGACTGTCCATGCTAATAAACCCTATTGGTTTTATTCGGCGACAGGGCTTGAGATGTCATTTCATCTCAATGTCAGGTAAAAGTCCCACAAAATTGGAAGCAATGTCTCCAAAATAACCTTTACAGTGTTGACGGGGTCGTTAAACCTCAAATCAAACAAACAAAAGTATGTAGTAGCATATCATTTCATTAAGGACACGCTAAATTCATACTGGGATGTAAGAAGTGAATGGCTGACGATTTGTGCCAGTTGCTCCTCGGTAATGCTCATAATGGTTCATTGTGAAGGTTTTATTTTGCAAATTCCTGACTAGTTTCTTCCAATTAAATCCATATTATTGGAAGAAACTAGTCAGGAATTTGCAACATAAAACCTTCACAATGAACCATTATGGGCATTACCGAGGAGCAACTGGCACGAATCGTCAGCCATTCACTTCTTACATTTAAGTTTTATTTTTCATTCGGACCAGTTGCTCCGAAGTTGGCGTTCACAAAGTGAATCCAAAACAGACCGCCGCGACATGTAAGTCAGCAAAAGGCCTAGCTCACTGACAACGACACATATGTCTGCCTTTTCATCGCATGGTAATGTGTCAACAATAAAAAACCAAGACAATGTATACTGGAAGTTGACACGACGGCAGAAAAAACACCCGACTCTTGATTATCTTATAATATTCTCCGCCAGGTCGGGATCAATGTTCATGTATAAAACTGGAGTTTTTCAGCCACACACATTCGCATAAAATTCAGACTTGCCTACCCTTACGATTTGGTCGTAAGGCTTACTATTTTTATGTCTAAACTACGACCTTACGATTGTGGATGAATTCCATACAATTTTCGGTGTTTTAAAAAATCGGCAGTTCGGCGTATTTTTTTGTGGTTCGGTTCGGTAAAGCAGGCTCTTATACCAGAACAAGATAAGAGTTACCGTACTTGGCTTACTCTCTTGACAAAATGAAAAGTTGTATTTCATTGGCTTACAGTAGGAAAGGCATCCAATCACGGTTCATTTAACAAATAATTTTTGGTATCAGCGGCAAGATGAATGCCTCTGTGAAGGACAATCACACGGGAGTAATAGGAGAAAGAAAAAAAGGGGAAAAAAGCTGCACCAGTTTGAAGTATAACAATTAACGTAATTGTACGTTAACTTATTTTGACGACGCATTAAATACCTTGAAACCCTTACGAATAAAATTGAAATCTTACGATTTCATTCATGGGATCTTACTATTTTCTGTCTCGAGGGGGAGGGAAGTCTGAAAATTTGATAAATTCATACTGGGGGCCGACTTGACTCAGGGCCGAGTTGACCCGGATTCCCCCAACACGGTTTTGGAGACGGTTCCCCCGGCACATTTGAAGACAGTTCCGAGACACTATTGTTCATAGTTAAGACCTGTGACTGATAATTATAGTTGGCAACTAGAATTGCGCAGTCGATGGCACGCCATTGCATATCCCCACGCTTTTTTAAAGATACGCCACTAGATAAGTTCTCAATTGCAACTCCCACCCAATCTTAAGATCAAAATTCCGAAAGTGTCATGCACTCCTCGGACCAAAGACCTATCAGTTCCCAAAGTTTCATGTTTTTATCTGAAACGACCTAGGAGGAGTTATCCGGTAATCGTTTAAAAGGGGGTTATGGGGGTGAAAATCCAAGTTTTTGACCTCTGGTGACCTCAAACCTTAACCTAGGGGTCAAATTTTGATTATGTATTTTACTCATTATGCCGTTCGATTTGATATGTCACACGACCAGGTTCTGAAAACTTTGATTTTTTATCCCGGGGCACCCCACCCCCTGGCCTGGCCCCTAGGGTAGGATCAAAATTCCGAAAGTGTCCTGCACTCCTCAGACCAAAGACCTATCAGTTCCCAAAGTTTTAAGTTTCTAGCTATAAAAGTGTGGGAGGAGTTGTCCGGTAAGACGGACGGCCATATGTACGGACGACGGAGACAATTACAATATCAATTAGTTCCCAGACACTTTTGAAGGCAGTGCCCCGACACTATTGTTCATTAAGTATCGAGACTTGTCTACCCTTATGATTTGGTCGTAAGGCTGACTATTTTCATGTCCAAATTACGACAACAGCCGAATTCCGTATGATTTTTGGTGTTTGTAAAAAAATTGGTAAATCGGGGCGATTATTTCGGTTCGGTTTGGGTAAGCGTGCATTTTTACACGAAGAAGACAATATTTGTCATTCCTGGCTTACTCTCGTTGCAAGATTAAATTAAATTTCATTGGCTAATGATAGGGAAGTGATCCAATGATCACAGTCCATTTAACAGATTTGTTTCGGTATGGGTGGCAAGATGGATGCCGTTACGCAGGAAAAAATATGGGGAAAAAAAAAGAAAAGCTGAATCGGTCGATTTATTGCAACAACAAAAAAAAAAAAAACTTGAGGAAATGGGCTTATTTTGACCTCGCATCGGATACCTTAAAACCCTTACAAATAAAATTTGAATTTTACAATTCTTTGGGGGAATCTTACTATTTTGTCTCAAGGGGTAGGCAAGACTGAGTACCTCTGGATGACGTCACTTCCGATAGCAACCCAACGGCCGCCATATTTCGAGGTGAAACTGTTTGCCTAACAACCGGTAATATTCCATTACATGCTATCGTTTTTTTTTAGCTTCAATGTATCTTTCCAGTTTGTTATTGTAAGATTTACCGTTATACTAATTTAATTATTTTAACTGTTGTTAGTAATTATAAAAAAAAATAAAAATAAAAAAATGATGAAAAATAATAATAATGATAATTTCAGCGACGGTATTTTTTAGCTTGAATGTATCTTTCAAGTTTGTTATTGTAAAATTTTCCGTTATACTAATTAAATTAGTTTAACATTGTGCGTACATGTAATTATACAAAAAAAAAATGATGATGATGAAAAAATAATAATTTCATCAGCTATATTGAAGGTCAGCCCGAGGTACGCCATCGGTTTTTAAAAGCTTGAATGTAACTTTCAAGTTTGTTTTGGTAAAATTTACCGTTATACTAATTAAAATTAGTATAACTTTTGTAAATAATTAAAAAAAAATATGATAATTTTAGCGGCGAAAGTGAACAGGTGAAAGTGTCGGGTCTTGTGTATTCAGAAGTGACATGTCATCGGACAGAATAACCCAAGTGTCAAGGTAACTTGACATTAATCTTGACAAGTAAATCAAATGCCTGGAATATATTTCTATGTTCATAAAGGTTATAGATCTATTCTTCGTTAATGCTGGTTGAATGTGAAAATTCAAACCTAATTGTAAAAAAAAAGGCTTTTGACTACATAATAATAATTAGATAGACTCCCATCCCAATCACTATTGATATGGTTAAGGGCCACCCATCCCAATCACTATTGATATGGTTAAGAAGGCTATCTCTCAGATGAAGACTGGCAAAGCACCGGGTCCCTCTGGCATAGTGGTGGAGATAAGAGCTGCAGGTGATGCGGGTGCCTCGATGATCCGCGACCTTGCAGCTGCAATAATCCGTGATGGGAAGGTACCCTCTGACTGGGAACAGAGTTTCATTGTCTGTCTCTACAAGAGCAAGGGTGATGCATTGGAACGGGGCAACTACCGTGGTCTCAAGCTGACAGAACAGTTCATGAAAGTCCTGGAGAGGATTGTGGATGGCCTCATTAGGCAGTTGGTGTCCATCGACGATTCCCAGTTTGGCTTTGTCCTAGGAAGAGGCACAACAGATGCAATTTTTGTTGTCCGACAGCTGCAAGAGAAGTATCTGGCCGCCAACAGGAGACTCTACATGGCTTTTGTAGACCTGGAGAAGGCATTTGATCGGTGCCTCGGAAAGTCATCTCGTGGGCACTAAGAAAACTTGGAGTGGACGGGTGGATTGTGAAACTGGTCCAAGGGATGTACGCTAATGCTCGGAGCCGTGTCCGCGTTGGTGATGGTTTCAGTGAAGAATTCGAGGTGAAGGTGGGTGTTCATCAAGGCTCTGTTCTCAGCCCACTGCTTTTCATCTTTGTGCTTGAAGCCTTGTCATGCGAGTTCCGCTCTGGAGTCCCCTGGGAGGACCTGTATGCTGATGACTTTGTCATCAAAGCTGAATCCCTTGAGGAATGTGTCAGGAGGCTCTTAACTTGGAAAGACGCAATGGAGGCAAAAGGGCTGAGAGTGAATGCAGGAAAGACAAAGATCATGATCTGTGGTACAGGTCTGGACCTCTTGCAGAGTACAGGCCAGTTCCCATGCGCTGTATGTCGCACTGGAGTGGGCAGCAACAGTATCTTTTGTAATGGACAAGAAATGCAGTGGGCTCAAACGCTTGATAGAGGACCGTGATTACAGGTGTACACGGTGCCAAGTAACTGCACGCCCTTAGATGGCAGACCACAGAGGGAAGTCCAAGTCGGCTCCGACAAGCTGGAGGTTGTAGCTTCCTTCTGCTACCTAGGTGATATGCTCTCAGCAGCGGGTGGTTGCGACCTTTCAACTACATCACATGTGAAAACAGCCTGGAAGAAATTCAAGGAGTTGCTACCAGTTCTCTCTTCCCGCCACCTCTCTTTCAAGACACGTGGCCGTGTGTATAGCTCTTGTGTGCGGAGCGCAATGCTCCATGCCAGTGAGACATGGCCATTGACAAAGCCAAACCTCCAACGTCTACAGCGAAATGACAGGGCAATGATCAGACAGATCTGCAATGTCAAGCCACAGGACACTGTCACCATCCGGTCCAGTGAGTTACTTGAGCGTCTTGGCATTGAGGATCTGGACCTCATCCTGAAAGAGAGAAGACTTCGCTGGTATGGACATGTGGAACGCTCCAGCGGTGCAGTCAAGACTGCCTGTGACATACAGGTAAGTGGAAAGCGGGGGCCAGGAAGGCCCAAGATGACCTGGAAGCAGCTAACAGAAAGAGATTGCAGAGAATGGAAGCTCTCTATCGATCCTCATGATAGACAAGCCTGGAGATCTGGTGTAAGATCTGCAATGCGTGCAGCAAGCCAGCTACCTGGAAGGGGGCCCACTTTGTGGACATTGCCCCTGTACCTGCACGTTAATCAAAAATCCCTTGATGATGATGATGAGACTCGGCGAATGTGATGGTAGCCAGGTAATTACGTTGGGGTTCTCTTAAGTGTTTAACCAATTACCCTGGCAAACAGTGCAGACCCAGATCAGAAGCCGCAGAATGCAGCGTCTGATCAGGGCCTCCACTGTTTGCATAAAGTTCGGCCACTTTCCAAATAAATTTTGAAGAAAACACAGCCAGACACCCCTAAATTTTGAAATGGATTTGGCTATATATAAGGAGGCGATTGCAGGCCCTGATCTGCTTTGATCGTCTGTCAGGGTATTTCTCCCGGTTCGGAAAATTGTATGAGGACAACTGTTTATCCTGTTGTAGGTGGTGATTTGTACAACCACCTGCACTGCATATTTTAGGCATTTTCTTTTCAGTCTCTCAAAATTTTACGTGTGAATATCGTTCCTATTCAGTTAAAAGGTAACTCAAAATGGTGTAGCTTTTCACCTCCGGTTTTGGTTGCTATGCAAAAAGTCATGTGACTATCGAGAATACCTGGATGACCGACTTCATTAATAGTCTTAATGACCTAATTGGCAATTTGGGATAAGATATATTAGTTATAATTTTGGCGTTTCTTGCTATGGCAACTATATTTATGAGTTGCCTGAAATTTCCTCGTTGATTTCAAGACAGTTTGAATAATTGTCATTATTGTTTGTATAGCAGCGTTAGATATCTATTTCATATTAGCAACCCCAATACCTGTCTAATATCGGCTGGAATTTCTGCATATTTCGAGGGTCACGGGTGTTAATCCTTTTTTTAGCTCACCTGTCACGTAGTGACAAGGTGAGCTTTTGTGATCACATTTTGTCCGTCGTCCGTCGTCAGTGCGTCCGTCCGTGCGTGCGTAAACAATTTCTTGTCCGCACGATAGCATCTTAATTTATGATTTGATTTTAACCAGACTTGCACACAACTTGTACCACAATGAGATCTAGGTTCCTTTCTTGAACCAGCTGTATCCCATCATGTGTTACAGAGTTATGGCCCCTGAAAGGGCAAAAATTGCCTATTTTGGTCTTGTCCGCACGATAGCATCTTCATTTATGATTTGATTTTAACCAGACTTGCACACAACTTGTACCACCATGAGATCTAGGTTCCTTTCTTGAACCAGCCATATCCCATCATGTGTTACGGAGTTACGGCCCCTGAAATGGCAAAAATTGCCTATTTGGGTCTTGTCCGCACGATAGCATCTTCATTTATGATTTGATTTTAACCAGACTTGCACACAACTTGTACCACCATGAGATCTAGGTTCCTTTCTTGAACCAGCCATATCCCATCATGTGTTATGGAGTTACGGCCCCTGAAATGGCAAAAATTGCCTATTTTGGTCTTGTCCGCACGATAGCATCTTCATTTATGATTTGATTTTAACCAGACTTGCACACAACTTGTACCACCATGAGATCTAGGTTCCTTTCTTGAACTAGCCATATCCCGCCCAGGTCCCTTTTAGCTTTTGTCCGTCGTCAGTGCGTCCGTCCGTGCGTGCGTAAACAATTTCTTGTCCGCACGATAGCATCTTAATTTATGATTTGATTTTAACCAGACTTGCACACAACTTGTACCACCATGAGATCTAGGTTCCTTTCTTGAACCAGCTGTATCCCATCATGTGTTACAGAGTTATGGCCCCTGAAAGGGCAAAAATTGCCTATTTTGGTCTTGTCCGCACGATAGCATCTTCATTTATGATTTGATTTTAACCAGACTTGCACACAACTTGTACCACCATGAGATCTAGGTTCCTTTCTTGAACCAGCCATATCCCATCATGTGTTACGGAGTTACGGCCCCTGAAATGGCAAAAATTGCCTATTTTGGTCTTGTCCGCACGATAGCATCTTCATTTATGATTTGATTTTAACCAGACTTGCAGGCAACTTGTACCACCATGAGATCTAGGTTCCTTTCTTGAACCAGCCATATCCGATCATGTGTTACGGAGTTACGGCCCCTGAAATGGCAAAAATTGCCTATTTTGGTCTTGTCCGCACGATAGAATCTTCATTTATGATTTGATTTTAACCAGACTTGCACACAACTTGTACCACCATGAGATCTAGGTTCCTTTCTTGAACCAGCCATATCCCATCATGTGTTACGGAGTTACGGCCCCTGAAATGGCAAAAATTGCCTATTTTGGTCTTGTCCGCACGATAGCATCTTCATTTATGATTTGATTTTAACCAGACTTGCACGCAACTTGTACCACCATGAGATCTAGGTTCCTTTCTTGAACCAGCCATATCCGATCATGTGTTACGGAGTTACGGCCCCTGAAATGGCAAAAATTGCCTATTTTGGTCTTGTCCGCACGATAGCATCTTCATTTATGATTTGATTTTAACCAGACTTGCACACAACTTGTACCACCATGAGGTCTAGGTTCCTTTCTTGAACCAGCCATATCCCGCCCGGGTCCCTTTTAGCTTTTGTCCGTCGTCCGTCGTCAGTGCGTCCGTCCGTGCGTGCGTAAACAATTTCTTGTCCGCACGATAGCATCTTAATTTATGATTTGATTTTAACCAGACTTGCACACAACTTGTACCACCATGAGATCTAGGTTCCTTTCTTGAACCAGCTGTATCCCATCATGTGTTACGGAGTTACGGCCCCTGAAATGGCAAAAATTGCCTATTTTGGTCTTGTCCGCACAATAGCATCTTCATTTATGATTTGATTTTAACCAGACTTGCACACAACTTGTACCACCATGAGATCTAGGTTCCTTTCTTGAACCAGCCATATCCCATCATGTGTTACGGAGTTACGGCCCCTGAAATGGCAAAAATTGCCTATTTTGGTCTTGTCCGCACGATAGCATCTTCATTTATGATTTGATTTTAACCAGACTTGCACACAACTTGTACCACCATGAGATCTAGGTTCCTTTCTTGGACCAGCCATATCCCATCATGTGTTACGGAGTTACGGCCCCTGAAATGGCAAAAATTGCCTATTTTGGTCTTGTCCGCACGATAGCATCTTCATTTATGATTTGATTTTAACCAGACTTGCAAACAACTTGTACCACCATGAGATCTAGGTTCCTTTCTTGAACCAGCCATATCCCATCATGTGTTACGGAGTTACGGCCCCTGAAATGGCAAAAATTGCCTATTTTGGTCTTGTCTGCACGATAGATGTTTCATTTATGATTTGATTTTAACCAGACTTGCACACAACTTGTACTTCCATGATATCTGGGTTCCTTTCTTGAACCAGCCTTATCCCATCATGTGTTATGGAGTTTCAGCCCCTGAAAAGGCAAAAATTGCCTATTTTGGTCTTGTCTGCATGATAGATGTTTCATTTATGATTTGATTTTAACTAAACTTGCACACAATTTGTACTACCACAAAATCTCGGTCAAGTTCGAATATGGGTCATGTCGGGTCAAAAAGTAGGTCAGTAGGTCAAATCAGGTAAAAAACCTTGTGAAGACACGAGAGGCCACAGTTTTGGTCTGATCACCATCAAACTTGCCCAGAATGATTATCTTGACAATATCTAAGTCAAGTTCGAATATGGGTGTTGTCGAGTCAAAAAGTAGATCAGTAGGTCAAATCATAGAAAAACCCTCTGAACACACTAGAGGCCACAATTTATGTCCAATCATCATCAAACTTGCTCAGAATGATCATCTTGATATTATCTTGATCACATTTGAATATGAGTCATGCCGGGTCAAAAAGTAGGTCAGTAGGTCAAATCATAGAAAAACCTTGTGAATACACTAGAGGCCGCAGCTTTGGTCCAATCATTATCAAACTTGCCCAGAATGATCATCTTGACAATATCTCGGTCAAGTTTGAATACGGGTCATGTCGGGTCAAAAAGTAGGTAAGTAGGTCAAATCATTGAAAAACCATGTGAACACACTAGAGGCCACAGTTTTGGTCCGATCATCATTAGACTTGCCCAGAATGATCATTTTGACAATATCTCGGTCAAGTTCAAATATGGGTTATGTCTGTTAACAAAATAGGTCAGTAGGTCAAATCATAGAAAAACCTTTTGAATACACTAGAGGCCACAGATCTGGGCTGATCATCATGAAACTTGCTCAGAATGATTATCTTGACAATTTCTCGGTCAAATTCGAATATTGGTCACGTAGGGTCAAAAAGTAGGTCAGTAGGTCAAATCAGAGAAAAACCTTGTGAACACACTAGAGGCCACAATTTAGGTCCGATCATCATCAAACTTGCCCAGAATGATCATCTTGACAATATCTCAGTCAAGTTCAAATATGGGTCATGTTGGGTCAAAAAGTAGGTCAGTAGGTCAAATCATAGAAAAAACCTCTGATCACACTGGCGGCTACAGTTTTGGTCCGATCATCATCAAACTTGCTCAAAATGATCATTTGACAAAATCTCTGTTAATTTTGAATATTGTTCATGTCTGGCCAATATGTAGGTCAGTAGGTCAGATTGTTGAAAAACCTTGTGAATGCACTAGAGGCCCAAGTTTTGGTCCGATCATCATCAAACTTGCTCAGAATGATCATCTTGACAATATCTGTGTCAAGTTTGAATATGGGTCATGTCGGGTAAAAAAGTAGGTCAGCAGGTCAAATCATAGAAAAACGTTTTGAACATTATAAGAGGCCACAGTTTCAGTCAAATCATCATATAACTTGCTCAGAATGATCATCTGGACAATATCTCAGTTAAGTTCGAATATGGGTCATGTCAAATCAAAAAGTAGATCAGTAGGTTATTTTGTCATAACTTTTGAACCGTTTGAGATAGAGCCTTCATACTTGGCATGTAGGTTCCTTCTGACAAGGGCTTCCCACTCATAAAGATTTGACCTGTGACCTTGACCTGTGACCTACTTTATCATACCTTTTGTACAATATGAGATAGAGGCTTCATATTTGGCATGCATGTTCCTTGTGACAAGGTTTTTTCAGCCATTCAAAACTTTTGACCCATGACCTTGACCTTTGACCTACTTTGTCATAACTTTTAAAGCATTTGAGATACATCCTTCATATTTAGCATGTAGGTTCCTTGTGACAATTTTGCTTAGATGATCCTCTACCAAAAAGGCTAAAACTATCCCACTCAGATTAACAAAATGGCCACCGGAGATAAAAATAGAAAAATATTGTAAATTTGATTAAAACGGAAACTCCCCCTAAACCCTAAGGCCAATTTGATTCAAAGTTCCCAGGAATGTTGCCCAGGTTACTCCCTACCAAATAAGCTAAAATCACTCTGCTGATGAACAAGATGGCCACAAGAGCTGAAAATAGAATGTACTCAAGACAGTCACACACAGGTGAGCGAACCAGGGCCCTCTAGGCCCTCTTGTTCTCAAACTGATCTATTTTTGTGTTCAATAACCTGTATATCATTACAAAGGTAATAGAATTTGCTTTTATCTGATATATGACATGTGTTTGTTGCTAACTTACATATTTTATGGCTATCGGTTAATTATCAGTGAAGTCCGTATTTTTCCACCCACGCAATAAACAAGATTGTCACTCGCGCGTGGACAGGTGACCTCTTCCAATGAAATTGCAGTTATTTAAATCCTATGAATATTTATGAGCTTTGACTCCTGGGATAGAGAAATGAATGAAAAATGCCCCGGAATGTGAATCATAAAAATCGGTGTATAGAAACAGCAGTTACAATAGACCAAAGTTAAACCTCCGTGGATCGACCAAATTCCAAATTGTGAAAACCATCTTGATACCATGATATTCTAAAAACTCTGACCTTTAATTTGATGCATAAATCACTGCTTTTGACCGAGGATAAGTATTTCGCATTCTTGTTCAAAGTTACAAAAAATTCAATTTCATTTAGCGGCAGTATCAGCCTAGCATTAATGCTTCAACTTATTTTTATTAGCTCACCTGTCACGTAGTGACAAGGTGAGCTTTTGTGATCACATTTTGTCCGTCGTGCGTGCGTGCGTAAACAATTTCTTGTCCCCACGATAGCATCTTCATTTATGATTTGATTTTAACCAGACTTGCACACAACTTGTACCACAATGAGATCTAGGTTCCTTTCTTGAACCAGCCATATCCCATCATGTGTTATGGAGTTACAGCCCCTGAAAGGGCAAAAATTGCCTATTTTGGTCTTGTCCGCACGATAGCATCTTCATTTATGATTTGATTTTAACCGGACTTGCACACAACTTGTACGACCATGAGATCTGGGTTCCTTTCTCGAACCAGCCATATCTCATCATTAGTTACTGAGTTACGGCCCCTGAAAGGGCAAAAAGTGCCTATTTTGGTCTGGTCTGCATGATAGATGTTTCATTTATGATTTGATTTTAACTAAACTTGCATACATTTTGTACCACCACAAAATCTCGGTCAAGTTCGAATATGGGTCATGTTGGGTCAAAAAGTAGGTCAGTAGGTCAAATCAGAAAAAAAACCTTGTGAAGACACGAGAGGCCACAGTTTTGGTCTGATCATCATCAAACTTGCCCAGAATGATCATCTTGGCAATATCTCAGTAAAGTTCGAATATGGGTGTTGTCAAGTCAAAAAATAGGTCAGTAGGTCAAATCATAGAAAAACCTTCTGAACACACTAGAGGCCACAATTAATGTCCAATCATCATCAAGCTTGCTCAGAATGATCATCTTGATAATATCTTGGTCGCATTTGAATATGAGTCGTGCCGGGTCAAAAAGTAGGTCAGTAGGTCAAATCATAGAAAAACCTTGTGAATACACTAGAGGCCGCAGTTTTGGTCCAATCATTATCAAACCTGCCCAGAATGATCATCTTGACAATATCTCGGTCAAGTTTGAATACGGGTCATGTCGGGTTAAAAAGTAGGCCAGTAGGTCAAATCATAGAAAAACCTTGTGAACACACTAGAGGCCACAGTTTTGGTCCGATCATCATCAGACTTGCCCAGAATGATCATTTTGACAATATCTTGGTCAAGTTCGAATACGGGGTATGTCGGGTCACAAAGTATGTCAGTAGGTCAAATCATAGAAAACCCTTGTGAATACACTAGAGGCCACAGTTATGGTCTGATTATCATGAATCTTGCTCAGAATGATTATCTTGACAATTTCTCTGTCAAGTTTGAATATGGGTCATGTAGGGTCAAAAAGTAGGTCAAAGCAGAGAAAAACCTTGTGAACACACAAGAGGCTACAGTTTTGCTCCGATCATCATCAAACTTGCTCAGAATGATAGTCTTGACAATATCTCGGTCAGCTTCGAATATGGGTCATGTCGGGTCAAAAAGTAGGTCAGTAGGTCAAATCATAGAAAAACCTTCTGAACACAGTAGAGGCCACAGTTTAGGTCCTATAATCATCAAACTTGCCCAGAATGATCATCTTGCCAATATCCGGGTCAAGTTTGAATACCGGTCATGTCGGGTGAAAAAGTAGGTCAGTAGGTCAGATCATAGAAAAAGCTTGTGAACACACTAGAGGCCACAGTTTTGGTCCGATCATCATCAAACTTGCCCAGAATGATCATCTTGACAATATCTCAGTCAAGTTCAAATATGGGTCATGTTGGGTCAAAAAGTAGGTCAGTAGGTCAAATCATAGAAAAACCCTCTGAACACACTGGCGGCAACAATTTTGGTCCAATCATCATCAAACTTGTTCAAAATGATCATTTGACAATATCTCGGTTAATTTCAAATATGGGTCATGTCTGGTCAATATGTAGATCAGTAGTTGAGATTGTTGAAAAACCTTGTGAACACACTAGAGGCCCAAGTTTTGGTCTGATCATCATCAAACTTGCTCAGAATGATCATTTTGACAATATCTGTGTCAAGTTTGAATAGGGGTCATGTAGGGTCAAAAAGTAGGTCAGCAGGTCAAATCATAGAAAAACGTTTTGAACACTCTAAGAGGCCACAGTTTTAGTCAAATCATCATAAAACTTGCTCAGAATACCGGCCCCGATAGCTCAGTGAGTTGGTAGAGTGTCCGCTCCGGGGAATGGGAGGTCTCGGGTTCGATCCCGGGCACGACATACCAAAGTCGTTAAAAATGGTACTAGCTGCTCCTCGCTTGGCACTCAGATTTACGGGGTAGAGCTAGGACTGGTCGATCCAGTGTCAGGATAATGTGACTGGGTGTGGTATCATGTAATGTGTCTGGGACATGATACTTCAGTGAGGCAGCACTATAAACGTGAGCATTGAGCTCCCTGTCGCAACCAGACACCGTCGTGATATGACTGAAAAATTGTTGAAAGCGACGTTAAACCCGAATTCACACACACACACACACACTTGCTCAGAATGATCATCTGGACAATTTCTCAGTTAAGTTCGAATATGGGTCATGTCAAATCAAAAAGTAGATCAGTAGGTTATTTTGTCATAACTTTTGAACCGTTTCAGATAGAGCCTTCATATTTGGCATGTAGGTTCCATCTGACAAGGGCTTCCCACTCATAGTTTTGACCTGTGACCTTGACCTTGACCTGTGACCTACTTTATCATACCTTTTGAACCATATGAGATAGAGCCTTCATATTTGTTCCTTGTGACAAGGTCTTCTCAGCCATTCAAAACTTTTGACCCATGACCTTGACCTTTGACCTACTTTGTCATAACTTTTAAAGCATTTGAGATACAGCCTTCATATTTAGCATGTAGGTTCCTTGCGACAATGTTGCTTAGATGATCCTCTACCAAAAAGGCTAAAACAATCCCACTCGGATGAACAAAATGGCCACCAGAGGTAAAAATAGAAAAATATTGTAAATTTGATTAAAACGGAAACTCCCCCAAAACCCTAAGGCCAATTTGATTCAAAGTTCCCAGGAATGCTGCCTAGGTTACTCCTTACCGAATAAGCTAAAATCACTCTGCTGATGAACAAGATGGCCACAAGAGCTAAAAATAGAATATACCCGAGACAGTGACACACAGGTGAACGAACCAGGGCCCTCTGGGCCCTCTTGTTGTATAATCTTTCAGTTTAGTTCGGTCTGCTTATCTTTAATTTCTCTGAGAAACATATTTATTTTTATTTGGCCTCCGCAGAATATGGATATTAACTCCTTTTGTACCAGAAACCCCCAAACGGGTAATTGGCCAACAGTGCAGGCCCAATCTGGTGCTGCAGTACTCTGCATCTGATAAGGGCCTACACTGTATGCAAAAAGTTAACATATTTTCCAAATAAATTTTGAAGAACACACAGCCTGACACCCTAAATTTTGAAATTGACTCCTGCTATATATATAATCCATTGTATACTAGTGGACTCTTCCACTGCTATATGTTAGACAAGTCCATTTGTCATATAAGGGGTGTCGGGCCAACTTTTTTTTTATTCTATTTTTTGATGGAAATTTCTATTAGCAAATAGCGCAGACCCTCATGCAGCCCATGCATTTCTTCAAGCCCCTAGGGGAGGAGGCTGCTGATCTGGGCCTGCACTGTTTGCCAAGGTAGCCCTTTAGGGGTTTGCCGCATACAATGGGTTAAGGAGGAAGAGCGGATCGTCCATGCTAATAAACACTAGGTTTCATTGGGCGACAGGGCTTGATGTCATTTCATCTCAATATTGGGTAAAAATCCCACAAAATTGGAAGCAATGTCTCCAAAATGACGTTCACAGTGTTAATGGGGACGTTAAACCTCAAATCAAACAAACAAATAAGGAGGAAGATTCCATTCGGTACAAAAAGGGTTATTCATTCCATCATTTCAGGCATTTAACACAGCGGCTGAAGAGGCCAGAAACCTCAAGTCAAAGCCAACAGACGAAGAACTCCTCGGCCTGTATGCTTTATTCAAACAAGCTTCCGTTGGTGATGTCAACACTGGTAGGTAAACTTAACCCTTAACCCTTATCTTGCTGAATATTCATTTAAGCCACACCCATTTCTGTCTATCAGCCAATCAAATTACTTGATGTAATTTATTGCTACAAATTCATAAACTGAATGCCAAACAGTGCAGATCCTGATCAGATGGCTTCTTCAGAAGCCATCTGATCTGGAGCTACATTGTTTCAAAGATAAGACATATCTGGGCTCAGCAGGACAAGGGTTAAAAGTCAATCACGACAATTGTCATCTGCTGGTTACTTTAAAGTCATTTTTTTTTTGCAATAAGTGTGGACCCAGATTGGACTGCTCCTGTAGGAGCAGTCTGATCTGGGCATACACTGTTTGCCTTTATGCAAAAATATTTTTAAACAATTTACAAGAAGATTCAGCAGACGACATACGCAAACGACGTTTCCAGATGCAGTTTTTCATCGCATTTTAACCCTTATCTTGCTGTTCACGACAACCCCTTTCTTCGCAAACAGTGTAGATCCAGATCAGATGGCTTCTGAAGAAGCCACTTGATCAGGATCTGCACTGTTTGTCATGCAGTTTATGAATTTGTAGCAATAAATTTCATCAAGTACATGTAATTTGATAGGTTGATAGACAAAAATGGGTGTGGCTTAAATGAATATTCAGCAAGATAAAGGTTAAGGGTTAATTGTTTCACAATGTCTGTGAATGCTAGTTGTGGCATTTACATGGTATGCTATCAGACGGGCCTCCATAGTTATTACAACAGTTTATCATGCTGTTCATGACAACCCCCATCTTTGGAAACAGTGTAGATCCAGATCAGATGGCTTCTAAAGAATCCATCTGATCAGGATCTACACTGTTTGACATTCAATTTATGAATTTGTAGGCATAAACTACATCAAGTAGTCCGATTGGTTCAAAGTCAAAAATGGGTGTGGCTTAACTGAATATTCAGCATGAGAAAGGTTAAGGTAAGTACTTTATGATAATTGAAGGATAATTTTCCTTATTGCTCCATAAAAACTATGTTGTGGGTACTGATTAGAACCAGCTCGGTGAGGCGGTCCTAAAGAGTACCTACAACATAGGTTTTTTATGGAGAAATGACAAAAACTATCCTTCGGTTATGAATGACCCCTCCCCCCCATCCCCGGGACCCACTGGTTTTACATTGACTTATTTAGGAAAAAAATCTTTATAAATCTTCTTATCTGAAACCAGAAGGCTCAGGTCTTTGATATTTGGTATGATGCTTTGTCTAGTGGACCTAGACCAAGATTTATCAAATTATAGCCCTAAGGGCAAAAATGGCTCCGCCCCGAGACCAACTGGTTTTACATAGCTTTATATAGGGTAAACTTTAAAAATCTTCTTGTCTGAAACCAGAAAGCTCAGGTCTTTGATATTTGGTCTGAAGCTTGTCTGGTCAACCTCTACCGAGATTGTTCAAATCATAGCCCTCGGTCCAAAATGGGCCAACCCTGATGGCACTGGTTTTGCGTAATGGGGAAAGCCTTTGAATATGTTCTTTTCCAAAACCAGAAGGCCAAGGTCTTTGATATGAAGCTTCATGTTGTGAACCTCTACCAAAATTGTTCAAATTATAGCCCTGGGAACAAAAATGGGCCCACCCTGGGCCCACTTGTTTTACATGGACTTACATTGAGAAAACCTTTTAAAATCTTCTTGTCTGAAACCAGAAGGCCTAGGTCTTTGAAATTTGGTATGAAGCTTTTTCTTGTGGATTTCTACCAAGATTGTTAAAATTATTGCCCTTGGGCCAAAAATGGCACCGTCCCGGGCCCACAGATTTTGTATAGACTTATATAAGGAAAACTTTTAAAAATCTTCTTGTCTGAAACCAGAAGGGCACGGTCTTTGATATTTGGTGCAAAGCTTCACCTTTAGACCACTACCAAGATTATTCAAATTATAGCCCTTGGGCCAGTAATGACTCTCCTCGGGGCCCACTTGTTACCGTATGGATCAGGTGACCCATCATGACCATTTATGTTGATCGATCATTAGTCATTTGCAAAAAAACAAGGATCACTTACAAGCGGAGTGAGTGAGTGTTTGAGTTTTACGTCACACCAATAGTGGTCGGAATCGGAAGAATTTTCATGATCGATCATCGGAAGATGTAAGTGACCAATGATCGATCATTAATCGATCAAATATAAAATGCACAAGGGGCCTCAAGTTAATATACCGATCCGAAAGACGATGCACTTTGTGATATTCATCCCTGCAAATGATGCCAGTTGAGCATGTTAAATTGTTAAGACACCAAAATTTTATTACTGCTGCCAGGGATCGAACCCAGGACCTCTAGCACAATTGCTGACCTATCATGCATCAGAGGCAAGTGCACTAACCACTGGCCTATCAAGGATACTGATTTCCAGATGAACCTTGGTCTGCCTAATAGAGGCATGTGATTGTATTTTCAAAAGCAAGTCGCTGATGATTTTCATGATATTTTTGACGATTTACCTATCATTGAAGGCATATGATTTTGAGCAGTGACGGCAAATGGCTCTGCTCATGTCCAGTGTTGCTTTGGACACTGGACCGTCGCTCTTTTTGTGGAAGCCGAAGTGTTTCCACGCTATAGATCTACTTTTTCCACCCGGAAAATCGAAAAGCGTCGTTTTGGCAGACATTTTCAGGCAGTTGCAGTAATAAAACCGAAACGACCGAAACAAACCGCAACGTCCAAATCCCGTTAAAAGCCGGAACCAAGTAATCGAGTACGGAAAAAAGTACCGATCATCAACTCGGAAGTCAGAAAACGAGCAATGCTCGACGAACTCGATTAATCGGCCGACCACTACCCACCAACAGCTAAGGTCATACGGAGACAGGACCTCGGTTTTAAAGACTCATCCGAAAGTCTGGAGAAGCCCGGGATCGATCCTGGGATCCCTGATTTACAAGGCGAGTAGCGTAACCACACTTACAAGCGGAGTCCAACCACTATCAACTATGAGTGAATTTCATGATTTACTTGATCTAGTTTTGGCGGTGTCCGTCCGTCCTTCCGTCCGTCCGTCCTTCCGCACCAACGAAACAACATTTAGGGGGCAAAAAATTTGGACAGTTTGACACTTAAGTATATATTCGTGAGTCCAAATGGGGTTTATTCCGTTATTTGGGTACTTAAGTGGCAAAAATTCGCTCTTAGGTGGCTTGCCGCTTAAGAGAATTTGCCGCTTAAGTAGTCAATATGCCGACGCCTAGCCACTTAAGTATCCGTTCGTGAGAACGTCCGTCCATCCGTCCTTCCGTCCGTCCGTCCTTCCGTCCGTCCATCCGTTCTTACAAAATGGGTTTATGTGGCTTCTTTTAGGTACAGAAGGGTTTTGTGTGGCAAAATGGGTTTGTGTGGCTGGCCTCACAAACCCATTTTTCTGTTCGTACAGAGGGGTTCAGGTGGACTAGAAAAATCAAATAAAAAAAAGACACATAAATTTATGTCCATCACCTTGGACATCCTTGGACATGGATGTCCAGGATTATGAGGCTAAACTTTGAGATTATGGGGCTGAGCCACATAAATTTAACTGGCTGTCCTGGGGCTGAATGCTGCAGTAGGAAAAAGTCACTCTATGTGAGGAGCTAGACCCATAAGATGTATCAGTGCACTATAAAGAAAGTTCTGTTCTACCTTTAGAGGGCTAGATATCACAACCTCTGGTAGCCACATAAGTTTAGACAAAGACGGTTTCGTACAGACAGCCTTTATGTGGCTGATGTCCAAAGTTTGTGTGGCTAGCCACATTAGATGTACAGATTTGTGTGTCTTATAGCCACATAAACCGTTAGCCACATAAAAATTTTAGCCCCATAAAATATGGACAGGTGCAGCCACACAAACCCAAAATGTGGGTCCGTCCGTCCGTCCGTCCGTCACACTTTGTCCGGAACCGTTTCTCAGCAACTATTGCATGGAATTAAATGAAACTTGAAATAAATATGTATTATTATGCTGCGGTGATGCACGCGCAATTTTTTTTCGGATTGACTTTTTACATCCAGAGTTATGGCCCCTTAAATGATCGAAATTCTGGATTTTTCGTCGTCTCACTTTGTCCGGAACCGTTTCTCAGCAACTATTGCATGGAATTAAATGAAACTTGAAATAAATATGTATTATTATGCTGTGGTGATGCACGCGCATTTTTTTTCCGAATTTACTTTTTACATCCAGAGTTATGGCCCCTTAAATGATTGAAATTCTGGATTTTTCGTCGTCTCACTTTTTTGTCGGGAAGTGTTTCTCAGCAACTATTGCGTGGAATTAAATGAAACTTGAAATAAATATATATTATTATGCTGTGGTGATGCACGCACAAATTTTTTTCGGATTGACTTTTTACACCCAGAGTTATGGCCCCTTAAATGATTAAAATTCTGGATTTTTCGCGTCTCACTTTGTCTGGAACCGCTTCTCAGCAACTATTGCATGGAATATAGATATATAGAAAGAAAATAAAATGAAACTTGAAATAAATATGTATTATTATGCTGCCGTGATGCACGCGCAATTTTTTTTCTCAATTTTGGCCAGATATATTTTCTTGCCATTCTACACGAAAAACCAATTCGGCGGGGGATATCAATTCAACGAATTTGCTTGTTCAAAACTAACGATATCATTAGTTAGTGTATTGTTAAAACTTTGAGCATTTATGGTAAATACTTATGCTAATTTTTTTGCTGTTAAAATGTGAGTAGCTTTCGCAAAGCTTTTGCATTCGCAAAAGCTGCTCACTTTTTTCCAGCAGTATAAAAAATGACTAGCTTTTGCAAAAAGCCGCTCTGTCCATCAAAAATTATTTTTTGTTGTATAAACGCGAGTGCTTTTGCAAAAAGCTGCTCACTTTTTTTCCAGCAAAAACTATTTTTGCTGTATTAAAGTGAGTAGCTTTTGCAAAAAGCTGCTCACTTTTTCCAGCAAAAATAACAGCATAAATATTTAGCATTGTACTTGCAAGAACCGATTTACAGTTTTGCCTCTAACGAGCTCATTTAACCCTTGTCCTGCTGAGCCCGGTTATGCCTTATCTTTGAAACAATGTAGATCCAGATCAGATGGCTTCTGAAGAAGCCATCTGATCAGGATCTTCATTGTTTGCCATCCAGTTTATGAATTTGTTGCAATAATTTGCATCAAGTAATCTGATTGGCTGATAATCAGTAGTGGGTGTGACATATTTAAATATTCAGCAGGACAAGGGTTAACTAATAATGCTTTGAACAATTAATTGGACCCTGTGCTGTGTATTTCTTTTTAGACCGACCTGGTATGCTAGACTTTAAAGGAAAAGCAAAATGGGATGCATGGGAGAAGAAGAAAGGTAAGATTGCTCTAGCCAATGAGTCTTAGATTTTTTTTTCTTACATGCTCAGCTTAAGTGCAGGCCAACAGGTGGTAGTGAGATGCTAAATTCTGCAGTTAAATGTCATGTGCTTTCAGCTCACCAGGAGCTTCCAGGTCAGCTTATGCCATGGCCTTTTGTCTTTCGTCTATCCATTGTTAAAGGGATTTATTCTTGAACAGTGGGACACACCATGTGTTCATAATTGTTTTATTGCCCCCGGTGATATACTGTCTATAGCAGATCAAAGGCAGGGGGGTTAGTACCATAGCTCTTGTTGAATCCCTGACTGAGGCACTTAAGGAGATAATCAATAATGTACTCTAGTCAACAGTTAGTAAATTATTGATTTTCCCCAGGGAGGCCCCTTACCTGTTGTCTTCAGTCAGCACTGAGGGCTACATAATATTATGTAATGAAATGATAGTCCTCCATATTCAAGAATAAACAACATCTCCTGAGCCAAAGGTTGGAACAAGCTGAAACTTGATTAGCATCAGGGGCATGGAGATTCAGATTTGCTAAAATTGTTCTGTTTCATTTACCAAGATGGCTGCCATGGCAGTTCTTTTGGAAAAAAAAGGAATCTCGTCATGAAACAAAGGTAGGGTCGAGCTGAAATTCGATGGGTGTCATCAGGGCGATGTGGAGATTCAAATATGCTAAAATCTCCAGAACCATAGTCCGATTGAGCTTAAACTTGATGGGAGGCATCAAGGAGACATGGAGATTCAGATTTGCTTAAATTGTTCCGTTCTGATATCCAAGATGGCTGCCATGCTGGCCATCTTGAAAATCTTCAAAAGGCCTCTGCTCGTGAACCAAAGGTTAGATTGAGCAGAAATTTAATGGGCACCATCAGGGCGACATGGAGATTCAGATTTGTGAGATGCCTGAAATTTTTCAAACATCTCCCGAACCAAAGCCAAAGGTCGAATTGAGGTGAAACTTGGAGGCATCAGGGCTACATGGAGATTCATATTTGCTAAAAGTGATCCATTCTGATATCCAAGATGGCCACCCAATCTTGAAATTCTTTGAACAACACCTCCTGAACTGAAAGTCAGATTGGGTAGACACTTGAAAGGAGGCATTGGGGTTACATACTGATATGCAGGATGGCCGTCTCTTGAAATTCTCCAAACACTCCTGAAGCAGAATTCTGATTGAGCTGAAATTTGATTGGAGGCATCATTCAGTTCCTATATCCAAGATGGTCACCATGGTGGCCAACTTGAATTTCTTTAACTTGAATTTCTTTAACTTGAATTTCTTTCTGAAGAAGCCATCTGATCAGGATTTACACTGTTTGACATTCAATTTATGAATTTGTAGGAATAAATTACATCAAGTAATCTGATTGGTTCAAAGTCAGAAATGGTTGTGGCTAATCTGAATATTCAGCAAGAGAAGGGTTAAAGGATATCTCAACCTGTAGCAAAATCTGATTGGCTGCAACTTGATGAGAGCCATCAGGGCAACATAGTGATTCAGAAATACTAAATTCATTCGATTTCGATATTCAAGATGGCTGCCATGGCATGTAATCTTGAAATTCTTCAAACAACATCTCCTCCAGGACAGAAAGTCTGATTGATGGGAGGCATAGGTGGGGGGGAACATGGAGAATCAGAATTGCTAAAATTATTCCATTCTGTTCGGTCTCTTGGAAAGTCATCAAACCACATTACATGTAAATCAAATTGAGCTGAAACCCTTATCTTGCTGTTCACGACAACCCCTATCTTTGCAAACAGTGTAGATCCAGATCAGATGGCTTCTGAAGAAGCCATCTGATCAGGATCTACACTGTTTGGCATTCAGTTTATGAATTTGTAGCAATAAATTACATCCAGTAATTTGATTGGTTGATAGACAGAAATGGGTGTGGCTTAACTGAATATTCAGCAAGATAAGGGTTAAAGGACATCTCCACCTGTAGCAAAATCTGATTGGCTGCAACTTGATGAGAGCCATCAGGGCAACATGGTGATTCAGAAATACTAAATGCATTCTATTTCGATATTACAGATGGCTGCCATGGCATGTAATCTTGAAATTCTTCAAACAACATCTCCTCCAGGACAGAAAGTCTGATTGATGGGAGGCATAGGTGGGGGGGAACATGGAGATTCAGAATTGCTAAAATTATTCCATTCTGTTCGGTCTCTTGGAAAGTCATCAAACCACATTACATGTAAATCAAATTGAGCTGAAACCCTTACCTTGCTGTTCACGACAACCCCTATCTTTGCAAACAGTGTAGATCCAGATCAGATGGCTTCTCAGATCTACACTGTTTGGCATTCAGTTTATGAATTTGTAGCAATAAATTACATCAAGTAATTTGATTGGTTGATAGACAGAAATGGGTGTGGCTTAACTGAATATTCAGCAAGATAAGGGTTAATGGGAGGCAGTGGGGTAACATGGAGATTCCAAGGCGGTTCTTCTGTCGAGATTTATTTTTGTTATGGTTTGTCTTTAGGTGTTTGTGTTGCTTGTGTTATTTTATTTTGGATAGCCTACTGGCCATTTTGTGGGAAAATAACTGTCCTTTTGGCTTTCCGCTATTGATGTTTCCATTAGAGTCTGTTGTTTCATGTTTTTGTTTCTTTCCCTTTGGTGTCTCTGATGGGAGCTTTGGGTGGATTGTATCGATTCCTGATCATTGCCTCTACTTCTATTTTGTTAGAACCATTCTGTTTATATCCCAAGTGGCTACCATGATCCATCTTGAAAATCTTCAAACCACGTCTGCTCCTGAATGTTCAGTAGCATTGAGTTAAAATTAGGTGGGAGACATACCGGTATTGAGGAGTCAAAAGGGTCTTTAAACTTAACACATCCCAGGTAAAATGTAAGTAAAATGACCAACTCTGCATGACTTAATAGAATTAGCTGGATCATTAACCTTTTTCCCATTGTTCACACCTACCCCTACCTTTCTAAACAGTGTAGATCCAGATCAGATGGCTTCTGAAGAAGCTATCTTATCAGGATCTACAGTTTGTCAATCAGTTTGCGTATTCGAACAAATAAATTACATCAAGTAATTTGATTGGTTGAAATGTAAATGGGTGTGGCTTAATTAATTTGTGCAGCGGGATATGGGTTAAACTCCAAAGCAAACCCCAAAAAAGTAAACTTATGGAATGGTGTTGGAATTTTGGGGCTAAAGTAAATAAAGAGATTTATCATATAACGTCGTTGATAAGCAGTGGATAACGTTGTGTAGTAAAAATCGTATGACGACACGTGTAATAACACTTTGGCGGGATTAAGTAACGTCATGACGACGTCCATGTCAACATTTACATTTTTCATAGAAAAATTATCAAATTGAAAGGTGATAAAATCCAATTTAAAGTAGTCATATGATAAAGAGAATCTTACACTCGTGGTCATTTCATATGATATTTATGAAACTCGCCAAAGGCTCGTTTCATAAATATCATATGAAATGACCACTCGTGTAAGATCCTCTATGTATATGATTTAATAAATAAATAACCCTTGTCCTGCTGAGCCCGGATATGCCTTATTTTCCGAACAATGAAGATCCAGATCAGATGGCTTCTGACGAAGCCATCTGATCAGGATCTACATTGTTTGCCATTCAGATTGTGGATTTGTTGCAATAATTTGCATCAAGTAATCTGATTGGCTGATAATCAGTAGTGGGTGTGGCATATATAAATATTCAGCAGGACATGGAAGGGGGAAGTAATGAATATCCCACAACATTTTGTTTGTATTGGTATTTAACGAACCAGTCAACACAATTTTAGGTCATTTTTGAGCCGGCCAGTTTACCTATCCAGTTTTCTTGGACAGGCTTATACTTAAGCGGTTAACCAGTACAGTGCACATTCTTTTGCCTAAAACTGACATCTGCCCTTCTTTAATCAGTGGAAGGGAGAGAATGACCATAGAAAATATTTCATCATCAATCTCGGAAATCTCTAACCAGTGTCCTCAGTTGCACATCTGACTGAACTACAGAGGCCAGCAATATCCAAAACATTGGATTGTATGAAGTAGTATGCAAAATTTTTCTTCAGTTATTGGCAAACAGTGGTTGATATTGAGTAGTATGCAAAATTATCCTTCATTTATTGGCATCCAGTGGTTGATATGGAGTAGTATGCAAAATTATCATTCAATTATTGGCAAACAGTTGTTGATATCAAGTAGTAAGCAAAATTATACTTCATTTATTGGCAAACAGTGGTTGAAATGAAGTAGTATCCAAAATTATCCTTCAATTATTGGCAAACAGTGGTTGATATGGAGTAGTATGCAAAATTATCTTTCATTTATTGGCAAACAGTTGTTATCAAGTAGTAAGCAAAATTATCCTTCAATTATTGGCAAACAGTGGTTGAAATGAAGTAGTATCCAAAATTATCCTTCAATTATTGGCAAACAGTGGTTGTGGTTGATATGGAGTAGTATGGAAAATTATCCTTCATTTATTAAATTATCCTTCATTTATTGGCATCCAGTGGTTGATATGGATTAGTATGCAAAATTATCCTTCATTTATTAGCATACAGTGGTTGAAATGAAGTAGTATCCAAAATTATCCTTCAATTATTGGCAAACAGTGGTTGATATGGATTAGTATGCAAAATTATCCTTCATTTATTGGCAAACAGTGGTTGATATGGAGTAGTATGCAAAATTATCCTTCATTTATTGGCAAACAGTTGTTGATATCAAGTAGTAAGCAAAAATATACTTCAATTATTGGCAAACAGTGGTTGAAATGAAGTATTAATTTATCCAATATTATCCTTCAGTTATTGGCAAACAGTGGTTGATATGAATTAGTATGCAATACTATCTAATTGGCAAACAGTGGTTGATATGAAGTAGTATGCAAAATTATCCTTCTATTATTGCCAATTCTGACCATCTGTTACCTGGAATAATTTACAATATACATGTATACAATGTTTATTTCAGGAATAGACAAGGCAACAGCAGAGACAGAATATATAGCTCTGGTGAAGAGACTAAAAGATACTTACAACAATTAGAAATTCTACACATTTTAGGTGAGAGCAGCCCCTTAGTGGCAATGGAAGGATGCATATTTCTTGTCCATAGTCCCAGATATTAAAGAGCTGGGTATCTACATATGAGCCCCGTCAAGGAATTTGTGTCTTCGAGCATTCTGTCATGACAAATTTTAACTGCGCATGCCCAGCCATTCAGTGGGGCCAGGGATATGGCTTTCTGTCTGAAGGTTCCTCTTGATTCACTGCTTGTATGAGCGAGCAGCGAAGGTTCTGGCGAGACTGAACCTTCGCTGCTCGCATAGGCGATAAGTACCAAAATCGCTTGACGGGGCCCATATTATTCTTATTTCTGCTCGAAAACGTACATTGTGGGTACTCATTAGAAGCGCCTTGCCGAGGTGAGCTAATGAGTAGCCACAACACGTTTTCATGCAGAAATAAGAAAAATATCGGTACTTTTCAGATGGATGCCAGAAAAAAAAAAAAAACATATCCATCCATGATGTATTTTGTTTTGTTTACAAACAAAATGAGTGTAGATTCTGATCAGATGGCTTCTGGATCTACACTATTTGCACATGTAGGGGTTCTTATGTTCAGACCCTAGCCATTTTAACCTTTTTGTACCAAATGTAATCTTCCTCCTTATACAGTCGAACTTCAATGGCTCAAACACCTTTGGGACCTCGAAAATCTATTCGAGACAGGGGTAGTTCGAGCCACTGAGGTTACTGTCAGGAGGCATAACGAGATACTTTTAGACATCTTTTCGGTGTTCTATGATGAAAATGTATGCTGTGTGTACTCATTAGAATCGCCTCATCGAGGCGATTCTAATGAGTACACACAGCATACATTTGTAAGATAAAAGACTAAAATCTCCTTAATCATCCCCTACTATTTCTTATGTAGAGGATTTCGCTAGGGGCTCAAGAATGAGTTCGACACATCCATGGTAAACGAGCCATCGGTGTTTGAGCCATCGAAGTTCTACTGTATATAGCATGAGTCCCTTTCAAAATTTAGGGGTGTCACATTGTGTTTTCTTCAAAATGTAGTTGAATGTCTTGCAAACAGTGTACCGGGTAGGCCCTGATCTACGCCACATTCATACGCCACATTCTGTGGCATATGATCAGGGCCTGCACTGTTTGCCAACTACTCGTTTTGAGGTTTCCTGTACAAAGTGGGTAACAATATTGTATGGGGCTGTATTTGATAATGAAATAACTGTTATATCAGAACATGTAAAAATGCTATGAATCTATTCATTTTGGGAAACCATCTTTCAAGGTCATTTTTCAAGAAGTTTTACAGACATGTATTCTGGGTATATAACATTGTAAATTGGCCCACCTCTGATTAAGGATCGGCTCGATATTAGTGAAATAATCTTGAAAGGGCTTTAAAACCAAAACAAAACAAATAAAAAAAACAAATGTAAGAAAGCATTTATATATTCCAAACTGTGTAATAACGAAAAGTTTAAAAGATTTATGTGCACATGATTTTATTTTGCAGACCTGACTCTTGAGGGAAATACCATAGCCTGATCAATATCTACACATGCATCTAATAAAAAGGCCCCCGCCCATCAGGGCTTGAAGAAATAGATAGGCCGCATGATGCTTCCACGCAGAGCTGAAACAGACCACACACGAGTACTGGTTCTTAGCCTGCCTCGGAAAAGTGGTGCAAGTCAACCCGCTCATGCATATAAAGCCTATTGGTTTCATTGGGTGACAGGGCTTGAGATGTCATTTCATCTTAATGATGGGTAAAAGTCCCACAAAATTGGAAGCAATGTCTCCAAAATGTCCTATATAGTATTGACGCGGACATTAAACTTCAAATCAAACAAAACAAAGCATCTTATAAAAGGAAAACACTTGAAATAGTCCAATTAAAAGTGCTGCAATAAAACAACATAAACAAACAACCATAGTCCTAGATAAGAGGGGTTATCCATATATTTTTAGCTCACCGTCACGTAGTGACGAGGTGAGCTTTTGGGATCCCGTTTTGTCCGTCGTCCGTGCGTAAACAATTTCTTCAAACGACATCTCCTCCTTAACCACTGATCGGATTTTGACCAAACTTCACAGGAATGATCCTTAGGTGGTCCCCTTTCAAAGTTGTTCAAATGGTTCCGGTCCGTTGCACATATAGGTCACAGGAGCAAAAAATAGATTTTTTTCACCAAAAACTTAAAAAATCTTCTTCTCTGAAACCGGAAGGCCGTGATCTTTGATATTTGGTATGAAGCTTTGTCTAGTGGACCCCTACCAAGATTGTTCAAATTAATGTGCTGGGGCCAAAAATGCCCCCGCCCCAGGGCCCTTTGGTTTTAAATGGGCTTATATAGGGAAAATCTTTAAAAATCTTCTTCTCTGAAACCACAAGGCCTAGGTCTTTGATATTTGGTAGGAAGCTTCATCTAGTGGCCCCTACCAAGATTGTTCGAATTATAGTGCTGGGGCCAAAAATGCCCCCGCCCCGGAGCCCTTTGGTTTTACATGGGCTTATATAGGGAATATCTTTAAAAATCTTCTTCTCTGAAACCGCAAGGCCCAGGTCATTGATATTTGGTATGAAGCTTCAACTAGTGGACCCCTACCAAGATTGTTCAAATTATAGTGCTGGGGCCAAAAATGCCTCCGCCCTGGGGCCCTTTGGTTTTACATGGGCTTATATAGGGAAAATTCTTTAAAAATCTTCTTCTCTAAAACCACAAGGCCCAGGTCTTTGATATTTGGTATGAAGCTTCATCTAGTGGACCCCTACCAAGATTGTTCAAATTATAGTGCTTGGGCCAAAAATCCCCCCGCCCAGGGCCCTTTGGTTTTAAATGGGCTTTTATAGGGAAAATCTTTAAAAATCTTCTTCTATGAAACCACAAGGCCAAGGTCTTTGATATTTGGTGTGTAGCTTCATCTAGTGGACCTTTGCCAAGATTGTTCAAATTATAGCCCTGGGGCAAAAAATCACCCTGCCCAGAGACCCTTTGATTTTACATAGACTTATATAGGGAAATCTTTAAAAATCTTCTTCTCTGAAACTGCAAGGCCCATGTCTTTGATATTTGGTATGGAGCTTCATCTTGTGGACCTCTACCAAGATTGTTCAAATTATAGCCCTCAGGCCACAAATGCCCCAGCCCTGGGGCCCTTTGGTTTTACATAGACTTATATAGAGATAATCTTTGAAAATCTTCTCTGAAACAGCAAGGCCCAGGCCTTGGATATTTGGTGTGAAGCTTCATAACATTATTTAAATTATAGCCCTGAGGCCAAAAATGCCCCCGCCCCGGGGCCATTTGGTTTTACTTAGGCTTATGTAGGGAATATCTTTAAAAAAATCTTCTTCTCTGAAACCGCAAAGCCCAGGTCGTTGATAGTTGGTGTGTAGCTTCATCCAGTGGACCTTTGCCAAGATTGTTCAAATTATAGCCTTTGTTGATATTTGTATGAAGCTTCACCTTTTTAGACCTCCCTCAACATTATGCACATTATAACCCTGGGGTCAGTAATGGCCCTCCCCGGGGCCCGCTTGTTACTCTATTGATCAGGTGAGCGATCCAGGGCCATCATGGCCCTCTTGTTGTTCTTATTTCTGCATGAAAATATTTGTTGTGGGTACGGGTTAGAAGTGCCTGGCTGAGATGCTTCTTATAGTCCCTAAACAGCCGTAGTAAGCAAGCTATTGCTGTTCGAATCATTAATGTTCTCATTACGAAAACACGCCTATACAAATACATTGTAAACTTTACCACCGAAAAATTTTAAATGAAAAATTGCGATCTATAGTTTGGAGCAGAAATAAGAAATATAAAGTTTCCCCCTGTAAACCCCAGTTTTACGATATAAAAGTGGGGTTCAAAGGGGTTAAAATTATATAGGCGTGTTTTCTTGATGCGTGATGACTGTTTATTATACCCCCGGCATACGCAGTATGCGATGGGGGTATATAGTTTTTGTGTTTTCTGTGTGTGTGTTTGTGTTTGTGTGTGTCTGTTAACATTTTCGTGTCCGCTCCATAACTTTTCAACCGCTTGATATATTTTCATGAAACTTCACATAAATGTTAAACACCATGAGACAACGTGCAGAAAACATGAGCCATAACTCTTGCTTTTCTACTTTCAGAGTTATTGCCCTTTGTATGTTTTAACTTGCATTTTCGTGTCCGCTCCATAACTTTTCAACGGCTTGATATATTTTCATGAAACTTATTGCCCTTTGTATGTTTTAACTTGCATTTTCAAGTCCGCTCCATAACTTTTCAACCGCTTGATATATTTTCATGAAACTTCACATAAATGTTAAACACCATGAGACGACGTGGAGACCACATGAACTGTAACTCTTGCTTTCCTACTTTTAGAGTTATTGCCCTTTGAATATTACGAGTTTTACCATACACTTGTGTCCGCTCTGTAACTTTAAAACCGTTTGAGGTAATTTAATGAAACCTCAAACAAATGTAAAGCATGATAATAGGATGGGCAGAACACAAGAACCATAACTCTTGTTTGCATACATTACAAATTATTTGCCTTTGAAGATTGTAAATTATGTGTCTGCTAACATCTTCGTGTCTTCTCCATTACTTTTAAACGGCTTGACATATTTTCATGAAACTCCACACGAATGTTGAACACCATGAGACGACGTGCAGAACACATGAACCATAACTCTTGCTTTCTTACCTTCAGAGTTATTGCCCTTTGAATCTTGAAAATGGTCTTTCTATGGAATATGGCCTGTATATGCAAAGAAGCTTTTGACATTGCTATTTTCAGCTGAGGTGATGGCACTGGCCGGGGGTATACGTACCCCACTGGGCACTTTTGTCTAGTTTATTTATTTATTTTATTTTTTTTTTCAGGTTTGCTGGTTGTGGTCAGGTACATGACAGATAGTCAAGACCCACTTTTATACTTGTGTAATCTTGTGATTCTCTTACATGTTATTTTAGCCGCTATTATTTAACCAATTGTAGGCAGGAAACCCCTCAATGGGTACCTTGGCAAACAGTGCAGGCCCAGATCAGACACAACACAATGCTGCGCCTGATCAGGGCTTGCACTTTTTGCTAACAATGTTCTGTAAAAAATAGAATAAAAATGAAAAATAAGCCTGACACCCCATATACGACAAATGGACTTGTCCAATATATAGCATTGGAAGAGTCCACCAGTATACTATGTTATTAATCAAGTAATTTCATATTGGCCTAGGTACAGGTCCTAGGTCTGCTGCTTTGGCCCGTGGCCGAAGGCCGAGGGCCAATGCAGCTGACCGAGGACCTGTAACTGGGTCAATGCGAAATTACTTGATTAATGACCATTTTATTAATTGACACAATTAAAAAACATGATTATTGATTTTTTGACCTCACTTGACCTCAGTTAATATTGGTTGACCTGGTGTTAATACGGATGACCTCCGATCAATACAGGATAGTCAATTAATAAAATAGGATATCTCTTATCATGCTGTTCACGACAACCCCTATCTTTGGAAACAGTGTAGATCCAGATCAGATGGCTTCTGAAGAAGCTGTTGACGCGTCGTTAAACACGAAATCATCATCATCTGAAGAAGCCATCTGATCAAGATCTACACTGTTTGACATTCAAATTATGAATTTGTAGGAATAAATTATATCAAGTAATCTGATTGGTTCAAAGTCAGAAATGGGTGTGGCTAAACTGAATATTCAGCAAGAGAAGGGTTAATGATATCTCCAGGTAAGGAGATATTCTGAGGATAACTTGGGGATAATTTTTCTTGTTTCTGTTAACCCTTAACCCACTGCATAAATTAATTTAGCCACACCCATTTACATTTCAACCAATCAAATTACTTCATGTTATTTACTCATTCAGATTTGCAAACTGAATAACAGTGTAGATCCTGTTCAGAAGCCATCTGATCTGGATCTACACTGTTTGCAAAGGTAGGGCTTTTCATGTGTTAAATCCTTATAAGCAGTTTACCATTTCTCGTGTGGTCATTTTCAGCTCTGCATGGAAGCACGCACCATCTATTTCTCCCAAGCCGCGATGGGCAGGGGCTCCAAATCTAATAAGTACCTGCAGAGAGAATTTATACTAAGAGATCATTATGGCCAGTCTGAGCTAAGCTACACCCAGCCAATTCATTCCTACAGAACATACCTGGGGGAGTTGCCCTTTGACAACGAATTTGATTGGTACATGAAATGTATCGGTATTTTTATAAAGGAGGGTAACGTTATCATTAACCCTTATCTTGCTGTTCACGACAACCCCTACCTTTGCAAACAGAATAGATCCAGGTCAGATGGCCATCTGATCAGGATCTACACTGTTTGGCCCTTTGCAAACAGAGTAGATCCAGATCAGATGGCTTCTGAAGAAACCATCTGATCAGGATCTACACTGTTTGGCATTCAGTTAATGAATTTGTAGCAATAAATTACATCAAGCAATTTGATTGGTTGATAGACAGAAATGGGTGTGGCTTAAATGGTTTAATGGAGAAATAAGAAAAATTATCATAAAATTATCCTCATTACTTGCGTTTAACCCTTTTTGTACCAAATGGAATCTTCCTCCTTTTATATGGCAGGAGTCCGTTTCAAAAGTTAGGGGTGTCAGGTTGTGTTTTCTTCAAAATTTATCAGGAAAATGGCTGAACTTTTTGCAAACAGTGTAGGCCCTGATCAGACGCCGCGTTCTGCGGCGTCTGATCTGGGCCTGCACTGTTTTCCAGGGTACCCGTTTTGGAGTTTACGGTACAAAATGGGTTAATAACCAAGACAATTTGCTATGAACAAAATTTTGATGATACATTGGATTGATTTCTTATTTTTCTCTATTTGTGATAGAATATGGACCATAATAATTTTCAAACTTTTCCAACAGTATTTTCATTGCTCAATTTATGGAATTAAGTTTTGGAGAATTATAAGTAGCAGAATTGTAGAATGGAAGGTTAATGAGAGTGGCCTTTCTTTAGATTTTGCACATCAGTCGATTTGGGAGACTTTCGGACGAGTCTTTAAACCGAGGTCCCGTCTCCGTATGACCTTAGCTGTTGGTGAGACGTAAAACTGAAACACTCACTCAGTCGGTTTGGGCAGTTTACATAGCCAGCGAAATAATGGACTGTAGTCAGTATCTTGATAGAATTCTATGTATTTTCTTAGATTTTGCATCTTTATTTCACTGTCAAGGAAGTTCATTTTGCCATAATACTTTAGGTACCTGAATGTTGCAAAGAAAAATATACGATTCATTGTGAAATCTGCGCAAAACTCGTGTATATTAACCCTTTTTGTACCAAATGGAATCTTCCTCCTTATATATAGTAGGAGTTCATTTCAAAATTTATGGGTGTCAGGTTGTCTTTTCTTCAAAATTTATCAGGAAAATGGCTGAACTTTTTGCAAACAGTGTAGGCCCTGATCAGACGCCGCATAATGCGGCGTCTGATCTGGGCCTGCACTGTTTTCCAGGGTACCCGTTTTGGGGTTTATGGTACAAAAAGGGTTAATAACCAAGACAATTTGCTATGAACACAATTTTGATGATACATTGGATTGATTTCTTATTTTTCTCTATCTGTGATAGAATATGGACCATACCGGTAATAATTTTCAAACTTTTCCAACAGTATTTTCATTGCTCAATTTATGGAATTAAATTTTTTAGAATAAAAAGTAACAGATTTGTAGAAGGGAAGATTGATGAGAATGACCATTCTTTAGATTTTTGCACATCAGTTGGTTTGGGAGACTTTCGGCTGAATCTTTAAACCAAGGTCCCGTCTCCGTATGACCTTAGCTGTTGGTGAGACGTAAAACTCAAACACTCAGTCAGTTTGGGCAGTTTACATAGCCAGTGAAATAATGTACTGTAGTCAGTGTCTTGATAGAATTCTGTCTTTGTATTTTCTTACATTTTGCATGTTAATTGCACGGTTTTTCAAGAAAATTCACTGTGACATAATACTTTTGGTTCCTGAATGTAAGAAAGAAAAATATACGATTCATTGTGTAATCTCGGCAAAACTCCTGTATATTAACCCTTTTTGTACCAAATGGAATCTTCCTCCTTATATATAGCAGGAGTTCATTACAAAATTTAGGGGTGTCAGGTTGTCTTTTCTTCAAAATTGATTTGGAAAAGACTGAACTTTCAGCAAACAGTGGAGGCCCTGATCAGACGCCGCATCCTGCACTGTTTGCCTAGGTTCCTCTTTAGGGGTTTCTGGTACTGAATGGGTTAATATGTGGGGATTCTAGACAGTCTTGATATGACTCTATGTATTTTCTTACATTTTGCATGTTTATTGCACTGTTTTTCAAGGAAATTCACTGTGCCATAATACTTTCGGTACCTGAAGGTTACAAAGAAAAATATACGATTCATTGTGAAATCTGTGCAAAACTTGTGTATATTAACTCTTTTTGTACCAAATGGAATCTTCCTCCTTATATATAGCAGAAGTTCATTTCAAAATAAAGGGGTGACAGGTTGTCTTTTCTTCAAAATTGATTAAGAAAATGACTGAACTTTTAGCAAACAGTGGAGGCTCTGATCAGACGCCACATTCTGCGGCATCTGATCTGGGCCTGCACTGTTTGCCTAGGTACCCCTTATAGGGGTTTCTGGAACTGAATGGGTTAATATGTGGGGATTCTAGAACGTCTTGATATGATTCTATGTATTTTCTTACATTTTGCATGTTTATTGCACTGTTTTTCAAGGAAATTCACTGTGCCATAACACTTTTTGTCCCTGAATGTTAAAAAGAAAAGTATACTGTTCCTTGTTTAATCTGGTCAAAACACCTATTGCACCACCAATATGCAAATGTATATACAGTCGAACTTCAGTGGTTCGAACACATTTGGGACCTCCCAAATTTGTTTGAGACAGGGGTAGTTCGGGCCACCAGTAGGCATAACGAGATACTTTTGGACATCATTTTCGGTGTTCTATAAAGAAAATGTATGCTGTCTAATGAGTACACACAGCATACATTTGCAAAATAAGACGAAACTCCTCCATTATCCCCCACTGTTTCTTATGTAGAAGAATTCCCTAGGGACTCAAGAATGGGTTCGACTCAGCCATGGTAAACGAGCCATCGGTGTTCGAGCCATAGAAGTTCTACTGTATATGTGTGGGGATTCTAGACAGAGAAGATACAGAGAGAATTTCTACTATAAAGAAATTATTATGGCCAATCTGGGCTAAGCTACACTGTAACAACCAGCAGATTCATTCTTACAGAACATACGTGGGCACTCATTAGAAACCCTTTGACAGGGTGACTTTTGAAGGGTACTTATAATAATGTATCAGTATTTTTATAGAGAAGGGTAACATCATTTAACTTTGCTCTGTAACAAATTGTCTTTATGTAATTTGCTCAAGAAGAGATGTGGAACATTTTGTGTTCTAAACTTATGGGAACATTCTGTTTAAGGGGAATGGGAACACCTGGCAGGGTTTTCCGCCATTTTTCAGAGGGAAACAACTTTTTGGACTGACTGTTGGCTTTTCTATAAGCCCTGTCCCATTGAAAAAGGGGTCTACTCTTAAAGGAAAGAATTTGCTCCTCAGGAGCAAATTCTTTCCTTTAAGAGTTGACCCCTATTGACATGGGAGACAAAAATACTTTTGCAGGAGTTACTTCCCCTGAAGGTTGTAGCCATTCCCCTTAAGGTGAATGGATACCCTTTTCAAGGGAGGCAATTTCAATATAACTAGGTAAAAAGAAACTTGTATCCCTTTGTAGTCCTACTTCTGAAGGAAAGAATTTGCTCCTAGAGCTGGGGTGGTTGGTGAGGCAAAGATCACTAGGGCATCCAACTGATATTGGCTTAAGTTGGTAAGACCTGCTGTCCTTAAAGCAGGTAAGGGTAGAGGGGAAACGTTATGTCTTCCGTTTCTACCCTTCAGTTTATTTTCCTCTCACTGCCCTGCCCCTCACTTTTGCCACCCCTACTATTGCGACTGTAAGTTTTCTCCCTTTCTCTGGGAGACAACACAAAATGATCCACAAGGGTTGACATGTCGTTAACCCCGACACAATGCTTCTAGAGCTAATTCTTTCCCTTTAATGTAGGCTCGTCTCGGATTTCAGGTTATATGAGCGTAAATTTTAAGTCCTGAAAGTTGCCTTCTTTGCAAATGCTAGGTAAATTTGTTCACTTTAAATGGTTCATATGCCCTTATTTTGGGGTAATTTTGGTGCATTATTACATTGTTT
Organism: Lucinisca nassula; assembly: GCA_963580285.1. Lineage (NCBI taxonomy): Eukaryota > Metazoa > Mollusca > Bivalvia > Lucinida > Lucinidae > Lucinisca > Lucinisca nassula. Next base: position 116,537,069 of record OY757025.1, on the reverse strand, counting down.
TCATGACAGATTTTTGTCAACTTTTTTCAAAAGAGACGAGTGCTTCTGATCAGTGTACTTTTATAATAGAACTTTTTTGTTAGGTATTGCTATCAATGATATATTAGATGATCCATTTTATAATTTAATATATATATCTTAGCATTCCTAGCCTTTAAAGCACGGGACATGACTGTAGCAGACATTTTCATGTTTTTTTCTTTTCATCACGAAAACATGCCTATATAATTTTGACCCCCCTGAAACTCCACCTTTATGTAGTAAACTGTGGTTTGCAAGGATATACATTGTTTTTCATATTTCTGCTCAAAACTATTGATTGTGGGTACTCATTAGAATCGCCTGAGGTGGTTCTTACAAATACCCACAATCTATTTTTCAGCAGAAATATGAAAAAAAAAAAAAAAAACTTTGAAAATTTTCAATTTTAGTGGTAAACTTCCAATAATTTGAATTGGCATGTTTTCAGAGAGAATTAGACCTGAAAGTTCATGTGAATCGTCTGCTGAGCAGAGTCGTCCATTGAATCGTTTGCTCTCAGAGCAGAATCAACGTCTGCTGATCAGTCGATTCACATGAGAGTTTAGCCTCATTTTCTCTGAATACAAAAGAAATTGGAATGTCGTCTGTTGCACAGATTAGCTAGGTGCTTTGAAGACTTACCAGGCTTTTTGATTAAGAGATATTTTACGATAGTGCTTTTAGTGAGATGTAGACGTCAAACAAATATTGTGCTATCTATGTCTGGTAATATTAACCCTTCTCTTGCTGTTCACGACAACCCCTATCTTTGCAAACAGTGTAGATCCAGATCAGATGGCTTCTTCAGAAGCCATCTGATCAGGATCTACACTGTTTGACATTAACTTTATGAATTTATAGGAATAAAATACATAAGGTAATCTGATTGGTTAAAAGTCAGAAATGGGTGTGGCTAAAATGAATATTCAGCAAGAGAAGGGTTATATAAATACGTGCATTAGGGATAATGAAAATCCATAAACCTGACAGTATATTAACTGCATGTTACATTGCACTGTAAAATTCCTATATTAAGACCACTTTTGGGACTGTTCAAAAGTGGTCTTTAAGACCACTTTTGAACAGACCCAAAGGTGGTTTCTTATTTGGAGACACAGACTGTAGAAAACAGAAGGTAAGGATAACTGCACTCTTCTCAGTAAGCTTTTAAAAGCAGATAGTCTGGATTTTAGGTGGTCTTAATAGCGGAATTTTACTGTAATTTCTTATGCGGTCGTTCACATTTTTGGTTTTCCATATTTTTCTTTTGGCTGCTTTATAACTTTTCAAAACAATTCAGCATGTTTTCCTCTGCAGATATAACCTTTTATACTACAGGAAGTAGTTTGGTTAAGTGTATACTGTTATTTTATACGCATTTTATATCTGATCAAATTAATTTTTGCAAATCTTTTTTAGAAGAAAAATAAACTTTTCTAACATGGGATTAACTGTTTTGTATTTTATTCTATTGCCTTCTCAAGTTCACAAAGATCACATTAACACAACGGTCCCATGAAGAGCCTTGTATACCCAACTTTAAATAGAGAAAACTAGGTGTTTTCAAGAGGAGACATCCATTTTCATTTTTATCCCCTGACGGAATACGTTCAGGGAATACAGCGATCAGCCTGGCATCCATCGGTATATCCATCCATCCGTAAACCGAAACTTGTGATGGCCATCTCCAATACCCTTTGAGATATATGTGATGGTACTTGGTACAATAGACGTTTCCGAGAACATAATCTTATGCTCCGCCTACTTGGTTACTGTTGCTACGTCCCACAAGCTTTGCAGCCAATATGGCGGAAACAAAGAAAGTCTGTGTAGATCTCGGAGGAGATTTATCAAGTATTCCGGACAATATTGGCGTTTCTTACATACCGAGACATAAAACTTTGACAAAAAAACCAAAAAAAAAAAAAAAAACAAAAAAAACAAATAAAAACAGCCTAACCAAAGGGCTAAGGAATTATAAAATAATTATGTGCATAATTTCAAAATATTCAGACTGAAAAACTGTCTCCAAGTTACCGCGAAGTGTTGGCGTTTGGCATCAGTCTGCTTAGTTACTAAGACACGAGATTTCTTGCATCTCTTTAAAAAGTCAGCAGAATATAGAAGGGCAGTTGCAATCCGCGAGGGCCCCAGTCAGACTGCGCAGATGCGCAGGCTGATCCCAGTCCTTGTTGCCCGCATAAGCCCCAACGCTGGCCCCGCAGCACACCAACCATACAATATTTGTGACTGCACTGCAGTCTGAGTAGAATAATCTGTAAATAAAAATTAAAATCCAGTCGAGTGCCCCGAACGGGGATTGAACTTACGAAACTAGGGTTACAAAGCGAGCGACACAACCACCAGGCCCGGACCAACCAGACCAGTCAGTTATGCACTCTATATGGATATTTACCGGCCCCGATAGCTCAGTTGGTAGAGTGTCCGCTCCGGGGAACGGGAGGTCTCGGGTTCGATCCCGGGCCGCGACATACCAAAGTCGTTAAAAATGGTACTAGCTGCTCCTCGCTTGGCACTCAGATTTACGGGGTAGAGCTAGGACTGGTCGATCCAGTGTCAGGATAATGTGACTGGGTGTGGTATCATGTAATGTGTCTGGGACATGATACTTCAGTGAGGCAGCACTATAAACGTGAGCATTGAGCTCCCTGTCACAACCAGACACCGTCGTGATATGACTGAAAAATTGTTGAAAGCGACGTTAAACCCGAATTCACACACACACACACACACACATATATGGATATTTATTATGGTCGTACTACTACATTCCTCCATACTACAGAGGTTTTGTTTGATTTGAGGTTTAACGTCCCCTTCAACACTGTAAAGGTCATTTTGGAGACGTTGCTTCCAATTTTGTGGGACTTTTACCCGAAATTGAGATGAAATGACATCTCAAGCCCTGTCGCCCAATGAAACCAATAGAGTTTATTAGCATGGACGGTCCGCCTCGCAACGCAGTTCCTGGACAGGCTTAGATCCTCTAAGCGGTTTACCAGTACTAGTGTGCGGGCCGGATTCAGCTCTGCGTGGAAGCAGCATGCAGCCAATATATATTTCTTCAAGCCCCTATGGGCGGGGGCTGCATACTACAGAGATAAATTTGTTTCAAATGTTTCGGAGATACTAATGTAATAATATCACATTTCCAGCTTCTTTTGATTCCACTGCATCTGCCCGTCCCTGGGCTCAAACGGTTATCATCGTGACACCAGGCACCATTGTAGTAGGAGGAGGAAAAATCTGTTAAGAAAAATCCAGTCGAGTGCCCCGACCGGGGACTGAACCAACGACCTGGGATTACAAAGCGCGTGACACAACGACCAGGCCAAAAGGCCCGGAGCAGTTAGACCGGAACTTATGCACTCTATATGTACATGTATATACACATATACATGTTTGTTTGTTTGATTTGAGGTTTAACGTCCCCGTCAACACTGTAAAGGTAATTTTGGAGACGATGTTTCCAATTTTGTGGGACTTTTACCCGACCTTGAGATGAAATGACATCTCAAGCCCTGCCACCCAAAGAAACCAACAGGGTTAATTAGTATTGACGGGCCGACTCGCACCGCTTTTCCTGGGAAGGCTTAGATCTTCTAAGCGGTTTACCAGTAGTCGTGTGCGGGTCGGTTTCAGCTTTCCGTGGAAGCATCATGCAGTCCATCTTTTTCTCTAAGCCCCGATTGGCGGGGGCCATCATATATACATGTACATATTTATCTAAATACTACAGCATGACGATTGTTTTACAGTCCTAATAATAAACTTCCCACACAACCCCGTTACCCTGAAATACCCTTCCCCACTACCGCGTTTCTTTGTTTGTGGGAGAAAATGGCAGTTAGTGACCAACACAGCGGCACTAAATAAAATCGATTTTTTCGATTGGATGAAACAGCGCTCTTGATTGACAGCTCGGAAACGTCTATTGTACAAGGTTGAGAAGGTGTGTCATGCGCAAGAACCACAACTCTAGTTACCATGGTATTTCAATTATCTCCACTGACAATATAACCTTTTGGTCACCATGGGATTGCCATAACTCTAATAGTCCTTGAGGTATTCTCTCATGAGATGCCAAGTTCTGCAATTATGAAGGTCAGGTGGTTTTTCTCCGGGTACTCCGGTTTCTGCCCACCTCTGATTAACGATCAGCTCTTATTTAAATATAAGTGAAATAATCTTGAAAGGGCTGTAAAATAAAAAAACATAAAAAAAAGAAGAAACCCTTGGGGGTATATTGATGGCTGACATGTTATTAGTTCTCTCCCCTGATAACATAACCTTGTGTAACTTCAACATCTTTTGAGATATATTGGTGATACTTGGTACAGTTGTACAAGAAAGTGTGTCATGAGCAGGAACCACTTCTCTGGATGTGCAAGGGTATTTGAGTTATCTCCCCTGATAATACCATGTGATCAATAAAACTCAAACAGCCTTAGAGATATATTGGTGGTACTTAGTACGATTGTACGAGGCTGTGCCATTAGCACGGTTGTACGAGGCTGTGCCATTAGCACGGTTGTACGAGGCTGTGCCATTAGCAGGAAACACAACTCTGAGTGCCATGGTATTTATCTCCCCTGACAATATAACATTCTGATTGCAATAACTCGAATTCTCTTCAAAGTTCATTGATGTACTTGGTGTAATTGTACACTAGGTTGAGAAGGCATGTCCTGCACAAGAACCAAAACTCTAGGTGCCAATAAGGTAGTTCTAACGAGTACCCATAACCTTTGTCTTGGAGCAGAAGTAAGAAAATAATGCATACCTTGCAGACCCCAGTTTTCTCTTATCATATGACGTCGCATCTGAGGATGTAATAACGCCATGTAATAAATTTGGTTATCCACTAGTGGATTAAATATGAGGCCCCATAACATTACACGTAAGATGTCCCTAACGAAGTGTTTACTAATGGCAGAATAATGACATTTTCGTGGAAAAATCATGATTAAAATGTGTTTAAAATATCATATGTTAAATAGAATCTTGCATTCGTGCTCTTGTATTATTAAATTTATTAAACTCGTTGAGGAAAAGGGATACAATGCTCAGCAAAGCCTCGCATTTTATCCTGGCAAAGCCTTGCATTTTATACCCTTTTCCTCAGCTCTTTAATAAATTTAATAATACATGGACACTCATGTAAGATCCTCTAAATAAAGCCGGTGTAACGGTCAGTTTCTTCCCCCGGCCCGGCCGGCCCGGTTCTTCCCCGGGGGAAGAAACTGACTAGTCAGTTTCTTCCCCACCCGGTTAGTTTCTTCCCCACCTGAATTTTTTTCAGAACCATAGTCAACGAATGATTTTCAGCTCACAATTTGTTATAAATGAGAAAATATATGATTCTGAATAAGTTCTGAGTCCTTTTTAGCTTGAATGACAAAATTTGCTCTATGTTACACCAATCATGGAGATGCAATAAAATATGCATCCAAATTCAAGCATCTTTGATAAATTTTCTTTGCTTTTAAAGACATAAATTAGTATTAACTGAACAGATATAATAAGCCACAAATGTTTGGCTCTCAAATCTAAATAGAATTTGGAGACTGGGGGTGAGAAAAACTGGGTCGGCCCAGTTCTTCCCCACCCCAGAATTTTCTGTCTGCTAATAATTCTTGTGATAAATTTCCTTTGCTTTTTAAGACAAAAAATGGTATAAACTAAAAAGATATAATAAGCAACAAATGTTTGGAGCTCAAATCTAAATACAGTTTGGAGACTGGGGGTGGGGAAGAACTGGGCAGGCCCGTTTCATCCCCACCCCAGATTTTTAAGTTTACAAAAAATTCTTGTGATAAATTTTCTTTGCTTTTTAAGACAAAAATTGGTATAAACTAAAAAGCTATAATAAGCAACAAATGTTTGGAGCTCAAATCTAATTAGAATTTGGAGACTGGGGTTGGGGAAGAACTGGGCCGGCCCGTTTCTTCCCCACCCCAGATTTTTCTGTTTACCAAAAATTCTTGTGATAAATTTTCTTCGCTTTTTAAGACATAAATTGGTATAAACTAAAAAGATATAATAAGCAACAAATGTTCGGAGCTCAAATCTAACTAGAGCCAGTGTTTATGAAACACAATGCCCCCAACTGCTTGACCCTAACACTGCTTGTCCCTAACAGTAATTGAGATATCTTGTTTTTATGTGGCTGTAATGCTGAAATTACACAAGAAAAGCTGTAGTTAATCATCTACTCATCATCCCTGACCAGTCTGTGAAGTTTCGGGGAAAAACCTAAAATAGTTTTTTAGATATCTTGCTTACAAACTTAAAACGCGAAAAATTTCAAAGGGCCATAACTCAAGAAAAAAATTTCGGATTTTTTTCAAAAGTTAATCAGTTCATCTACTCATCATCCCCAACCAGCCTGTAAAGTTTCAGGGCAATAGCTCAAACAATTTTTGAGATATCTTGCTTACAAGCTGAAAACACGAAAAAAATCAAAGGGCCATAACTCAAGAAAAAAAAATTGGATTTTTTTCAAAAGTTAATCAGTTCATCTACTCATCATACCCAACCAGTCTGTGAAGTTTTAGGGAAAAACCTCATATAGTTTTTGAGATATCTTGCTTACAAACTTAAAACGCGAAAAATTTCAAAGGGCCATAACTCAAGAAAAAAATATAGGATTTTTTTTCAACAGTTAATCAGTTCATCTACACATCATCCCAAACCAGCTTGTAAAGTTGCAGGGCAATCGCTCAAACAATTATTGAGATATCTTGCTTACAAGCTGAAAACACGAAAAAAATCTAAGGGCCATAACTCAAGAAAAAAAATCGGATTTTTTTCAAAAGTTGATCAGTTCATCTACTCATCATCCCCGACAAGTCTGTGAAGTTTCGGGGAAAAACCTCAAATAGTTTTTTAGATATCTTGCTTACAAACTTAAAACGCGAAAAATTTCAAAGGGCCATAACGCAAGAAAAAAAATTCGGATTTTTTTCAAAAGTTAATCAGTTCATCTACTCATCATCCCCAACCAGCATGTAAAGTTTCAGGGCAATAGCTCAAACAGTTTTTGAGATATCTTGCTTACAAGATTTCATAGTATTTTTTGCAAAGGGGCATAACTCAAAAAAGGGGCATAATCCTGACGAGAAAAAAAACACGGGTCAATTATTTTTTCATGAGGAATCCATATATGAAATTTCAAAAACCTAGCACCCATGGTTCTAAAGTTATGCTATGCAGTAAAAGGTGGGACGGACGTAAGGACGGAAGGACGGACGGACGAACAGGGCAAAACCAATATGCCAAAACGCGAAAAATTTCAAAGGGCCATAACTCAAGAAAAAAATTTCGGATTTTTTTCAAAAGTTAATCAGTTCATCTACTCATCATCCCCAACCAGCCTGTAAAGTTTCAGGGCAATAGCTGAAACAATTTTTGAGATATCTTGCTTACAAGCTGAAAACACGAAAAAAATCAAAGGGCCATAACTCAAGAAAAAAAAATTGGATTTTTTTCAAAAGTTAATCAGTTCATCTACTCATCATACCCAACCAGTCTGTGAAGTTTTGGGGAAAAACCTCATATAGTTTTTGAGATATCTTGCTTACAAACTTAAAACGCGAAAAATTTCAAAGGGCCATAACTCAAGAAAAAAATATAGGATTTTTTTTCAACAGTTAATCAGTTCATCTACACATCATCCCAAACCAGCTTGTAAAGTTGCAGGGCAATCGCTCAAACAATTATTGAGATATCTTGCTTACAAGCTGAAAACACGAAAAAAATCTAAGGGCCATAACTCAAGAAAAAAAAATCGGATTTTTTTCAAAAGTTGATCAGTTCATCTACTCATCATCCCCGACAAGTCTGTGAAGTTTCGGGGAAAAACCTCAAATAGTTTTTTTAGATATCTTGCTTACAAACTTAAAACGCGAAAAATTTCAAAGGGCCATAACTCAAGAAAAAAATTTCGGATTTTTTTCAAAAGTTAATCAGTTCATCTACTCATCATCCCCAACCAGCATGTAAAGTTTCAGGGCAATAGCTCAAACAGTTTTTGAGATATCTTGCTTACAAGATTTCATAGTATTTTTTGCAAAGGGGCATAACTCAAAAAAGGGGCATAATCCTGACGAGAAAAAAAACACGGGTCAATTATTTTTTCATGAGGAATCCATATATGAAATTTCAAAAACCTAGCACCCATGGTTCTAAAGTTATGCTATGCAGTAAAAAGTGGGACGGACGTAAGGACGGAAGGACGGAAGGACGGACGGACGAACAGGGCAAAACCAATATGCCCCCACAACTTCTTCGAAGTTGGGGGCATAAATAGAATTTGAAGACTGGGGGTGGGGAAGAACTTGGCCGGCCCGTTTCTTCCCCACCCCAGATTTTTCTGTTTACAAAAAATTCTTGTGATAAATATTCTTCGCTTTTTAAGACATAATTTGGTATAAACTAAAAAGATATAATAAGCAACAAATGTTTGAAGCTCAAATCTAAATAGAATTTGGAGACTGGGGGTGGGGAAGAACTGGGCCGGCCCGTTTCTTCTCCACCCCAGATTTTTCTGTTTACAAAAAATTCTTGTGATAAATTTTCTTCGCTTTTTAGCTCACCTGACCGAAGGTCATGGTGAGCTTTTGTGACAGTAAGATGTCCGGCGTCGTCGTGCGTCGTCCGTCGTCCGTCGTCCGTCGTGCGTCGTCCGTGCGTAAACTTTTTCTTGTGAACACACTAGAGGCCACAGTTTTGGTCCAATTATCATCAAACTTGCTCAGAATGATAATCATGACAATATCTCGGTCAAGTTCGAATTTGGGTCATGTCGGGTAAAAAAGTAGGTCAGTAGGTCAAATCATAGAAAAACCTTGTGAACACTCGAGAGGCCACAATTTTGGTCCAATCATCATCAAACTTGCTCAGAATGATCATTGTGACAATATTTTAGTGAAGTTTGAATATGGATCATGTCGGCTTAAAAAGTAGGTCAGCGGGTCAAATCATAGAAAAACCTTGTGAACACCCTAGAGGCCACAATTTTGGTCCAATCATAATCAAACTTGCTCAGAATGATCATCATGACAATATCTTGGTCAAGTTCGAATATGGGTCATGTCCGGTCAAAAAGTAGGTCAGTAGGTCAAATCATAGAAAAACCTTGTGAACACTCTGAAGGCCACTGTTTTGGTCCAATTATCATGAAACTTGCTCAGAATGACCATTGTGACAATATTTCAGTCCAGTTCGAATATGGGTCATATCGGGTTAAAAAGTAGGTCAGCGGGTCAAATCATATAAAAACCTTGTGAACACGCTAGGGGCCACAATTTTGGTCCAATCTTAATCAAACTTGCTCAGAATGATCATCATGACAATATCTCGGTCAAGTTTGAATATGGGTCAAATGGTTCCGGTCCGTTGCACATCTAGGTCACAGGAGCCAAAAACAGATTTTTTTCACCAAAAACTTAAAAAATCTTCTTCTCTGAAACCACAAGGCCCAGGTCTTTGTTATTTGGTATGAAGCTTCATCTAGTGGACCCCTACCAAGATTGTTCAAATTATAGTGCTGGGGCCAAAAATGCCCCCGCACGGGGGCCCTTTGGTTTTACATAGGCTTATATAGGGAAAATCTTTAAAAATCTTCTTCTCTGAAACCACAAGGCCCAGGACTTTGATATTTGGTATGAAGCTTCATCTAGTGGACCCCTACCAAGATTGTTCAAATTTGAGTGCTGGGACGAAAAATGCCCCCGCCACGGGGCCCTTTGGTTTTACATTGGCTTATATAGGGAAAATCTTTAAAAATCTTCTTCTCTGAAACCACAAGGCCCAGGTCTTTGATATTTGGTATGAAGCTTCATCTAGTGGACCCCTACCAAGATTGTTCAAATTATAGTGCTGGGGCCAAAAATGCCCCCGCCCCAGGGCCCTTTGGTTTTACATAGGCTTATATAGGGAAAATCTTCAAAAATCTTCTACTCTGAAACCACAAGGCCCAGGACTTTGATATTTGGTATGAAGCTTCATCTAGTGGACCCCTACCAAGATTGTTCAAATTATAGTGCTGGGACAAAAAATGCCCCCGCCACGGGGCCCTTTGGTTTTACATTGGCTTATATAGGGAAAATCTTTAAAAATCTTCTTCTCTGAAACCACAAGGCCCAGGTCTTTGATATTTGGTATGAAGCTTCATCTAGTTGACCCCTACCAAGATTGTTCAAATTACAGTGCTGGGGCCAAAAATGCCCCCGCCCCGGGGCCCTTTGGTTTTACATAGGCTTATATAGGGAAAATCTTAAAAAATCTTCTTCTCTGAAACCACAAGGCCCAGGTCTTATATATTTGGTATGAAGCTTCATCTAGTGGACCCCTACCAAGATTGTTCAAATTTTAGTGCTGGGACAAAAAATGCCCCCGCCACGGGGCCCTTTGGTTTTACATGGGCTTATATAGGGAAAATCTTTAAAAATTTTCTTTTCTGAAACCACAAGGCCCAGGACTTTGATATTTGGTATGAAGCTTCATCTAGTGGACCCCTACCAAGATTGTTCAAATTTTAGTGCTGGGACAAAAATGCCCCCGCCACGGGGCCCTTTGCTTTTACATTGGCTTATATAGGGAAAATTTTTAAAAATCTTCTTCTCTGAAACCACAAGGCCCAGGTCTTATATATTTGGTATGAAGCTTCATCTAGTGGACCCCTACCAAGATTGTTCAAATTATAGTGCTGGGGCCAAAAATGCCCCCGCCACGGGGCCCTTTGGTTTTACATAGGCTTATATAGGGAAAATCTTTAAAAATTTTCTTCTCTAAAACCACAAGGCCCAGGACTTTGATATTTGGTATGAAGCTTCATCTAGTGGACCCCTACCAAGATTGTTCCAATTTTAGTGCTGGGGCCAAAAATGCCCCTGCCCCGGGGCCCTTTGGTTTTACATAGGCTTATATAGGGAAAATCTTTAAAAATCTTCTTCTCTGAAACCACAAGGCCCAGGACTTTGATATTTGGTATGAAGCTTCGTCTAGTGGACCCCTACCAAGATTGTTCAAATTATAGTGCTGGGACAAAAAATCCCCCCCTGCCACGGGGCCCTTTGGTTTTACATAGGCTTATATAGGGAAAATCTTTAAAAATCTTCTTCTCTGAAACCACAAGGCCCAGAACTTTGATATTTGGTATGAAGCTTCATCTAGTGGACCCCTACCAAGATTGTTCAAACTATAGTGCTGGGGCAAAAAATGCCCCTGTCCCGGGGCCCTTTGATTTTACATAGGCTTATATAGGCAAAATCTTTAAAAATCTTCTTCTCTGAAACCGCTAGGCCCAGGTCTTTGATATTTGATGTGTAGCTTCATCTAGTGGACCTTTGACAAGATTGTTCAAATTTTAGCCTTTGTTGATGTTTGGTATGAAGCTTCACCTTTAAGACCTCCCTCAACATTATGTACATTAAAGCCCTGGGGCCAATAATGGCCCTCTCTGGGGCCCACTTGTTACACTATGGATCAGGTGAGCGATCCAGGGCCATCATGGCCCTCTTGTTTAAGACATAATTTGGTATGAATTAAAAAGATATAGTAAGCAACAAATGTTTGGAGCTCAAATCTAAATATAATTTGAAGACTGGGTGTGGGGAAGAACTGGGCTGGCCCGTTTCTTCCCCACCCCAGATTTTTCTGTTTTTAAAAAATATTGTGATAAATTTTCTTAGCTTTTTAAGACAAAAGTTGGTATAAACTCAAAAGATATAATAAGCAAGAAATGTATGGAGCTCAAACTTAATTAGACTTTGGAGACTGGGAGTGGGGAAGAACTTGGCCGGCCCGTTTCTTCCCCATCCCATATTTTTCTGTTAACAAAAATTTTTGTGATAAATTTTCTTCACTTTTTAAGACATAATTGGTATAAACTTAAAAGCTATAATAAGCAACAAATGTTTGGAGCTCAAATCTAATTAGAATTTGGAGACTGGGGGTGGGGAAGAACTGGGCCGGCCCATTTCTTCCCCACCCCAGATTTTTCTGTTTTCGAAAAATCCTTGTGATAAATTTTTCTTTGTTTTTTAAGACATAAATTGGAATAAACTAAAAAGATGAAATTAACAAAAAATGTTTGGAGCGCAAATCTATATAGAATTTAGAGATGGGGGTGGGGAAGAACTGGGCCGGCCCGTTTCTTCCCCATCCCAGATTTTTCTGTTTACAAAAAATTCTTGTGATAAATTTTCTTTGCTTTTTAAGACATAAATTGGTATAAAGGAAAAAAGATATAATAAGCAACAAATATGTTTGGAGCTCAAATCTCAATTGAATTCGTTTGGAGACTGGGGTTGGGGAAGAACTGGGCCGGCCCGTTTCTTCCCCACCCCAGATTTTTCTGTTTTCCAAAAAATTCTTGTGATAAATTTTATTCGCTTTTTATACCCCCGCAAACGAAGTTTGAAGGGGGTATATAGGAGTCAGCTTGTCGTCTGTCGTCGTCGTCGGTCCGTTACAAAAAACTTTAACATTGCTCATAACTTCCTTATTCTTTGACCGATTTCTTTAATATTCACACACCACACACCTTGCCACTAGTACTTAAGATTGATATACACAAACCTGACCTTGACCTTTACGTTGACCTTCCTCAAGGTCAAATACTTGTAAAAATTTGTCGGTACAAAAAAACTTTAACATTGCACATAACTTCCTCATTCTTTGACATATCTTTAATATTCACACACCACACACCTTGCTACTAGTACTTAAGATTGATATACACAAACCTGACCTTGACCTTCACGTTGACCTTCCTCAAGGTCAAATACTTGTAAAAAATTTATTTTTATATTATTTATTTTTTTTTGTTTGTCATTCCTTGCTATTATTTATGTTAAATCATTTGTGTTATCAGAAACTATTATTATGTCATTGTGTGGCTCAGACTATCAAAAAACTTATATCTCTGTGACTCTTACTTGGAGTTACTATCTGACAACGCATGCGGGGGTATAATTGGCGCCCGTTAGGCGGCAGCTCTAGTTAGGACAAAAGTTGGTATAAACTAAAAAGATATAATAAGCAACAAATGTTTGGAACTCAAATCTAAATAGAATTTGGAGACTGGGGGTTGGGGAAGAACCTGGCCGGCCCGTTTCTTCCCCTCCCCAGATTTTTCTGTTTACAAACGAGCTGTCACTATAAGTGAGCAATGCCCCCTTGGGAGCCAATTTGAGGAAAGGGCCATAAATCCTTAGAAAATGATAGGACCAACGTGAAAATTGTGTTAGGCATCCCTTCACCTCACAAGGAATGCATGTGCAAAGTTTCAGCTTAATCGTTGAAGAAATGTGGAAGTAGTTCGCATCACAAAAAAGTGCGGACTTACAAACGCACAAACCCACAAACGGACAGTGCAAAAACTATATGCCCTCCTACGGGGGCTATAAAATTTTTGTGATAAATTTTCTTCGCTTTTTGGACGGGTTTTTAAAAAAAATCCGTCCTTTAAAATAGCGATGTCCGGGCGGGCGGGCGTCCTGCGGGTGGGCGGGCGTCGTCCCAGGTTTACCTTTTGGTTAACCTTTTTTCAAAGTGATATTTTTCATCTATTCTGTAGCAGATTGTTTTAATATTAGGACTGATGCATAAGTGGAGGTACCGCTTTCATGTATTATCCATAAATGGCGCAAAAGACTGAAATATTGGCGGAAATTGTCATTTTTCAAACTTGTGTTTTTCAGGTTTACCTTTTGGTTAACCTTTTTTCAAATGCCAGTGTAGTGGATAGAGTGCTGGACTACGAATCCTATTGTTGACTATGAATCTGAGGGGTGTGAGTTCAAACCCCGGTGGAGACATTTTATTTTTTTTTTGTTCTTTTTTTTCTTTCTTTTTAGCTCACCTGTCACGTAGTGACAAGGTGAGCTTTTGTGATCACTTTTCGTCCGTCGTCAGTGCGTCCGTGCGTGCGTCCGTGCGTCCGTAAACTTTTTCTTTAAACGACATCTCCTCCTAAACCACTGATCGGATTTTGACCAAACTTCACAGGAATGATCCTTAGGTGGTCCCCTTTCAAAGTTGTTCAAATGGTTCCAGTCTGTTGCACATCTTAGTCACAGGAGCTAAAAATAGATTTTTGAAATGAAAACTTTAAAAATCTTCTTCTCTGAAACCGCAAGGCCCAAGTCTTTGATATTTGGTATGAAGCTTCATCTGGTGGACCTCTACCAAGATTGTTCAAATTATAGTGCTGGGGCCAAAAATGCCCCCCACGCCGGGGCCCACCAGTTTTACATAGACTTATATAGGGAAACCCTTTAAAAATCTTCTTGTCTGCAACCAGAAGGCCCAGGTGTTTGATATTTGGTGTGAAGCTTCATCTAGTGGACTATCAAGATTGCTCAAATTATATCCCTGGGGCCAAAAATGCCCCCGCACCGGGCCCTTTGGTTTTACATAGACTTATATAGGGAAAATCTTTAAAAATCTTCTTCTCTGCAACCGCAAGGCCCAGGTCTTTGATATTTGGTATGAAGCTTCATCTAGTGAACCTCTACCAAGATTGTCCAAATTATAGCCCTGGGGCCAAAAATGCCCCCGCCCCTGCCCCTACCAGTTTTACATAGACTTATATAGGGAAACCCTTTAAAAATCTTCTTGTCTGAAACCAGAAGGCCCAGGTGTTTGATATTTGGTGTGAAGCTTCATCTAGTGGACCTCTATCAAGATTGTTCAAGTTATAACCCTGAGGCCAAAAATGCCCACACCCCGGGGCCCTTTGGTTTTACATAGACTTTATATAGGGAAAATCTTTAAAATTCTTCTTGTCTGCAACCGCAAGTCCTATGTCTTTGATATATGGTTTGAAGCTTCATCTAGTGGACCTCTACAAAGATTGTTCAAATTATAGCCGTGGGGCCAAAAATGTCCCCGCCCCGAGGCCCTTTGATTTTACATAGGCTTATTTATATTGGGAAAATCTTTAAAAATCTTCTTCTCTGAAACTGCGAGGCCCAGGTCTTTGATATTTTGTGTGAAGCTTCATCTAGTGGACCTCTACCAAGATTGTTCAAATTATAGCCCTGAGACCAAAAATGCCCCTGCCCCAGGGCCCTTTGGTTTTACATAGGCTTATATAGGGAAATTCTTTAAAAACCTTCTTCTCTGAAACCGCAAAGCCCAGGTCTTTGATATTTGGTATGAAGCTTCAGCTAGTGGACCTCTACCAAGACTGTTCAAATTATAGCCATGGGGCCAAAAATGCCCCGCTCGGGGGGGAGGGCTTTAGTTTTACATAGGCTTAAATAGGAAAAATCTTTAAAAAAAATCTTCTTCTCTTAAACCGCAAGACCCAGGTCTTTGATATTTGGTATGAAGCTTCATCTAGTGGACCTCTACCAAGATTGATCATATTACATGTATAGTCCTTGGGCCAAAAATGCCCCCTCCCCGGGGCCTTTTGGTTTTACATTGGCTTATATATAGGGAAAATCTTTAAAAATCTTCTTCTCTGAAACCGCAAGGCCCAGGTCTTTGATATTTGGTATGAAGCTTCATCTAGTGGGCCTCCACCAAGATTGTTCAAATTATAGCCCTTGGGCCAAAAATGCCCCCAACCCGGGGCCCTTTGGTTTTACATTGGCTTATATAGGGAAAATCTATAAAAATCTTCTTCTGAAACCGCAAGGCCCAGGTCTTTGATATTTGGTATGGAGCTTCATCTAGTGGACCTCTACTAAGATTGTTCAAACTATAGCCCTGGGGCCAAAAATGCCCCCGCTCCGGGCCCTTTTGTTTTTAGCTCACCTGTCACATAGTGACAAGGTGAGGTTTTGTGATCACTTTTCGTCCGTCGTACGTGCGTGCGTGCGTGCATCCGTAAACAAACGACATATCCTCCTAAACCACTGGTTGGATTTTGATCAACTTCACAGGAATGATCCTTAGCTGGATCCCTTTCATAGTTGTTCAAATGGTTCCGGCATCTTGCAAATCTAGGTCACGGGAGCCAAAAATAGATTTTTTTAATGAAAACTTGAAAAATCTCTGAAACCACAAGGCCCAGGCCTTTGATATTTGGTATGAAGCTTCATCTAGTGGATTTCTACCAAGATTGTTCAAATTATAGCCCTTGGGCCAAAAATACCCCCGCGCCTTGGCCCACCAGTTTTACCTAAAAAGATTGGGTACAACATGGATGTGCGACGAATTAAGGGCGAGGATTGTGGCCACGTAAAATCGATTTAAGCCCCCCAGTGGAAATCTTTCCACTGACCGTTCCAAGGCGGTTCTTCTGTGGCGGTTTATTTATGTTGTTGTTTGTTACTTACTGTGTGTATCACTTGTGTCTTTTTATTTTGGATGGTCATATGGCCATTTTGTGGGAAAGTAACTGTCCTTATGGCCTTCCTTTATTTAGGTTTCCATTATGGTCTGGTCGCTTAATGTTTGTGTTTCTTTCCCTTTGGTGTCTTTGATGGATGGAGTAAATTAATTGTATTGATTCCTGATCTTTGTTTTACTTCTGCTTTATAAAGGGAAAACCTTTAAAAATCTTGTCTTCTGAAACCAGAAGGCCCAGGTCATTGATATTTGGTATGAAGCTTCATCTTGTGGACCTTTATCAAGATTGTTCAAATTATAGCCCTGGGGCCAAAAATTGCCCTGCCCTGGGGCCAACCGGTTTTACAATGGCTTATACAGGGAAAACCTTTAAAATTCTTCTTGTTTGAAACCAGACGGCCCAGGTGTTTGATATTTGGTATAAAGTTGTATCTAGTGGACCTCTGCCAAGATTATATAAATTATAGCCCTCGGGCCAAAAATGGTCCTGCCTCGGGGGGGGGGGGGGGGGGGGGGCCCACCAGTTTAACACAGACTTATATAGGGAAACCTTTTAAAAATTTTCTGTTCTGAAACCAGCAGAGGCAGGTGTTTGATATTTGGTATGAAGCTTAATCTGGAGGACCTCTATCAAGATTGTTCAAATTATAGCCCTCCATGGTCCCAAAATGGCCCCGCCCCAGGTCCCACCAGTTTTACATAGACATCTATAGGGAAAACTTTTAAAAATCTTATTGTATGCAACCAGAAGGTCCAGGTGTTTAGTTGTATTTAGTATATGAATGTATATGAAGCTTCATCTAGTGGGCCTCAATCAAGACTGTCCAAATTATAGCCCTGGTGCTAAAAATGGGCCTGCCTGTGGGGCCCATTAGTTTAAATATGGAAGACTTACATAGGGAAAACCTTTGAAAATCTCTTGTCTGAAACCAGACGGCCCAGGTGTTTGATATTTGGTATAAAGTTGTATCTAGTGGACCTCTGCCAAAAATCTCTTGTGTGAAACCAGAAGGCCCAGCTGTTTGATATTTGGTATGAAACTTCATCTAGTTGGCCTCTATCAAGACTCTTCAAATTATAGCGCTGGTGCTAAAAATGCCCCCCCCCCCCCCCCCATGGGGCCCACCAGTTTTAAATATGGTAGACTTACATAGGGAAAACCTTTGAAAATCTCGTCTGAAACAAGATTGCCTAGGTCTTGATATTCAGTATTAACCCTTGTCCTGCTGAATATTCATATATGCCACACCCACTACCGATTATCAACCAATCAGATTACTTGATGCAAATTATTGCAACAAATTCATAAACTGGATGGCAAACAATGAAGATCCTGATCAGATGGCTTCTTCAGAAGCCATCTGATCTGGATCTACATTGTTTCAAAGATATTGCATATCCGGGCTCAGCAGGACAAGGGTTAAGCTTTATCTAGTGGACCTCTACCAAGATTGTTCATATTATAGCCCTGGGGCCAAAAATGGCCCCGTCCCAGGGCCAGCCGGTTTTACATAGACTTAATATAGGGAAACCCTTTTAAAATCTTCTCTATTACCAGATGGCCCCATGTCTTTTATGTTTGGTATGAAGCTTTATCTAGTGGACCTCTACCAAGATTGTTCAAATTATAGCCCTGGGGTCAAAAAATGGCTCAGCCCCAGGTCCACTGGTTTTACATCGACTGATATAGGGAAACCTTTAAAAAATCTTCTTGTCAGAAACCAGCAGGGCAAGGTCTAGTGGACCTCTGCCAAGATTGTTCAAGAATGATCCCACCCTGGACCCACATGTTTTACATAGAATTATATGGGGAAAACCTTTTAAAATCTTCATCTCTGAAACCACAAGATCCAGATCTTTGATATTTAGTATGAAGCTTCATCTAGTGGACCTCTTCCTTTTCTTTCTTTCTTGCCATAATGCCACACGCTGTTGGGGACATTTCAAGCATGATGCACTGTTGACCAGTTCCAAGATTCTACAAATTTTATCCCTGGGGTTACAAATGTCCCCGTTCTGGGATGCACTTGATTGGTACATTTTTTTTTAGATATGATAATGCATTAAAATTCTTTAGTGAAAATTGAAATATTAAAACAGACTTTTTATGTCCCCGGTAGCGATAGCGGGGACATATTGTTTTTGCCCTGCCTGTTTGTTTGTTGGTTTGTTTGTTGGTTTTTACGTGGAGAACTTTAACCTTGGTCATAACTTTTGAACCAATGGAGGTAGAGTATTCATAGTTGGCATAAAGGTTCCTTATGACAAGAGCTTCACAGTCATGCAAAAAAATTGTGACCTTGACCTTTGACCTACTTAAAAGAAAAAATTAACATTTTGGTCATAACTTTTGAACCGTTTAGGATAGAGCCTTCATATTTGGCATGTAGGTTCCTTGTGATAAGAACTTTACATTCATGCAAAATGTTTTGACCATGACCTTTGACCTACTTAAAAGTACAAATAAAATTGTTCGTAACTTTTGAATCGTTTAAGATAGAGCCTTCATGTTTGGCATGTAGGTTCCTTGTGACAAGAGCTTTACATTCATGCAATTTTTTTTACCTGTGTCCTTGACCTATGACCTACATAAAGAAAAAAAGAATATTGTTCTTAACTTTCGAACCGTTTAAGATAGAGCTTCATATTTGGCATGTAAGTTCCTTGTGCCAAGGGCTTCCCAGTCCAAAAATCTTGACCTGTGACCTTGACTTTGAACTGTGACCAACTTTGAAAAAAAAATGACCATGCCCGGGGACATGTTCGTGTTTCACAAACACATCTTGTTCATGGTTTAACTTTATTGAAAATCTCCAAAGTCTAAAGCGCTTTGATATATGCATGGTAATATGAAGAAAGTAATACATTGTTCTTGTATAGTAATGCAAACAAAATTGAAGGTAATTATAATAATTGTTAACGCTATAATTAGTTTTTTTCAGGTTCAAGGCATCATTTCAAATCCATGAAGATCTGAAGTTTACAGCTTGCTGAAGAGTAATAGTGGTGTCATTTATAGTCGTACCCGGGACATTGTTTATATTGGCTGAAGAATATTAATCCATATATAAGAATGGATTAACCCATTTGATAAGTTTTGAGTGGTCCATTTCCAATGACAGGGATGTCAGGTTTGTTTGTTAGCTGGGAGTTTTGCAGAAATATGTATATTTTTATCAAACAGTGTAGACCCAGATCAGATGCCGCATTCTGTGACATCTGGTCCGGATCTACACTGCTAATGTCCCAAAAAGGTACACCAGGCATATATGTGTTAATGATGGTTTATCTTATCATAACAGTCCTTGGTAGCTCTGTTGGATGCATTTCTGACGGGTATTCAGGAGGCCACAGGTTTGATACCTGCTGGGGTGGTCAATATTCTTTTGTGACAATGTATCTAGGAATCTTTTCCACAGTCATGCTCTCCCTTCTGCCAATTCAGAAAAGGGCAGTTGTAAACTTATGGCGAAAAAGTATGAGCTGTTCTGGTTAACCATTTATGTATATGCCTGTATGGGAAGTGTGGTTAGTTAAACTGACTGGCTCAAAAATGACCTAAATAGTGTTGGCTTTGCCTTAAAACTCCAAAACAAGCAAACAAACAAACCTTGTTCATCTGAAAAGAATTCTTACAATGAATATCCTCAAAAGGGGTTATCGCAGGTGTACCAGGTAAGAAAGATGAAGGTTGTTTGGCATATGTTTGCCTCGGTGATTCCAGTCTTGAATGAAATTGAAAAAATCAAAACTGCAGAAACTGAAATGATTAATAACTTTTATATTCTCTGCAGTAAGTTGAGTGGGAGTATATAGCATAATTCAGTTTGTCTGTCTATAGACATTTTGTATTTGCTCCATATCTCCTATACTGTACATGTACTTTTTCAGCTGTTCACCATTTGTGCACAATCTGCAGAGTGCAAGACTTTGATCTGTTGTCCCCAGGTCAAGGACACAAAGGTCAAAAATAGGGCATAAATTCATTGCTTTTGAATTTAAATATACAGCATCCTGTGACATAGCAATTTGTCAGGGCTATTAATTACTTAGTGATAGATCTATTTGTATTTAAAGATACTCTAATTATACAACCCCTTTTGCCTGTTGCAATACCTTCATCTCTGCACAGAGGGTCTCTTCCTGGAGTAAAACTGCCTTGCTGATCATGTTTATATGCTCCCGGTAGGGAGACATATTATAATACTTTGTCACCTTTTTCACTGTGTAATGAATGAAAATTTAATCAAATGTATAAGCCATACACAAACCAAATCTACTTTATATAGAAATATAATGATAATTATTTATTAATTTCATTTGAAGTACCTTTATAGTTTTGGAGTTAAAGCAACTGCTATATTGTAATGATGTTTAGCTAATTAGAATTATTAAGTCTCCCAAACGAAGTGGGGAGACTTATTGGTTTTGCTGCATTTATTATTTTTTTCTACTTATTTTTTTTTTCATCCAAATTTTGTGCAGAAGAGTTCTCAGTAACCATTGGATGGATTGTTCTGAAATTTTGGGATATGATATGACAAGAGGGTTTCAAAACTCAAAACTGCAGACCCAAAACGTCCCCTCGAGGCATGCAAAAAGATTCTGCCAATATTTTGTCCGGAGAAGTTCTTTGTAACGACAAAACGATTGTTCTAAAATTTTTGGATATGATAGGTATGGATATGAAGTTATGTAAAAGGGTTTCAAAACTAAAACATGGACCCAAAACATCACCCAGGGGCATTCAAAAATCCGCCTGCACAAATTTTGTCCATATCGGTTGGGTGAGGCAAAGGTGACATGAGATTGCGTCACTTAGGAGTCAAACTGATATTGGCTTACAGTTGGTTTTTATATGCCGGTTTGAAAAATGGTTGTATTATTTTATGCCCCCGGCCTCCGTCCGTCCGTCCATTCGTCTGTCTGTCCATCTGTAAACTTCTCATTTCCAGATAACTCCTCCTGCAGTTTACATCCGATCAAGCTGAAACTTCATACATAGTTAGACCATGATGCGGGGCAGCACAGATTGTTTGGAGGTTATGGTCCACCAAATAATAATAGTTATGCCCCTTTCAAAAATTCTGTAAACATTTTGTTTCCAGATAACTCCTACATTTTGCCGGCCTCGGTAGCTCAGTCGGATGCACATCTGACTGGTGATCAGGAAGATGTGGGTTCGATTCCTGCCGGGGTTGGCAACATTCTTTAGTGGAGATTGATCATGAAATCTTTTCTACGGTCATTCTCTTCCTTCTGCTGATTCAAGAAGGGCAGTTGTCTGTTTCTGGTAAAGAATGTGCACTGTACTGGCTAACCACTTACGTATAAGTATAAGCCTGCCCAGGAAAAGTGTGGATAGGTAAACTGACCAGCTCAAAAATGACCTAAATAGTGTTGACTGGGCCATTAAACTCAAATACAAACAAAAAAAACTCCTATATACAGTAAGACCATGATGTGGAACAGTGCATATTATTTTGAGGTTACTGTTTTCCAACTATTACCAGAGTTAAACCCCTTTCACAGATTTTTCTAAACATTCCGGATAACTCCTGTTACATTTTACATCTGATGAAGCTGAATTTTTACATATAGTAAGACCATGATGTGGAAACGAGCATATTATTATGAGGTTACAGTCTGCCAAATATTACCAGAGTTATTCCCCTTATAATTTTCTAAACAGATTTTGTTTCCGGATAATGCCTCCCACATGTTGCATCTGATGAAGCTGAAACTTTACGTATAGTTAGACTATGATATGGAGCAGTGCATATTATTTCAAGGTTACACTCCACCACTTATTGCCAGAGTTATGCCTGTATTATTTTGAGGTTATGGTCCTCCAAATATTACCGACCATGAAAATTTGTTGGCGACCTGTAGTTTAAGCTATTGAGTGTTATTAATAGTGCCAGATAAGAATACGTGTATATGGAGCACATATTGTTCCTTGGTTACATTCCACAAACCCAAACTTGTACAACAGTCAGTATATATATGCTCCATCTTACAAATTGCCACAGGCTATAATGCCCGCTTGCGGAGCTCTTGTTGTTTGATTTGATGTTTAACATCCCCGTCAACTCTATAAAGGTCATTTTGGATACGTTGCTTCCAATTTTGTCGGACATTTACCCGTTATTGAGATGAAATGACATCTCAAGCCCTGTCGCCCAATGAAACCAATAGGGTTTATAAGCATGGACGGTCCAACTTGCACCGCTTTGCCTGGGCAGGCTTAGATCCTCTAAGTGGATTACCAGTACTCGTATGCGGTCGGATTCAGTTCTGCGTGGAAGCATCATACAGCCATTTATTTCTTCAAGCCCAAATGGGCGGGGGCCGTGGCTTACAGTTGGACAAGACCGTCTGTCCTTGCAGCAGGTAAGGGTAGAGGCCAGAGGAGGAATGTTGTTATTTCTTCTGTTTCTACACTTTCAGTCGTTTTCATCTTTCTCCCCTGTACCTCGATTTTATCTCCTGTATTACCTCTTCTGTATCTTTTCTCCCTTTCTCTGGGAGATGACCCAAAAAGACCCTCAAGGATTAATGTGTCATTAAACACAAAACAATCATTAAATCTCAACTGCACAACAGATTTTTCTGAAATTTGGGGATATGTCAGATACAAATAAGAAGTTTCGCAAGAAGGTTTCAAAGCGGACCCTGGGTTGTGCTGGGGCCTTGCCCCACCCCATCCACTTTATAAAAGGCCTTTTTATTGCAGAAACCATTCAAATATCCATCCTTAACCATATATATTCTTGTTCTTTATGATAAGCCCCATTCAGTGACACCAAACTGGGGATCCCCCCGGGTGTGCTGTGGCCAGGCCCCACCCCTTCACTTCATGAAAGGCTTAATATCTCAGAAACCATTCAGATCTCCACCCCTTAACCATATATAGTCTTGTTCCTTACGATGAGACACCTTCAGTTACAGTCTCTAGGGAGGTGCTGGGGCCATGCCCTACCCCCTCCATCGGCCCCCGCCCATCGGGGCTTGAAGAAATAAATGGGCTGCATGATGCTTCCACGCAGAGCTGAAACCGACCGCACACGAGTACTGGTAAACCGCTCAGAGGATCTAAGCCTGTCCAGGCAAAGCGGTGTGAGTTGGCCCGTCCATGCTTATAAACTATATTGGTTTCATTGGGCGGCAGGGCTTGAGATGTCATTTCATCTCAATGTCGGGTAAAAGTCCCACAAAATTGGAAGCAACATCTCCAAAATGACCTTTACAGTGTTGACAGGGACGTTAAGCCTGAAATCAAACAAAACAAACTACCCCCTCCATTGCATAAAGGCCTAATATCTCATAAACTGGTCAGATCCCCACCCCTAAACTATATATGTCAATGATCCTTATGATAAGACACATTCATGGGATGGGCTGGGGACAAGCTCCACTCGCTCTAATTAAAAAAAGGCCTAATATCTGAGAAATCTTTCAGCTCCCCACTCCTACACCATTTATATTCTTGTTTCTCATGATAACAAACATTTATTTGAGGGTTTTAATGTGTCCCCTAGGGAGCGTCGTCACCTGCCTTACCCTCTCCATTTCATAAAAGGCCTATTATCTCCAAAATCATTCAGATCCCCAACCCTTAACCTTATATATTCATGTTCCTTATAAGACACATTCAGTGACACCAACTTGGGGTGATCCTTGGAGTGATCTTGGGCCATGTCCCACCCTTATCACTTCATAACTGGCCTAGTATCTCAGAAACGGTTTCCACATGCGTGCCCATTTGAGTATGGGGGTTTGTTTGGGAGACTTTATAATCAGTAGATTGTAATCATATCTTGTTTGATTTTATTTTTTCTTAATTTATTAAAACTATTTTTTTTTTTTTTTTTTTTGGATATTCAAAAAATTGTTTCTATAACTAATTGTCTAATGAAGTTTTCCTTTATTTCTAGTATCAACAAGATTCTGATGAAAGAACATTCTTATTGTGTTTGGAGATATATATATATATATATAATTAGGGCCCCGCACTGAAAGTGTGGGTGCCCTATAGTAATCACTCTGTCCGTCCGTTTGTCTGTCTGTCCGTCCGTCTGTCCGTCCACAAATTTTTTTATCCTCCATAACTTTTTATTATTCCTGGATGGATTTAAATATTACTTGGCATCACTCTGTCCGTCCGTCTGTCTGTCTGTCTGTCTGTCCGTCTGTCCGTCTGTCCGTCCACAAATTTTTTTATCCTCCATAACTTTCTTATTCCTGGATGGATTTAAATATTACTTGGCAGAAATGTTTACCATAATGTGATGGAGTGTTGCGCGCAAGACTCAGGTCCGTACCTCAAAGGTCAAGGTCATACTTAGAGGTTAAAGGTCAAAAAAGGGTCTTTCCTGTGTCCAATTAATAACTTTGTTATTATTCCTGGATGGATTTAAATATTACTTGGCAGAAATGTTAACCATAATGTGACGAAGTGTCACACGCAAGACCCACAGCCGTACCTCAAAGGTCAAGGTCATACTTAGAGATAAAAGGTCAAAAAAGCGTCTTTTTTATTGTGTCCAATCTATAACTTTCTTATACCTGGATGGATTTAAATATTACTTAGCAGAAATATTAACCATATTATGACAGTGTGTCACGCGCATGACCCAGGTCCGTACCTCAAAGGTCAAGGTCATACTTAGAGGTGAAAGGAAAAAAAAACGTCTTTTTTAACATCAACATTTTCCTACTCCTCTGATAGCGCTGCCGGGGCCCTAGTCAGTTTCACTGACAGCTCTAGTTGACAATAATTTATAAGTGATAATTACATGTTTGATAAAAGCATATATAGACAGTGGTAGTGAAGTTGTGACTGTGCTGTGTTAAGAGAATTGAAGACTGTCCTTGAAACAACTCATCACTGTATTCCCAGGTAAATGAACATATAGTTAGTGATGAAAAAGTATGGTTTAATATCTTTGGCAGAATGAGAGTGAATCACACCTTTTATATGATAGAAGAATAGTTTGTATAATACAGTCCCCAAACGACTGGAGACAATGGTTGCAGTCATAAAAAGGTACAGTAATTAACATGAAAATCCTTGATATTGCATGTTAATGATAAATAGATTTAAGTTGTCAGTAATGTTTACTGCTTTTGTATTTGAGAGCAGAGACCAAGGTCACCTTTTCTTCAGTAAACAAAAAAATGGTGTAGGCCATTGAGAGTTAGTGCAGTATCAAAGAATTATAACTGTACCATTTTTATCAACTGTTTCCATTTCTTTTACAAATAAATGCTTGTCAGGGGGACTTCTAGAAAAAATATTATCCCTTATCTTGCTTGGCCACCCCTGCATTTGCAAACAGTATAGAGCCAGATCAGATGGCTTCACTGTTATGCAGTTCGTGAGTAATATGAATATTATATAACATGTAATCTGATTGGTAATGGGTGTGGCTTAATATGTTCAGCAGGATAAGGGTTAAAATTAAGGTGTAAAGATACTTCAGGAACTGATCGAAACAGAACCAAAAGCCAATCACAAACATCAAAGGGAAAGATGAACAGATGCTTCTTAACAAACAATGTGAAAATCACAGGCTGCATGCCCAGTTAGCAGCTCTTTCCATTCATTCGTGAAGATTGATATTGAATTTTTTTCTAAGGTCATTGCCTCCCTTCTGCTGATTCAAGAAGGGCAATTGTCAGTTTCTGTTGAAATAATATGCACTATACTTGTTAACCACTGATGTATAAGTGTGCCCTTGAAATGTGGTTAGGTAAACTGACTGGCTCAGAAATAACATAAATTGTGTTGACTGGGCCATAAAACTACAGAACAAACAAAAGCACTTCTTTCTCAAATAGGTGGTAGCTCAGTATTTTTTACTTAATTAAATAATTTGGACACTCTTAAGTGTTGAAAAATTAAAACCATAAAAATTGAACAGAACCGAAAATAAAACAAATAAAATAGCAATGTAAGTACAACCTTGGGATGGGCAGTAACAATTCCTGGAGGTTTAAACCACTTTTAAAGAGCCCCAACCTTCGCTCTCATCTTCTGCTGCGGTTTATGCAATTTAGTTGGCTTTTTCAGCTGGCATTGAAGTCGCCTGTTAAAAACACATGTTTGAAACTAAAGAGAATGATAAAAGTCATTGAGTGGAAAGTAGAAGTAAAACAAAGATCAGGAATTGATACAATTAACTTACTCCATCCATAAAAGACACCAAAGGGAAAGAAATACAAACACCAAGCGACCAGACAATAATGGAAACCCAAACAAAGGAAGGCCATATGGACAGTTACTTTCCCACTGAAGTCTGGAAGACGCATTTAGTTGTCAAATTACTTTGCTCCAGTGAGAAAAACATATATCTCTGTTTTGCCAACCTCAGTGTTGTGCAAACATGATTCAGAATAGTTTTAAGATATATCATTTCTCCCTAAATACAGAGGACACGTTTATTAACAACAATATTTGTTCCCTAACACTTTAAATTAGTAGTATAGTAGGTAATAAAGGGCATATACTCTCAATTACTCCAAGAAACAATGCTGTTGACATTTGTTAGAATCCCCTTGCCTAGGCGATTCTTACAAATATTACAACATTTGTCTTTTTGGAGTTAAAAGTTCAATATTCTTAAATATTTTCTTAAACCCCTCCTATCTAGAGCTAAGGATTCATTCCATTTAAATTGTTGCTATATCAAATGTCGGATATAGAGAGGGTTATCTGTATCTATATATTTACTTTTGAAGCAGACACCTACTTCTGTATCTTTCAGGTTGAGACATGCCACGTAAGAAGACCTGGAAGAAGGCATTGGCAAAGAAAGTGGTGAGGGCTGATGGTAGCAGCTCTGGGTTGCATTTTTCAGATGTGGGCCTGACCCCCCTCAAAGATCATGGAGGATCTAAGCCCCAATCGCTTGTGGCGATGGGGACATCTGAGCCAGGGTCACAAATTTTATCAGATGTGGGTATGACCTGCCCCAGTGTATCATCTGATCCAGGGTCGACAAATATATCAGATGTGGGTATGACCTGCCTCAGCGTAACATCTGATGCTTCAGTTTTGCAAAATACAATTGACAAAGATATGAAAACATATATTGCTTCAGCAAGTACAATTGATATGAAAACACATATTGCTTCGGCGCAAAGTACAATTGATATGAAAACACATATTGCTTCGGCGCAAAGTACAATTGATATTGAAACACATATTGCTTTGGCGAAAATTACAAGTGATCAAGATATCAACAGAAAACAGCCAGTACAAAATACCAATGTCTTGAAAAGTACAATTGACAAAGATATGAAAACACATGTTGCCACAGTTTTGCAAAATACAAATGACAAAGATATCAACAGAAAACAATCAGTCCAAAATACCAAAGTTTTGCAAAGTGCAAATGACAAAGATACTAACAGACAACAACTAGCACAAGATATCAAAAACCATTCACAAATAGAGATTACAAACACTGTATTGTCAAGCTCTGCACAAGTTGATGAAAAACCTATGTTTACTGCCTTTCCTTTAACAGAACAAACTGATGCATTGCTTTGGAAACCTTCTAATGGTCCATTTAACTCTGTCAAATTTGAACTGGGATCTTTTCACCAAGGCTCTGAAATATTTAGCAGTGAGTCCAGAGGATGCCAATGCACTGCAAACGCTCTTTGTTCATTAATATATGCAGCATACTCAGACATTTCTTGTAGTACGGATCTTGACAACATTCTCTTAGCTGGAGATTGTTTGTATAATAAAATCATATATGAATTAAGGGCAAAAGATATTTTTAGACGTAAGTTACTTAGCTTTGATGAACTTCCAAGATTAGTTTCAATTCTAAACAAAGAAGTTGTTGTGAAAACATCTGATATTGTGACAGGTCTTTGCACAGAGCAGTTTGTCAATACCAGTTTACCTACTCTTCATCAAGCATTGTATACTGCTTTACAATGTTCTCCAAGTATTTTACTAATGATAAGTTCAATTTGTTCTGCTGTGTTCAAGAGAGACGGCAAATATTTTATATTTGATTCACATTCACATGGTTTCAATGGATTATCTGTTACAGATGGAAAATCATTACTAGCTGCTTTCAATTGCTTAGATGATCTAGTAACATTTCTGTATGCAATGTTTGAAAGTATGATGATTTCAATTTCTACACAGTTTGAAATTCTTCCTGTAGACTTTGACTTGTCTAATCTTGAGCATAATTCAGTATTTGATAATGAAAATCATGCAGAGTGTCATACTGACACTCCATGTGACTATGCTTGGAAAACTGTAACTTACAAGAGAAAGGTGTCTGAAAGCCATATGGGGAATGCACATGCAAGAGAAGAATTGTTTGCTAATTCAAGCAGTGAAAATCATGCACCACTTATTGGCAAATACTTTAAGGATCAGAAGCATAAACTTGAAGAGAAGACCGGTAATAGAACAAAGTTAATTAAAAATCAAAAGGTTAGAAACAAAGAAATTGAAATGAAAAAGAAAAGCATTACAGAAAAAAAAGAATATATGAGAGTTTATATGCAGAAACGAAGGCAAGACTCTATCTTCAAAGTAAAAGACAAAAAGTACGCTGTTAAATCTAAGCAGAGTGCTAGACAATCTGAAGAATATCAAAAAAAAGATAGAGAATATACGCTCAAATCTATGCAGAGTGCCAGACAATCTGATGAATATCGTAAAAAGGATAGAGAATATACGCTCAAATCTAAGCAGAGTGCAAGACAATCTGATGAATATCGTAAAAAGGATAGAGAATATACGCTCAAATCTATGCAGAGTGCAAGACAGTCTGATGAATGTCGTAAAAAGGACAGAGAATATACGCTCAAATCTATGCGGAGTGCTAGACAGTCTGAGGAATATCATAAAAAGGACAGAGAATATACACTCAAATCTAAGCAGAGTGCTAGACAATCTGAAGAATATCGAAAAAAAGATAGAGAATATACTCTCAAATCTATGCAGAATGCTAGACAATCTGAAGAATACAAGAGAAAAGACAAAGCTATGACAAAGGCATGCAAAAGAAGAGCCAGACTGATAGATGAATACAAAAAATGGGAAAGTGAAAAGAAACGAGAATCTCGAGAATGCCATGAATTCAAGCAAAAAGATATTGAAATACAAAATCGGTCAAAGAGGAAGGCAAGGTCAGATCCATACATATTAGAACAAGAAAGGGTTGCAAAACAACAATGGAGATTAAATGAAAGGAACAAGAAAGCTGAAAACATTATAGACTGTAAAAGAAAAGCTGCCAAGCGTAAAGATCCATCCTTTTCACAAGTTGAAAAGTTAACTGTAAAGCGCAGAAAATGTGGTAGTGATATTGATGATTGTATTGAAAAGTTTCACAAGAATATATCAGTTGGACCTCTCTATATATGTAGTTGTTGTCACCAGACATGGTTTAAAGAAACTGTATCAAAAGCTAAAACATTTGTTTGTAAAGACAAGGAAAAATTCTTAACAGGAGTGAAATCAGTCAATGAAGAAGAATGGATATGTTGTACATGCAAAGACAATATTAAGTGTGGTAAAGTCCCAACATTGTCTGTTTTAAATGGAATGAAGTGGCCACCAAAACCCAAAGAATTGGAGTTGTTTCCACTTGAAGAACGCCTTATTGCTTTACGTATACCGTTCATGCAGATGCGAGAACTACCTAGAGGTCGCCAGTTATCAGTAAAAGGAAATGTTGTTAATGTACCTGTTGATATTCAACCAGTTGTAAATGCTTTACCGAGACCTTTTGATGAAAATGTAACAGTTGCAGTAAAATTGAAGAAAAAGATGTCATTTAAGTCGTGTGTTTTCTCAGAAAATGTTCGACCATTTCATGTGCTTTGTGCTTTGCACTGGTTAATGAATGGTAGTGAGTTGTACAAAAATGCAAATGTTGAAATTGACCAGCAGTGGATAAAGAGAATCACAGAAGAAAGTAATGAAACACTGCATGCATTTTTCGAGTCAAGAAAAAAAGCCTCAGAAACAAATAATGTTGATTTTGGTGGTGAAAGTGTGCATGATATTCCATGTGATCAGAACCAAGCTGAGGTTATAAAGAAATTTTTCAGGTCATGTACAAAAGAATGTCCAAAGTATGATATTGTTGATTTTGATGGTGTTGTTAGTGAAATTTGTGACAATAGTTCAAATGATCAGATAGAAAAAAGGAATGACATTTCAAATGATAAAACATCTCGTGTGGAAGAACTATATGATTCAGATGCAGAAGAAATCACACAGGAGAATGTGGGAAATATTGACACGTTGTTGGATGATGCAGATCTTGAAAACAAAAATTCTACTTTCACATTTGCTCCTGGAGAAGGTCAACGACCACTAAGTATATTTCAAGATAAAGATTCAGAATATCTTTGTTTCCCAACCATATTTTGTGGGCAGAGGCGAATGGATAATGATGATAGAAAAGTGCCTGTACATTATAGTGATATTGCAAAGTGGGAATTGAGAAGTCAAGATAGACGGGCTGCTAACAGTGTACCTAATATATTTTTTAAAATGAAAAAAATACAAATGAAGCAACTGAATGATAAAGCAAACCTTGCTGTTAGAAGGTGTCAAACTGCAAAAAATAACATTACTGCTCTACAAGCAAGAAACTCAGAGTGTATTGACAGTATTGTAAAAAATGATGAAGGTTACTATTTGTTTAAACAGCTAAGAAATTCTCCAGCATACTTAGAATCTAGAAAAAAAGATGTTTATGCTATGATTCGTCAGTTGGGTTTGCCAACTTGGTTTATGTCAGTGTCCTCAGCTGACACAAGATGGATTGACTTTTTGAAAATGTTAGCTATCTTAAATAAAAATTTGGACTACACTGATGATCAGCTTGAAAACTTGGCTTGGGAACAAAAGATAAAACTCATTCAATCAGATCCAGTCACTTGTTCCAGATATTTCGAGCATAGAGTTAAAGAATTCATCAACACAGTTCTAAAGAGTGAACACGAACCTCTTGGAAAAGTAGTGGATTACTTTTTTAGAGTGGAATTCCAGCAACGTGGATCGCCACACATTCACATGATTGTATGGGTACAAAATGCCCCGAAATTCAATGTGGATTCGGATGCAGAATTGGCTGCTTATGTGGATCAGTATTTAAAATGTTCAATAGACAATCTGCATCTTGGTCGGTTAATAGAACTTCAAATTCACAAACATTCTAGAACATGTAGAAAACGAGAAGATAAAATCTGTCGATTCGGTTATCCTTTACCACCTCTTTCTAAAACTGTTGTCTTACAGCCTCTGGAAACTGAAAAAGACAAGTATTATAAATTGTACCAAAACATACAGAAAACAATGAACAATAAGAAAGATGGATATGATATGTCTTATGAAGATTTTCTTAGAAATGTTGTCCAGATGAGTGAGGAAGAATATATTAAATGCATTAGAAGTTCTTTCAACTCTTCAAAAGTGTTTTTGAAAAGAAATCCGAGCGAGATCCGTGTAAATTTGTACAATGATAGTGTGTTAAAAGCATGGAAGGCAAACATTGATATACAGTTTGTGTTAGATCCATATGCTTGTGCTATGTTTATAGTTTCATATATTAGCAAATCCCAAAGAGGGATGAGTAATATGTTGCATGTAGCTGCAAAAGAAGCAAGGAATGACAACATGGATCTCAAAAGACAAGTTCGACATATTGGAAATGTATTTTCAAACAGTGTTGAAGTAAGTGCACAAGAGGCAGTTTATTTGGTACTGCAGATGCCATTGACAAAAAGTTCAAGGAGTGTTGTCTTCATAAATACGTCACTTCCAAACCAGAGAATACAATTATTGAAACCGAAGTCATTGCTTGATGAATTGCCTGCAGACTCAACAGATATAATGTCAGACAATAATATTAAAAGATACTCGAAGCCTCCCAAACCACTGGAAAAGTATTGTCTAGCTGATTATGTATCAGAGTTAGAAGTAATTTATCCGGATGACAAAAATGACGATAGAGATGAGGAGGAGCAGCCTTATGAGAAAAATTCGGAAATGTCAGATGTAGATTGCTTTTTTGACAGTGAAACTATTTTAACTTTAAAAAATGGCATAAAGATAAAAAAAATGTCGTAATTCTAGAATAATTCGGTATGTGAGATTCAGTCGCAAAACAGATGAAGAGAACTATTATAGAGAGAAACTTTTACTTTTTCACCCATGGAGAAAGGAAGAGACTGACTTACTCGGAAGTTTTAGTACATATAAAGAACATTATGAGTCTATAAATCATATGATAGATCAAAAATGTTCAACTTATGAACATCATGCTGAAGAGTTGGAATTAGCAAGAGATTTAGCAGAAGTCGAATATGAAGCATTTGATGATATTGCACCAAGTACACAGCAAGTTGAAGGTGATGATGCTGAAATAGAACCAGTTCAGTCAGAAGAGTTTATTTATTTCAATCCTGATAGAATTGAACATAGAGATTATGATATAGGGACTGAAATTGGATGTTATGTTTCTGCACCTCAAGTGGATGTAAATGAAAATATCCTGTCAGATATAGAATATAGAAAGCTCTTGCAGTGTTTAAATAGTAAACAGAAACAGTTTTACTATCATGTGATTCACTGGATTAAAACAAAGGATGCCCCTTTATATGTATTTCTTTCTGGTGGAGCTGGTGTTGGAAAAAGTCTAGTTATTCGAGCACTGTATCAGACCTTGTTTAGACTATTAAATCTGAAAGGAGGAGAAGATGCTGATCATATAAGGGTTCTTCTTTGTGCATTTACAGGAAAAGCAGCATTTAACATTAATGGTTCTACAATATCATCTGCATTTAAACAAAAGTATAAGCAGTCAGATCAAACATTAACCTGTGACAGTCTTAATACCTTTAGATCAAAGTACCGTGATTTGTCAGTTGTGATTATTGATGAAATTTCAATGGTTAGTAATACAATGTTGAATTTTATTGATCAGAGACTTCAAGCATTGAAAGGAACAAGAACACCTTTTGGTGGTGTTAGCATTATTGCTGTTGGTGATCTTTATCAGTTGAAACCTGTGAGTGGTGATTGGATATTTAATGACATGAAACATGATGCAGCTGCATTATCAAGAAATCTCTGGAAAGACTTATTTACTATGTTTGAATTAACAGAAATTATGAGACAGAAAGATGACCTTGAATTTGCACAATTGTTAAATAGATTAAGGATCAATGCCTTGACTGTTGAAGACAAGATTAGATTGAAGCAGTGTGAGGTTACTACAAATGATATTGGGTATCAGAAAAATGCACCTCATCTCTTTGCAGAAAACTATTTCATGCATGTTTTTAATGATGAAATTATAAGAAATATGGCCACAGAAAAGGTAGAAATACCATGCATGGATACATACATCTCACCTAAGCTATCTAAAGAAAAGATAGACTATGCACTCAAGAACCTAAAGAATATAACAGATCCAAACCAAACAGCAAATTTACATTGCTCTTTAACAGTTGTTGTTGACATGATTTATAATTTAACAATAAACATAAAAACAGAAGATGGACTAGCTAATGGAGCATCATGTATTGTTAAGTTGATTGAGTATAAGTTACAAACCACAAGACGTCCAAGCATAATTTGGGTTCAATTTGATGACAAAAAAGTAGGAATGGAAACAAGAAACAAATACAAAAACAAGGGACTGTATCATAGTGGTATTGATGATAATTGGACACCAATTTTTGATGTCAACAGGTCATTTACATACAACAGAAAAACATTTCAGAGAGTTCAATTCCCTTTGCAACCTTCTGCAGGGCGTTCTGTACATAGAGCCCAAGGTAGTACTCTTGAAAGAGTTGTCATAGACTTAACGCAACGTAGAACCCGCAAAGTTCCACATTTACATTATGTTGCACTAAGCAGAGTAAGGTCAATTGAAAACCTTCAGATCCTTAATTTTAACGAGAAAGCATTACAAGTTGATGATCAAGTTCAGACAGAAATGCAACGATTGCATGAAACAGCGATGCTTCAACTGTGTGATACTTCTTTAGAATTGATAGATCCAGTTTCACATTTCAAAGTTGCTTTCAATAATTGTAGATCATTGAATCTTCATTTTGATGATATTAGACATGACAAAAATCTGTTGTCAGCTCACATATTTGGATTAGCAGAAACACGACTACACCAGCTTGATAATGATAGTGATTATGAAATAGAAGGCTATTGTTTGATTAGAAATGACCAAATTGGATGCAATACTTGCCAAAGACCTCCTCATGGATTAGCAGTTTATGCCAAAGGTGATACCATCATATCACAGGATAGAAAGTTTAGTTCAGATACTTTAGAATTTGTTTTGATAACTGCCACCCATGTCTTGATTGAAAGTCAGATTGTATTTTTGTACAAGTCACCTCAAATGTCTGACACTAATCTTCTTTCTTGTCTGAACAAAGAACTTATTCCATATTTGATCCCATCAAAGCCACCGGTGATAATTGGAGATTTCAATATTGATGTTTTGCTAAAATATAACATTGTTCAGAAATTAAGTGATAAGTTTTCATGCAAAATGCTTATAAATGAATGTACCACAGATAATATGACAACGCTTGATTTGGTATTTTCTAATGTTGATTTTTCAGATGTTGATGGCGCAGTTGGAACGTGTGAAACATACTGGTCTGATCACAAAATAGTCTTTCTGCACATAAAATCATCATAATGAAAGACTTCACACCTGCTCAGCTTTAAATGTATAATACCAGCCTTTCATATCAAGGATCCTATTTTTTACTAATTTTCTTGGTGAAATTGGAATGGAGGAATCTGTTGGTCAGATCATAATGAACTGCACTTTTTCACATAACAACTTGGAAATTGTGTAAGATGTTTTTATGCTATTTTCAGTGCACTCACTCAGCACATAAAATGCAGTACTGACCTTTAATAAAGGTAGGTATTGCTGGTGGTTTTACAAGATTTGGGTGGCCACCACTTACAGACATCAGGAAATGAACACCCCTGTAAAACACCACATAGTATACAGAAAGATGGAGTTTACAGGGCTATTCTGTATTTTCTATACATTATTTTCCATTTTCTCTCAAAACATAGACTTTGGGTACCCCTATGAACTGTCTCGGTGAGGTATTATGACAATCACCCACAATGATATATGTTTGAAGCAGAAATAAGAAAAATGTCTAAATTTTCATTTCAAAAAATGTAATTTTTATGATCATGAATGAAACCATTACATTTCATGGATATGTTATCCTAATGGAGTAGGATCTTTTTTCTCATTCAGAAGTGAGAAATAGGATACCTTTGAAAAACAGTATGGGAAAACCCCTTGGTCATCCAGGACAAGTGAAAGTTTGAAGAATTTTCCAGCCCTGGAAAAAAATGGAAGTTGGATCTTATAGGGTCTTCGCAATATTTGCTCGCAGTTTTATTTTGTTATTCATATTATTTTTAGCAGACCTGTATTCCAACTTTATATACCTACTTTCAGATTAGATATTGGGGGTAAAGTAGAAGTAAAACAAAGATCAGGAATTGATACAATTAACTTACTCCATCCATAAAAGACACCAAAGGGAAAGAAATACAAACATTAAGCGGCCAGACCATAATGGAGGCCTAAACAAAGGAAGGCCATATGGACAGTTACTTTCCCACAAAATGGCCATATGGCCATCCAAAATTAAAAGACACAAGTGATACACACAGTAAGTAACAAACAACAACATAAATAAATCGCCACAGAAGAGCCGCCTTGGAACGGTCAGTGGAAGATTTCCACTGGGGGGCTTAAATCGATTTTACGTGGCCACAATCCTCGCCCTTACTTCCGTCGCGATTTAGACAAATAATTTGTTCAGTCCGCATGAAGGCCTCCTAACTCATCAGTGCAACATCTCCGTGAACACAGAAATCAAAGAACCACAGAGATGAGACAACGGTGAGGACTCGACAGCAAGAAACCACTGAAATGCTGGAGCAAAAGAAAACCAACAGTTAGACTCCGATGAGCCCGACCAGAGACAGAGCATCAGGCACCAACCAACATTATCTCTTTAATTTTCAATAAGCCTTTACGTTGGAGCCGTCATAGAATCTGAGGCCTGACCCACCGGCATGCAATTAAAGAGGGAAGCAAAGTTGCCAACCGTGATTGGGTTAACTACCATGCATGCAGTCTGTCGTATAATATCCATGTTGTACCCAATCTTTTTATATCGAAGAATGATTTTACGAAATTGGGTGCTGAAGTCATTGCGGTTATATATTTTTCTGAATTTATATACTAAGTCACCATAAAATTCGGGTTCCGATAGACCTTGTTGCAGAAGAGATTTAAGTCCAATATTGAATTTTGAAATTAAATCAGAATGGCGTCTATAAAATTTTGAAAAGGCTTTGCGTAGTTTATGGTACCGATAACCCTGATTAAGGAGTTTAGCCGTTAATAATTTATTACGAGTGTTGAAGTCAGTTACATGACTACACACTCTAGCAAATCGAATTAATTGCGAAATATAAACGCCATAGGATGGCGCACGAGGAACATCACCATCCAAAAAAGGAAAATTTACAATCTCAAAATCAAAGTCATCGCGTTTATCATAAATTTTGCACGAAACAAATCCATCTACAATAGATAGATGTAAATCCAAAAACGGGGCCTCGGTATCAGAAGAATTTGCTTTATTTAACTGAAGCTCTAGGGGGTAAATCTGACTGATCAAACCATCAAAATAGGTATTATCAATATTTAATAAATCATCTAAATATCTAGAAGTAGAGCTAAAAGCTTCAATAATTTCAGATTGGTTATCAATGGAAAGCGACAAAATGAAGTCTCTTTCATAACAATACAAGAACAGATCAGCCACAAGAGGTGCGCAATTAGTACCCATCGGAATACCCACAATTTGTCTAAATAACTTAGTACCGAATCTAATATAAATATTGTCAAGTAGAAAGGTGAGGGCATCACACACTTTCTGACATGACCAAAGTGTATAATTCTTATGCTCTTTAGAAGTGAAAAATGCATTTCTGACATTACATGCAAGATAGAGAGAATCTTCTCTGTGAAAAGCCCATTCAATTAAATCATTAAGCTTTTCTTTTATAAGATTATGAGGAAGTGTAGTGTAAAGAGTGGAAAAATCGTAGGTAGACAGACTAGAAGCACGAAACTGTCTAGATTTCAATTTATTTAAAACCTCATTCGAATTTTTTATAGACCAAAACAGATTTCTTCCTGATCTTTCAAAGACTTTATCACAATATTTAATTACATGCGTTTTAATAGCAGTAAGACAGGAAGTTAATAATTTAGAAAGTTCAGTGGTAGTGCAAGAACTAGAATTTGCAATAAACCGTGCTTTGTAAGTTTTTTTATGAAGTTTTGGTAACCAGTATAGCGTAGGAAGCTTGTCTTGGCCTTCGTTAACACACACAGCAAACTTGGTGGCTGAAAGACAAACATGTTTATCTACTATAGCTCTCTCTTCAGCCAAAGGCTGAAGTTCATAGGCCTTAGTACCACCAAGCTCCTGCTTAAGCGTGTTAACATAGTGGAGCCGTCACACAACGACGACGTTGTTAGCGGCCTTGTCTGCAGGGGCCAAAACAAACTTCTTATGAAATTCTTGAATACCTAGTTTAAGATGACGTAAAGACGTCTTGGGCTTAGGAGGTAATAAGTTAGTATTTTGAGAATAGAAAGAAATGCGTTTATTCACTAGTCTTAAAATGCTAAGTTTCCAGTCCTTTAGGGCTTTACACTCAACATACTCTCGCTTACACCATCGATTACCGAATTCATTCAAGGAAGCAGCGATTTCATCTCTACATTTACTGAAATCAATTTTAGAAGGAAACCGATATTTCGGTCCTTTAGAAATTATATTCCTTATCCTAGAATCAGGAATAATTTTCAAATTGCCAGTAATTACATGACCAGCAGCAGGATAGCAATACTTTGAGTTTTTACAATCACATGAAGCAGGAGTATTAGTATCAATATCAAGATCTGAAACAAGTTTATTGAAATTAAAAATGATAGATCTAACAGCCTAACAGGTTTGTTATATTTATAGCAAATTATAGGTGTTTCAGTATTTTGAAAATAAGCAGGAATGGAAGAAAGCACCGATCTCTCACGGAAGATACTGGGCAAATCTATAAAATCCATACCCTTATTAATGAAGGATATTTTGAAGAAATGACGTTTATGATTAATTTCAGAATCAATGTAAGGACGGAGAGTATGCTGAGTATAGCCTCTAGTTAAGAGAGCCGCATCATATAACTGATGAGAACTATCGTAGAATTTATTCGCCTCGGTGTCCAGAAGACGTAAAACAGAAACGGGTAATGAACTTAAAAATGAAAGCATAGAGTGGCGTCCATGATTTAATAATATAATTGACAGTCACTTCAGTCTAGTATTGTTTCGTTTAAACGCACATGATTTACGTTTAAAGTTACCATTTTTCCTGGTGCCGTGAGATCTAGTTCTGCGTTTTCGACATTCCAGGAGTGAGAAAATATCAAAGTCCGGCATTCTGGAAATATTACCCTCATGATAAATGTTGTCATTAAATCCCAGTGGAAAAGGGGTCTGTAAAAATTTAATCCATTTCAGTTCAGCTTCATGTCTTTTGATTATTTTGAATCTAGATGTAGAATTTGCATCGTGATAAAGTTTTTCCACTGGTTGTATAATAATGTTA
The DNA here is from genome assembly GCA_963580285.1 of Lucinisca nassula. Lineage (NCBI taxonomy): Eukaryota > Metazoa > Mollusca > Bivalvia > Lucinida > Lucinidae > Lucinisca > Lucinisca nassula. Next base: position 116,497,958 of record OY757025.1, on the reverse strand, counting down.
TTTACAGAATGACCTGTACGTCGAAAGTGACGGTACAAGAAAGTGTCAGTTTTCTTAGGCTTACTCATTCTACGATAATGTTCGTTCAATCTAGTTTTAAGCATGCGGTTAGTTTGACCGACGTACTGCATATTACAGTTTGCAGCACGTCAAGTAATTAGATAAATTAAATCTGTAGACTGTCATGTCAAATCAGACATGTTAACTACAGAGAAGCGTCTACCGTTTACAGATGAAGTAACAGTAGACGCAGTGCTTAAATGCGAACAACATCTGCACCTCTTGGCATTGCACTTAGAAATACTAGGATACATTCCACTTCTTTTCCACGGATTAGTATACTTTCGAAGGATGGGTGATTTGAGAGGAGATAGTCTTATACGAAGACTACTCCCAAATACATTGGTATCGCCTGCTCCTTTGAGATTAACTGAAGTTACAGAAGACAAATTTAAGGGTCTAACCAATACCGAAGGCAACATAGTATTAAAGTTCTTAATAGAATGGGGAATCCGTACAGAAGAAGCAGAGTGTAACCTAAGGGGTGAAATTGATATTTTAAATGTATTTGTAATACTCATTTTGGTTAGTAAGGTTGTGATACCGTCAAAACTAAAGCGATGTTCATACCGGTTATTAAATAAATAAAATTACTGAAGAAGATTCCTTCGAATAGAAGGAAGGTACAACAAAAGCCCACAAAACATCCTAGTCTACTTAAAGTACAGGGATGTCAAACAAGCAGTTGTTATACAACGAGGAACGAACATCAGTTTAATAATGACCTTCAACAGGTATCTAAAGGATGTCAATTGATGGAACAGTGAAAAGCAATTGCATAAGCAATCCCTGAGGATTGGAAAAATAAGAGCATTAAATGCATGTACGGGGAGACCTTTTACAGCCGCCACACGGCACAAACAAAACAGCCCTGATATGGTTTACAATATGAAACTGCACTACCTGTTAGCATAAAATTTTTAAGATCATAAAGCATCTGAAAGTCTGTTGATACAGTACAGGTTTCAAAGGTAATTTTATATATGTTTATTTTTATAATTTTGCTTATATGTATGTTGTTGATACAAGCTTTGGTTAAAATTAATGGTAATTTACAACAGGATTCATATTGCTGACTAATTTAAAAGTACATTCTGCCCATTTGTCACAATAATTTGAATTCTGCCAAATAACATACTGTATTGTATTCTTATTTGCAACAATGTTTTGACATGTATATCTGTTGTTCCCAGAGAAAAGTTTATCACAGTATTTTGAATTCTGTCAAATAATATATTTTATTGCTTTCTCATTTGCAACAATATTTTGACAAGTAATCTGTTGTTTCTTGAAATTTCTGAAAGCCGATTTTCCTCTGGAAAAGCTTTAATGGTGACCAAGAGAATATAAATTGATGCATCTGTATTCTTCGGATAGAAATGACACATTATATTTAGCTGTTCTTTATATTAGATTTTGTGCTCCAAAAATACCTTTTTGGCACATACCACCACATAGATTCTACGAGATTCTCATAAACATGTTTGTGTCTTAGTTTATCCCGTTTTCTCATAATTAAGCCTGCTGTAACCAAATAAATTTCTTGTGGGTTTACGATATATGTAATAACCAAAATGTTTGATAGAAAGTAACTTAATTAGTAATATGAACCTTATAGATGAATGTGACTGAGTAAAAGTGGAGGCTAGGATACAGTCCGAACAAAACTTTGGGACTGTGATCTGTCACTTTTGATATGTAATAGTCAGTGTTTCTTATGTAAAATTTGTCATACCATGCAATACAATTGTTAACCACTGTGTAAAAAGGAAATCATAGCTACAGATACTGATTTCTTTGTCAAATTATGACTACATCATGACAAAGAATAACTGCATGGATTCAAGAAGTCTTCAACCCTTGTGTATACAATACATCTTCAGCCCCTGCCAATAGGGGCTTGAAGAAATATATGGGCTGCATGATGCTTCTACGCAGAGCTGAATCTGGCCCGCACACTAGTACTGGTAAACCGCTTAGAGGATTTAAGCGTTCCAGGAACCGCGGTGCAAGGCAGACCGTCCATGCTAATAGACCCTATTGGTTTCATTGGGCGACAGGGCTTGAGATGTCATTTCATCTCAATGTCGGGTAAAAGTCCCACAAAATTGGAAGCAACGTCTCCAAAATGACCTTTACAGTGTTGACGGGGACGTTAAACATCAAATCAAACAAACAAACAAATACAATACATCATGACCTTGAAGATTTCATCCTGAAGAGTTCAACTGGTTCAACTGATGTACAACTACATTGACAAAGAAGTCTTGACCCCTTATGTATACAATACATCATGACCTTCAAGATTTCATCCTGAAGAGTTCAACTGGTTCAACTGATGTACAACCATGTTGACAACTCTGGATTATATCAATCAGGTAATGTCGGGCCTTTCTTCAGTTTCTTTTTTTCTAAACATCGTGTATGATTTTCTGGTACACAGGTGAGCGATACAGGGCCATCAAGGAAATTGTTCTGCTCTGATGAAAATGATGGCCACCAGAGCTAAAAATAGAAAAAACTTGAAGAAACAACAACTTCTGTACACATTGGCCAATTTCATTCAAACTTCATGGGAATGTTGCTCAGGTGACCTACCAAAATAGCTAAAAAAGTTCTGCTCTGATGAGCAAAATGGCTGTCATAGCTAAAAATAGAAAAACATCATAAATTTGCTTCAAACCCAAACTCCTCCTAAAGCCTTAGGCCAATTTAATAACAAGAGGGCCATGATGGCCCTGGATCGCTCACCTGATCCATAGTGTAACAAGTGGGCCCCAGAGAGGGCCATTATTGGCCCCAGGGCTTTAATGTACATAATGTTGAGGGAGGTCTTAAAGGTGAAGCTTCATACCAAACATCAACAAAGGCTAAAATTTGAACAATCTTGTCAAAGGTCCACTAGATGAAGCTACACATCAAATATCAAAGACCTGGGCCTAGCGGTTTCAGAGAAGAAGATTTTTAAAGATTTTGCCTATATAAGCCTATGTAAAATCAAAGGGCCCCGGGACAGGGGCATTTTTTGCCCCAGCACTATAGTTTGAACAATCTTGGTAGGGGTCCACTAGATGAAGCTTCATACCAAATATCAAAGTTCTGGGCCTTGTGGTTTCAGAGAAGAAGATTTTTAAAGATTTTCCCTATATAAGCCTATGTAAAACCAAAGGGCCCCGTGGCAGGGGGGGGGGATTTTTTGTCCCAGCACTATAATTTGAACAATCTTGGTAGGGGTCCACTAGACGAAGCTTCATACCAAATATCAAAGTCCTGGGCCTTGTGGTTTCAGAGAAGAAGATTTTTAAAGATTTTCCCTATATAAGCCTATGTAAAACCAAAGGGCCCCGGGGCAGGGGCATTTTTGGCCCCAGCACTAAAATTGGAACAATCTTGGTAGGGGTCCACTAGATGAAGCTTCATACCAAATATCAAAGTCCTGGGCCTTGTGGTTTTAGAGAAGAAAATTTTTAAAGATTTTCCCTATATAAGCCTATGTAAAACCAAAGGGCCCCGTGGCGGGGGCATTTTTGGCCCCAGCACTATAATTTGAACAATCTTGGTAGGGGTCCACTAGATGAAGCTTCATACCAAATATATAAGACCTGGGCCTTGTGGTTTCAGAGAAGAAGATTTTTAAAAATTTTCCCTATATAAGCCAATGTAAAAGCAAAGGGCCCCGTGGCGGGGGCATTTTTGTCCCAGCACTAAAATTTGAACAATCTTGGTAGGGGTCCACTAGATGAAGCTTCATACCAAATATCAAAGTCCTGGGCCTTGTGGTTTCAGAAAAGAAAATTTTTAAAGATTTTCCCTATATAAGCCCATGTAAAACCAAAGGGCCCCGTGGCGGGGGCATTTTTTGTCCCAGCACTAAAATTTGAACAATCTTGGTAGGGGTCCACTAGATGAAGCTTCATACCAAATATCAAAGACCTGGGCCTTGTGGTTTCAGAGAAGAAGATTTTTTAAGATTTTCCCTATATAAGCCTATGTAAAACCAAAGGGCCCCGGGGCGGGGGCATTTTTGGCCCCAGCACTGTAATTTGAACAATCTTGGTAGGGGTCCACTAGATGAAGCTTCATACCAAATATCAAAGACCTGGGCCTTGTGGTTTCAGAGAAGAAGATTTTTAAAGATTTTCCCTATATAAGCCAATGTAAAACCAAAGGGCCCCGTGGCGGGGGCATTTTTTGTCCCAGCACTATAATTTGAACAATCTTGGTAGGGGTCCACTAGATGAAGCTTCATACCAAATATCAAAGTCCTGGGCCTTGTGGTTTCAGAGTAGAAGATTTTTGAAGATTTTCCCTATATAAGCCTATGTAAAACCAAAGGGCCCTGGGGCGGGGGCATTTTTGGCCCCAGCACTATAATTTGAACAATCTTGGTAGGGGTCCACTAGATGAAGCTTCATACCAAATATCAAAGACCTGGGCCTTGTGGTTTCAGAGAAGAAGATTTTTAAAGATTTTCCCTATATAAGCCAATGTAAAACCAAAGGGCCCCGTGGCGGGGGCATTTTTCGTCCCAGCACTCAAATTTGAACAATCTTGGTAGGGGTCCACTAGATGAAGCTTCATACCAAATATCAAAGTCCTGGGCCTTGTGGTTTCAGAGAAGAAGATTTTTAAAGATTTTCCCTATATAAGCCTATGTAAAACCAAAGGGCCCCCGTGCGGGGGCATTTTTGGCCCCAGCACTATAATTTGAACAATCTTGGTAGGGGTCCACTAGATGAAGCTTCATACCAAATAACAAAGACCTGGGCCTTGTGGTTTCAGAGAAGAAGATTTTTTAAGTTTTTGGTGAAAAAAAACTGTTTTTGGCTCCTGTGACCTAGATGTGCAACGGACCGGAACCATTTGACCCATATTCAAACTTGACCGAGATATTGTCATGATGATCATTCTGAGCAAGTTTGATTAAGATTGGACCAAAATTGTGGCCCCTAGGGTGTTCACAAGGTTTTTATATGATTTGACCCGCTGACCTACTTTTTAACCCGATATGACCCATATTCGAACTGGACTGAAATATTGTCACAATGGTCATTCTGAGCAAGTTTCATGATAATTGGACCAAAACAGTGGCCTTCAGAGTGTTCACAAGGTTTTTCTATGATTTGACCTACTGACCTACTTTTTGACCGGACATGACCCATATTCGAACTTGACCAAGATATTGTCATGATGATCATTCTGAGCAAGTTTGATTATGATTGGACCAAAATTGTGGCCTCTAGGGTGTTCACAAGGTTTTTCTATGATTTGACCCGCTGACCTACTTTTTAAGCCGACATGATCCATATTCAAACTTCACTAAAATATTGTCACAATGATCATTCTGAGCAAGTTTGATGATGATTGGACCAAAATTGTGGCCTCTCGAGTGTTCACAAGGTTTTTCTATGATTTGACCTACTGACCTACTTTTTTACCCGACATGATCCAAATTCGAACTTGACCGAGATATTGTCATGATTATCATTCTGAGCAAGTTTGATGATAATTGGACCAAAACTGTGGCCTCTAGTGTGTTCACAAGAAAAAGTTTACGCACGGACGACGCACGACGGACGACGCACGACGCACGACGACGCCGGACATCTTACTGTCACAAAAGCTCACCATGACCTTCGGTCAGGTGAGCTAAAAAGTTATGGTAAGTAGGTAAAAGGTTCAGGGTCAAGGTCACAGGTCAAAATTTTTTGTATGCAAGGAGAGGCAATGTCACAAGGAATCTACATGCCAAATATGAAGGCTCTATCTAAAACAGAAAGTTACAACAAAAGTCGGTCAAAGATCACAGGTAAAGGTCACAGGTAAGTTTTTGTATGAGTGGTAAGGCAGTATCACAAGGAACCTACTTGCCAAATATGAAGGCTCTATCTCAAATGGTTAAAAAGTTATGATTAGTAGGTCATAATGTTAGGGGTCAAGGTCACAGGTCAATTTTTTGTATAAATACAAAGGCAATGTCACAAAGAACCAACATGCCAAATATAAAGGCTCTACCTCAAACGGTTCTAAAGTTATGATAAAACAAAAACTAGTGTTCACAAGGTTTTTCAATGATTGACCTACTGACCTACTTTTGGACCCGACATGAGTCATATTCAAACTTGACTGAGATATTGTCATGATGATCATTCTTAGCAAATTTTATGATGATCGGATCAAACCTGTGGCCTCTAAAGTGTTCACAAGGTTTTTCTATGATTTGACCTACTGACCTACTTTTTGATACCACATGACCCATATTCGCACTTGACTGAGATATTGTCACAATGATCATTCTGAGCAAGATTGATGATGATTGGACCAAAAATGTGGCCTTTAGAGTGTTCACAAGGTTTTTCCATGATTTGACCTACTGACCTACATTTGACCCGACATGACCAATATTCAAATTTGACCGAGATATTGTCATGACAATCATTCTGAGCAAGTTTAATGATGATTGGACCATAACTGTGCCCTCTAGTGTGTTCACAAGGTTTTTCTATGATTTGACCTACTGACCTACTTTTTGACCCAACATGACCCATATTCAAACTTGACTGAGATATTGTCAGGATGATTATTCTGAGCAAGTTTGATGATGATTGGACCATAACTGTGCCCTCTAGAGTGTTCACAAGGTTTTTCTATGAATTGACCTACTGACCTACTTTTTGACCCGACATGACCCATATTCAAACTTGACCGAGATATTGTCACAATGATCATTCTGAGCAAGTTTGATGATAATTGAACCATAACTGTGCCCTCTAGAGTGTTCACAAGGACTATCTATGGTTTGACCTACTGACCTACTTTTTGACCCTACATGATCCATATTCGAACCTGACCGAGATATTGTCATGATAATTATTCTGAGCAAGTTTGATGATGATTGGACCAAAACTGTGCCCTCTAGAGTGTTCACAAGGTTTTTCTATGATTTGACCTACTGACCTACTTTTTCACCCGACATGACCCATATTCGAACTTGACCGAGATATTGTCATGATGATCATTCTGAGCAAGTTTGATGATGATTGGACCAAAACTGTGGCCTCTAGTTTGTTCACAAGAAAAAGTTTACGCACGACGGACGACGGACGACGGACGACGCACGACGACGCCGGACATCTTACGGTCACAAAAGCTCACCATGACCTTCGGTCAGGTGAGCTAAAAAAAAAAACTCACAGGAATGTTTCGTAGATGACTCCATACCTAAATAGCTAAAATGGTTCTGCTCTGACAAACAAGATGGGCACCAGAGCTAAAAATAGAAAAAAAAACCTTGAAACGACAGCTCCTCCTGAACCCTTGGACCAATTTCATTCAAACTTCATAGGAATTATGCTTGGATGACCTTCTACTGAAATAGCTAAAATGATAATAATAATCGACTTTATTTATAGAGGGTAACACATTTAGTAAACTAGTACTAATCTTCCATGTGGCCCTCTTTTCCTGGGTAGAAACCAGTACTACGCAACGTGGATAAAGTCTCTTTCTCAAGGAAACAACACTGCCGCTCGTGGGGATCGAACCCGGTACCTCTCGATCCTGAGTCCGATACTTTACCACTGCACCACAGCGCTCCACGATCTTGCTCGGATGAACAAAATGGCTGCCAGAGCTAAAATAGAAAAACATTGTAAATTCGCTTCAAACACAAACTCCTAATCCCTTGGGCTAATTGGATTCAAACTTCACAGGAATGTTGCCTTGGTTGTCATTTGGATGACATAAGACTCCCTACCAAAACAGCTGAAATTGTTTCGCTCTGACAAACAAGATGGCGCCAGAGCAAAAAATAGAAAAAAAAAACTTCAAGCGACAACTGCTCCTGTACCCTTGGGCCAATTTCATTCAAACTTCATAGGAATATAGATAACCCTCTACCAAAATAGCTAAAACGATCCCGCTCTGGTGAAAAAAAATGGCCACCAGAGCTAAAAATAGAAAAAACATTGTAAATGCTTCGAATGCGAACTCTTCCTAAACCCTTGGGCCAATTTGATTCAAACCTCACAGGAATGTTGCCTAGGTGGCTCCCTACCAAAATAGCTAAATTTGTTCCACTCTGACAAACAAGATGGCCACCAGAGCCAATAATAGAATGCACTAGAGACCGTGACACTCAGGTGAGCGAATCAGGGCCCTCTGGGCCCTCTTGTTTCATTCTTTTTTTTTATTTTTCTTTTCTCCTCCATAAACACATATGAACAATTATTATCTTCCTCCCCTGATAGTTGCTAGTAATAATACATACATGCATGCACAGGCATGGAATTTTCTTTTTTTTTTTTTTTTGTTTTCGTTCTTTTTTTAGCTCAGTGCTCAAGGTGAGTTGATGTCCGTCGTCCGTCAACAATTTCTTTAAACGACATCTCCTCCTGGGATAATGGCCCGATTTCAAAATTATTTTACAGAAATGTTCAATAGGTGACCCTTTTTCAAAATTGCTAAAATCAGTGGCCACTAGAGCTAATAAAAATAGAGCTAAAAATAGAAAACACTTTTTTTTTCTTCGTAAAACACATAAACAAATCCCACACCCCACCCCACCACAAATTCCATCCCGTCCCACCCGACTCCTAACCCATCCCACCCCACCCTTCCCCACACCAGCACACCCCACCCTACCCCACCTATGCCACCACCATCCTAACCGTACTGAAAAAAAAACCCGTCCATAATGCCATTAGGCATATTTCTTGTTAAGACATAAATTGGTATAAACTAAAAGGATATAATAAGCAACAAATGTTTGGCGCTCAAATCTAAATAGAATTTGGAGACTGGGGGTGGGGAAGAACTGGGCCAGCCCAGTTTTTCACCACCCCAGATGTTTCCGTTTACTAATAATTCTTTTGATAAATTTCCTTTGCTTTTTAAGACAAAAATTGGAATAAACTAAAAAGATATAATAAACAAAAAATGTTTGGAGCTCAAATCTAAATAGAATTTGGAGATTAGGGGTGGGGAAGGACTGGGCCGGCCTAGTTCTTCCCCACCACAGACAACTTGAATGTCATAACTGATTTAATTGTACATCACTACACAAGGGTAGGGAAGAAACTGGTCGCCCCAGTTCTTCCCTGCCTAAGACATCCTCTGATATAACTGACATAACTGTACAACACCACCCAAGGGTGGGGAAGAAACGGGCAGGCCCAGTTCTTCCCCACCCCAGACACCTTCAACATCATAATTGACTTAACAGTACAACCCTTACCAAGGGTGGGGAAGAAATGGGCGGCCCAGTCCTTCCCCACCCAAGACATCTTCAGCAATATAACTGAAATAACTGTACAACACTACCAAAGGGTGGGGGAAGAAATGGTCTGCCCCAGTTCTTCCCCACCCCAGACATCTTCAGCGATATAATTGACATAACTGTACAACACTACCCGGGGGGTGGGGAAGAAATGGGTCGGCCCAGTTCTTCCCCACCCCGACACCTTCAACATAATAATTGACTTTACAGTACAATACTTACCAAGGGTGGGAAAGAAGAAGACTGGCCCAGTTCTTCCCCACCCAAGACATCTTCAGCAATATAACTGACATAACTGTATAACACTACCCAAGGGTGGGGAAGAAACAGACCCGCCCAGTTCTTCCCCACCCCTGAGTCTCCGAATTCTATTGAAATTTAAGTGCCAAACATTTGTTACTTATTATATCTGTTTTGTTAATACCAATTTATGTCTTTAAAAGTGTAGAAAATTTATCACAAGAACTTTTAGTAAACAGAAACATCTGGGGTGGGGAATTAACAGGCTGGTCCAGTTCTTCCCCACCCCCAGTCTCCAAATTCTATTAAAATTTGAGCTCCAAACATTCGTTGCTTATTATATCTGTTTAGTTTATACCAATTTATGTCTTAAAAAGCAAAGGAAATTAATCACAAGAATTATTAGTAAACAGAAACATCTGGGGTGGAGAAGAACTGGGCCGGCCCAGTTCTTCCCCACCCCCAGTCTCCGAATGCTATTGAAATTTAAGGGCCAAACATTTGTTGCTTATTATATCTCTGTAGTTAATACCGATTTATGTTTTTAAAAGCGAAGAACATTTATCTCAAGAATTTTTAGTAAACAGAAAAATCTGGGGTGGGGAAGAAATGGGCAGGCCCAGTTCTTCCCCGGGGAAGAAAGGGGCCGGCCCAGTTCTTCCCCACCCCCACTTTCCAAATTATATTTAGATTGGATCACTAAAGAGTTGTTGCTTATTATATCTGTTTAGTTAATACCAATTTACGTCATAAAAGCTAAGAAAATTAATCATAGATACTGGAATTGGGATGAAAATTTCCTTGGATCTCCATATATTGTATGGCATACAGAAAATTTTTGTAATTCAAGCTGTAAAGACTCAAAACTAAATCAGAATGGTTTCTTTTTGAATTTTTAACAATTTGTGAGGCATAAATTACTCGTTCTCTATGGTTCTAAAAATATTTCAGGTGGGGAAGAAACTGACTGGGTGGGGAAGACGGGGAAGAAACGGGCCGGCCCAGTTCTTCCCCGAGGAAGAAACTGACTGGGGGGAAGAACTGGCCTGTTACACCGGGTTTAGAGGAGTGTTCATTTCACAGACTTCTTAACACAATGGTTGTGCTAGAGATTTTATCTTCAGTAAGAACAGAGGACCTTGTCATAATTCTTGTACAACAAAACTAGTAGCACTATTTTTGGATCCATAGAAAAGTTAGCTAAACAAATGTTTTCCGAAACGGAAATGTAAAGTTTATATAGAAAAATGACCATTTCTATATACCGGTAATTGATACATTTTTGGGATGCATCTTTCAACTGTTATATCCAGAATTTTGTTATATCAAATTGTATTATAACGAGGTGTTGGTGTATAAACATGTATACAAAATGTACTGGTGTGCATAGCTGTTTAAAAGTTATTGCCAATTGGACCTGAAAATCATGAACTAAGGGTTGCGGGTTCAATTCCGGGCTTCTCCAGGTCTGGGTGAGATGCCAAGTTCTGCAGTGGAAGGTGTTCTTTCGCCTGGTACTCACATTTTTGCCCACCTCTGATTAACGATTCTTGATTTTGAGGTTTAACGTCCCTGTCAACACTGTATAGGTCATTTTAGAGACGTTGCTTCCAATTTTGCGGGACTTTTACCCAACTTTGAGATGAAATGACAACTCGAGCCCTGTCGCCCAATGAAACCAATAGGGTTTATAAGCATGGACGGTCCGACTCACACCGCTTTATCTGGGCAGGCTTAGATCCTCTAAGCAGTTTACCAGTACTCGTGTGCAGTCGGTTTCAGCTCTGCGTGAAAGCATCATGCAGCCCATCTATTCAAGCCCCTTGATTGGGCCATAGAACCAAACAAAAAAAAAAAAAAAAAAAAACACAATTTGAGACAAAAAGATTGTTCAGAAAGTCTTGGGGCCAAAATGATCCCGCCTCGGGGGCCCACATGATATTATATGAAAAACCTTACAAATCTTCTTGCTGAAACCAGAAGGCTCCGGTGATATATGGTAAGAAGCTTCATCTAGTGGACCTCTACCAAGATTGTTCAAATTACAGCATTGGGGGCCAAAAATGGCCACATATTTTACAAAGACTTACATATGGAAAACCTTTAAAAATCTTCTTGTCTGATACAAGAAGGCCCAGGTCTTTGATATTTGGTATGAAGCTTCATCTAGTGGACCTCTACCAAGATTTTCAAATTATAGACTTGAGACAAAAACGACTCCGTCGCGGGGTTCAACTGGTTCAATTGATTTACAACTATAGTGACAACCTGGGATCCATAGAAATATTCATGTCAATCAGGTTAGCAAACATGTCTTGCCTTTCTTCAGTTTCTTTTCATGCCCCCGCCATTTGAAGAATGGTGGAAAGGCATATAGCATTGCCCGTCTGTCCGGCTGCCCATCCATCCAGCCAAAACTTAAACGCAGTCAATAACTTTCTTATTTCAGGATTGATTTTGAAATTACTTTGCAGAAATGTTAACCATCATGAGACGACATGTCGCATGCACAACCCAGGTCTGTACCTTCAAGGTCAATTTCGTACTTAGAGGTCAATTGTCAAAAAAAGGTCCAAAACTTTAAACAAGGTCAATAACTTGCTTATTTCTTGATGGATTTTTCAATTACTTAGCAGAAATGTTAACCATCATGAGATGTTTCACATGCAAAACCAAGATCTGTACCTCCAAGGTCAAGGTCGTACTTAGAGGTCAAAGGTTAAAAAAGTCCAAAACTTACACGGTCATTCACTTTATTTTTTGGATGGATTTTGAAATTACTTTGCAGAAATGTTAAAGATCATGAGATGTGACGCATGCAAAACCCAGGTCTGTACCTTCAAGGTCAAGGTCGTACTTAGAGGTCAATTGTCAAAAAAAGGTCCAAAACTTTAAACAAGGTGAATAACTTGCTTATGTCTGGATGGATTTTTAAATTACTTGGCAGAAATGTTAACCATCATGAGACAATGTTTCACATGCAAAACTAAGATCTGTACCTCCAAGGTCAAGATCGTACTTACAGGTCCAAGGTTAAAACAAGAGGGCCATGATGGCCCTGGATCGCTCACCTGATCCATAGGGTATCAAGTGGGCCCCTGGGAGAGCCATTATTGGCCCCAGGCTATAATATGATTAATCTTGGTAGTGGTCTAAAAGGTGAGACTTGGTTTAAACTTTATTTTTTTGTATAATACATACATCTTTTAAACAAATAATGTTGACAAAGAATACAAGTATCATACAAAGGGATTCAGAAAAAAGTCAAATGACTTATTCAAATCTGTATCCCTCGATTACAATATCAATGTACTAATTATAATTGTGATTGTCACATTTGCTCGAATTTGCAAGTTATTGTGAAGATATTGTAAGTGAATTTCATTTTGGTTACAAAATGAAAAGTAGTGAAATAAAGCATATGGCTCCACGGGGAATGGATTTTAAGGTAATTAGCACTGAAGAATCAAGTCTTGTGATTTTGGGCTGTCTCAAGAGAAACAATACATTACAGAAACTCAGTATCGCTCTTCGAATCGTAATGTGAGGCAAAGCCTGATGATCGGTTGGATTGGACGCTGTAGCTGTTTAATTTTGGCTCGAGTTAGTAGATGTGTTTCACAACCTTTTTTTATATGAACGTGCGTGTATATATTTATGTATGTATGTATGTGCGCCCGTGTAGAAAAACTACACATATTTGTACATCTGAGATAAGTACCAGCAAGGCATTTGAAATCTGTGATTATAAGTTTGAAGTACAAAATCGTTTAGACTTAACAATAAAATCTTGTACTGCTAAGAATATTTGTATGTTATCATTCACAGAGAGATCAGTACTGCCGTATAGAAGGATGTTTAAAGCAGGTTGGCAAATAGCTGAGACAATGTTTAACATGTCCTGTCTTATGTCCGTGAACTGTGCACAGGCCATGAGGTAGTGATTCGTGTCCTCAACCGCTCCACAAGCACATAAGGAGTTATTTAGAATATTTTTTTGAAAGAGATGGTCATGTAACGAGCTGCAATTAAGTCTTAGTCTGGCATGATGTACTTGCCCAAATCTTTTACCTACACAAAAATATAACGGTGGTTTCCTTTCGTTAGACTGTAGTTTATGCTTGAAAGCTGCTAATGAGGGTACATTTTTCTTGTCATCTGGCAAGTCGTTCCAGTTGCGAGTCGCCGACGGGAGAAAGGATGTATAATAAAGTTGCGAGTGGGCTCTGACAGTCTGTAGATTGGCATTGTTTCGCAATTCGTAAACTGTGCTACTGCCTACCGTGAGTGGTACTAGTGAAGATAGGTATTCGAGTGTGAGAAAATTCTGCATTTTGTAATAGAGTACAAGTTTGTGTTTTTGCCTCCGAGCTTCCAGAGTTTCCCATCCAAGATCATAGAGAAGAGAGTTGATTGATACAAGTTTTGTTCCTCCAGTAACAATTCGTGCGGCTTCATTTTGAACTTTTTCTAATTCGTTCACCTCGTATCGGGTGCAATTGTCCCAGACAACATCGGCATATTCAAGAAGTGGCCTTATAAAAGAAGTATATATTGTTTGTAGGGATTTTCTATCGAGTGTGAATTTAAGTTTGCGCATTATATTAATCCGGAACCATGCTTTCGTTTTGATGTTGTCTATATGGTCGTGCCAGGTGCAATCGGTCGAAAAAGTTAGGCCTAAATGCTTGTGTGAATGTACTTCGTTAATGTGTTGCTGGTTCATTGATATGGGAGGATGATAGGGTTTATTTATTTTTCGCGAGAAAATCATTGACTCGGATTTCGAAGGATTGAAAGAAACAAGCCATTTCATTGCCCATGAGTTTATCTTAGCCAGGTCAGAGTTAATCTGGGCTGCCGCTTGCATGGGGTTCTCCACCACTATGTACAGACTAGTATCATCTGCAAAGAGCCTGATAGAAGAATGTATGTCTACAACTATGTCATTAATATAAATCAGAAACAGAAGCGGGCCAAGGATGGAGCCTTGTGGGACTCCTGCCTTGATAACAGACCAAGACGATGCAGCTCCAGGTAGTACTACTCTTTGTTGTCTATTATTCAAGTAATCTGTAAACCATTGCAGTAGCGAACCAGAAATACCAATACTGTGTAGTTTGAATAGAAGGCCTTTATGCCATACTCTGTCAAAGGCTTTACTAATGTCGCAAAAGACCGCACGAACTTCTTTACCTTCGTCGAGCGCTTTGCAAAATGTATTGTAGATATGAACTAATTGATTAACAGTTGAGTCTCCAGGAATAAATCCTGACTGAAGAGATGTTAGTATATTATAGTCACGAATAAAGTTAAAAAGGTGCTTGTGAACGATTTTTTCTAGGACTTTGCCTACAGTACTTAAGAGAGAAATTGGTCTATAATTAGATATGATTGAAGGGTCGTCCTTTTTGAAGATTGGGGTCACGTTTGCCTTTTTCCATGTATTTGGGACTTTACCCTTTCTTAGAGAGAAGTTGAAAAGATCACTGAGTGGTTCAGATAGAGGAACAGCTAGTTCTTTAAGAATGCGATTGTTGATTGAGTCAGGACCAGCTGCTTTACCTAATTGCAATGACTTTAATATTAATTCAACTTCTGCCGGAGTGGTTGAAATTAAGCTGAGAAAATTCTGAGCTTGAGGAACATCAGTGGGTAGAGAGGCATTGTCATCATTTAGCATTGTCTGTTCTATAAAGAAGTCATTCATTAGATTAGCCTTGTCTTCGTCTTTTGAATAAACATTATCTTCTTTGTAAAGGGGCGGGAGTGTTGATGATTGATCGGTTTTAATAAACTGTTTTAGTGTTTTCCACCAGTCTTTCTGTTTGATTTCTTCGTTCTTTAATTTGTTTGCCAATTTTTCTGTTTGTAGTTGCTTAGATTTACGAATTTCTCCTATAATTTTATTTCGTATTTGTTTGTAATTGTCAAAATCTACCGTGCTTTTTGATTTTTTGAATTTGTTGTATATACGTTTTCTCTTACGAATCATTTTCCTGATTTCATTAGTCAGCCATGGAGGATCAGATTGACGAATTTTTGCTGTTTTGTTAGGAATGTGTTTGGAAGTAAGGTTGGAAATTTTTTCAGTAATGTTTTTGGCATATGTGTCAACGTCATTGTCCTTTAGCTCATTCCAGTTAGTATTTTCGACCTCCTGCGAAAGAGATTGATAGTCCCCACGATCAAAGAGCCAAATATGCCGGTGAAAGACTCGTGTAATGTATTTTTTAAAATTTAGAACGAAAAAGACTGGACAGTGATATCTAATGTTTCGGTCGAGAAAGGGATCACCAACTCCGCTTAGAAGTACAGCATTTTTGTCGGAAGTAAATATCAGATCAATAGCGGAAGACGAATTCTCCGTTTTGTGTGTCGGTTCCGTTATGAGTTGCTCCAGGTTGAAATGTTGACATATGTCGCGTATTTTATTACCCGTTGCTTGCTTCAAAATATCGAGGTTAAAATCTCCTGTTATAAAAATATTTCTAATGTTTGTGTCAAAAGCAAGACCGATGGAATCTTCTATGGAAGCGAGGGTTGCAGCAGGAGAATTTGGAGGTCTGTAAAATGTACCCAACAAAAATTTTCTATTATGAATGTTGAGTTCCATCCAAATGCATTCTATATCTGGAATTTCGAGGTCTAATCTACGGCGTGAATATACATTGGTTTTTATGTAAACACATATACCCCCATGACTATCCCCTTCTCGGTCACGCCTATAAAGTTTATATCCCTCTATAGTGACTAAATCATCTGTCACTCCCTGATTTAACCAAGTTTCTGTTAGACAAATAATGTCAAAGTTTTTTTATTCTGCCCCGATTAAATCTTTATGTAGGTGAGACTTCATACCAAATATCAAAGAACAGAGACTTCTGGTTTCAGACAAGCTTTTCAAAGGTTTTCCTTATATAAGTCTACATAAACCTTGGGGTCCCCGGGGCGGGCCATTTTTGCCCCCCAGGCTATAATTTGAACCATCTTGGTAGAAATCCAGAAGACGAAGCTTCATACCAAATATCAAAGACCTTGGCCTTCTGCTTTCAGACAAGAAGATTTTCAAAGGTTTTCATTGCCTAGACATCTATTTTCTAGGGCTATAAATTGAACAATTTAGATGAAGCTTCACATCAAATATCAAAGACCTAGGCCTTACGGTTTCAGAGTAGAAGATTTTTTTTTTTAAATTTCCGTATACAAGTCAATATAAAAACAAAGGGCCCCAGGATGGGGGCATTTTTGACCCAAGGGCTATGATTTGAACAATCTTAGTAGAAGTCCACTAGCTGAAGCTACACACCAAATTTCAAAGAACTGGGCCATCCGGTTTTGGAGAAGAAGATTTTTAAAGATTTTCCCTGTATAAGCCAATGTAAAACCAAAGGCCTGCAGCTGGGGGCATTTTTTGCCCTAGGCCTATAATTTGAACAATCTTGATAGAGGTCCACTAGATGAAGTTCACACCAAATATCAAAGAACTGGGCCTTGCGGTTTCAGAGAAAAAGATTTTTAAAGATTTTTAGCAGTATAAGTATATGTAAAACCAAAGGCCCCCAGGGCAGGGGCATTTTTGGCCCCAGGGCTATAATTTGAACAATCTTGATAGAGGGCCACTAGATGAACTTCATACCAAATATTAAAGACCTGGGCCTTGTGGTTTCAGAGAAGATTTTTAAATATTTTCCCTATATAAGTCTATGTGAAACCAAAGGGCCCCGGGGCGGGGGCATTTTTGGCCCTAGGGCTATAATTTGAACAATCCTGATAGAGGTCCACTAGATAAAGCTTCACACCAAATATCAAAGCCTTAGGCCTTGCGGTTTCAGAGAAGAATATTTTTAAATATTTCCTTATATAAGCCTACCATTTGAACAACTTTGAAAGGGGACCACCTAAGGATCATTCCTGTGAAGTTTGGTCAAAATCCGATCAGTGGTTTAGGAGGAGATGTTGTTCGAAAAAAAGTTTACGGATGCACGCACGGACGGACGCATGCATGGACGGACGCACGACGACAAAAAAAGTGATCCCAAAAGCTCACCTTGTCCCTACGTGACAGGTGAGCTAAAAAGTCCAAAACTTAAACACGGTCATTCACTTTATTTTTTGGATGGATTTTTGAAATTACTTTGCAGAAATGTTAACGATCATGAGACGATGTGTCACTTGCAAAACCCAGGTCTGTACCTCCAAGGTCAAGGTCGTACTTAGAGGTCAATGGTAAAAAATGGTCCGAAACCTAAACGCAGTCAATAACTTTTTAGCTCACCTGGGCCGAATGCTCCAGGGGAGCTTATAGTATAGTCGGTTCTCCGTCGTCCGTCCACATTTCAGCAGCTATATCTCTGCAGCCTGCAGGCTGATCTCAATCATTTCTCATCTGTAGCATGCCTCTGGTGGGGCATTGATGACAGAAGCTTTTTTTCGAAATCACACGAAAACTCTGGTTGCTATGGCAACCACAAGGTCCCATAGACTTACAGTGGGAAAATGCTTGTCATCAAGGTAGCGCCTTCGGTTTTGATAGGATCTTTCTGAAACTTGTATGTAAGGTGGCTGGGGATAAAATCGTTGGAAAACCAGCCAAGTTAGCCCATTTATTATAAAGTTACGTCCCTTTGATTGCTAAAAATGCTGATTTTTTATCTTGTCATCACCGTAGCCCCTTCAGTTTTGATTGGATCTTTCTGAAACTTATATGTAAGGTGGCTGGGAATAAAACCTTGGATGAGTTCGAAACCAACCAATAACGTCCCTTTGATTGCTGAAAATGCTGATTTTTGACATTGTCATCACCAAAGCCCTTTCAGTTTTGATCGGATCTTTCTGAAACTTATATGTAAGGTAGCTGGGGATAAAACCTCGGATGAGTTCGAATACCGGCCAGGTCGGCCCATTTATCAGAGTAACGTCCCTTTGATTGCTGAAAATGCTGATTCTTTACCTCGTTATCATAAAGTTATGTCCCTTTGATTGCTGAAAAAGCCAATTTTTAGCTCACCTGGGCCGAAGGCTCCAGGGGAGCTTACAGTATAGTGGGTCCTCCGTCGTCCGTCCACACTTTTGAGCAGCTATATCTCTGTATCCTGCCGGCTGATCTCAATCATTTCTCATCTGTAGCATGCCTCTGGTGGGGCATTTATGACATAAACTTTTTTTCGAAATCGCTCTAAAACTTTGGTTCCTATGGCAACCACAAGGTCCCATAGACTTACTATGGGAAAATGCTTGTCATCACCGTAGCGCCTTCAGTTTTGATCAGATCTTCCTGAAACTTATATGTAAGATGGCTGGGGATAAAAACTCGGATGAGTTTGAAAACCGGCCAAGTCGGCCCATTTATCATAGAGTTACATCCCTTTGATTGCTGAAAATGCCGATTTTTGACCTTGTCATCACGGTAGCCCCTTCAGTTTTGATCGGATCTTTCTGAAACTTATATGTAAGGTGACTGGGGATAAAACCTCGGATGAGTTCGAAAACCGGCCAAGTCAGCCCATTTTTCATAGACTTACGTCCCTTTGATTGCTGAAAATGCCGATTTTTGACCTTGTCATCACGGTAGCCGCTTCAGTTTTGATCGGATCTTTCTGAAACTTATATGTAAGGTGGCTGGGGATAAAACCTTGGATGAGTTCGAAAACCGGCCAAGTAGGCCCATTTATCATAGAGTTACGTCCCTTTGATTGCTGAAAATGCCGATTTTTGACCTTGTCATCACTGTAGCCCCTTCGGTTTTGATCGGATCTTTTTCAAACTTATATGTAAGGTGGCTGAGGATAAAAACTCGGATAAGTTTGAATACCGGCCAAGTCGGCCCATTTATCATAGAGTCACGTCCCTTTGATTGCTGAAAAACGCCGACTTTCGACCTTGTCATCACGGTAGCCCCTTCAGTTTTTATCGGATCTGTCTGAAACTTATATGTAAGGTGGCTGGGGATAAAACCTCGGATGAGTTCGAAAAATTGGCAAGTCGGCCCATTTATCATAGAGTTACGCCCCTTTAATTGCTGAAAATGCCGATTTTTGACCTTGTTATCACAGTAGCCCCTTCAGTTGTGATCCGATCTTTCTGAAACTTATATGTAAGGTGGCTGGGGATAAAACCTTGGAAGAGTTCGAAAACCGGCCAAGTCGCCCCATTTATCATACTGTTACATCCCTTTGATTGCTGAAAATGCCGATTTTTGACCTTGTCATCACTGTAGCCCCATCAGTTTTGATCGTATCTTTCTGAAACTTATATGTAAAGTGGCTGGGGATAAAAACTCGGATGAGTTCGAAAACCGGCCAAGTCGGCCCATTTATCATAGAGTTACATCCCTTTGATTGCTGAAAATGTTGATTTTTGACCTTGTCATCACAGTAGCCCCTTCAGTTTTGATTGTATCTTTCTGAAACTTATATGTAAGGTGGTTGGGGATAAAACCTCGGATGAGTTCGAAAACCGGCCAAGTCAGCCCATTTTTCATAGACTTACGTCCCATTGATTGCTGAAAATGCCGATTTTTGACCTTGTCATCACGGTAGCCCCATCAGTTTTGATCGGATCTTTCTGAAACTTATATGTGAGGTGGCTGGGGATAAAACCTTGGATGAGTTCGAAAACCGGCAAAGTAGGCCCATTTATCATAGAGTTACATCCCTTTGATTGCTGAAAATGCCGATTTTTGACCTTGTCATCACTGTAGCCCCTTCGTTTTAGATCAGATCTTTTTGAAACTTATATGTAAGGTGGCTGAGGATAAAAACTCGGATAAGTTTGAATACCGGCCAAGTCGGCCCATTTATCATAGAGTCACGTCCCTTTGATTACTGAAAAACGCCGACTTTCGACCTTGTCATCACGGTAGCCCCTTCAGTTTTGATCGGATCTTTCTGAAACTTATATGTAAGGTGGCTGGGGATATGACCTGGGAAGAGTTCGAAAAATTGGCAAGTCTGCCCATTTATCATAGAGTTACGCCCCTTTAATTGCTGAAAATGCTGATTTTTGACCTTGTTATCACGGTAGCCCCTTCAGTTGTGATCCGATATTTCTGAAACTTATATGTAAGGTGGCTGGGGATAAAACCTTGGAAGAGTTCGAAAACCGGCCAAGTCGCCCCATTTATCATACTGTTACATCCCTTTGATTGTTGAAAATGCCGATTTTTGACCTTGTCATCACTGTAGCCCCATCAGTTTTGATCGTATCTTTCTGAAACTTATATGTAAAGTGGCTGGGGATAAAACCTCGGATGAGTTCGAAAACCGGCCAAGTCGACCCATTTATCATACAGTTACATCCCTTTGATTGCTGAAAATGCCGACTTTCGACCTTGTCATCACGGTAGCCCCTTCAGTTTTGATCGGATCTTTCTGAAACTTATATGTAAGGTGGCTGGGGATAAAACCTTGGAAGAGTTCGAAAACCGGCCAAGTCGACCCATTTATCATACAGTTACATCCCTTTGATTGCTGAAAATGCCGATTTTTAGCTCACCTGAGCCGAAGGCTCATGTGAGGTATTAGTATACCACAAGCCGGCGTCCGTCGTCCGTCGTCGTCGTCCGTCGTCCACACTTTCAAAGAAGTATATCTCCGGAACCAGTGGGCCAATCTTGATCAAATTTCATGTGAAGCATTATCAGGTAGGGGGAAAGGCTGCATACTGTTTTCGGGCAGATCGGATTGGAACTCTGGTTGCCATGGCAACAAATAGCTCCCATAGACTTAACATAGGAAAAAGTTTGTCATCACTCTAGCTCCGTCAATTTTTTTCTAATTGTCTTCATTCTTGCAGATAACGAGGACAGGCATGAAATCTCGATCAAAGTAGAAGTAAAACAAAGATCAGGAATTGATACAATTAACTTACTCCATCCATAAAAGACACCAAAGGGAAAGAAATACAAACATTAGTTCGATTTTGGGCTTAATCGGATTATTCACTCAGGAGTTACGTGCCCTTGAGCGTTCTTAACATAGGAAAAAGCTTGTCATCACTCTAGCTCCGTCAATTTTTTTCTGATCGACTTCATTCTTGCAGATAACGAGGACAGGCATGAAATCTCGATCAAGTTCGATTTTGGGCTGAATCGGATTATTCACTCAGGAGTTACGTGCCCTTGAGCGTTGAAAAAATTGCCTATTGACTTAACATGGGGAGAATGTTGTCATCACCGTAGCTGCTTCAATTATTTTCAGATTGGCTTTATTCTTGCAGATAACCAGCACAGCCATGAAATCTCGGTCAAGTTCAATAACTGGCAGAATCGGATCATTCACTTAGGAGTTACCTGCCCTTGTGTGTTTTTGCATTAGGGTTAATGGGAATTTCAAAAATGTATATCTTAAAGACTACTTGGCCAACTTTGATCAAATTTCATGTGTCGCATTATTGGGCAAGTGGAAAGGCTTCATTAGGTTTTCAGGCAGATCTGAGTGGAACTCTGGTTGCCATGGCAACATCTAGCTCCCATAGACTTCACATAGGAAAAAGCTTGTCATCACTCTAGCTCCGTCAATTTTTTTTCTGATCGACTTCATTCTTGCAGATAACCAGTACAGGCATAAAATCTCGGTCAAGTTCGATTTTGGGCCAAATCAGATAATTCACTCAAGAGTTACGTCCCCTTGAGCGCCCGAAAAATTGCCTATCGACTTAACATGGGGAAAATGTTGTCATCACTGTAGCTGCTTCAATTTTGTTCGGATTGGCTTCATTCTTACAGATAACCAGCACAGCCATGAAATCTCGGTCAAGTTCGATAATTGGCAGAATCGGATCATACACTTAGGAGTTACCTGCCCTTGTGCATTTTTGCATAAGGGTTAATGTGAATTTCAAAAATGTATATCTTGAAGACTACTTGGCCGACTTTGATCAAATTTCATGTGTAACATTATTGGGCAAGTGGAAAGACTGCATAAGGTTTTCATGCAGGTCTGAGTGGAACTCTGGTTACCATGGCAACATATAGCTCCCATAGACTTAACATAGGACAAAGCTTGTCATCACTCCAGCTCTGTCAATTTTTTTCTGATCGAATTCATTCTAGCAGATAATAAGGACAGGCATAAAATCTTGGTTAAGTTCGATTTTGGGCAGAATCGGAATATTGACCTCGGAGTTACGTGACCTTGAGCGACAAAAAATTTGCCCATAGACTTAACATAGGGAAAATGTTGTGACTACGATAGCGACTTGAATTTTTTTCAGATCAGCTTCAAACTTGCAGGTAACGAGGACAGACATAAAATCACGATTAAGTTCGATTTTGGGCCGAATCGGATTATTTGCCTTGGAGTTACCTGCCCTTGAGCATGAAAAAATACGTTGTGACCACGATAGCAACTTTATTTTTATTCAGATCAGCTTCAAACTTGCAGGTAACGAGGACAGGCATAAAATCCTGGTTAAGTTCGATTTTGGGCAGAATCGGAATATTGACCTCGGAGTTACGTGACCTTGAGCGACAAAAAATTTGCCCGTAGACTTAACATAGGGAAAATGTTGTGACTACGATAGCGACTTGAATTTTTTTCAGATCAGCTTCAAACTTGCAGGTAACGAGGACAGACATAAAATCTCGGTTAAGTTAGATTTTGGGCCGAATCGGATTATTTGCCTTGGAGTTACCTGCCCTTGAGCATAAAAAATACGTTGTGACCACGATAGCAACTTTATTTTTATTCAGATCAGCTTCAAACTTGCAGGTAACGTGGACAGGCATAAAATCTCAGTTAAGTTCGAATCGGAATATTGACCTCGGAGTTACATGACCTTGAGCGACAAAAAATTTGCCCATAGACTTTACATAGGGAAAATGTTGTGACTACGATAGCGACTTGAATTTTTTTCAGATCAGCTTCAAACTTGCAGGTAACGAGGACAGACATAAAATCTCGGTTAAGTTCGATTTTGGGCCGAATCGGATTATTTGCCTTGGAGTTACCTGCCCTTGAGCATAAAAAAATACGTTGTGACCACGATAGCAACTTTATTTTTATTCATATCAGCTTCAAACTTGCAGGTAACGAGGACAGGCATAAAATCTCGGTTAAGTTCAATTTTGGGCCGAATCGGAATATTGACCTCGGAGTTACGTGACCTTGAGCGACAAAAAATTTGCCCATAGACTTAATTAGGGAAAATGTTGCGACTACGATAGCGACTTGAATTTTTTTAAGATCAGCTTCAAACTTGCAGGTAACGAGGACAGACATAAAATCTCGGTTAAGTTCGATTTTGGGCCGAATCGGAATATTTGCCTTGGAGTTACCTGCCCTCGAGCATAAAAAAATACGTTGTGACCACGATAGCAACTTTATTTTTATTCATATCAGCTTCAAACTTGCAGGTAACGAGGACAGGCATAAAATCTCGGTTAAGTTCGATTTTGGGCCGAATCGGAATATTGACCTCGGAGTTACGTGACCTTGAGAGACAAAAAAATTTGCCCATAGACTTAACGTAGGGAAAATGTTGAGACAGAAATAGCGACTTGAATTTTTAGCTCACCTGAGCCAAAGGCTCCAGTGAGCTGATAGTATACCAAGGCTCCGGAGTCCGTCGTCTGTCGTCCGTCCATCCGTCGTCCACACTTTCAATGAAGCATATCTCAGAAGGCAGTCGACCAATCTTGTTTAAATTTTATGTGTAGCACCATTGGGCAAGGGGAAAGGCTGCATTAGGTTTTGGAGCTAGTCTGGTTCATTTGTTCCTTCATTCTTCTTTCTCTCCATATAGAGATAATAGACCAATGTTAAATTTTTAATCAAAGATTTCTCAGGAACTATAAAAGCTAGAAGCATCGAATTTGGTATTCAATAGAATAATGATGACTTATTTTGTGTAAGAGACATTGGGCTTTCTCAGCTTATTTGTTCATCTGTTCTTTCATTCTTCTTTCTCTCCATTTTGACCAATGTTAAATTTTCGTCAAAGATTTCTCAGGAACTATAGAAGCTAGAAGTCTCAAACTTGGAATGCAATGCAATAATGATGACTTATATCCTGTAAGGGTCAATGGGCTGGATTCTATTAGCAGATTTAGTAGTCAAGTCTGTGAATTGTTAAAACTTAAGTTCCTCAGGTGAGCGGTTTAGGCTCATTGAGCCTCTTGTTGACCTTGTCATCACTGTAGCCCCTTCAGTTTTGATCGTATCTTTCTGAAACTTATATGTAAGGTGGCTGGGGATAAAACCTCAGATGAGTTCGAATACCGGCCAAGTAGGCTCATTTATCATAGAGTGCCTTTGATTGCTGAAAATGCCTATTTTGGTTTAAACTTTATTTTATTTGCATAATACATGAAAAGTATACAAAACAGAATATAATACGATTACAGTACAATGACTATACAAATGGGATTCAGAAAAAAGTCAAATGACTTATTCGAATCTGTATCCCAAGTGTTTGCAATACTATTATATGTACAATCTTATTGTAATTGTCATTCAATAATTATGAAATTCCTCACACTTTTGTAACTGTTTAAACATAAATGTAACAGATAGTTAGAAGGGGCTCCACGGGGAGTGGAACATGCTTGCATTTTTTGTAATAATTAAGAAGGCATTATGTTATGGACAACATTCAACAAAAAACCTGTAAAAAGCTGGATTTCATGCTGTTCAACATATGTGTAAGAGTTCCCGCATTTGGAAGTAGCGTATCTAGATTTTCCTTATCTTAGTTATACCATATAAACACATGTGGTCAGAGGTAATTACTTTTAAAGTTGATGCATGGGTATAAACAGTCGATCGAACTTAATCAAAAGCGTTTAGATTTTAATATGTAATCTTGCACCGCTGAGAAGATATCTTTATTTTGGTCGTCTGACAGGTCAGTGCTACCATATAAGAAAATATTTACTGTTGGTTGACAATATATCGAGACTCTATTTAGCAGCTCTTGCCTGATCTGTCCAAAACGGTTGCATATAAAGAAAAAATGTGAAGTGTCCTCAACTGCGCCACATTCGCATAAAGGACTGTCAATAATATTTTTCTGAAAAAGGTGTTGGCTTAAGGAGCTACAGTTCAGTCGTATTCGAGCATGATATATTTGTCCTAATCGTGAACCAGATTGGTAGTATTGTGGGGGCTTGTTAATATTATTATTAAGTTTATTTTTAAAAGTTGCTACAGACGGTGAGTTCTTAATATCTTCCGAAAGATTATTCCAAATTCGCGTGGATGAAGGAAGAAATGAATTATAGTACTGCTGGGATCTTGCAGGGATTGTCTGAAGGTTTGTCTCATTACGCAAATTATATCGAGATATACTGCCTACAGTTGGTGGTACAAGTGAAGAGAGGTATTCGGGGGTAATATTGTTAACCATCTTATAGTATAGGATGAGTTTGTGTTTTTCTCTTCTCGATGCAAGACTTTCCCACCCTGTGTCCGATAGAAGTGATTGGATTGATGCAAGTTTAGTTGCTCCCGTGACAATACGAGCAGCTTCATTTTGGATTTTTTCCAAGTCGTTTGACTCTTGCTGAGTGCAGTTATCCCAAACAACATTGGCGTATTCTAAAAGTGGTCTTATAAAAGATATGAATATAGTTTGAAGAGACTTTCTATCAAGCTGGAATTTCAGTCTACGCATAATATTTATGCGAAACCATGCTTTTGCTTTAACAAGTTCTATATGTTCGTGCCAGGAGCAGTCCTTTGAGAAGGTGAGACCTAAGTGTTTGTGGAAGTCCACATCATTAATTAATTGTTGATTCATGTTAAGCGGTGGATGAAGGGGTTTATTATGTTTCCGTGATAATACCATGGAGTCAGATTTCGCTGGGTTGAAAGATACAAGCCATTTAGTCGCCCACGAATGTATTTTGGCAAGGTCTGCATTCAATTCATCAGCCGCATGTATAGGGTTGTCTACAATAATATAAAGGCTGGTATCGTCGGCGAAGAGCCGTATACAAGAGTTAATATCGTCTACAATGTCATTGATGAAGATAAGAAAAAGTATAGGTCCTAAAATAGATCCCTGCGGTACACCTGCTTTAAGAGGTGCCCAGGAAGAAGCAGATCCAGGTAATACTACTCTCTGTTTCCTGTTTTCCAAATAGTCCTTAGGCCACGCCAGGAAAGAGCCAGATATCCCAGTAGATTCGAGCTTATAGAGAAGGCCACGGTGCCACACTCTATCAAATGCCTTGCTTATATCGCAAAACACTGCGCGAACTTCTTTGCCTTGGTCAAGAGATTGACAGAAAGTGTTATATATATCTACAAGCTGATTGACTGTAGAGTCACCGGGAATAAATCCTGACTGCAATGTTGTCAGTATGTCATTATCTCGGATGAAATTAAATAAATGTTTATGAACTATTTTTCTAAGACTTTGCCTACAGCACTGAGAAGAGATATAGGCCTATAATTAGAAACAACTGAGGGGTCGTCTTTTTTAAAAATAGGAGTTACATTTGCTTCCTTCCATATCAAAGGTACCTTGCCAGAGGTTAACGAGAAGTTAAATAAATCACTAAGAGGAAAAGAAAGAGGTTGAGCTAGTTCCTTCAATACGCGGTTGTTTATAGAGTCGGGGCCCGTTGCCTTGCCTAATTTTAAGGATTTTAAAACGGATTCAACTTCGGAGGGTGAAGTAGAGACAGAACTCAAGCTATGTCCAGGAGGGGGAAAGTCAAATGATAAGGTGGCATTTGTTTCGTCCAGCTCAGTTTGTCCTACAAAGAAATCGTTCATTAGCCTTGCCTTGTCAACCTCTTCTGTGTAGACAGTATCATCTTTGTATAACGGAGGGACTGAGGATGATTGGTCAGGTTTTATAAACTGCTTAAGAGTCTTCCACCAGTCACGTGGTCCTATATCGTTATTATTAAGTTTTGCCGCCAATTTGTCTATTTGTTGTTGTTTAAGCTTGCGAATTTCTGCTGTAGTATTATTTCTTACGCGTTTATAGCTTTCAAAGTCTGTTATGTTATTTGTTCTTTTAAATTTTTTGAATGAACGTTTGCGTTTTCTAATTAATTTTTTAGCATCGTTTGTTAACCAGGAAGGATCAGATTGTCGTATCTTAACTCTTTTATTGGGGATGTGTTTGTCAGCTAGTTCTGAGATACGTCTTGTTATATTAGATGCATAAATATCTATATCAATGTTCTTAAGTGTTTCCCAGTCAGTTTCTCGAATATCACGAGTAAAAGATTCATAATCACCGCGATCAAATAACCGTATATGCCTGTAGAAGGCAGGAACTACATTTTTATGAAAGTTTAATACAAAATAGACTGGACAATGGTACCTAATATTTTGATCGAGAAATGGGTCACCTACCCCGCTTAAAAGTATACTATTTTTATTGGAAGTAAAGACCAAATCTATAATAGAAGATGAGTTCTCAGTGAAATGGGTTGGCTCCACTATTATCTGGTCTATGCTGAATTGTTGACAGATATCAGAAATTTTTTGGTTGGTTGCGTTTTTTAGGGTATCGAGATTGAGGTCGCCTGTAATAAATACGTCTTTTATATTACTATCAAAGGCAAGACTAATTGAATCTTCAATAACAGACATGATTTGGGAAGGGGAATTTGGGGGTCTATAGAAAGTTCCTAGAAGAAATTTTCTGTGGTGAACTGTGACTTCGACCCAGATGCACTCAATATTCGGTAATTCAAGATCGCTCCGACGACGGGAAAATACTTTGTCCTTAATGTAGACGCATACCCCTCCGTGGTTATCTCCACCTCGGTCACGGCGATAAAGTTTGAATCCATCTAGTTTTATGGAGTCGTCGGGTATATTTTGGTTAAGCCAAGTTTCTGTTAAGCAGATGATAGAAAAATTTCTTAGTTCAGTTCCTATCAAATCAATTTTATTAGTGATGCTTTGGATGTTGTAATGAACTATAGAGAAGTATTTTGATAGTAATGCATCATCCATGTCTATTGAGTCAGTTTCAGTTTGAGATAAATTCGGGCCGGGGTTGAGTTCGATATCCCCTGATCGTTGTAGTAAAAGTGATAGAATTATCAATAATTCAAAAAGCGTAATGTGTTTTATTCCTTTAACTTTGCAGTGGCGAACGTAATGTAAGCCTATCCGCATCCTGTAAAGTTGAATATCACTCATTCAATTCTAAGAGAAGGTCGTGTGGATGCGGCTAGTGCGAGCAACATGCGGGCACATATTTGGGATAACCAGCGTCGTCCATGATTGAACGTTTTGTTAGTTGAAATCAGGTAATACAGTCAATTAACCAACGTGTTAATTTGGACGACGCTAGTAAAAATCAAAAATGAGTTCCTTTAAGAGCAATGAAAACATTCATAAGAAAGAAGATGGGTCATACTACGTAGTTTCGGCTAATAAAGCCTCATCAGTGACCCTGTAATGATCCGGCAAAGAAAGCCAGAGGAAACATACTGCAATTTTGCGAATTTCAAATAGGCAGCACTGGTTTAGTTTGAATCCTGTCCATGGTAATACTAATGGTCATTAAAAATGAGAAGAAATAAAATTCCCCGTGGAGCAAAGTAATGGTTAAGTGAAAAACAGCAAAAGTAAGTACAAAATGTAACATAATGTTACCGGTGAAAACACAATGAATCAGGACAAAGGACAAATGCTTTTTAATCAATCATCGCGAAAACACGCCTATATAATATTGGACCCCTTAAACCCCACTCTCATATAGAAGAACTGGGGTTTACAGGGGTATACAATATTTTGCCTGCATCTTACCAAAAGCATAGACCGCTGGTACTCGACATAGCCGCGGCCCTCTCGGGCCCCAACAATCCACCCTCCGAGCGGAAAAAAAAAAAAATATCACAATTTTTCATCTTAATGGCAATGTCTTTGTACAGGCGTGTTTTCGCAATAGAAGTCAACATTCTGCTATTTGGATCTTTACTATCTATAACAGATCTGAAACAGTTTCATAAAAAAAATATGTTAACGGAGAAAAGAATCATGCTTGGTCGGTTCCGTCACAGCGGTCATACAGCGTCGAGACAAGACCTAACCAACATCGATTCGTCGTCGCTGTCTAATCAATGCTGTACCGGTGTTGTTCCAACGCTATACGCCCACTGAAATAAATAAGATCTCTCTACCCAATACTTGACAATAATGAAACCATAGCGGTTGGAATCATTTAAGCAAGTATAAACACAATTCAGTTGAACAATTTTGAGCCGGGGCATGGCAATCCGTGTTGTAACTTCAAACGAAGAAGTAGAGAGAAAAAATGTCTTCTATTTTCTATTTATACCGTTAAACAAGGTAAAAGAGAAATTCACGAAAGTCTTCATATGGTCGCATAGACCCGACCAAGACTAAGCACCTCTGGCCGCTAGTAAAGTTTTGCAGTTTTCTCCATGCCGCGGCTCTTCAGTAGCACGAGATTACCGTGTTTGAGTCAAGGTCGGTGAAATCAATAGGTCAGCCATAAGACCGTGCGTGTCTATGAAGATAGATATTTGTCAAAGTCAACAGTGGACTACATGATACAGATGTAAGTACATGAAGTTCTTATAATATTATTATAACCCTTTTTGCACCGGAAACTCCGAAACGGGTAATTGGCAAACAGTGCAGGCCCAGGTCAGACTCCGCAGAACGTGGCGACCGATCAGGGCCCTACACTGTTTGCTGGAAGCTCAGCGAATTTACACACGTATTGATTTTTAAATAGGAAAGATAATACCTTCAACGCTATATCTTGAACTGGACTCAAGCAGTATATACGAAGGAAGATTCCAATTGGTACAAAATGGGTTAAAACGCATAGTAAAACTCGTTGCATTTAATAAGAGTCGTTGTTTAAGGAAAAACAAATTAAGAAACCTTTGGTTTTGTCAGAACAACATCATGTCCTTCGCAAATGGAGAAGAAAAATTAAACACGCATCACCAAAATGCCTATATAGTTATGACCCGAAAATCCCACCCTTAAATAGCAAGACCGGGGTTCGAGGGGGTATTAATAATTCCTCCCATTCACGCCCGAAAAGCACAGACCGCTGGTACTCGATAGAACCGCCTCAGGTTCCACCGAGCCCCAGCAATCCGTGCCCCGAGCACAAATAAGAAAAAACGTCCCGATCCACCATCCCTCAGCTGAAAAATCATCAATGCATTTGTATAGGAATGCCCTCGTAAGGACACTTCAAATTGAAGTTAATGTCTCGCGGTAAAAAAAAGAAATTTAAATAAGTTCGGGACTAGTTCAAGTCATGGTCTTACTCACGAGCAAGGCCATTTATTGGCACTAGTCTATACGTGTGTCTCACATCATCGTGACTCTTTGTCTCCGCCTTGTCGAAACGAAACACAAGGCCAGAGCGTCAGAGTCATGAATTGGTACCAAAGTGTAATACATCACGAAAAAATTGCATCTGCTTTTTCAAGTACAAAATAGTTGGGAACAATTAAACCGTGGGACCGTAACAGGAATCGATGAGCCGAGGCAAAACAAACCCCGCCATAAGAGCTGAGATTCCGGTGAAGACCTAGGCCAGGTCGCGCATCAAGCCAGCTGGACCAAGTCATCGCCTGTTAGTCTCCCGTGTTAGCTACAAAATATTTTATTTATTTATTTTATTATTATTATTGGCATTGTCGCGCAGGCTGGCTCGAGCCGTCACCGGGCCAACTGCGGGCCCCATCCCGCACCGGCTCATGTTTCCTGTCTTGTACAAATTAAGATAGCGGCGTGTTTTTTTTTATAATTGAGAATATACGACTGTCATTGACATGATTCTGTCACTATGTCACGATGATCACGCACATGTCGTGGAAGAGACTACACGTAGGTCAGTGGGCTACGAAGACATAACAATACTCGTATATGATACTACAAGGAAGACAATCATTAACAGTTACATATGTTGCACGTGATAATGCAACAGGTAAGCTTTTGAGTGTCATTATGAAAGCATATGCCAACTCAAATACATCAGAACTATGATTGTTCAAAAATGAACAATCTAAGACAAAAACTGAGACATTTTCCGCGACCGCACAAAACACAGATCGCGTGCACTCGCCAGTCAGTTCTGACGAGCACCCACATCCTGTGCCCCGAGTCGGGAACAAGAACGGTACTATCCACCCCCCACAACCCCAGCCCTGATACACGATAGTGGGGTTCGACGGGGTCAAAATCACGATATACCTTCGTGTTGGTGCAGTGATATTACATTTAAGCGAGCTCAGATAAAAATAACTTAATTTAAACAAAAAAGACTATTAAATATATGGACGATCTTACATGAGTGCCCATGCATTATTAATTCCCTCAACGAGTTGAGGAAGAGGGATAAAAAGCTAGGCTTTGGCGAGCACTCTATGCCTCTTTCCTCCACGAGTTCAATAAGCACAGCGAAAACATAGCACGGATGCAAGATGCTGTTTGTAAAACGCACCTTACGCCCACAATATGCATGCAAAAATTTCAGCATTCCAACATAAGTAAATGCGACGTCGCTGAGGACGTTGTGAATTTGCATATTTAATCCATTAGTGGATTAAGGAATCTATTGAATAGGGGATCCCACACCAATGGCCATTTCATTTGAAACTCATGAAACGAGCCTTCGGCCAGTTTCATAAGTTTCACATGAAACGACCACGAGTGCAAGAATCTGTCCATCACACGGCCATGTCAAAAGTGTTATTACACGTGCGGTCGTACGACATCCATCACATGACGCTATCCACTGTATATCAGCGACGTCATGCGACAAACAGAGGATCCCACACGAGTGGCCGTTCCATATGAAGACGAGCCTTCGGCGAGCTCCATAATTCTCATATAAAACGACCACGGGTGTAAGATTCTGTTTATCATACTACCACCTCAAATGGAATTTTCTCGCTTCTAAAGCCGACAACCATCCAACAGAAAGCGCACGGCCGACATGGACGTCGTCACGACGCCACCTGCTCCCACCAAAGTGTTATTACACGATATTTATCACATGGCTTTTTTCACTGCTTATCAACGACGTCAGGTGATGAACAGAGGATCTCACACGAGTGGCCATTCCATATGAAATTTATGAAACGAGCCTTCGGCGAGTTTCATAAACCCCATACAAAACGACCACGAGTGCAAGACTTCGTCCATCTCATGACCATTTTAAAAACGACTTTTTGCCTTTAAAGTTCACAGTATTTCAACAGAAAGTGCATGATTGACATGGACGTCATCATGACGTTACTTTCTCCCGCCAAAGTGTTATTACACTGTAGTCATACGTCATTTATACGTCATTTATAACGCGACGTTATCCACTGCAAATCAACGCCATGTGACAAATGACGTTATTACACTCTCAGCCGCGACGTCATATGATAAAACGATATAAAATACGCCAACCATATACGGCAAAACGATTAAAATACTACTGATGCACAATAAATCGTCATGGTGAACACAGACATAAAGGTCCGGTCGGGCCACACAGCCCAGTCGCACCAAGTGCCAACTGGTTGAACTTCATCAATGATCAATGTTTGGCTCGATGCTTTGTAGAAAGCCTTGTGTAGTAACAAGAATGACCCAAGCGCCGACGGTAACTTATAACCTTAATACAAACGAAAACATTTCGAAATCACGCCTGTTGAAATAGGGCGAAAGTTTATCCATCGCACGAATGGATGTTTTCTGATAGGAAATTAGGATGTTTGGATATCTTATCCTATTTCTTCTTAAACACACAAACCCAGTGTACACGCCAGAACCGAGGCCAGCGTTTGTTTAGTGCTACTTGACCCATGTACATGTTTGACTGGCGCCCTTTTTGGGACCATCATGGGCAAACAGTGCATGCCCGGATCAGACGCCCCACCACGTGGCGTCTGATCCGGGCCTACACTGTTTGGTAAAGGTACTTTTCTGGCTAAGCACACACACATATACATCATAAGCTTATCATAAGTACCGTTGCAAGCATGGAGCCTCTATGTTCAGTTACACCATCTTACTGTGAATATACATTCTAGAGGGCTATTGTATCCTGAGTGTACTACACGTACACATAGGTCACTTGGGTGAATGCAAACATTTGATACACATGTGAATCCAAGGTCGAATATAACTGTTAATTATGATGCACTCAACAAATATACCATAAAGTATCTAAAATTCAAAGAGAGAATGAGACTGATACCCCAGCAGGCACCCAACGCGTGTGCAACGTCACATCTACGTCGATGCAACGTCGTGACGTCGCATCAACGCCGATACGACGCTGCACAGATGTCGCACTGGGACGAGGTCTGTAATGAGACTAAAAATCATCACAGGAAGCATTGTCAAGATGTACGGAGGGGGTCAGGCCGTTTCGTGGTAATCACGAAATAACCGGACCCCGTCCTTACATCAGAGTACAAACCAATCTCGTGACCATAGCTTAAGCACTTCCTGGCCTACCAGTTTCTCTCACCTCAAATCTCTGTAAGTCAGACATACATGTAATTTTTATTTTGTTCCCAGATGTATCAAGTACGTGAGGGTATCCCGCATAAACCCATGTTTTCTTGATTGTAGAGCTTGTTCTTTTAACTCGTCTGCATTCATATGCTAACATTTTTCTGAAAGGTGTTAGGTCCTCGTTGATGAAGATATTCCTCACATTGTCATTTAGCAATTTTGCACGCCCCCGCAGAAAATTTAGTCTGGCGACACTATTTGTAAATTTAATTATTATTTCACGCGGTTCGGGATGACCCGCACCACGACGTCTCGTAACACTTTCCACATCCCCTCCGTTATACCTGCCCACACGATGCGCGCGATCAATATCGCTGGGGCTGATGTTTGCGTTTACTCGCTTGGCAAAGTCCAGTACAACCTTGGTAACATCTTCATTCTGTGTTTCTGATATACCAGCTAATCGCAGACACATCCTTCTTGAATATTGTTCTGTGTCGTCTTGTTTTCTGTTTAATGCATCATATTCTTCTTTAAGTGAGCTGTACTTCTGTTTCAGGTCGTCTAGTTCAGACCTTATAGATGCTGTTGCTGAATTAACCTTGGCCTGGACAAGCTGACTTATCTCATCATTAAGCATGGATTTAACAGCAAGCGCTATTCTAGCAACGTCCTGATCTGATAATGCTGGCATAACCGGTTGTTGAAACTGGGCGAACATTTGATTTGACATTGTATATTGATCACTGAACATCATTGGGTTCATCATCGACGGCGGTGGAGGCGGTAGCTGAGTAGCAGCTGCCTCGGCAGCTACACCCGATGGGTCCTCAAGTAGTATAGGCAGCGCTTTGGCCTCATGGACTGCGCATGCGCGGGGATGACGTCACGGCGCGTCGGCGCGGCAGCCATATTGGATGACCTCGGAATAACTTTGGCGCCACGGACTGCGCATGCGCGGGGACGACCTCACGGCGCATCGGCCATTTTGGATGACCTTTGCCACGTCTCTATTGTTCGGTGAAGGCACTAAACAAAAGGTCAACCCAGCTGCTCCGTGACCTCGGAATAAAAATCCGTTTCTATTGTTCGGTGAAGGCACTAAACAAAAGGTCGAGGTGAAACGACAAGCCCTGGTTTATGGACGGGCCGATTCGCACCGCTTTACCTGGGCTAAGCGGTTTTCCAGTGCGCGATTCGTGGAAGCATCTATTTCTTCAAGCCCCGAGGGGCGGGGGGCTAAAAAGATGCATGCATCTCTCTCTCTCTCTCTCTCTCTCTCTCTCTCTCTCTCCTTTATACAAAAATGTGACAAGGACTGTGTCGTTATTTGAGCTATAGATCATTTTTATCAGATTTTTTTCTATATTTTTGTTCGTAAACATGTTTGAATAGGTGTATTTGTCTTTCAAAACCAACTCGCGAAAATATCATCTGATAATGGATTTTAGCCTGAAATGCGCCAGTCCGCTTAACACGGAAACACCTGCCCTTAGCAGGACTGCTGAACCCAAACAAAGAAAAAATAGAAAACAAAAGAGTGGTTAGCGCTTGAAGGTTCATTCGCGGTACATTGGCTTTTTATCGATACGACTAGTTGGGCCGGCGAACGAAAAAACCTATAAAAGTAAAACTTTAGCGACAATATATGACCGATCAGCCCGCGTATAAACGCGGTCTCATCACAAAACTAAGGATCAGAAGGGGTACTAAAATTTGAAAACGAACATACCTGGATGACCTCGGCCAGTCCGCTTAACACGGAAACACCTGCCATTAGCTGGACTGCTGAACCCAAATAAAGAAAAAATGTCATCTGCCAGTGGTGATGAGCGCTTTCATTAAGGTATATTGACTTTTTATCGATACGAGTATTGGGCCGGCCACCGAAAAAACCTATAAAGGTAATACTTTAGCGGCAATATAAGATGATCAGCCCTCGTATAAACGCGGTCTCATCACAAAATTGAGGATCAGAAGGGGTACTAAAATTTGAAAACGAACATACCTGGATGACCTCGGCCAGTCCGCTTAACACGGAAAATCGTCTTAATTTCCAGGGTGCATCTTTGTTGGTGGGACTCAAACACTCACTCACTCAAGGGTTCATGTTGAACGCGAATCACCTGCCCTTATCAGGACTGCTGAACCCAAACAAAGAAAAATGTCATCTGCTAGTGGTGATTAGCGCTTTAAGGTTCATTCACCTAAGTGATGTTCTTGACATAAATCAAGTTAGAGAAGACTATACCCTGAACTGTAAGCGAATAGTTTACACACTGATCAGATGTTGTGTGGCGTCTGATCCGAATCTACCATGTTTGCGAAAACCAATAGGCCTTTGTATTACACGGGGAAATCGGACGTATGTCAGTGCTTCAGTTGTTACGTAAAACACAGCTCTTGGGAACAAGATGATGACGCAATCAAAGAACACTACAAATGGTCACCGAATTGTACATACATCAAGATGGTCGGGGCACCGCCTCATAGACAGACAGGGTTCATGTTCGGATCAAGTGCGACCTTAGGCGGTTTCGGGACAGGATCCGATAATTTTGTGAGAACATTGGATCCAAAACACTTTCAAAACTGGAGAGATAGCAGAGACGAACCCATGTGAACATATATATATAGCGTTATATTGTAAATTGTATTGCATTGTAAATTTGTAAGAGATGTATTTATATGTTTACAATAAAACATGTCAAACTTGAAACAGTACTTTTCTACGTTTTAACCCCAAGCCACTAGCGAGGTCATGAAAAATTTAATTGACAATACGGGGACGAGGTCATTCCTGAGCATCTCAAGTGGGTGTTGGCTACTTGTATCGATTCCTGATCATTGCCTTCAATTCTATTTTGAGAGTGTTAGGATAGAAATGATTACAAAACAAAAGTATATTTTACGCATTTATTTATCAACGACATAGTGGTTAATTACACATTATAAATGTCTTCTTCTAAGCATTCTGTTCATTTTAGACACCATCAGGTGGTCGTTGAACTTCTTCTGGTGTGGGTTGAATTCTTTGATAATGTCTTGCATGGTTTTACCTCGAGATCTCGCCATCACATAGTATGCGCAGTATAGTCCGCATACGTTAGAACTAGATTGTTGAAGCTGTTTATTGTTCATTAGGTAGGGTTTATTGAGTACCTCTTCAAATCCAACGCCATAACTTCTAGGGTCGTTTCCTACTGAGTCGAAAAATTCGTACGGTCCGTGTTTGGGAAAATAAAATGTTACCCAGTGTTTCCCTCTTTGATAACTGGTGGATGTGTTGGAAATGACGAACCTTCCTCTTCGTTTTTTAATTTGGTCCGCTGCGCAGACAGTCACGGGACATCCAGAAAGAATACGAGTCAATTGATCACTGTTCATCGTCGCTTAATATTTTAATTTTGTCCAGTCTACCAACTGTCCGTTTTTTACTCTTGGTTTCTTACGAGCAGAGGTCTCGCCCTTATGCTCCTTTTTTAATCGTGCTAGATCTGACTTTGCCATTTCAACCGCTTGAGCCACTGGAGTGACCAATTTCACCACGGGTTTTTGCTGTTCCCGCATTTCTATTTCTTTTTGCCGTTCATCTGCCATTTCCTGTAGAAGGCGGTTTCTTCTACCACTACCGACGATATAACGCCCCATGTAATCAGGTTGAACGTAGCCCTCGCTCAAGTCTTTGAAGTGTTGATACCATGCGTCGTAGTCCGGGACATAAGGCACCCATTTTAGCAGTTTCTTGTCAAACACTTCTATCGAACCCATCTTTTTTTTTCTCCAAATATAGCGATGCTTTACCTTTCTTACGTTAATTTCATTCGTCATCAGATTCCTGGTCTTCTGTCAAGACATGGTCGGGCCAAACACTGGCGAATAAATCCTTTCTCAGTTTTACGGCTTGCTGGATGGATTCGTCGACAGTCATACCATGCTGTATTCTTAAAGTTTTAGCCGACTCTAGAATCTGCCGCTGAGTATGATCCTTTTGCAGCTGGTGATAATCCATTAGAAACATCGCGTAATCGCGTCTTAGTCTTTTCCTGAGGGCGGGTAAGTCCTCGTTTGCTGCGCGATGATAAGCGACCTCAGGAGCAGTCCCTTCTTCGATGTAGCTATTAACCTTGTCTTGAAAGCGCTCTGCATTCGATTGCCTTAGAGGTTCCTTAAACCTTCTCTCCCATATTTCTAGACATAGGCGGTCTTCTTCCAGATCATCTTTGGCACGTTTACCCGGAGGTCCAAATAAGGGGTAATGCGTGTCGTTTACTCCACTTATCGATTCCATGTCATCGTCACTGTCTTCATCATTTATATCGGACTCATCGGATACCTCCAATTTCCGCTTTCTTTCTACCGGAAATATGTCACTTCGTAAACGCTCTTGTTCGGGCGTGCTCGATTTTAGGTCGACTATCAGGTACCCGTAAGGCTGACTCGTAGCCTGTTCGAATCGTTTCATAAACACGGAATTGGATGCCGGATAAATTCTTCTCGCCAACGTCGCCACTTATTGTCTGTCGATTGGATTATTGAAAAGGACGAGGTATTGCGTGTTCAAAGCGATGTCTCTGCAGGCTTTTCCTTGTGGAAAAAGATTTTGTGTGAGATATACGACAGACAAGTTTCTGTGATGGCTTCCTTTGGTAAAGAGGTCCGCAATTCTTTGATCGCATTTAGCCTCTGTCATCAAATCGTCCAAAACCAGTACGTTCCTTTTGCGGGTATCGACATACTCGGAGTTAGTCAGGCTGTCCGGTATACCGTGTACAAACTCTATCTTGGGAAGTTTGCGTTGCAAGTCGTCGTACAGTCTTTGCCATTGACCAAAACACCAAACGATACGTTCAGGTGGAGGGTATATGAGGTCGGATAGGAGTAACTTTCTAGTCCATTCCGTTTTACCGCTACCACTAGGACCAGTCACCACCATAGAAAACGGGTGTTGAAAGGTAATGTTGTTGTTAGTCATGTCTGATTGCGGTTCTATCCCACTGCCGTGCTTATTGCGTTGGTGCCGTAACAAAGCATCACGTCTGGAGAACACGAGGTTACAGTCTGAGCATCGATTCATTTTTGTTTGCCAAGAGTTTACAGTTGGGTCATTCTTACAAACTTTTCACATTTTTTACAAACACCTACACCTACACCACCACAGCCACCACCATCACCGCCACAGCCACCACCACCACCACAGCCACCACCACCACCACCACAGCCACCACCACCACCACCACAACTACCACCACAGCCACCAACACCAATGTCAAGTCCACTTCGTTTCAATTTGTTGGATAATGCTACTGGTCCCAAATATTCGATTCGCGAAATTCGCTTTCATTTCTGCGTCTTCATTAATTTCTTACTGGTTTAATCTTGGAAAAGAACTTAGTCTCTGGGATCTGTGTCTCAATAAATTTCTTCCTGGCTATGCTTGAAAATAACTTAGTTTTGAGGGGGGTTTTTTGACGGTTCGTTTCGGAGGGATCTTTTTTGGAAGCATCTTGTAGGAGGGTTCTTTCCGGGAATCTTTTCAAGGGTTGTTCTATGAAAATAAATTAGTCTCTAGATTGTAAAAATATGGCACGAATAGGGCTCGAACCTATGACCTCCTGCTTATGAGACAGGTGCTCTACCAACTGAGCTAAAGTGCCTGGATATACTTTGTATGTATTACAATTATTTTAAACTTATAGGCTTTTCTTTCTCGAGTTGTTGGAAGCCCTGAAAAGGGCTGTTTTGATATTTTTGCTTTAACTATCTTCGATTTATTTCGACTTTCTTTCGAATGGACTTGAATGGCTGCTTAGTTGATATATTAACAACCACTGAATCAAATGGGTTAATGACATGTCCGAATTCGCTTCTTGGGTGAATCTTTCTAAAATTAATCCATTCTTTTCCCCGCTACCCGTCTTCCGCATCTCGACTTGCTTTTTCGATAGCTCGATTCACGCCGGGCAAGATTTTCTCTAGAGTCCTCCACTGTCTCAAGTTCAAAGGAATACCGCGAATGGTAGCCGTTCGGTTTAAGAAGAGACG
Source organism: Lucinisca nassula (assembly GCA_963580285.1). Classification (NCBI taxonomy): domain Eukaryota; kingdom Metazoa; phylum Mollusca; class Bivalvia; order Lucinida; family Lucinidae; genus Lucinisca; species Lucinisca nassula. The sequence goes on along the minus strand of OY757025.1, from coordinate 116,457,914 downwards.
AATGTCGAGAACGATGTCGTCGTCTCTGTTGCACACCGAGATTATGACATTGTCCGTTAGATAAAATTGTTCCAAATACGAGCAAGCCGTTTGGTTAGCTTCCATTTTGACATGGTAATCCAAGGGAGGGTCTTGACTCCAGTCGATACTAGCCAAGACAAATATAGGAGAGGAAAGCGTGATAACGATAATACCAATAACGCCTGTCCATTTGACAGCTCTTATAGGACGCCTCAGCTGTTCTTGTTGGACTTTATAAGTTTGTTCTTGATTGCTTGTCATGCTCGACAAGTTCCTCTTTCCAACAGTAGATAAACCGGTTTCGCCTTCTCTAGCTTCGAATCGCAACTTGTAATTGGGTATCAGAGGTTTGGCTATGTATTCGTGACAGAGGCACAACAAAGTCAGAATCATAATGAAACGTCAACTCGTCTTCTTACGTCCCATACTTCTTTCTGATTGGTTTTTATTTTTAGAACTCAAATAGCTTTTGAAAGTCACGTTTGATTATAGATTATACGTTCTATTGGAAAGGTCAACTATTAACACTACCTACAATAATTACACGTATTCTTTTTACTTTCTCCAACCAGTCTTCTACAGTCACACGGTGTACTTTTCTCAAATGAGAAACAATATACAACACATTCTTTCTATGACATATAGGACATTCATATACGTATCTGTGAGGCATATTTTCGCAACAGATACATAATGCATTGTTCATTTTGTCTTTTTACGCATTCAAAGCTCCTCCTCCATCTCAAAGATCCCCACTGACTGTTTACAGCATAAGTATTATAGGTCGGTTATTAATAGTAACCAATCAAAATATGTCGTAGCCATATTAAAACATAGGCCTTTATCCATTAGAAGTTATTGTCTGTTAGGAGAGCTTTGATCGGGTATGTCGTTTTAAGCTTTTTATTAGGGTTTGAAGCAGTTTGTTTGCGTTGAGCATGTGTATGTATGTATGTATGTATGTATGAGTGTGTGTGTATGTATGTAGGTGCGTTCATGTGTGTATGTGCGGATGTATGTGAGTATGTGTGTATGTATGTATATATGTATGTGCGTATGTATGTGCATGTGTATGTATGTGTATGTATGCGCGTATGTATGTGTGTGTATGTATGTATGTAAAAATGTATGTGCGTATGTATGTATGTATATATGTATGTGCGTATGTATGTACGTGTGCGTGTTATTGCGTGCATGTGAGTATTATTGTGTGTGTATGTGTGTGTACGTGTGTATGCGCGTGTGTATAAGAGAATGTGTGTATGTATGTATGTATGTATGTATGTATGTATGTATGTATGTATGTATGTATGTATGAGCGTATGTATGTACCTGTGCGTGTGTTATTTCGTGCATGTGAGTATTATTGTGTGTGTACGTGTGTGTACGTGTGTATGTGCGTGTGTATAAGAGAATGTGCGTATATGTGTGTATGTGCGTGGTTGTGTCTATGGACGGATGGCTGGATGGATGTGCGATTGTAATGTGTATTAAGCCCTTCAATGATAAGCTCCGGCAATTCGTAGGACCGAGCAATGTTTGTAATATTGCGAGTATTAGCTTTTACTAAAACCTTGGGTCTACGCTAAGCACACATCAATCTGAGTAGTCGAAGGATTGGAAAGTCAAATGACAAAGCTATTCGTGTATAAGTATGCCAGTAAATACGGAAATTTGTATAATAGTTTCATACATTAGCAAAACTACAATCTTTTACTATGAAAACCACTCGTACAAGGAAAATCAGTAGGACACATGCATATGCGTTCTTGTAGTGAAAACAAACAGAAATAGATGTACTGTATCATCTGAGGGAAGTCAAAATAATGTGAACCCAGAAAACTTGTTTATTTTGTATGCGAATAGGGTGTGATTAGATTACGGAAGTGTTCCGGTCAATCCCGGTTTTTAATCATTATAACAAATAACAATGATGGCCAGTCAATAGAATATAGCATCCAGTCAGTAATGATCTTTTCTTTAATGCTTCTGGAGCAAAAAGTAAACGCTAGGCAGTCTACGTCAAGAGGCGTGGACAATATAGACAATGACATGCTAATAGAAAATAACATTCAACTTGTCAAGACCTTTTGTAAACTGGTTGCTTACAGTTCAGGCTGAGCGCATCTGAGCCGCAGTCTATGATTTTGAGCAAAATATGGGGTTAACATTAGACCAAAGAGAGATAATCTGAACAGCCGAGGGAGATAATTTCATCGCGTAGATCTCTTTGAGACGAGTCCAAACACGATCACCTTCGGATAAAAACAAAGGCCTATTGGTTTTCGCAAACATGGTAGATTCGGATCAGACGCCACACAACATCTGATCAGTGTGTAAACTATTCGCTTACAGTTCAGGGTATAGTCTTCTCTAACTTGATTTATGTCAAGAAACATCACTTAGGTGAATGAACCTTAAAGCGCTAATCACCACTAGCAGATGACATTTTTCTTTGTTTGGGTTCAGCAGTCCTGATAAGGGCAGGTGATTCGCGTTCAACATGAACCCTTGAGTGAGTGAGTGTTTGAGTCCCACCAACAAAGATGCACCCTGGAAATTAAGACGATTTTCCGTGTTAAGCGGACTGGCCGAGGTCATCCAGGTATGTTCGTTTTCAAATTTTAGTACCCCTTCTGATCCTCAATTTTGTGATGAGACCGCGTTTATACGAGGGCTGATCATCTTATATTGCCGCTAAAGTATTACCTTTATAGGTTTTTTCGGTGGCCGGCCCAATACTCGTATCGATAAAAAGTCAATATACCTTAATGAAAGCGCTCATCACCACTGGCAGATGACATTTTTTCTTTATTTGGGTTCAGCAGTCCAGCTAATGGCAGGTGTTTCCGTGTTAAGCGGACTGGCCGAGGTCATCCAGGTATGTTCGTTTTCAAATTTTAGTACCCCTTCTGATCCTTAGTTTTGTGATGAGACCGCGTTTATACGCGGGCTGATCGGTCATATATTGTCGCTAAAGTTTTACTTTTATAGGTTTTTTCGTTCGCCGGCCCAACTAGTCGTATCGATAAAAAGCCAATGTACCGCGAATGAACCTTCAAGCGCTAACCACTCTTTTGTTTTCTATTTTTTCTTTGTTTGGGTTCAGCAGTCCTGCTAAGGGCAGGTGTTTCCGTGTTAAGCGGACTGGCGCATTTCAGGCTAAAATCCATTATCAGATGATATTTTCGCGAGTTGGTTTTGAAAGACAAATACACCTATTCAAACATGTTTACGAACAAAAATATAGAAAAAAATCTGATAAAAATGATCTATAGCTCAAATAACGACACAGTCCTTGTCACATTTTTGTATAAAGGAGAGAGAGAGAGAGAGAGAGAGAGAGAGAGAGAGAGAGAGAGAGAGAGAGAGAGATGCATGCATCTTTTTAGCCCCCCGCCCCTCGGGGCTTGAAGAAATAGATGCTTCCACGAATCGCGCACTGGAAAACCGCTTAGCCCAGGTAAAGCGGTGCGAATCGGCCCGTCCATAAACCAGGGCTTGTCGTTTCACCTCGACCTTTTGTTTAGTGCCTTCACCGAACAATAGAAACGGATTTTTATTCCGAGGTCACGGAGCAGCTGGGTTGACCTTTTGTTTAGTGCCTTCACCGAACAATAGAGACGTGGCAAAGGTCATCCAAAATGGCCGATGCGCCGTGAGGTCGTCCCCGCGCATGCGCAGTCCGTGGCGCCAAAGTTATTCCGAGGTCATCCAATATGGCTGCCGCGCCGACGCGCCGTGACGTCATCCCCGCGCATGCGCAGTCCATGAGGCCAAAGCGCTGCCTATACTACTTCCTCACTCTGGAGTGTTAGCTCTGGATCTTGCATTATAGGACTTAGTGGCGTATTCATGCAAGTGGAATCAGTGGGTTTGATGCTAACTGGAGTTTTAAGAAGTGACAGTGACTCATTTGACGTATCGTGTTCGGCTAGTTCAGTTGGTTCCTCGGCCGTTACCTCAGTTTGACATTTGTTGACTGGCTTGGTCTTTTTAGGGGAAGATTGTAGTAAAGGCGAGGATTTATTGCGTTTCCTACCCTTGCTTCTATGGCCCCGCATACTAAGTGTTATACTATACTATATGTTATGTCATCCAACACCTAAGAGTCAATACGGTAATTTGTTTTCCCGCCTTTCAGTCATTATCGTCCACCGAAGAATCATCAAAATAAATAATATGCGATAATGTCAGAAACTCAAAAATATCATCTTCTGGTAGTCCAATTAATAATTGTCACTTACATATTGATTTCAATATCCTTTGTTCCTGATTTCCATTTAAAATTTCACATTTTTATCACATCACAATTCGTTTGTTTTGAACTGACAATCACGTGACCACCCTTGTCAATACTGACCACCCTTGTCAATACTCATGCCTATTTTCGACCTTGTCATCACTGCTGCCCCTTCAGTTTTGAACGGATCTTCATGAAACTAACAAACAAGAAAGTCAGGCAGAAAGCTTGGTGGAGTTTGAAAACTCTTGTTTTTGAACTTGTCATCACCATAGCCACTTCAGTTTAGATCGGATCTTCTTAGCAAGTGAGGAATAAAAGCTTGAATGAGTTTGAAAACCGGTGAGGTCAGCCTGTTTATCATAGAGTTACATTCTACTTGATTTGCAGAAAATGCTTACCCTGTCATCACCATGTCCTCCCATAAAGCCTTCAGGAAAGGTTGGCACTTCCTTAAACTTGAATTTGTTAGCTCAGGTGAGCGATACAGGACCAAGCTAGCTTGGTCTACTTGTTGACCTTGTCATCATCGTAGCCCCCTCAGTTTCGATCGGATCTTTCTGAAACTTATTACATGTATGTAAGTTGGCTGGGAATAAAACCTCGGATGAGTTGAAAACAGGCCAAGTCGGCCCATTTATCATAGAGTAACGTCGACCCCTGCCCATCGGGGCTTGAAGAAATAGATGGGCTGCATGATGCTTCCAGGCAGAGCTGAATCCGACCCGCACACGAGTACTAGTAAACCGCTTAGAGGATCTAAGCCTGCCCAGGCAAAACGGTGCGAGAGTCGGACCTCCATGCTTATAAACCCTATTGGTTTCATTGGGCGACAGGGCTTGAGATGTCATTTCATCTCAATGTCCGGTAAAAGTCCCACAAAATTGACAGCAACGTCTCCAAAATGACCTTTACAGTGTTGCCGGGGATGTTAAACCTCAAATCAGTCAAACAAACATAGAGTAACGTCCCTTTGATTGCTGAAAATGCCAAATTTTGAACTTGTCATCACCGTAACCCCTTCAGTTCTGATCGGATCTTTCTGAAATTTATATGTAAGGTGGCTGGGAATAAAACATCGGATGAGTTCGAATACAGGCCAAGTCGGCACATTTATCATAAAGTTACGTGCCTTTGATTGCTGGAAATGCCGATTTTTTACCTTATCATCAATGTAGCCCCTTCAGTTTTGATCAGAACTTTCTGAAACTTATGGCTGGGGATAAAAACTTAGATGAGTTCCAAAACATGCCAAGTCGGCCCATTTTTAGCTCACCTGAGCCGAAGGCTCATGTGAGGTATTAGTATACCACGAGCCGGCGTCCGTCGTCCGTCGTCGTCGTCGTCCGTCGTCCACACTTTCAAAGAAGTATATCTCCGGAACCAGTGGGCCAATCTTGATCAAATTTCATGTGAAGCATTATCAGGTAGGGGGAAAGGCTGCATACTGTTTTCGGGCAGATCGGATTGGAACTCTGGTTGCCATGGCAACAAATAGCTCCCATAGACTTAACATAGGAAAAAGTTTGTCATCACTCTAGCTCCGTCAATTTTTTTCTGATTGTCTTCATTCTTGCAGATAACGAGGACAGGCATGAAATCTCGATCAAGTTCGATTTTGGGCTGAATCGGATTATTCACTCAGGAGTAACGTGCCCTTGAGCGTTGAAAAAATTGCCTATTGACTTAACATGGGGAGAATGTTGTCATCACCGTAGCTGCTTCAATTATTTTCAGATTGGCTTTATTCTTGCAGATAACCAGCACAGCCATGAAATCTCGGTCAAGTTCGATGACTGGCAGAATCGGATCATTCACTTAGGAGTTACCTGCCCTTGTGTGTTTTTGCATTAGGGTTAATGGGAATTAGGAAAAAGCTTGTCATCACTCTAGCTCCGTCAATTTTTTTCTGATCGACTTCATTCTTGCAGATAACGAGGACAGGCATGAAATCTCGATCAAGTTCGATTTTGGGCTGAATCGGATTATTCACTCAGGAGTTACGTGCCCTTGAGCGTTGAAAAAATTGCCTATTGACTTAACATGGGGAGAATGTTGTCATCACCGTAGCTGCTTCAATTATTTTCAGATTGGCTTTATTCTTGCAGATAACCAGCACAGCCATGAAATCTGGGTCAAGTTCTATAACTGGCAGAATCGGATCATTCACTTAGGAGTTACCTGCCCTTGTGTATTTTTGCATTAGGGTTAATGGGAATTTCAAAAATGTATATCTTAAAGACTACTTGGCCAACTTTGATCAAATTTCATGTGTCGCATTATTGGGCAAGTGGAAAGGCATCATTAGGTTTTCAGGCAGATCTGAGTGGAACTCTGGTTGCCATGGCAACATCTAGCTCCCATAGGCTTCACATAGGAAAAAGCTTGTCATCACTCTAGCTCCGTCAATTTTTAGCTCACCTGGGCCGAAGGCTCCAGGGGGGGCTTATAGTATAGTGGGTCCTCCGTCGTCCGTCGTCCGTTCGTCGTCCGTCCACACTTTTGAGCAGCTATATCTCTGTATCCTGCAGGCTGATCTCAATCATTTCTCACCTGTAGCATGCCTATGGTGAGGCATTGATGACATAAACTTTTTTTTGAAATCGCTCTAAAACTTTGGTTCCTATGGCAACCACAAGGTCCCATAGACTTACTATGGGAAAATGCTTGTCATCACCGTAGCGCCTTCAGTTTTGATCGGATCTTTCTGAAACTTATATGTAAGGTGACTGGGGATAAAAACTCGGATGAGTTCGAAAACCGGCCAAGTCGGCCCATTTATCATAGAGTTACGTCCCTTTGATTGCTGAAAATGCCCATTTTCGACCTTGTCATCACCGTAGCCCCTTCAGTTTTGATCGGATCTTTCTGAAACTTATATGTAATGTGGCTGGGGATAAAACCTCGGATGAGTTCGAAAACCGGCCAAGTCCGCCGATTTATCATAGAGTTACGTCCCTTTGATTGCTGAAAATGCCGATTTTTGGACCTTGTCATCACCGTAGCCCCTTCAGTTTTGATCGGATCTTTCTGAAACTTATATGTAAGGTGGCTGTGGATAAAATCTCGGATGAGTTCGAAAACCGACCAAGTCGGCCCTTTTATCGTAGAGTAACGTCCCTTTGATTGCTGAAAATGCTGATTTTTGACCTTGTCATCACTGTAGCCCTTTCAGTTTTGATCGAATCTTTCTGAAACTTGTATGTAAAGTGGCTGGGGATAAAATCTTGGATGAGTTCGAAAACCAGCCAAGTTGGTCCATTTATCACAGAGTAATGTCCCTTTGATTGCTGAAAATGCCGATTTTTGACCTTGTCATCACCGTAGCCCTTTCAGTTTTGATCGGATCTTTCTGAAACTTATATGCAAGGTGGCTGGGGATAAAGCCTCGGATGAGTTCGCATACCGGCAAAGGTGGCCTATTTATCATAGAGTTAGGTCCCTTTGATTGCTGAAAATGTTGATTTTTGACCTTGTCCACACTGTAGCCCCTTCAGTTTTGATCGGATCTTTCTGAAACTTATATGTAAAGTGGCTGGGGATAAAACCTCGGATGAGTTCGAAAACCGGCCAAGTTGCCCCATTAACTATATAGTTATGTCCCTTTGATTGCTGAAAATGTCGATTTTTTACCTTGTCATCACCGTAGCCCCTTCAGTTTTGATCGAATCTTTCTGAAACCTATATGTAAGGTGACTGGAGATAAAACCTAGGATGAGTTCGAAAACAGGCCGAGTCGGCCCATTTATCCTAGAGTTCTGTCCCTTTGATGGCTGAAAATGTTGATTTTTGACCTTGTCATTACTGTAGCCCCTTCAGTTTTGATCGGATTTTTCTGAAACTTATATGTAAGGTGGCTGGGGATGAAACCTCGGATGATTTCGAAAACTGGCCAAGTCGGCTCATTTTTTTTTTAGAGTAACATCCCTTTGATTGCTAAAAATGCCAAATTTTTACCTTGTCATCACCGTAGCCCCTTCAGTTTTGATCGGATCTTTCTGAAACTTATATGTGAGGTGGCTGGGAAGAAAATCTTGGATGATTTTGAATACTGGCCAAGTCTGATCGGATCTTTCTGAAACTTACATGTAAGGTGGCTGGGAATAAAACCTCAGGTGAGTTCGAATACCGGCCAAGTCGGCACATTTATCATAGAGTGACGTGCCTTTGATTGCTGAAAATGCCTATTTTCGACATTGTTATCACTGCTGCCCCTTTAGTTTTGAACGGATCTTCATGAAACTTACAAACAAGGAAGTCAGGCAGAAAGCTTGGAGGAGTTTGAAAACTTGCAGGTAACGAGGACAGACATAAAATCTCGGTTAAGTTAGATTTTGGGCCGAATCGGATTATTTGCCTTGGATTTACCTGCCCTTGAGCATAAAAAAATACGTTGTGACCACGATAGCAGCTTTATTTTTATTCAGATCAGCTTCAAACTTGCAGGTAACGTGGACAGGCATAAAATCTCAGTTAAGTTCGAATCGGAATATTGACCTCGGAGTTACATGACCTTGAGCGACAAAAAATTTGCCCATAGACTTTACATAGGGAATATGTTGTGACTACGATAGCGACTTGAATTTTTTTCAGATCAGCTTCAAACTTGCAGGTAACGAGGACAGTCATAAAATCTCGGTTAAGTTCGATTTTGGGCCGAATCGGATTATTTGCCTTGGAGTTACCTGCCCTTGAGCATAAAAAATACGTTGTGACCACGATAGCAACTTTATTTTTATTCATATCAGCTTCAAACTTGCAGGTAACGAGGACAGGCATAAAATCTCGGTTAAGTTCAATTTTGGGCCGAATCGGAATATTGACCTCGGAGTTACGTGACCTTGAGCGACAAAAAATTTGCCCATAGACTTAATTAGGGAAAATGTTGCGACTACGATAGCGACTTGAATTTTTTTCAGATCAGCTTCAAACTTGCAGGTAACGAGGACAGACATAAAATCTCAGTTAAGTTCGATTTTGGGCCGAATCGGAATATTTGCCTTGGAGTTACCTGCCCTTGAGCATAAAAAAATACGTTGTGACCACGATAGCAACTTTATTTTTATTCATATCAGCTTCAAACTTGCAGGTAACGAGGACAGGCATAAAATCTCGGTTAAGTTCGATTTTGGGCCGAATCGGAATATTGACCTCGGAGTTACGTGACCAGACAAAAAAATTTGCCCATAGACTTAACGTAGGGAAAATGTTGTGACAGAAATAGCGACTTGAATTTTTAGCTCACCTAAGCCAAAGGCTCCAGTGAGCTGATAGTATACCAAGGCTCCGGAGTCCGTCGTCTGTCGTCCGTCCATCCGTCATCCACACTTTCAATGAAGCATATCTCAGAAGGCAGTCGACCAATCTTGTTTAAATTTTATGTGTAGCACCATTGGGCAAGGGGAAAGGCTGCATTAGGTTTTGGAGCTAGTCTGGTTCATTTGTTCCTTCATTCTTCTTTCTCTCCATATAGAGATAATAGACCAATGTTAAATTTTTAATCAAAGATTTCTCAGGAACTATAAAAGCTAGAAGCATCAAATTTGGTATTCAATAGAATAATGATGACTTATTTTGTGTAAGAGACATTGGGCTTTCTCAGCTTATTTGTTCATCTGTTCTTTCATTCTTCTTTCTCTCCATTTTGACCAATGTTAAATTTTCGTCAAAGATTTCTCAGGAACTATAGAAGCTAGAAGTCTCAAACTTGGAATGCAATGCAATAATGATGACTTATATCCTGTAAGGGTCAATGGGCTGGATTCTATTTGCAGATTTAGTAGTCAAGTCTGTGAATTGTTAAAACTTAAGTTCCTCAGGTGAGCGGTTTAGGCTCATTGAGCCTCTTGTTGACCTTGTCATCAACGAGCCCCTTCAGTTTTGATCGGATCTTCCTGAAACTTACATACAAATAAGTTGGGGTAAAAAGCTTGGATAAGTTCAAAAATTAGCAATCTCGGTTATGAGTTAGGTCCACTACTTTGCTGAAAATGCTTAGTTTTGACCTTGTCATCACCGTAGACCCTTCAGTTTTGATCAGATCTTCTTGAAACTTAAAAACAAGTAAGTCAGGAATAAAAGCTTGGATGATTTCGAAAACTGACGAGTTGGCTTATCTATCATAGAATTACATCCCCTTTACTGCTGAAAATGCCTATTTTTGACCTTGTGATCACCATAGCCCCCTTCAGTTTTCATGGGATCATCTTGAAACTTATATGTTTTTGTTTTTGTTTGATTTGAGGTTTAACGTCCCCGTCAACACTGTAAAGGTCATTTTGGAGACGTTGCTTCCAATTTTGTGGGACTTTTACCCGACTTTGAGATGAAGTGACATCTCAAGCCCTGTCGCCCAATGAAACCAAGAGGGTTTATTAGCATGGACGGTCCACCTCGCACCGCGGTTCCTGGACAGGCTTAGATCCTCTAAGCGGTTTACCAGTACTAGTGTGCGGGCCGGATTCAGCTCTGCGTGGAAGCATCGTGCAGCCCATTTATTTCTTCAAGCCCCTATGGGCGGGGGCGAGAAACTTATATGTAAGTAAGGGATAAAACCTCGGCAGAATTAAAAAAAAAAAAAATGGTGAGGTCAGCCTATATTTCAGAGAGTTTTGTCTCCCTTAATTACAGAAAATACCTATTTTTGACAGCTCCTTCAATTTTATTGGATCTTCTTGAAACTTGCATGTTAGTAAGTCAGGGATAAAATGGATGAGTTCGTAAACTGATGAGGTCAGCCTATTTATCATAGAGTTACATCCCTTGGATTGCAGAAAATGCCTTTTTTTACCTTAACTCATTCAGTTTTCATTGGATCTTCTTGAAAGTTATATGTTAGTAAGTTACAGATAAAAGCTCAGACAAGTTTGAAAACTAGCAATTCCAGTTAATTAGTCATGGAGTTATGTCCCCAGCTTGGCTGAAAATGCCTATTTTCGACCTTGTCATCACTGCTGCCCCGTCAGTTTTGATCGGATCTTCATGACACTTGTAAACAAGTAAGTCAGGCAGAAAAGCTTGGAGGAGTTTGAAAACTTGTGAGGTTTGCCTATTTATCATACAGTAACATCCCTTTGATTGCAGCAGTTAATTGCTTACATATCTTTGACCTTGTCATCACCATAGTCCCTTCAGTTTATATCGGATCTTCTTGAAAGTTACATATATGCAAGTCAGAAATAAAAGCTTGAATGAGTTTGAAAACCGGTGAGGTCAACTGATTTATCATAGAGTTACATTCTACTTGATTGCAGAAAATGCTTATGGTGTCATCCCCTTGTCCTCGCATAAATCATCAGTAATGGTTGGCACTTCCTGAAACTTTGAATCTGTTAGCTCAGGTGAGCGATACAGGACCATCTTGATCCTCTTGTGTTTTTTTCAGGATGGATTTTAAAATTACCTTGCATAAATGTTAACCATCATGAGACGATGTGTTGTGCACAAAATCCAGGTCCATACCTCCAAGGTCAAGGTCATATTTAGAGGTCAAAGGTAAAAAAAGGTCCAAAAACACAATCAATAACTTGCTTATTTCTGGATGGACTTTTAATTTACTTGGCAGAAATGTTAACCATCAAGAGACAATGTGTCACATGCAAAACCAAGATCTGTACCTCCAAGGTCACGGTCATACTTAGAGGTCAAGGTTGTACTTAAGGTCAAAGGTTAAAAAAAGTGTTCAAAACTTAAACATGGTCAATAACTTTCTTTACTTTTTGGATGGATTTTGAAATTACATGTACCTTGCAGAAATGTTAACCATCATGAGACAATCTGTTTCACTTAAAACACACATCTGTACCTTCAAGGTCAAGATTGTACTTAGAGGTCAAAGGTTAAAAAAAGGGTATGAATCTTAAACACAGACAATTACTTTCTTACTTCTGGATGGATTTTGAAATTACTTGGCAGAAATGTTAACCATCATGAGACGAGGTGTCGTGCACAAGAGCCAGGTTGGTACCTCCAAGGTCAAACTTAGAGGTCAAAGGTAAAGAAAAATGTTTTTTCTTGTGTCTGTTATTCTGAATGGACTTGGAAATTACTTTGTAGAAATGTTAACCATCATTAGTCGATGTGTCATTCGCAAGACATAGGTTGGTACCTCCAAGGTAAACCGGCCCTGATAGCTCAGTTGGTAGAGTGTCCGCTCTGGGGAACGGGAGGTCACGGGTTCGATCCCGGGCCGCGACATTCCAAAGTCGTTAAGAATGGTACTAGCTGCTCCTCGCTTGGCACTCAGATTTACGGGGTTGAGCTAGGACTGGTCGACCCAGTGTCAGGATAATGTGACTGGGTGTGGTATCATGTAATGTGTCTGGGACATGATACTTCAGTGAGGCAGCACTATAAAAGTGAGCATTGAGCTCCCTGTCGTTACCAGACACCGTCGTGATATGACTGAAAAATTGTTGAAAGCGACGTTAACCCCGAATTCACACACACACACACATCTAAGGTAAAGGTCATATTTAGAGGTCAAAGGTAAAGTAAAGTGTTTTTTTTTTCTTGTGTCTGCTCAATATCTTTGTTGTTACTGGATTAATTTGGAAACTTCTTGACAAAATGTTAACCATCATGACTTAATTTGTTTCACGTAAGACCCAAGTCCGTACCATACCTGTAAGGTCAAGGTCATACTTAGTGGTCGAAGGTCAAATACTAACATCAACATGTTTTCAGGCGGGGGCATCCATGTCCTACGGAGGCTTTTCTAGTTTTCTAAAAATCACTAATGATTTTCTGATCCACAGGTGACTGATATAGGGCCATCTTGACCCTCTTGTTAGGTTGATTGTTAGCTCACCTGAAGTGAAGCATGAGGTCAGCTTATGCCATGGGCTGTTGTCGGGCATCTGTCCATCGTAAGTAGGGCTGGCTAATCGGAGCTGAAAAAATCATTGCGATCGATAATCGATTAGTAATCGCTACAGTTTTCGTCATTATTTTACCTGTCTGGCTTTCTGTCTGAGCATGACTCTTACCATATGTTGCACTTTACCATATGTATATTTGAACAGACAGGCCTGAGCAAACAGTGTAGGGGTCTGCACTGTTTGCCACTCATCCAGCTATATTAGGCATAACTTTGGGTAGTAAATTGTACCTATCAAGTAATCGATTAAAAGCAAATCAGATATGATAATCATTTTTGTGGAATTTATCGATCAATTAATTGATTATACGATTAATCGTGTCAGCCTTAATCGTAAGCTCTTCTCATTTTTTACATCTATAGAACCAGTCAAATTAAGCTGATACTTTGTGGGAGGCATTTCGGAGACATTGAAATTTAGAACTGCTAAAATCCTTGCATTCTAATATCCATGATGGCTGCCATGGCATTCATCTTGAAATTCTTAAAATCAAATCTCCTCCCAATCCGGTATTCTGACTGAGCTGAAACTTGATGGTGGGCATCTGGGCAACATGAAGATTCAGAATTGGTGAAAGTATTCTCTTCCAATATCCAAGATGGCTGCCTTGGTGGCCATCTTAAGATTTGTTCAAACATCTCCTGAAATGAGTCCGACTGAGCTGGTACTTGACAGGAAGCATCGGGTGACATGGAGATAATGAAGGGCTAAAATCATTTGAGCCCCGCCAAGCGAATTTGGGTCTTCGAGCATTCCGTCATGACAAATTTTAACTGCGCATGCCCAGCCATTCAGAGGGGCCAGGGATATGGCTTTCTGTCTGAAGGTTCCTCTTGATTCACTGCTTGTATTAGCGAGCAGCGAAGGTTCTGGCGAGACTGCGCGGATGCGCAGGCTCGCCTGAACCTTCGCTGCTCGCATAGGCGATAAGTACCAAAATCGCTTGACGCGGCCCATTTTGTTCTGATATCAAAAAGTTCACTCTTGTGTCAAATTGTAGGAAGCTAAAGAAAGGATACATTTTGCTATGCATTTTTTATTTCTGAAGCAAAAATAAGGAAACACTTTTAAAAATATTTCACTGTTAAAACAGAAACACTGCATTAAACTATCTTAAACATAAATATAATTTGCAATGTCACATATCTTAAATATAAATACAATTCGCAATGACGTAAAACAATGTATAATTCTATAAATGCTTTGATCTTAGAATCAAGGGTAACAAATGTCACAGCAGATGTCAGAACCATTTGTAGGCAGCCATTTGGCATTAATAAGGTTTTGTTTTGAGTTTATGGCCCATTCAACACTTTAAAGGTCATACTGAGCCAGTCGGTTTACCAACAAACCTATTTATAGACTGCAATTCCTTCCTTCAAATACATCTTGGTAGATGATGCATAGCTTCTAGGATTATAACTAATCGATGACAACTGTGTCAGGGAGTCGACTCTTCGAGCATTAGACTTTCACCCCAGCGACCCAGGTTTGAAGCCTACAAATGGTGGGGATTTTTTTCAGCTACGCTTCATTCCTTTGTTACGACTTTTATGTAGTAAGATGGGGGCTAGTCTGAGATGGACTATTTTACACCGAAAATGGCTTCGAGTCATCATAAATGACTTTCTTGAAGTGGGGGAGTGTCGAGGACTGCAATTCCTCCCTTAAGGGGAATGGGAACACCTTCAGGGGAGGCAACTCCTGCAAAAAGATTTTTGTCTTCCATGTCAATACGGGTCAGCTCTTAAAGGAAAGAATTTGCTCCTGTGGAGCAAATTCTTTCCTTTAAGAGTAGACCCCTTTTTCTGTGGGACTGAGCCTATAGAAAAGCGTACAGGACATCCCAAAAGTTGTCTCCCTTTAAAACCAGAAATTCAACTTCGGTGAAGTTGATGTCGCACCTGCTCCCCACCTGCCCCACACAAAAAAAATAAAAGTTTATTTAAGGCAGAAGAAATGAATATAGGGCTTTGAGAAGAATCCATAGCCTATATATGTGAGGTAAAAAACTGACTAAGTTCACAATGTGGAAAAAGTGATAAAAATTGATCCCAAGATAAAGTCAAAACCACATGCACATCCTCATACCATAGGTAAAAACACACACAAAGTTTTAAAATGATCAATATAAAACTGTAAGAGAAGTTGCGATGACAAGAGGTACCTATTGTATATCAACTAAAGCTTAAAATTGGCTAAGTTCACAATGTGCAAAAGTGAAAAAAAAATATTCTGAGAATTATGTCGAAATCACATGCACAACCTCATACCATGGCGAAAGCACACGTAGAGTTTCAAAATGATCGGTATAAAACTGCAAGAGGAGTTGCGATGACAAGAGGTACCTATCATATATCAATTGAAGGTTAAAAATGACTAAGTTCACAATGTGGAAAAAGTGAAAAAAAATGATCCGACGATAAAGTCCAAACCACATGCGCATCCTCATACCATAGCGAAAGCACACGCAAGGTTTCAAAATGATCGGTATAAAACTGCAAGAGGAGTTGCGATGACAAGAGGTACCTATCATATATCAATCGAAGGTTAAAAATGACTAAGTTCACAATGTGGAAAAAGTGACAAAAATTTATCCGAAGATAAAGTCCAAACCACATGCGCATCCTCATAGCATGGCAAAATCACACACAAAGTTTCAAAATAATCGGTATGAAACTGTAGGAGGAGTTGCGATGACAAGAGGTACCTATCGTATATCAAATGAAGCTTAAAAATGGCTAAGTTCATAATGTGCAAAAAGCGGAAAAAAATATTCTGAAAATTATGTCGAAACCACATGCACATCCTCATACCATGGTGAAAGCACATGCAAAGTTTCAAAATGATCGGTATAAAACTGCAAGAGGAGTTGCGATGACAAGAGGTACGTATCGCATACCTAAAAATGACTAAGTTCACAATATGGAAAAAGTGACAAAAATTGATTCGAAGATTAAGTCCAAACCACATGCGCATCCTCATACCATGGCGAAAGCACATGCAAAGTTTCCAAATGATCGGTCTAAAAGTGTAGGAGGAGTTGCGATGACAAGACATCCAGTGTAAAATGTTGACGGACGGACGGACGGACGGACGGACGAACGGACGGAAACTTGCACGCCTATGTCTTCCTGCTAAAGCAGGTGCGACAAAAATGGCAGAAAATGTGGTAGGTACTCATGTAAGATCCTCTATGACCTCGTTTGATTGATTGTTTTGGGGTTTAACAACACATCAACTCTTGTGGGTTATTTTGGGTCGTCTCAAAGAGAAAGGTAGAAAAGGGATAGAAAAGATAGTAGGGCAGATGAAAGTGATGGATGGAAAGGGGAGAAAAGGGAAAATGAACTGGTGTAGAAACAGAAACAATAACATTCTTGTCAGAGAAAATAAAGCTTAACCCATAAAATGCCAATCATGGCAATTGCTTTGATGTCTATCAAGTAATTCAAAATTAGTTTTTGCAAACAGTGTGGACCCAGATCAGACTGCTCCTGCACTAAGGTAAGTGGTTTTTGATGAAAAATACAGGGCAGCTCACAAGTAACTTTTGTCATGCCTTTCCAAATTATCAGTTAACATCGGCTTTCTATTTAAGCGATGTTAGTTGGTGAAGCAGAAATTCAGAAGTTCAAACGTCTATAGCTTTTGTTATTTCTGAATAAAACCCTGAAGTGTGGGCAAGCATTTTCTTAATTAAATCAAAAGAAACATTTTGGTATCAAAACTTCTCGACTTTGTTACAATTTATGGTTTAGACTCTTTTTTTCTCCAGCAAACTGTACGCGCATCCAATTCCACGCATGTGATAGTTGAGATTATCGCAGGGTGATGGTTAAAATTATCAAACTCGGGCATATGCAAGTTTTGTATGGGGAAGTCACGTGAGGTATAATAAAATAGATTAACACACTAGTAGAACAGAAACATACTTGAATAACAGATTGCAGCAAATAATTTACAAACAAACATAGCCTCATAAACATTCTTGGAACAACAGAAAGGGGACAGCACATGTGGGAATAAAAATAGCATAATTACACAAACACTATAACAACTTATCCTGTGGAGGTAGTGCTAATCTAGGTCGGGGCCCAGTTGTTCAAAGCACCATTACCTTACACGCATTAGTGGAGGAAATGTTAGCTCAACAAATTCATTAGTTGGGAAAAGGTTACATTCTGGCATGTTCAGTATCTCATACACTGGTATTTTTTTTTCTGAAAAAATGTGAGTAGCTTTCGCATTGCGAAAGCTACTCACATTTTTTCAGAAAAAAATTGTTGTTTATTAGCCATATTAAATTAAATATGTTTTTAAGATTACAACAATTAGTGACTTTGTTAGTTTTTGAACAAATGGGGCCCGGGTGTCTACTACAGAAGCAATGTGTTAATCATGTGCAATGTTTGCCATTTCTCTAGCACCTATTTGAGACATAACAGGTGAACAAAAATATAAACTGGTCGGTCAGAATTGTAGGGTATTTACAGTGTTTACATTTATCACATAACGTCGTTTTTCGTTTAGTGGCAAACGTCATGTCATAAAAAATTTATGTTCACACAATAAATAATAATAACACATGGTTACTGGCATGTTACATCATGACCCTGTGCATGACACCGTATATTTTCTATGGAAGAAATCCTTTTGAACTTCTTCACCAATAAAATCCAATTTTAACAACTGTTACATGATAAACACAATCTTACTCATGGTCATTACATATGAAATTTATGAAAGTGGCCAGCATCACATGAACAAGTCCAGGAAATGAGCACCCTCACCCTTTAACCCCACTTTGTTTGTTTGATTTGAGGTTTACCGTCCCCGTCAACACTGTAAAGGTCATTTTGGAGACGTTGCTTCCAATTTTGTGGGACTTTTACCCGACATTGAGGTGAAATGACATCTCAAGCCCTGTCGCTCAATGAAACCAATAGGGTTTATTAGCATGGATGGTCCGCCTCGCACCGCGGTTCCTGGAAGGCGTAGATCCTCTAAGCGGTTAACCAGTACTAGTGTGCGGGCCGGTTTCAGCTCTGCATGGAAGCATCGTGCTGCCCATATATTTCTTCAAGCCCCTATGGACGGGGGCGGTTAACCCCACTTTATCTAGAGAAAACTGGGGTTTATGGGGGATTCATTATTTTTATTTCTACTCCATGACATAGGTTGTGGGTACTCGTTAGAACCGCCTCATTGAGGCGGTTTTAACCAGCACCCACATCCTATGTTTGCAGCACCCACATCCTATGTTTGCAGTAAAAATAAAAATTAAAACAGATTTTCATGAGAAAAGTAGCCATTTTGGAGACATGAAAAATGCACTATGTCTCACGGATGTGTTATCGTAATGAGCTCAATTAAACAATTTCATAAGAAATGACCACTCTTGTAAGATCCTCTATTTATTACAAAATTGTATAAATATATATAAAGGCAAACTTCAATACCTCAAACACCTTTGCGACCATGAAAATTTAATAAAGATACATGTAGTTTGACGGCACCTGCCTATGGGGGCTTAAAAATAGATTTGGCTACATGATGCTTCCACTCAAGAGCTGAAACCAACTGCACATGAGTACTGATAAACGGCTTAGAGGGTCTAAGCCTGCTCAGGCAAAGTGGTGCGAGTAGGATTGACATGAATATAAATACTATTTGTTTCATTGGGCAGCAGGGATTGAGATGTCATTTCATCTCAATGTCGGGTAAAAGTCCCACAAAATTGGAAGCAACGTCTCTAAAATGACCTATATAGTGTTGACGGGGATGATAAACCTCAAATAAACAAACAGCTACTGAGGGTTTATCATAGAACCAGGCCATGAGTCATACTTTTCATGAATTCAGGGTATCTTTCGATCTTCAGTAAAATAAAGGAAAGTTGTGTATACTCATTAGAATCACCTCATTGAGGCAATTCTAATGTGTACACTACATACCTTTACATGACAAAATCAGAAGGAAACTCCATAAATTATCTCAAATATAAGGAAACTCCATAAATTATCTTAACCCTTGTCCTGCTGAATATTTTATATATGCCGCACCCACTACAGATTATCAACCAATCAGATCACTTGATGCAAATTATTGCAACAAATTCACAATCTGAATGGCAAACAATGTAGGTCCTGATCAGATGGCTTCGTCAGAAGCCATCTGATCTGGATCTACATTGTTTCAAAGATAAGGCATATCAGGGATTAGCAGGACAAGGGTTAAACATTATCTATCGCAGTTTTTATTACTTATATGCATGGATGGTCCGACTCGCACCACTTTGCCTTGGCATGCTAAGACCTTCTAAGTGGCTTACCAGTACTCATGTGCAGTTGGTTTCATAAATCAGGAGGTTTAAGAATAATTATTTAGGGACTCAAGAATGGGTTTGAACTAGCCATGGCGAACAAGCCATCCATGTTCAAGATATCAAAGTTTCACTTTACACAATTTTTTTCTTGTTTCTGCAAGAAAACATGTTGTGGGTACTCATTAGCAAGGTGCTTCTAATGAATACCCACAACATAGTTTTTGTGCAGAAATAGGAAAAATATTAGTATTTTTCAGATGAAAAAAGCACCTTATCTGGAGCTATGAATTATATCAGCAGTTAACCCTTCTCCTGCTGAATATTCATTTAAGCCACACCCATTTCTGTCTACCACCCAATCAAATTACTTAATGCAATTTATTGCTACAAATTCATAAACTGAATGCCAAACAGTGTAGATCCTGATCAGATGGCTTCTTCAGAAGCCATCTGATCTGGATCTACACTGTTTCCAAAGATAGGGGTTGTCGTGAACAGCATTATAAGAGTTAAGTATTGCAGTAGCTAACTCATAATGTAAGAATATCAGCAGTTAAGTATTGCAGTAGCTAACTCATAATGTAAGAATATCAGCAGTTAAGTATTGCAGTAGCTAACTCATAATGTAAGAATATCAGCAGTTAAGTATTGCAGTAGCTAACTCATAATGTAAGAAGATCAGCAGTTTTACTATTGCAGCAGCTTCAGAAACAGACAACAAAAGTTCTACTATCACAGTTTTTATTTTTTTAGACAAATACATAAATTTAACATGCAAACCTCTTTTTCCCCCCAATGACAAGGATGACTGAAGAAACCAACAAACATTTCATAGAGAGCCTATTTTCCTGGGCCCAGTGGTTGAAAGCCTTGTTAGCTTAACTAGCTCAAACTGGATCAAATTACTTACTGTTCTAGCAAATATTGTATCTAGTTCACTGATATTTTTGCTGAAAAAATATGCATAATTTTCTGCTATTTCAAGAAGCGGGGACAATTTTTGAAACTTCCTTTATACTATGACCCTCTGAAAAGGGGTCTACTTATAACTTCCTTTATATCCTGACCTTCTGAAAAGAGGTCTAATTATAAAGGAAAGAATTTGTTCCATGAGAGCATTTTTTTCCTTTAAGAGTTGACCCCTATTGGCATTGGATACAAAAATATTTTTGATAGAGGCTCATTTCATAAATTTCATATGAAATTATCACTTTGTATAAGAATCGCGTTTTAACCAAAAGTGTTTAAAAGAGGTTTGCATATTATTAATACTGGAAAAGTAATCTAACAATGTATATGTAAAACTGTAGAAAAAGAAAAAGGTGAAGATCGTTTTTTAAGTGACTGAGATTGCTGACTGTTTTTTGTCCCTAGCGGACTGTTGGGCTATTAAGGATTTCCGTTCTTGTTTCAGTCTCTCGGTCTTTGTTATATTGTTGGTGACATGAAGGGGAGGCAGTATCTTATCAATCTTCGGAGAGTTTGGAAACCGCAACAGTGTCGATACCTTGTCTAGCAGAGTACTGAAAAATAACGTACATGTAACTTAACTCTTCAGCTGTCAATCACAACAATTGTTGTCTGCTTCACAACAATTGTCGTCTGCTTTCTAGTCTGCCGGTTTCTTTAAAAGTCACTGCTGCAAACAATGTGGACCCAGATCAGACTGCTCCTAGAGGAGCAGTCTGATCAGGGTCCACATTGTTTGCCTGTATGCAAAATATATTTAATAACCGCAACAGTGTTGATGCCTTGTCTAGCAGAGTACTGAAAAATAACACACATGTAACTTAACCATTATAAGCTTCGAATCACAACAATTGTCGTCTGCTTTGTTGTATGCTGATTACTTTAAAAGTCACAGTTGCAAACAGTGTGGACCTGATCAGACTGCTCCTCTAGGAGCAGTCTGATCAGATCCACACTATTTGCCTATATGCAAAAAAATATATTTTAAAAGTTTGCAAGAAGAAGCAGCAGACGACATAAACAGACAACACTTCCAGATGCAATTTTTCCAGGTTTCTCTTGGGTTAACACTTGTCCTGCTGAACCAGAAAAGGCTCTACAATTGCAACCAGTGTAGATACAGATCAGATGGCTTCTCAAGAAGATTCCATCTGATCAGAATCTACACTGTTTGACATTCAGTTTATGAATTTGTAGGAAAAAATTACAGCGAGTAATCTGATTGGTTGAAAGTTGGAAATGGGTATGGCTCAATAAATTTATTCAGCAGGACAATGGTTGGTCTTTAAAGCACCCAGGAAAACGTTGCGGCAGATGGCATTCAATTTCTTTTTTTATGTTTCTGAGAAAATCCACTTTGAGATTTTATGACTACTGTAAAAATACTAAAAATAGCCATCGGAAGAGATGGCAAATCCCCCGACCAAAAGCCAATATGGCCTTCAGAAGATTGTTCACCAATAGAAAGTGCACCAGAATTAAACCAGCAATATATCACAAAAGTATTGCAGTTATGGCCATCACAAGATTATAGTGTCAGGGGAGATAAAGAAACAAGAGGCCCATGGGCCATGATGCTCACCAGAGCTCAGGCGGGCACTGCCCACTGGCAGCCATGTATGGTTTTAATTTATTGATTATAAAGTCTCCCAAATGAACCCCCATTTCATGAGGACTCTGTATCTGAAATATTAGGCCTTTTATGAAGTGGAGGGGTGGGAGATGACCCAACAGAGCCCATTTTGATATCATTGAATGCATCTTATCATAAGGAACAAGAAAATATATGGTTTATGGGTGGGGGCGGGGATCTTAACAGTTTCTGAGATATTGGGCCTTTTATGAAGTGGAGGGGATGGGGAATGGCCCGGGCACATCCCAAGAGACCCCCAGGTTGGTGTCTCTGAATGCGTTTTATCATAAAAAAAACAAGAATGTAATTCAATGTATATATGGTTTAGGGGTGGGAATCTGAGATTTATTGCCTTTTATGAAGTGGCAGGGTGGGGCATGGCCCCAGCACACCCCTTAAGACCCCTAGGCTGGACTCATTGAATGCGTCTTATCATAAGGAACAAGAATATATATGGATAAGGGGTGGGGATCTGAACGGTTTCTGAGAATTTGGGGCCTTTTAAGGAGTGGAGGGGGTAGGACATGGCCCAGGCACATCCCAGAGGACCACCAGGTTGGTGTAACTGAATGCGTCTTATCATAAGAAACAAGAATATATATGGTTTTCGGGTGGGGATCTGAAAGGTTGCCGAGATATATTGCCTTTTATGAAGTGGAGGGGTGGGGCAATGGCGCATCCCTGGGGACCCCTAGGTTGGTATCACTGAATGCGTCTTATCATTAGAAACAAGAATATATATGGTTTTGAATGGGGGATCTGAATAGTTTCTCAGATATATGGCCTTTTATGAAGTGGAGGGAGGTGGGGCAGGGCCCTGACCCATCCCAGGGGGCCTCCAGGTTGGTGTCATTTAATGTGTCTTATCGTAAGGAACAATAATATATAGGGTTTAGGGGTGGGGATCTGTAAGGTTTCCGAGAAATTAGGCCTTTTATGAATTCGAGGGGGTGGGGCAAGGCCCCGGCGCATCCCGGGGGCCCATAAGTTGGTGTCAATGAATGCATCTTATCATAAAGAACAAAAATATATATGGTTTAGGGGTGGGGGTCTAAACGGTTTCTGAGATATATGGCCTTTTATGTTGTGGAGGGGGTGGGGCATGGCCCCTGCGCATCCTGGGACCCCCAGGTTAGTGTAACTGAATGTGTCTTATCATAAGGAACAAGAATATATATGGTTTAGGGGTGGGGATCTGTATGGTTTCCAAGATATTGGGCCTTTTATGAAGTGAAGGGGGTGGGGCAAGGCCCCAGCGCATCTGGGGGGCCCCAAGGTTGGTGTCAATGAATGT
The DNA here is from genome assembly GCA_963580285.1 of Lucinisca nassula. Classification (NCBI taxonomy): domain Eukaryota; kingdom Metazoa; phylum Mollusca; class Bivalvia; order Lucinida; family Lucinidae; genus Lucinisca; species Lucinisca nassula. Next base: position 116,434,547 of record OY757025.1, on the reverse strand, counting down.
GTCTTATCATAAGAAACAATAATATATATGGTTTAGGGGTGGGGATCTGTAAGGTTTTGGAGTTATGGCCATCACAAGGTTATATTGTCAGGGGAGATAACTAAAACAAGAGGACCATGATGTTCCTTAATCGCTCACCTGAGGTAAGAGATTTACATCCTTAATATTTAAGTTTGACAAGGTAGATGCTACAAGTTTTTTGACGCCATTATCAGAACAATCTTCATAGAGATCAAAGATTGAAGCAAAAATCGTGGCCTCTAGAGACTGTACAAGGTTTTCAAGGAATTTGACCTAGTGACCTAGTTTCTTCCCTGACATGATGGATATTCGAACTTGACCCAGATATCAAGAAGACAAACATTCTGGTAAAGTTTCATGAAGATTGAAGTGAAATTTAGGTCTCTAGAGGGCGAACAAGGTTTTCAAGGAACTTGGCCTAGTGACCTTGTTTTTGACCTGACATGACCCATATTCAAACCTGACTCAGTTATCCTCAAGTCTGGTAAAGTTTCATGAAGTTTGAAGCAAAACTTGTCTCAAGAGGGTGAACAAGGATTTCAAGGAATTTGACCTAGTGACCTAGTTTTTACCTGATATGACCCATATTCGAACTTGACCCAGGTATCATCAAGACAAACATTCTGGTAAAGTTTCATGAAGATTGAAGCAAAAGTGTGGTCTCTAGAGGATGAACAAGGTAAATGTTGACGACGCACGTCGCATGATGAATGATGCCCGACGCACTTATGACGGCAAAAAGGTGATCACATAAGCTCACCTTGAGCTTTGCTCAGGTGAGCTAAAATTGCGGTCTCTAGAGTGTAAACAAGGTTTTTCTATGATTTTGCCTACTGACCTACTTTTTGCCTCCACATGACCCATATTCGAACTTGACCTAGATATTGTAGGGATGATCATTCTGAGCAAGTTTGATGATGATTGGACCAAAACTGTGGCCTCTAGAGTGTTAACAGGGTTCTTCTATGATATGACCTACTGACCTACTTTTTGAAACAAAATGTCCCATATTCGTACATGACAAAGATATTGTCAGGATGATCATTATAAGCAAGTTTGAGGATGATTGGACCAAAACTGTGGCCTCTAGAGTCTTAACAATGTTTTTCTATGATTGGACCTACTGACCTACTTTTTGACTCGACATAACCAGTATTCGAACTTGACCGAGATATTGTCAGGATGATCATTCTGAGCAAATGTGAGGATGATTGGACCAAAACTGTAGCCTATAAGTGTTAACAAGGTTTTCTATGGTTTGACCTAATGACCTAATTTTTTATCCCACATGGCCAGTATTCCACTTTGACCAAGATATTTTCAGGATGATCATTCTGAGCAAGTTTGAGGATGATTGGACCAAAACTGTTGCCTCTAGAGTCTTAACAAGGTTTTTTTACGATTTGACCTGCTGACCTTTTTGACCCGACATGACCCATATTCGAACCTGAACGAGATATTGTCAGGATAATCATTCTGAGCAAGTTTCAGGATGATTGGACCCGAACTGTGGCCTCTAGAGTGTTAACAAGGTATTTCTATGGTTTGAGCTACTGACCTACTTTTTGATCCCACATGACCCATATTCGAACTTGACCGATATATTGTCAGGATGATCATTCTGAGCAAGTTTCTGGATGATTGGACAAAAACTGTTGCCTCTAGAGTCTTAACAAGGTTTTTCTATGATTTGACCTGCTGACCTACTTTTTGACCCGACATTACCCATATTCGAACTTGACCGAGATATTGTCAGGATGATTATTCTGAGCAAGTTTCAGGATGATTGGACTAAAACTGTGGCCTCTAGAGTCTTAACAAGGTTTTTCTATGATTTGACCTGCTGACCTACTTTTTGACCCGACATGACCCATATTCGAACTTGACCTAGATATTGTCAGGATGATCATTCTGAGCAAGTTTCAGGATGATTGGACCTAAACTGTGGCCTCTAGAGTCTTAACAAGGTTTTTCTATGATTTGACCTGCTGACCTACTTTTTGACCCGACATGACCCATATTCGAACTTGACCGAGATATTGTCAGGATGATCATTCTGAGCAAGTTTCAGGATGATTGGACCAAAACTGTGGCCTCTAGAGTCTTAACAAGGTTTTTCTATGATTTGACCTGCTGACCTACTTTTTGACCCGACATGACCCATATTCGAACTTGACCAAGATATTGTCAGGATAATCATTCTGAGCAAGTTTCAGGATGATTGGATCAAAACTATGGCCTCTAGAGTCTTAACAAGGTTTTTCTATGATTTGACCTACTGACCTACTTTTTGACCTGACATGACCCATATTCGAACTTGACTCAGATATCATCAAGACAAACATTCTGGTAAAGTTTTATGAAGACTGAAGCAAAATTGTGGTCTCTAGATTCTTAACAAGGTAAATGTTGACGACGCACGACGCACGTACGACGGACAAAAGGTGATCCCAAAAGCTAAAAACATGGCACCCAGAGTTGTGGTTCTTGTGCATGACACACAGTCTCGGCCTTGTGAACAACTGTGTCAGGTATCATCAATATATCTTAAAGGGTATTGGAGTTATGGCCATCAAAAGGTAGCACTCAATTTTATTGGAAGGGGAGATAACTTAAAAACCATGACAACCAGAGTTCTGGTTCTTGTGCATGACACGCCGTCTCAGCCTTGTGAACAACTGTGCCAGGTACCATAAACATACCTCAAAGGGTATTGGAGTTATGGCCATCACAAAGTAGTCATTCTATTTTATTAAAAGGGGAGATAACTCAAAAAGTATGCAATCCAGAATTCTGGTTCTTGCGCATGACACACCGTCTCAGCCTTGTGAACAATTGTGCCAAGAACCATCAATGAATCTCAAAGGGTATAGGAGTTAGGGCCATCACAAGGTTGCGTCTACGGACAGACGGATGGACGGACAGACAGACGGACGGACGGACGCCAGGCTGATCGCTATATCCCCCGAACCTATTTGGTCGGGGGATAAAAATGTGGAACCTTGAGGACTTGCTGTAAAATATGTTCTAGAAAAGAAGCAAGGAATACACTACAAAACTGGAAAACATGGAGTGTACAGGATTTCTGGGCCAGACTAGCTAGTTTTGGCCAATTAGGCCTCATCAGTGACCCTCAAATATTTTCAAAATTTCACAATGGAATCAATGATCCCAAAGTACAAGAAAATATAAACTACACTACGATGTAGGGCAGGGAGACTTTTTACGGCCGCCAAACATTCCCAGACACCGGCTGTAATGACGTTAAATATGTACTAGAAAGGGTTATCCTTTGGAAGCAAGGAATACACTACAAAACTGGAAAACATGGAGTGTACAGGATTTCTGGGTCAGACTAGCTAGTTTCGGCCAATTAGGCCTCATCAGTGACTCATAACTCTTCCTAGAATTTTAACCAATTTGTTTCTCTGTCCAGCAAGGAGTCCAAAAAGTGCAAATGAAATGGCAAACAGTGTAGACCCTGATCAGACTGCTCCTTCAGGCTTATCTGTCCCAATACTTAGGATCATTATGATTCCAGCAGACTGTTCAAATGAAAAAAAAACACACAGGAAATTTGGATGATATATCGCATTATATAAAAGACATGATATGATCATGTTTACATGTCTGGTTTTATGTTTCACATGGCTGCTTTCTAACAACGTTGTAAATGACAGAGCTCAGGTGTAGTCTTGTTTTAACCCATTTTGTACCGGAAACCCCAAAACAGGTACCCTGGCAAACAGTGCAGGCCCAGATCAGGCGTCTCATTCTGGATGCCGCAGAATGCAGCGTCTGATCAGGGCCTCCACTGTTTGCTTTAAGTTCAGTCATTTTAAAAATAAATTTTGATGATAACACAACCTGACACCCCTAAATTTTGAAATGGACTCCTGCTGTATGTAAGGAGGATGATTCCATTTGGTACAAAAAGGGTTAAAGGCTGGGGATATAGAATCAGGAAACTTGAGTTGGGTGATATGGGATTCTGTATTTTTGTGTCGAAATCTGGTAATAGACAGCAGTAGTTTTGTAGATAATATGAGCCCCGCCAAGCGAATTTGTGTCTTCGAGCATTTCGTCATGACAAATTTTAACTGCGCATGCCCAGCCATTCAGAGGGGCCAGGGATATGCCTTTCTGACTGAAGGTTCCTCTTGATTCACTGCTTGTATGAGCGAGCAGCGAAGGTTCTGGCGAGACTGCGCGGATGCGCAGGCTCGCCTGAACCTTCGCTGCTCGCATAGGCGATCAGTACCAAAATCGCTTGACGGGGCCCATATTATATAATAAAAGAAAATATCTTTCATCAAACTTCAACACATCTTTTTAACCCATTGTATGCTAGTGGACACTTCCATTGCTATATGTTGGACAAGTCCAGTTGTCATATATAAAGGGGTGTCAGGCCTATTTTTTTTTCTTTTTTGTTCTATTTTTGATGGAAAATTCTGTTAGCAAATAGTGCAGCCCCTGATCAGATGCCATGTTCTGCAGCATCTGATCTGGGCTGGCACTGTTTGCCAAGGAACAATGGGTCAAAATATATTTCTTGTTGGCTGTGCCTCAGCCCAATTAAATGTTTTCAATTTTCTTTCTCACTGCTTACTTACCCAACGTAATTTCTCTTTTCCTGCAAGAAAATGTAGTTTTCCTCTATTTCTTTCAAAGGCACATTCTCTGGAGCAACAAGCTGAAAATCATAGGAAAGAAAATACTACAGAATCCTAACCCTTACGAGTGAGTGTTTTTAGTTTTACGTCCCACCAACAGCGAAGGTCATACGGAGACGGGACCTCGGTTTAAAGACTCATCCGAAAGTCTGACCTAACCCTTAGGATGTCGAGAAAAATTGCATCTGTAAATGTCATCTGTTTATGTCGTCTGCTTATGTCGTCTGCTGAATCTTCTTGCAAACTTCTTTAAAAATATTTTTGCATAGAGGCAAACAGTCTGGGCCCAGATCAGACTGCTCCTCTAGGAGCAGTCTGATCTGCATCCAGACTGTTTGCAACAATGATTTTTAAAACTTACTGGTAGACGACAAAGCAGATGAGAATTATCGTGATTGGTATTTTATGGGTTAATAATTCTTACTATGATACTTCAAATGCACCACAACCTCTTTATAATACTGGGGTCCAAAGCAGAAGCTATGTTAACCGCTAAGACGCCCCAAAAACTACATCTGAAAATGGCATCTGTTATGTCGTCTGCTGAATCTTCTTGCAAACTTCTTTAAAAATATTTTTGCCTACAGGCAAACAGTCTGGACCAAGATCAAACTGCTCCTGGAGAAGCAGTCTGATCTGCGACCAGACTGTTTGCGACAATGATTTTTAAAAGTAACTGGCCGGCCGACAAGCAGACGACAATTATCGTGACTGACATCTATTAACAACTATATATATGTTAACTAAGTAAACAACCATGTAATGTATATATTAGTGTTGTTGTATCCCCAACCATGTTACAACCAACAGTGTTGTTCTAAAAGCGGGACAAGTTGTTATCATTCTTTGCTAATTCAGCAGACGACAAATTGATGGTAACAGATTTTGACTTTTCATGCAATTTGTCTCCACTGGAGAAAAGATTTTGACATTTCATGCAAATTGTCTCCATTTTCCACAAAACAGATTTTGACATTTCATGCAAATTGTCTCCAATGGAGATATTGTCAAAATGTCAAAACCTATTTTCTGGGAAAAATAAAAGAAATATTTTAAAATGTTGTATGCTATTTTTCCCCTAGGTGCAAAGCATAAAGTCACTATGTCCTGGACAGAATCTTCCAACTTCTACAATATTATATTAGGAGTCCATTTCCAAATATAGGCTGAGTTATTTTTAAACATTTATAAACAAAATAGCTAAACTTTTCCCAAACTGATAAAAGGCCCCAACCAGATGCCACAGAATACAGTGTCTGATCTGGGCTGATAAAAATAGCCATCAGAAGAGATGGCAATTCCCCCGACCAAAAGCCAATATGGCCCTCAGAAGATTGTTCACCAATAGAAAGTGCACCAGAATTAAACCAACAATATATCACAGAAGTATTGCAGTTATGGCCATCACAAGATTATACTGTCAGGGGAGATAACTAAAAAACCAGGGCACTCAGAATTGTGGTTCTTGCGCATGACATGCCTGCTTAAGCTCATGTATTTCTGTACAAAGTACCATCAATATGTCTCAAAGGGTATTGGAGTTATGGCCATCACAAGGTTATATTGTCAGGAAAGATACTAAAAAACCAGAGCACCCAGAGTTGTAATTCTTGAGCATGATACAACTGCTTAACTTCATGTACATCAGCATCAAGTACCACCAATATGTCTCAAAGGGTATTGGAGGTAGTGATCACAAGGTGGTCATATTATTATATTGGAAGGGGAGATAACTCAAATATCATAGCACTCAGAGTTGTGGTTCTTAGGCATGAAGCGCCGTCTCAACCTTGTATACAATTGTGCCAAGTACCATCAATATATCTCAAAGCGTATTGGAGTTATGGCCATCACAAGGTTATATTGTCAGGGGAGATGATTAAAAAACCAGGGCACCCAGAATTGTGGTTCTTGCACGTGACGCACCTGCTTAACCTCATGTACAACTGTACCAAGTACCATCAATATATCTCAAAGAGTATTGGAGATGTGGCCATCACAAGGTAGTGATTCTATATTATTGGAAGGGGAGATAACTCAAAAACAATGGCACCCAGAGTTGTGGTTCTTGTGCATGACACACCGTCTCGGCCTTGTGAACAACTGTGCCAGGTATCATCAATATATCTTAAAGGGTATTGGAGTTATGGCCATCACAAGCTAGTCACTCTATTTTATTGGAAGAGGACAGAACTCAAAAACCATGGCAACCAGAGTTGTGGTTCTTGTGCATGACACGCTGTCTCAGCCTTGTAAACAACTGTGCCAGGTACCATCAATATATCTGAAAGGGTATTGGAGTTATGGCCATCACAAAGTAGTCATTCTATTTTATTAAAAGGGGAGATAACTCAAAAAGAATGGCATCCAGAGTTCTGGTTCTTGCGCATGACACGCCGTCTCAGCCTTGTGAACAATTGTGCCAAGAACCATCAATGAATCTCAAAGGGTAAAGGAGTCAGGGCTCTAGAAATTTTGAAATCCCAATCGGTCCAGAAGGTGGCCGATGACGTCATCACTGACTTATTTTTTGCAAGTTTTTTGCTGCATGCTTCGTTTTTCGTTTTGCATGTTTTTTGTTTGATTGTTTGTGCATGTTTCATTTAGGCATGTTTTGATCATTTGGTGTATATTTATCTGTTGTTCATTATGTAAATAAATAGTTGAAATAAAGAGAAAGTCGTACCACATTTTGCTTTCTATTATCCATGTTATTCCAGAACCAGTACCTGTATTATATTTTGGAAATTCCCCAGGTGTATTTTTAGAATTACTGAATGCAGTAAATTATCGTTGGTACCCAGCTTCATAATGCGTTGTGCTGCTGTTAGCCACTACAACAAGTATTGCCTTTCTAAAATGGAGTAATGTTCGCCCCTGTGCCACGTCGAGGCCCAGCACATCCGTCTTCGACAGGGTTTTTTTTTTATTTATTTTTTTTATTTATGATTCCCAACGTGTTGCATGTATGATACAATCAAAAGCATCAATTATAAAAGATAGAAGAGTAAAAGCTTTTTTGTAGCCTCAATGTGAAGATGTAGGCGACGGCCAACACATCTTTTATATATGTTCAAATAGCTTGTTCTGCTTTTCTTTTAAAGAAGTGGTGCCCTGAACCACCACCTATAAATCGTCTTTTGCATGGTAGATGTGGCGGCTATCACATCTTTTTGTCTATTCAACAAGCTTGCCCTGCTTCTTGGTGTTTTTAAAGACATGGCGCCCTGAACCGCCACCTCTAGAACGCCACATGCGAAATATAGGCAGAGGATCGAACTCCTCTAGCTTTGGGCCATTGATTGATATGCGCATCAGGTGCTCAAGGTTTTCAATTGTGAGACTGCATCTGAGTCGTGTCTTTATTAGATTTTGTTTCGAGAATCCCCTTTCGCATTCAACAGTGCTGACGTGCAAAACCCTGCTGATTGCCAAAAGCTTTGTCATGTTAGGATAGTCCCGCAACATCTGTTGCGACGAAAGCATGTTGCTTGCTAATGAAGACACAGTCATTTCTTCGCCCTCAATTGATGGCTCCACTGCTAATGCGAACATGTGGTTCTTAAACATGGACCACTCTTTCTTTGTATCATCAAAATTAATCGGGGGTGAGTCACTTCCCCGTTTGTCACCGAAGTGATCTAGCAGAGTAGCCAATTTCTGTGTACCAAACTTAGCTTTCGCCGTCACAGTATTGGGGAAAGTATCTGGGTGAAAAATTGACAAAGCGTCCCATAATTCAAGCTTTGGGAATCTGTTGCGCATGCTTTCTAACAGAAACGATGCAAATTCAGACACAACTTCAGGCAACCTAGTGTCTCTATGTGAGCGCCTGATGTCAAAATCATGAAATTGTTCTGCTGATGAGTACGAATCCACAAACTCACGTAAATTCTGCCCAAGACTAGGATCGTCAACTAGATACTGCTGCTCTATAGAATCGCATGTTGCGTCTAGAGTCTTTTTTAAGTCTGAATAGTTAACGTCCCGTTCTTGAAATTTGCGGGACACCATTGCAATATCTGACATAATGTCGCTAAAGAAATGAGTCAGATACAGAAATTTGTAGGTAGACATCGCATAGAAAAGAGATTCTGCCATGGGATCATCTTCACTGTCACTTTGCAGAGATTTTAGCAAGGACGGCAAAGTTCTGCAAACATTTGTTACGCAGTTTGCAAAGCTAAGCCACCTAATCTGGTGAACTGCTAAAGGCTTGACTTTCGGGTCATCTAAAATTTCTTGCCATACCCGCAGATGCTCTAGCCTCTTGCTAGATCTACTAAAGAAGGAATGTATTGCATGAAGCATTCCTTCATAATATTTTACTTCTTTGACTTGCCTGCTTCCATCAAGACATGAAAGAGCAAGTTTATGCGCAACGCAGTGCATTGCTAGCATATATGGGTTCTCGGACTTTAGTCGACTGGCTACCCCATTCTGTTTTCCAGTCATTACTGCTGCACCGTCTGAGCTGAATCCAAATATCTTAGACACATCAATATTGCATACCCGGAGGTAACTTACAAGTGCATTGTAGACGACATTAGAATCGGCCGCTGTCAATTTGATAAGTGTCAAGAAACTAGTGCACAGTATCCCATTTACCGTATATTTTATGTACACTATTAAATGTTTCTCCATACTAAGATCAGTACTCTCATCAATCATGATCCCTAAAGCGGGGCTTTCTCTGATTTTCTCTAACAGACGGTCATCCAAATTGATAGAAATAAGGTTTATAAACTCTGCACAAGCATTTGGATCTTGGTACATGCTGGTTGTCAATTTTGTGTCATTACACACTTGTAAGGTACACAGGTTTGCATACTTTGTTAGAGGCAGATGAGTCTTTGCGACGGTATAAGCAGTCCTGATGAGTCTACACACAGCTGCCTCAATCTTATCAGACTCCTTGGAAATGCATGCTGATAAGGAAGGCATTCGCTTTGCCTTTATGTCTGAGCCCAGTTTTAATGCTTGAAGATGCCCTGCGCTGGATTCATGCTCTTTCAAGTTTGACATGCGGAAATTGGCCGAGCCATTTTCAGAAAACTTGCATTTATTTTTATGCATGATGCATAGCCAGCAGAACATCGCTCCATTCTCATATTTCAACCATTTAAAGTCTTCCAGCCACCGTTCTTGCCACTGTTTAGTGGAACTACTGACATCAAGCTTAGCTGTTTTGTTTTTCCGCTCAGAGGAACTTTCCCAGCTCCATTTCCTTTTCCTCATTTTTGCTGTGGAAACGGCCTTTGGTGTTGGTTCCCCACTCCGACCCATTTTCGGCGGTAAATATGCCGATACTGAATTATTATCAAGTGCCGGGTCCACGCCCCGACTTTCTGATTCGATCAGTTCCCGATCATCTATCAGTGTCGGGTTGCCAGTCCGACTTTCTGATAGTATTTCTGTCAGTTTGCCAGGCTGACAGTTCATTTCAGGATCCGGTTCCCCATGCCGGTTTTGTTCCTGTTCATGTATCAGTGTCGGGTTGCCAATCCGACATTCTGATTGTTTTTCAGTCGGTTTGCCAGGCCGACAGTTTATGCCCTTATCCGGTTCCCCAAGCCGGGTTTTGTCTTGAACCGGGTTGCCAATCCGGTCGTTTGTCTTTTTGAACATCGATAAGATGCTACGTTGAGCCATTGCAATAAAATTGAACAGCGAAAACCAAATGAAAATCTGCAACTTATATACCCCAAATTCTTTAATTACTTCCAAACATGATAATGTTTTTTAACTGCTCCAGTGCTATTGATCAATCGAGCCATTTAAAGTGCCGATATAATTAAGACACTTTTAATTCTTACAAGGATAATTTAGTATAACAGTTTACGAAAACAAACAAACAAATTATGTTTGATTGCCATTAGATCAAACAAGATCAAGGCTTATTTGATATCACAATCACGCACCGCTTAATCACGTTTTGGCTGACTGACTGTCATTAGCCTTAATCCCGCGAGAGTCTGCGATACCTGGCGAGATCTCGAAAACGTGTTTACTGTCAAACTCAAATTCATCCCCGAGAGACATAATTGGATTATATTACTGGCACAATAAACAGTTTGACACCTAACCAGGTATAATTTCTCTTTTTTTTTCACTTCGATTTTAGCTTATTGGAGTTTTTTTTTCGGACCGATTTTTCAGCAAAATTTTTCAGCAAAATCGGTTTTCATTTTCAAAAAACGGTCTGGACCGGTGAAAAATCAGACTTCTAGAGCCCTGATAGGAGTTATGGCCATCACAAGGTTGCGTCTACGGACGGACGGAAGGACAGACGCCAGGCTGATCGCTATATCCCCCGAACCTATTCGGTCGGGGGATAAAAATGGTTCAATTTATGATTACCTTTTTTCAACCCTTAAGATGCCAAGAAAAACTGCACCTGAAAATGTTGTCTGCGGACTCTTCTTGCAAACTTTTCAAACATATTTTTTCAAACAGGCAAACAGTGTGGACCAAGCTCTGACTGCTCCTGATCTGATCTGGGTCCACACTGTTTTCAAAAACGACTTATAAAGTAACGAGGAAACAACAAAGCAGATGACAATTGTTGGATTGGCATTTTATGGGTTATTGTTTCTAAGATCCTGTCCGAGAATTTAAGATCTTTGCCAAATCCCTGAGGGTTGAGAGTTTTTGGCCTTCTAATCCCCAGGGTTTGCCCGCCACCCAACATCTGGGGGAAAACAATGATAGGTGATATATGTGCATACAGATGGCCTTTAAGAACAAGCCTGTTCATGTCATACTCTCTCAAGATAGAGGTCAGGTCTGTTGCTTTGTCATAATGAACCTCTACTGTCTCATCTTAACCCATTTAGTACCAGAAACCCCAAAACGGGTATTTGGCAAACAGTGCAGGCCCAGATCAGACGCCGCAGAACACGGCGTCTGATCAGGGCCTGCAGTGTTTGCAAAAAGTTAAGCCATTTTCCTAATCCATTTTGAAGAAAACACAACCTGACACCCCTTAAATTTGAAATCAGCTCATATATAAGGAGGAAGATTCCATTTGGTACAAAAAGGGTTAATCCAGATCAAGGTAACAGCCAATCAGATGAGTTGTTTCAGTTTAGTTTGAAAGTGAACTTTTTAAAATCAAATAGAATACATGTAGTTTAGACCTTAATCACATTTGACCTCTCATATAAATAATTTCTCCTAGACCTGGCAAATGATAATGTATTTTTAACACCTATATCAGCCTGCAGGCTTCAGTGTTGACAAAAACAGTTTTATCATATGACGTTGCGTCTGAGAGTGTAATAACGCCATGTAATATTTTCGATAATCCACTGGTGGATTAAATATGCAAATTAGCTAGATACATCCCGTAACGTTACATGTACGACGTCGCGTTTACTAACAGCGGAATATTGACATTTTTGTAAACAATCTTGAATAAAATGCGTTTTAAATGTCAGATGATAAATAGAATCTTGCATTCCTGCTCATGTATTATTGAATTCATTAAACTCATTGAGGAAAAGGGATAAAATCCTCGGCAAAGCCTCACATTTTATCCCTTTTCCTCAACTGGTTTAATAAATTCAATAATACATGAACACTCATGTAAGATCCTCTATATAATTAGTGACACGACAATCTTCTATTTCAAGGCTAGGGAATAATGCTTAAGTCGCTTCTGCTATTGAAACTCAATTAGCCTGATTCTCATAATTAAATGTACCAAATGAAATCTTCCTCCTTATATATAGCAGGAGTCCATTTCAAAATTTAGGGGTGTCAGATTGTGCTTTCATCAAAATTTATTTGGAAAATGGCTGAACTTTCTGCAAACAGTGGAGGCCCTGATCAGACGCCGCAGAACGCGGCATCTGATCAGGGCCTCCACTGTTTGCAAAAAGTTGTGCTTTCATCAAAATTCATTTGGAAAATGGCTGAACTTTTTGCAAACAGTGGAGGCCCTGATCAGACGCCGCATTCTGCGGCGTCTGATCTGGGCCTGCACTGTTTGCTAGGCTACCCGTTTTGGGGTTTCTGGTACTAAATGGGTTTACTCATAGAGTCAGTATGGGAGAGTCATTACTCTGTCACTTTTGATGTTTTGAGTTTAACTGCCTAGTCAACAGTATTAAGGTTATGTTGAGCTGACCAATTAACCTAAAACACCTTTCGTTCACATGCTTATACATTTGTAGTAAGCCAACACAATGCACATTCTTTCACCACAGACTGGCAACTGTTTTTTTTTTTTTTTTTTTTTTTTGAGTCAGCAGCAGTAAGGGAATGACTATAGAAAATATTCCACAATCAATCTCCATGAAATTACATGTTGATGGACCCAGCAAGGATTGCACCTGCAACCACCTGATCCACATCAGACTGAGCGACCAAGTTTGGCATTATTGTGGTATCATGGACATAAATATGCCACTATCTTTTTACCTCTTGTGGACCCATTCCCTTCCCCACCCTCACATACCCAAGGACAAAATTCTGGGGTGCCCCACGGACAAGATTCTGGGGTGCTTGATAATCACTGGATTCCTCCTGTAACAGTAATGTGTTGAATTAGCATACAGTAGTAGATAAAAATGAACCAGCTCATGGGAAATGGAAACTTATTTCTATAACCACCGAAAAATACCCAGTTGAGCCTGTATAAACAACTACAGTTATAAAATTCCTATAATAAGACCACCTTTGGAACTGCTCAAAAGTGGTCTTTAAGACCTTTATTGAACAGTTCCAAAGTTGGTCTCTTTCTAGTCAACACTGAGTGCAGAAAACACTCAGAAAGAATGACTGAAAACTTTTAAATAGGCTTTCTAAATGAGAATTAGTCTTAATTTTAGGTTGTCTTAATAGCTGAATTTCACTGTACCGTAAAAATCCTAAAAGTTCGGACACTTTAAGGACATGTTGAAATTCTCATAAAATTTTGGCAAATTTGTTTCACGATCCAGCAAGGAGTCCAAAAGGTGCAGATGGAATGGCAAACACTGTAGACAATGCTCAGACTGCTCTTTCTGGAGCAGTCTGATCTGGGTCTGCACTGTTTGCTCGGGCCTATCAGTCCCAATACTTAGGATCATTACGGTAATGAAGAGGGCCACATGGAAGATTAGTACCAGTACTAAATGTGTTACCCTCTATAAATAAGGTCGATTATTATTATTATTATTAATTTATTCATTCATATTTGCAAACTGAATGACAAACAGTGTAGATCCTGATCAGATGGCTTCTTCACCATTTGCATAGGTAGAGGATGTCTTGAATAACATGATAAGGGTTAACATCACAACAGATAATAGTGTTAAGGGAATACAGTAGAACTTTGATGGCTCGAACACCGATGACTCGTTTACCATGGATGTGTCGAACCCATTCTTGAGCCCCTAGCGAAATCCTCTACATAAGAAATAGTGGGGGATAATTAAGAAGATTTTAGTCTTTTATCTTGCAAATGTATGCTGTGTGTATTCATTAGAATTGCCTCGATGAGGTGATTCTAATGAGTACACACAGCATACATTTTCATTATAGAACACCGAAAAGATGTCTAAAAGTATCTCGTTATGCCGCCTGCCAGTAACCCTCAGTGGCTCGAACTACCCCAGTCTTGAACAGATTTTCGAGGTCCCAAAGGTGTTCGAGCCATTGAAGTTCGACTGTATGTGGCGGGCATCAATGTAGCACACAGTCAGGCCTCTAAACAGACTGCGGGTGTGCAGGCTGATCTGTGCCTTTGCAGTGTACATGTCTGAAAATAACTTCACTTGTCACAAGTTAAATATCTGTGCCGTTCTCAATTTTCATTTTGGTTATTTCTTACTAAATGTAATCTCTATCTGAAGCACTCCATTTACCATTAAGATGCTGAGACTTATGTCATCTGCTGAATCTTCTTGCAAACTTTTTAGAAATATTTTTCATACTTGCAAATAGTGTGGACCCAGACAGGAGCTGTCTGATCTGGGTCCACACTGTTTGCAAAAATGACTTTTAAAGTAACCGGCAGACGACAAAGCAGACGACAATTGTCATGATTGGCATTTTATGGATTAAATCTCTTGGTGGAAACAGTGTTTTGTTTTACCGGTAACCCTTTTGCATATTTTTAAACTAATTTCTTTCAGTCGGGAATAGATTTTGCAGAAAAATTTAACCCAGTTTGTACCAGAAATCTCAAAAACGGGGAAACTGGCAAACAGTGCAGGTCAAGATCAAATGCCACAGAATGCGGTGTCTGTTCAGGGCCTACACTGTTTGTAAAATGTTCAGCCATTTTCTAAATAAAATTTGTAGAAAACACAATCTGACACCTATAAATTTTGAAATGGACTAGTGCTATATATATATGGAATTATGCTCAATATATATATATATAAGGTTGTAGATTCCATTCAGTACAAAATGGGTTAATGTATAATCTCAGGATTTTTTTTTTAAAATTCAATTTAATTCAATTTTAAAAACACACACACAAAAAAACACACCAAAAAAAACAAATTTTACTGAGATATTATATACACCACAATCTTCTTATAACGCTGTTGTTGGGGACTCAAAGTAGAAAATGTGTACAGCAGTAAAACAACCATGTTATACGCAAACCAAAATGTATAAATGATTATGAAAAAATGACCTTATATGGTCATTTTTCTATACAGTTTATATTTTTTTGGGATCCATCTTTAAACCATGTTATATCCATAACCATATTATAATGAAGTGTTATAAAAAGATTTATGTAAACCAATTTTGGATAGCCCTTTAAGTGGTCTTTGTATTTAGTTTTTCAGTTTGCCTTGAAGTTTTATGTCCCCATCAACACTATGTAGGTCATTTTGGAGACGTTGCTTCGGATTTTGTGGGACTTTTGCCCAATAGTGAGATGGAATGAGATCTCAAGCCCTACCTCCCAAAGAAAGCACTAGGGTTTTAATAGGAGCAGTCTGATTTTCCTGGGTTTTTCTGTACAATATATATATTTTTGGGGTCAAGCTTTAAACCAATTATATATTATGCAAAACAATACTATATAGAGGATCTTACATGAGTGTTCATGTATTATTAAATTTATAAAATGAGTTGAGGAAAAGGAATAAAATGCGAGGCTTTGCCGAGCATTTTATCCCTTTTTCTCAACAGGTTTAATAAATTCAATAATTTTGGAGATGTTGCTGGGGTTTAGTCTGACTTGCATCACTTATCGAATTTTACTGCAAGGTTTTCATACCTTCAACTTCGATCCCATATTGAACCTACAGCTTCTCTGGTTGGCACTGAAAGTGGCGACAATATTTTCTTGACTCATCACTCGTACTGCCATGTGGCGGTTCAGCGCAATACAGATCGGCTGGAAAGGCGGGGCATGAACGTGTGTCACATGATCCTTCCATTGCCATTTCCGTTTCTTGCCACCTTTATCATCTAATTCTAACCCGCCATACTGGTCAATATACAATCTGAAATAAGACAATAACATGAGGTCATGTCATATCAATTTTTATCCTATGATGTCTTTGATAAGCAGCGGATAACGTGTGTAATAAAAATCGTTATGACCACATGTGTAATAACACTTTAGTGGGATTAAATAACATCATGACGACGTCCATGTCAACCATGCATTTTTTTTTTTTTCGGAAAAATTGTCAAATTTAAAGGCGTTAAAAATCCAATTTAAAGTGGTCATATGATAAACAGAATCTTACACTCGTGGTCATTTCAAAAGAAATTTATGAAACTTGCCAAAGGCTTGTTTCATAAATTTCATATGAAATGACCACTTGTGTAAGACCCTCTATTTGAAACATGGTAAATTCCATAATGATCCTAAGTATTGGGACAGACAGGCCTAAGCAAACAGAGCAGACCCACATCAGACTGCTCCTGAAGGAGCAGTCTGATCAGGGTCTACACTGTTTGCCAGTCCATCTGAACTTCTATGTCTCCTAGCTAGATTGTTAAACAATTTTTTTTTAAATTTTAGGAGAATTACAGCAAATCCTCAGGGTGGCCGAATTTTTAGGATTTTTACGGCAATGTCATTATACCAGAACCTCTTTATAACACTACTGTTGGGCCCCAAAGTAGAAACCTTTTTCATTAAACAACTGTGTTATATTCAAACAAAAATGTATAGATTAATCTATAAATTTTTGGATCCATCTCCAATTTGTGTTATATCCAAAACAGTGTTATATCGAAAATTGTGTTGTTAGGAACTGTGTTTTAAAGAGGTGTGGGGATATTTTGCAAGCCTTGGCGTATGTTTGTTTTGAAGTTTAATGGCCCTGTCAACATAATTATGGTCATATTTGTAAAAGCATAAAATGAGGACCACTGGTTCTTTTAACACTGACTTAATGAATACTTAGCACTGACTTAATGAATATTTAACACTGACTTAATGAATATTTAACACTGACTTAATGAATATTTAACACTGACTTAATGAATATTTAACATTGACTTAATGAATATATTTCAGTTTTTTCGATTTCTACAAAATTACTCAATTTGTGGTGGATGGTTACCTGACATCACTACAGGTATTTGGGTCACAAAAATAACCATACCCATCTGGTTCAAAGACAGAAGAGACCTCCAACCTTAGCATGTCATGACCTTGACCTTACCTGATGTCACCATTCGGGAAATAACAGTACCCATAGCCATTTGGTTCAAAAGCAGCGGCAACCACGGATCTCGCAACATCTTGGTGAATAGTGTAGTGGAACTGGCCCAGTTTAACAGATGTAATCAAAATGGCAAGATTTCCTGAAGGGTAGCTAGAATTGGTCAAGGATCTTCCAAAATATATATGTAGCAGATTGTGGTTCATTTATAAAGTGAATAATTTGAATAAATTATGCAAACTAGTTATATTTTAAAATGGATTATCTTTGCTTGTTTTAACTCTCGTCCTGCTGAACTAGAATATACAACTTTTTGCAAACAGTGTAGATACAGATCAGATGGCTTCTGAAGAAGCCATCTGATCTGTATCTACACTGTTTGATATTCAGTTCCTGTTCCTACAAATAATTGTATTTGTAGGAATAACTTACATCAAGTAATCTGATTGGTTAAAATTCAGAAATGTGTGTGGCTTAATAAATTTATTCAGCAGAACAAGGGTTAATCAATTTCCTCAGATAGGGTAGCTTGCCTATTCACCCTGTTTTCTGCCTTTAACCCTTTTTGTACCACATGGACTCTTCCTCCTTATAGCAGGAGTCCATTTCAAAATTTCTGGGTGTCAGATTGTGTTTTCTTCAAAATTGATTTGGAAAATGACTGAACTTTTAGCAAACAGTGGAGGCCCTGATCAGATGCCACATTCTGCAGCGTCTGATCTGGGCCTTCACTGTTTGCCAGGGTACCCGTTTTGAGGTTTGCGGTACAAAATGGGTTAAGCAAAATATTTCTCTTGACTTTATTTTTTCAGCAAAACTGAAATTACATATGAATTGTTTTTCAAATTGCCTGCTGGGTATACAATTCACATGAAATGTCAAATGCTGAAAAATATTAAATAAATAAAAAAAATAGATTGCTTTTCTGCAACATTTCGAAGGCCAATTTTTTCATCGTTGTTTATGATGAAGCCCTAGAAAATAAAGGATACAATACATTTCCTGTGCCATCTGGAAACATTGTGAGAAATTTCTGTCCTGTCTCGTAGAATTTCTCTATCAATGGCCGCTCACGCAGCTGAAAAATAAGATGAAAAGAGTGATTATTCTGGTGTATAATTTATTTGAGAACCAGTCCATAATAAATTTGAAAGAACACACATGGACCAGTCCAGAGAGTCCATACAGGTCTACCAAGTATATGAGAGAAAGAACCATTACAACACAACCACATTTTAACACTATTGTGTTAGTTAACGCTCTGCATGCTGGGTACTTTTTTCAGCAGACGTCATTTTGAAATATTTTTCTTACTTTTCCTAGAAAATGTGATTAGACATTTCATGCTGAATTAGCCTAGAGAGTGGTAAAGGTTAAAGAACTGTGTGATATCCAAATAAAAAAAAATATGAACATATAGAAAATCACCATAATTATTATATGGGCCCCGTCAAGCGATTTTGGTACTTATCGCCTATGCGAGCAGCGAAGGTTCAGGCGAGCCTGCGCATCCACGCAGTCTCGCCAGAACCTTCGCTGCTCGCTCATACAAGCAGTGAATCAAGAGGCACCTTCAGACAGAAAGCCATATCCCTGGCCCCTCTGAATGGCTGGGCATGCGCAGTTAAAATTTGTCATGACGGAATGCTCGAAGACAATAAATTCGCTTGGCGGGGCTCATATGGTAAGTTTCTATATAATCTACATTATTATTTATCCAGCTTAAAATGTTATATCCCAAATGGTGTTACAATGAACAGTGTTATAAAGAGGTGGAAATATAATTGTATATAATTCATAAATAACAAACAAGAGATTATGAAAGTGGAATGAATGATCTTTTTATTTTCACACAAAAAAAGACTGGTGATAGATTTGTCATATCAAATGGAACACTGTTTGTTGACTTGAGGTTTCATGTCCCCGTCAACACTGTACAGATCATTTTGGAGATGCTGCTTCCAATTTTGTGGTACTTTGACCTGATATAATCTGAGATGAAATGACATCTCAAGTCCAATGAAACCAATAGGGTTTATAAGCATGGACGGTCCAACACGCACCCCTTTACCTGGGCAAGCTTAGATCCTCTAAGCGGTTTATCAGTACTCTTGTGCAGTCGGTTTCAGCTCTGCGTGGAAGCATCATGCAGCCCATCTATTTCTTCAAGCCCCGATGGGCGGGGGTGTCAAATGGAATATTGCATCTTATCAAAATTAAGAACATTTCCATTGTTAATACAATTATTGCATCCATATTTTGAAACCCTAAGATACTTATTTTAACCTTTATCTTGCTGTTCACGACAACCCCTATCTTTGGAAACAGTGTAGATCCAGATCAGATTGCTTCTGAAGAAGCCATCTGATAAGGATCTACACTGTTTGACATTAAGTTTATGGATTTGTAGGAATAAATTATATCAAGTAATCTGATTGGTTTAAAGTCAGAAATGGGTGTGGCTAAACTGAATATTCAGCAAGAGAAGGGTTCATATGCTATCCCAACATGGATCATCAAATACTTTCAGTTCAAACTGTTGTTACGAGCCAGGCGTAGCAGAAAGAAAAAGCAAACAAGCCTTTTGGAAAAATTTAACAAAATTTATTTACAAGTTAACTTTAACTTGTAGAAGTAAGAAAATTAAATGTACTTAGCTCTGTTATGAAATATCCTGAATGAATCTATTTTCCTTGATCCCACAGAATCCACAGTCCAAAATGAAAAGTAATATCCTTTAACAATCCAACACAGAATTTAGAAATAACTTTTCTTAAATGCCCAAACATCAAACTCCAAAGTCTGACTCAATGAGAAAAATCATGCTCTTTTATAGACCCTAAGATTTCTCTAGAATGTTCCACAGGGTTGTGGAATAAGATGAGGTAATCTTCTAAAAATAATGCAAACCTGAACTTTCTGGAAGGTTCTGAAGTACTTTTCCTTGTAAACATGTTGTTTACAAAAAGAAATTAATCTGTGACTCAGTTTTCTAGAATCTTCTATAAGAAGATTAACAAGATATTTATAGCACTATTAGGTCACAGTGGGGTGCAAGTGGGAATCAGAAAAATAAATTCTTATGCATAACACTCCCCCTCTTCGAGGAAAAGAAAGATTTATGTAATAAAGCTTTCTTTTGCTTTAAGATTAATAAAATATTGAACATAGCATATACAATTACATGTATCTACAATCCACTTCAGTATGAAAGAAAAACACAATTCCTGACACTGCTCAAGCTCTTGAAAGGGCATCAGGGATAATGTTATCTCTCCCTCTAATATGTCTTATGTCTAAATTATACTCTTGTAGCATGAGACTCCACCTGAGCAACCGCTGATTTTTGTTTTTCATTTTGTGTATGAAAGTCAGTGGATTGTGATCACTGAAAACAACAATCGGTGCAGTAGTAGGGGTAAGATAAACTTCGAAATGTTGCAGACTGATTCTTGCTCTGCATCTGTCTATGTTCGAGAATTAATCCTTCTAAGAGTCTATAAACATTTTTGTCCTTTCTTGTTCTGGTATAAGAATACTAGGAGAACTCCATTCCAGTCATTGTCCAGCAAATACTGAATTTCTTCTTTAAGATTTTTCTGTTTTATAGGATTCATCCTGTATAGGTGTTGTTTTACAGGCTTAGAATCATTAATGTCCACACCGTGAAATATTTTGTCTGTTCGTGTTGGAATATCAGGAAATAAGTGTTCATATTCAAAAATCAGCTGTTTCAGTTCATTCCGCTGATCTGGCTCTCGATGTGACAGTTTCTGGTCGAGATTCCTTAGAATGTCAGAATTCTGAAGTTTTGATGATGTGGGATCCGACTTCACTGAATTAATATCCTCACAGTCATTGTCACATGAATTAAGTGGAACAGAGCTAACTAGATTGACTGATGTTAAAGATGTATTGTCCCTATCTATGTATTCCTTAAGCATGTTAATATGACATAGCTGCTTTAGCTTGCGCCTCCCAGGAGTGTTTATTATGTAATTTACGTCACTGATCTTTTTGTCTACAGTGTATGGACCATAATACCTGGCCTGCAACGATTTTCCTGGAATAGGCAAAAGAGCTAGTACCTTATCACCTGGTTTAAAATTCCTTTCTTTTGTCCCTATGTCATATAGCTGTTTCATTTTCCTTTGGGCTGACTGAAGATTGGTCCGAGCAGCCTCACAAGCTTTTGAAAGTCTAGTTTTGAAATCAGACACATACTGAAGTAAATTCAGGGAGGTGTCATCATTGGAGAGAAATTTCTCTTTGAGAAGTTTCAAAGGACCACGAACAGTATGGCCAAATACTAATTCAAATGGACTGAAGCCAAGAGATTCTTGCACAGATTCTCTAACAGCAAATAAAAGGAGATGGATGCCTTCATCCCAATCCTTCTCTGTGTCAAAGCAATATGATCTTATCATGTTTTTCAAGGTTTGGTGGAATCTTTCAAGGGCGCCTTGACTTTCAGGATGATAGGCTGATGACTTATACTGTACAATGCCAAGTTCATGCATTACTTGTTGAAATATTCCAGACATAAAATTTGAGCCTTGGTCTGACTGAATAGATTTAGGAAGCCCAACAAATGTGAAAAACTTCACTAAGGCCTTGACGATTGTCTTAGTTTTGATATTTCTTAAAGGAATGGCTTCAGGAAAACGTGTGGAAGCACACATAATGGTCAAAAGATATTCACAGCCGGACTTAGTTCTGGGCAAGGGACCCACACAGTCTATAATTATTCGACTGAAAGGTTCATCAAAAGCAGGTATAGGCTGCAAATGAGCCTTAGGTATAGTCTGATTGGGTTTTCCTACCATTTGGCATGTATGGCAGGACCTACAATGCTGAGAAACATCAGATTTTAACCCAGGCCAGTAAAAATGATTAAGAATCTTGTGATAGGTTTTATTTACACCTAAATGTCCTGACATTGGAGTTTCATGTGCCAAGTTTAATATTTGGGAACGGTAAACCCGTGGAACCACTATCTGGTGGTTGACAGTCCACTCGTCTTCTGCTGAGACGTCTGGTGGACGCCATTTTCTCATAAGAATGTCACTTTTGACATAATAACAAACTGGGACCTGAGATACTTCCTGCTCATCTAAGGCCCTTTCAAACAAAGGCGAAATTTCAGGATCCTTGTGCTGTTCTATAGCTAGTTGAGACCCAGACATTATGTCATGGCCTAGATCTAAAGATGAGTTATTCTCATGAAAATCTGTCTGCTTATCAGGCAGGTTTGAAGACAGAGACCTTGTTATCTCGTCATTAAAAGACTGACCCAAAAAGGTATCAGTAAAATCAAAATCCTGTTTCGCATCAGTTTGCTTGGCCTTACGTGCCATAGCCCTTGTGACTGCACAGGACGGATAAAGATCAGGAATTTCCTGCTCAATGGGATCAGGCGGTTGGTCTATGCAAGGATTAGTAGTCAAAAGTGGGTTTACCACAACCTTATCTCCAGCTAAGTCATTGCCTAGCAACAAATGAACACCTTTAAAAGGTAAAGAAGGTCTAATACCAACAGCCACTGAACCGGATACCAAGTCTGATGACAAATAAACGTTATGAAGCGGAACATTAACAAATCCACATTCCACACCCTGAATAAGGACACTTTGGCCCAAAGAAGTCTTCTCAGAAAAAGGCAGAGTATCTGCTAGAATAAGAGATTGAGAAGCTCCAGTATCTCGTAAGATTTTAATAGGGGTAGGATGGGCATAACTGTCACCATTTAGTGACACAAAACCATCTGATAAGAATGGTTCATATATCTCCATAACTGAATCAGTCTCAGATAATTTGATATCAGAAAGAGTTTCCTCCCTTACACAAGACTGTGGTTTTGGCCTTACAGAAGTCAAGCCTGTAGGCTTAAGTTCCTCTTGTCTTTCTCTTTCTTTCCTTCGCTTTAATTTTAAACACTCAGAGATCAAATGGCCTGTATTTTTACAATAATAACAAACTACTTGAGATTGAGATAAGGGATTCTGGTCTTTGTTTTCACCAGAAGGTTTGGAAAAATTCTGACTTCTGTTTTCACCAGAAGGTTTGGAAGGATTCTGGCTTTTATTTTCACCAGAAAGTTTGGGCATAGTACTAGATGTATGGCTATAACTACCAGAAGGATTACTGGGATAGAATCTTGGACCTGTCTGTGGACTATAAGGTTTTCGAGGATAAGGCCTGTTCACAAATGAGACTTTATGAGTCAAAGCATAATCATCTGCCAAACGAGAAGCTTCCTCCAAAGTTTCAACCTGTCTCTCATCGAGAAAAGATTTAATGTCTGAATTTATGCACCGTTTGAACTCTTCAACAAGGACAAGCTGCCTAAGTTTGTCATGATTAGAGCCAACTTTTTTAGAAGAACACCACCTATCAAATAACTGTTCTTTGGTTCGAGCAAATTCTACATGAGTCTGGGAAATTTCTTTTTTGCAATTCCTAAATTTTTGCCTGTAAGCTTCAGGGACCAACTCATATGCCTTAAGAATAAGCTCCTTGACCAGATCATAGTCTGAGCTTTGCTCGACAGTCAGCTGAGTGTAAATGTCTCTAGCCTTTCCGACAACAACGCTTTGCAAAAGTAAGGTCCAATGCTCTTTCGGCCATTTTAAATTTTCTGCAACTTTTTCAAAATGCAAAAAATACTTATCTACCTCTTTTTCCTGAAATGGCGGAACTAACCTTATGTGCTTTGTGGCATCAAAGTAACTGCCAGAGTCAAAAACAGGGGTATGTTTCACCCTATCCTGACCCTGGAGTTCCATTTCCTTCAGCCTTAATTGAAATTGCCTTTCCCTTTCTTTTTCCTCAATACTATATTTCATTTTTTCCTTTTCTAACTCAATCCGTTCCTCCATTTCTCTTTGTTTTTCTTCCTGTTCTAATTTTTCTTTTCGAATTCGTTCTTCCATTTCTAATCTTTCCATCTGCATTTGTCTCTGCATTTCTCTTTCTTTTTCCTTCTCTCTTTCTTCCATTTCTCTTTGCTTTTCCTTCTCTCTTTCTTCCATTTCTAACCTTAACTTCTCTAATTCAATTTGCCTTCCTATTTCAATTTGTCTCATTTGCAATTCAGTATGTGAAACCATAATGAGAGACAAAGCAGATGGATCGAAAAGTTCTTCATCAACAAAAAACTGTACCAAAATATTCTTAATTTCATGCTTCTTCATGCTTGTTTTGACAGCAGTGACCCCATAATGGGAAGCAATATCTAACAAATCTGTCCTTTTGGCCAGATTAAACAACTCCTGAGTAGGCTGAGCCAAAAAGCTTCTCAAATCAAACGACATGTTTGCTTTTTGTTTGTTTTATAAAGTAATTATGGTAATAAAGATTGAGGGTAATTTGACAAAGTTTTTTTTTTTTTTTGAAATGACAAGCCCAATAAAAATTTCACATGAAATGACAAGTACTATTTCACCTGAAATGACAATGCACATGAAATGACAATCCCCTATATGCCTATAGGAAATACCAATCCTGTGAAGCAACTGCCAAGTCTATTTGATAAGAAATGACAATTACCTGCCGTCACATGAAATGTCGGTTTTAAAATGCTCGAAATGGTTTATCCCGGACGAGCCCCCAATTTCTGTTACGAGCCAGGCGTAGCAGAAAGAAAAAGCAAACAAGCCTTTTGGAAAAATTTAACAAAATTTATTTACAAGTTAACTTTAACTTGTAGAAGTAAGAAAATTAAATGTACTTAGCTCTGTTATGAAATATCCTGAATGAATCTATTTTCCTTGATCCCACAGAATCCACAGTCCAAAATGAAAAGTAATATCCTTTAACAATCCAACACAGAATTTAGAAATAACTTTTCTTAAATGCCCAAACATCAAACTCCAAAGTCTGACTCAATGAGAAAAATCATGCTCTTTTATAGACCCTAAGATTTCTCTAGAATGTTCCACAGGGTTGTGGAATAAGATGAGGTAATCTTCTAAAAATAATGCAAACCTGAACTTTCTGGAAGGTTCTGAAGTACTTTTCCTTGTAAACATGTTGTTTACAAAAAGAAATTAATCTGTGACTCAGTTTTCTAGAATCTTCTATAAGAAGATTAACAAGATATTTATAGCACTATTAGGTCACAGTGGGGTGCAAGTGGGAATCAGAAAAATAAATTCTTATGCATAACACTGTTAAGACAAAGGGAGAGATTGGAGCAAATTTATTCCATTTCAAAGCAGAACAATGATAATCTTTAAAGAATATTTAATACTGTTTTTGACAACAGAACTCATTTTTTTTGCATACCAAATACAAATATACAACATTTGTATAAGGTCTTATCCTGTTTATCTAACCCATCTTATCCCACCTTGATGTGCAGTGTGGAACAGAGTGATGACTAAAATGAAATTGAAAATCTGCTTCTCCCAAAAGTCCAGACACCTTGAGAACTTGCTGTAATTCGCCAAACATTTTGCTTGTCATGCACTTTGTGAAATGAATATAATATATCAAGTATTCTGATTGGCTGACAGCTGGCAGTTCTAATGAGTATTCTAACACAGCACGCCTATATGGGCAATGCAAAATAACTGTGTTTTATTCTACAACAAATCACGGCAAGAAGGAGCGTGACGAATGACGTCATTAAAAACTTCAAAGATATGACGTCACTAGTCGATTTCCTTGACGCTGGACGGTGTAGCGTCATTTTCTCGCATGGAAAACATTAGAAAAGGATATAAATGTATGTGTTTCAGTCGATAATTTTAGCGGGATTTCTTCTAACAATGGCGAAAATTTGTGAGAATTTGAAGGAAACAACAGCATAATTGCCGAGTTTCAGTGGGTTAGAATCGAAATAGATCAGCTCTAGCTAGTGATTTGTTAGGTTATAAATCACAGTTTGTCGGTCAGTTGTAAGTAGACAAATCACGCGCGCTGCGCGCTCGTGATTTGTCTACTTTACAACTGGCCTCCAAACTGTGATTTATTACTCAACAAATCACAGCTAGAGCTGATCTATTTCTTAATTAAAATCTATTTTTGAGGCAGTTCTAATGAGAGGCAGTTCTGAGTACCAAAATCTATTTTTGAGGCAATTCTAAAGAGTACCCAAATCTATGTTTGAAGCCTAAATAAGGGAAATATTACAAATATTCGTAAGAAAAAATTGTCAGTTTTGAGGCCATGTCATAACTTGCTGTATCACATGGTCATTTCATCTTAATGTTAACAATATGAAAAGCAAAACTTCTTATAAGCAAATAACTATAAGCACTGAAGCTGAAATAATAGGAAAAACAATTAAGACTATTAATATGTAATTCTAGATACCGCAGTAATCTTCAAGAAAACATTCCTGTCACACATCCCAGACTCGAATAAATTACAAGTAATTTGATTGGTTGACGGTCAAAAATGGATGTGGCAAAATTAATTTATTCAGCAGAAGGTTAACATAATGATGCATTCATGTATTGCAAAAATGTAGTAATGTTTTCCTGAAAATAAACAAAATCTATCCTATTTGCCATACTCAAAATACCCGGCACAACTTGGGTGTCACCATATTATTCTATGAAGCAGCTATTTAGGTATATTCAATCTATGCAATAATTATAATTTGTACGGATGCATGATAAACCATACAATAAGAGGTGATTGACCACCAAAGACCATCAGTCTTCTACACATTCACCCACTGTGGCAAGATTATAAGATTCTTACATAGGTGTGAAGGGTGGATAGAAAATCTGTCCTGAGGGTCACTGTCCCGCATCGAGAGGCTTAATTGCCAAGTAATGCCTGACAATGTTTTCTAGGGACAGATTTTTCTGTCTTACCCCTCAAACCCTTTGTAAGATTCTTTTTCTTGCATACGTTTCAAAAGATCTTTATATAATGCAGTCACTTCGATAGTGCACGTTCGCCATACATTTTCTGATAACAAGAATGCAGCGTTTTTGAGGTAACTGTATGCCCAGTGACTTCCAATGTAACAACTGCCTATGTGAGGTCATATTCAACCAGTGCACATCAAACAAATGAAAATTCTCAATTTTTAACCCATCCCAGGGTAGGATAAGAATTTCTATCCTTTGGTTAAGTCCAGGATTTCCTTATCTGGTGTGCAACAATTGGTATTTATCCCTTTCAACATACAGATCAGCAAAGGCTCTGATCAGACTGCATGGTTATAGTCAGATCTGAGTACAAGCATTCTAACCCTTGTCCTGCTGAGCCCGGATATGCCTTATTTTCCAAACAATGAAGATCCAGATCAGATGGCTTCTGATGAAGCCATCTGATCAGGATCTACATTGTTTGCCATTCAGATTGTGAATGTGTTGCAATAATTTGCATCAAGTAATCTGATTGGTTGATAATCGATAGTGGGTGTGGCATATATGAATATTCAGCAGAACAAGGGCTAATAAGTTTTGTCATTGTGCTGGATCATTTATTGGACAGTGCCAAGATGCATGACTGATTTTTTAGTCCTTAGGAAATTCTTTCCGTAGATCCTGATAAGACATAGTCAGGTTTAACTTAGGAAAAAATATATTGCATTATGAAAAGATAATGTTGGTATAAGCAATGTGCCTCATGACAAGGCTCTTTGAACAGCCCTTGGTGGCTTGAATAACTATCGCAAACAAATTTTCATGGTCCCAAAGGTGTTATAGCCATTGCAGTTTCCCTGAATAGTCAAACTTTGAGGGTCATGTACAATTAACAGATTATCTATTTTTAGAATTTGTGATGAAAAGGATGACATTTGACATACTTATAGACAAAACTCAATCTATACAGAAACTATGTAATACTGTACAGTAAAATGAAATAACTGAAAAAATATAAATATGTTTTCTTGTACTACATCTAGTTCTTACAATAGCTGCTGCAGAGTCTGGACCATAGGCCAACCTTCCCTCCTGTCATGAACAGGACATAGCAAGAGATAAGATACATATTTCAAGACAATTCTGAATCTGTTTCTTTGGAGTTAACAGCCCAGTCAACACTTTAGGTCATACCTGGCCAGTCAGTTTTCCTAGCCACACATTTTCTGGACAGACTTCCACACAAGATGTTAACCAGTACAGTGCACATTCTTCCACCAGAAACTGACAACTGCCCTTCTTGAATCAGCGGAAGTGAGAGAATGATTTCATAATCAACAAGTACAGTACTTGCAACCTCCTGCCTGGGCCCAGTTGTTCAAAGTATCATTAGCTTAATGAGCTGGTTAACGAGCTGTTCTGTTAAGCAAAATACCTAAAACAGTGTATTATTGCTAAAAAAATGTCAGCAGTTTTTTCTGCAAAAATACTAGTATATTTGCTATATCAAATGATAAAAGTTTTAACAATATGTTTAACAAATGACATTATTGCTTTTGAACAACCGGCCTCTGATCACTTCACAGATGTGCATCTGACTCAGTTACCGAGGCCAGAAGACAACTGATTCTGAGGTACTGTTTCATACTACTTCTCATTCTAACATGATGTTGACTCTTTTGACCATGAGTCTCTGAAATAAACTCTTCCATCACTGCATTTGGACACGTCTATTCTTTTAACCCATTGTATAGTTGTGGACTCTTCCAGTATTATGTGTTGAACAAGTCCATGGTGTCAGGTCTATTTTTTCTGTTTGTTTTTTTCTTCATTTTTATTCTATTTTTTATGCCTTATAAGGGGTGAAGGTCTATTTTTTTTCATTTTTACTCTCTTTTTTATGGAAAAAATCCTCTTATCAAAGAGTGAAGACCCTGATCCATCTTTCAAGTGCATTAAGAGAAAACTTCTATACTTTGTTCGTTCGTTCGTTCGTTCAAGTTAAGGCATTTTACGTCTGCCAAGGTCGAGCGGACTGAACTCCATAGCTCCACAGCGAGACGTAAGTTTTGTGCTTCTGGGCTGCAAATCGCGGCAGTTTATCCAACAAGAGTCAATCGCGTTGGTCTGCCTGTGCCCTGCCAGGGAAAATGAAGCACTGCCAGTTTTAGAAATTTTGAAGGCCGGTCTAAATTGAGCCAAAAATGTAGAGTAATCAGTGCCAATTCGGCTGCAAATCGCGATTTCTCTACTGTGCTCGAGAGCGGAAAGTAGGTCAACGGTGCTCTCTCTTGGGGCCGTGCGATTTTGGCCATCGGACTTAGGCTGCCAATGAGGCATGCCTATGTAGATTTCCATTCAGGAAAACGCCAGCCAACGGTCCAGGAAGAAAACTGGTCACAAGTCTTATCCCCAAAACTTTAAAACTTCTATACTTTAACACTGGGCCTCAATAAATATATTGACTCACGTGACATCACATGATCATTATATGACATCAAAACAAACCATGGTTCTTTCCTATATGATTGAACAATGACGATATGATTTCAACTGCCCTCTTCTGCAGTTATTAATTAACCCTTAAGACACAGAGAAAAACTATATATGAAAATGTCGTCTGCTTAAGTCGTCTGCTGAATCTTTGTGCAAACTTTCCAAAAATATTTTTGCATACAGGGCAAACAAACAGTGTGGACCCAGATCAGACTGCTCCTAGAGGAGCAGTCAGATCTAGGTCCACACTGTTTGCAAAAACTAATTCTAAAGTACTTGGCAGACGACAAAGCAGACGACAATTGTTGTGAATGCCAATTTATGGGTTAAATTCACAAACTGAAAGATAAACAGTGTAGCTCCTGATCAGATGGCTTCTTCTGTTTGTTGGGGAGAAATAAGAAATCTTTTTCTAAAATTCTTCTCACTTCATGTCTTTACCTAGAGCTACAGAAAAATGTTAAGACGTACGTACCCTTCCTTCAGCAATGAGAGCCGGATCGAGGGGCTCGGGCTCAAATACATTATCCCCTAAGTCATCTAGGAGTGGCGATGGTGCTCGGAGAGTCCAGCCCTCCTCCAAACATTTCTGTGATGACAGCTGGTAGTTGATAGTCTTCATCTGTCGTGCAACTGTACAAAACACGTAAAACAGACAATAAATGAGCTGTAACAGACAACTCAAGGGAATGGGTACACCTTAAAGGGAGATCACTCAGATCTTTTTGGTGAAAGTGGGGGCACTCTGTTTGTTTGATTTGAAGTTTAACATCCCCATCAACACAGTAAAGGCCATTTTGGAGGCGTTGCTTCCACTTTTGTGGGACTTTTACCCAACACTGAGATGAAATGACATCTCAAGCCCTGCCACCCGATGAAACCAATAGGGTTTATAAGCATGGACGGGCCGAGTCTCACCGCATTGCCTGGGCAGGCTTAGATCCTCTAAGCGGTTTACCAGTACTCGTGTGAGGGTTAGTTTCAGCTCTGCGTGGAAGCATCATGCAGCCCATCTATTTCTTCAAGCCCCGATGGGTGGGGGCTATAAAACACAAAATAAATGAATTGTATCAGACTAATCCAGGGAATGGGTACACTTTAAAGGGAGATCACTCAGATATTTTTGGTGAAAGTGGGAGTACTCTGTGATGTGGAAGAAGCTCCTTCATGTAGTAAATTTTTATCTTTCCCTAGCTGCAGATAATGAGGAATACTGATCATAATCTAGGGATAATTTGGCTAAATCCACCTCAGAAACCTGGGTTGTGGGTACTTGTTAGAATCGCCTCATTGAGGCAATTCTAACAAGAACACACAACACAGTTTTTTATGATAATCCTTTAACCTTTACAACTCTCTAGGCAAATTCAGCAGACGACAGGTAGTTGGTAGTTTTCTTATTTTTCTCAAAACAGGATTTGACATCTCATGCAAATTGTCTCCTCAGGAGACAATTTGCATGACATGTCAAGTCCTGTTTTCTAGGAAAAAAGAGAAAAATATTTCAAAATGTCGTCTGCTGCAAAAATTCCCAGCATGCAAAGCGTTAATTATCCTCATAGCTCCCAATCATCTGCAGGTGTACATTCAAACCATCTCCATATGTGATAGGTTTCAGATGTCAGAGATGTCAACCCCTTTTTCAACTCCACCCTAACATTGAAAAGAGCAAAAGCATTTTTCAAGATAAAATTATCTTTCTTTAAGGTGTATCCATATATAAAGTCCCTCATCTGAAATGGGAATACATGTACTGACAATTGTTTCTGCAGCAAATAAGTTTTCTTATGAAAATGAATATCAAATTTGCTGTAATTTAGAGCTCTGTATCCAAGAAATCACAACAAGTCCTAGATTCACAGTTAGGTTTTACCTTATGCAAACTTTGGCAGTATAAGGGGCATAAATAACAAAATTGTAGTGTTATTTAATTAAGATTTCCAGTCATATCTTTGAAAATTTTTAACATAAGAAGCAAAAAAAAAAAACAAAAACGCTGTGTATCTACCATTTAATATCATATTTTCTCAATAACTTCTACCAGAAGTGGCAGGAGTCAATAAAATTTTCAGAAAATTTCTAAACCGTTTAATATCATATTTTCTCATTAATGTTTAATTTAATTGATAAAAAAACACCAAAAAAAACAACAGGAAAATATAATAATTAAATGTTTCAATTAAAGTTTCAGACAGGCAGATGTTAAAAGCATAGCATTTTTGTGTAGCATCATGTTACTAAGTCTATGCAATGATTACCCTTGTAAACCACACTTTATTAACAAAAAAAAATAACATTTACAAGGGTATACATTATTTTCCCTTTTCTTGCAAAAAAACACAGATTGATTTTTTTGTTCATGCCTGTGAGAACCACCTCAATGGGTACCAACAATGTTTTTTTTTTATTTGGCAAAAAAATCAACCCTTGTCCTGCTGAATAATTTTATTTTATCACACCCATTTCTGACTATCAACCAATCAAATTGCTTGATATAATGCATTCATTCAAAGACAAACAGTTTAGCTCCTAATCAGTTGGCTTCTTCAGAACCCAGCTGATCTGGATTTACCATGTTTGCAAAAGTATTGGTAAGCATGTTTCAGGAGAACAAGGGTTAGCCCTTATCCTGCTGAACATGACAACCCCTGCCTTTGCAAACAGTGCAGATCCAGATCAGATGGCTTCTGAAGAAGCCATCTGATCTAGATCTACAATGTTTGTCAGTTAGTTATTCAATTTGAATGAAACATTATATAAAGTATTTTGGTTGGTTGATAATCAGAAAAGGGTGTGGCTAAATTAATTCATTCAGCAGGATGAGAGGTAAACAGTACACAAAACCTATAATTTCTGTGATTCAACTTCATTGGTCAGTGACAATCACATGACACAAGTAATGAACAGCCAGCAGTATTCCTACCTTTGGGTCTCAACCCATTGAGTCAGAGCATGACAAATCGTAAAGGAGACCTGTACCAGCATTTTGTTTGCTTGGCCTAGTCAACCCTATTTGGGTAATATTCAGTCAGTCAGTTTACCTCTTTTACTGGGAAGGCTTATATGTCAGCGGTCAACCAGAAAAGAGCATATTTTTTACTACCGTAATGATCCTAAAAACAGGACAGACAGGCCTAAGCAAACAGTGCAGACCCAGATCAGACTGCTTCTGAAAGAGTAGTCTGATCAGGGTCTACACCTTTTGCCATTCTGTCTGCACTTTTTGGACATCCTGTTGTATCGAGAAACAAATCTGACGAAATTTTAGTGTCTGAATTTTTAGGGTTTTTACGGTAAACTGACGACTGCCCTTCTTGAATGAGCAGGAGGAATGACCACAGAAATGATTTCAAGATCAATCTCCAAGAAAGAATGTTGCTAACCTGAAAGGTGTCTAAGCTGAAACCGGGGCCCCTGATTACTGGTCAGACATGCACCGGACTGAGCTATCTAGGCCAGCCAGCAGACTTAGATCAACCTGTGCACCAAACTAGTCTGGCCACAGGATTTGCTTGCTGGGTTTTGGGAAGCCCATAGCTACAAAAAGCTTATCCCAGCAGGCACACAATGTTGACTCAACAGTGAATCAACATTGAAACAACATTTTCAATGTTGTTTCAATGTTGATTCAATGTTGAGTACCTGCTTGAAATTGCCCTGGGTCTTCACTGGTCGCACAGTTTTTACTGTTGGTTTTGTCAAGCAAATGCTCAAATGGTTGTGGTGACACAATAAACAAACCAAACCCCCTACCTTGTACTCTTCTTTTCATACAGCCCAAAAACACAGAGGAATACTGAGCTAATCTATACTGATTACAGTATTCTGAGTGTTTCCCTGCCCCCGCCCCATCAGAGACGCCCACCTTCTCCCAGATATGTTTCTTTCTAGCGACAATACAGTCAGATACACATTCGGGCTTGACGCACGTTAAGTCTACTTCCTTCTGTGTCAGAAACTGACTGGCTAATCCCACTGGCTCCTCCCCTGGGGTCATAACAAATAAAAATGTTATTCTATCACTTAATTTTCGACAACACTTTTACCAAATTCTTAAGAGTCTCCCCTCTTCTTCAGGGTTAATGGACACTACCCGGTACTTTTTATATAGTACCCTATTATCTTATGTATTCAGACAGACAGGCTGGCCAAACAGTGTAAACCCAGATGAGTGTGGCATCTCATCAGGGTCTACACTGTTTGCCACTCACATGGCAATTTTTTGGCTCTATATCAGGTATTAAAAAGTACTTGTTCAAATTTAAAATGTATTTGTTCAAATTTAAACTACTTGTTCAAATTTAAAATGTACTTGTTCAAATTTTAGAGCAAGGAGGTCAGGAGGTAAATATGGTACATGTATGTAACATGTCAATATCGCTTAATTTCCAATGTTATTCTATGGATGCCCTTCTGTGCTTCAATATTCAGAAAAAAAGTACATATTAACCTAAAACTCAGGGTTAAAAGGGCCAAAAGTAGTTAAGGGGAGTGGATACACTTTTAGGGAAGGCAATGTCTTCAAAAAATGTTTCTGTCGCCCTTAGTAACAGGGGTCGAGTCAGGAAAGAATTTTGCTTCTTAAAGGAAAGAATGTGAACCTTGGGAGCAAATTCTTTCCTTTAAGAGATGATCGACCCCTGTTGAAGAGTAGATTATGTATTCCAAAGGGCTTTGTTCATAAGAAAGATGACAGGAAATCATGATGAAAGTTGACTCCCTTTTATATGGAGGGAGAATCTTGCCTTGGCAGGCTTTGACTTCTAAGTGGTCCTTTTTGTAATATTTATGTGTATATCACATACTATTAATGAAATAAAATATGTTTAAACCAAAGCAGAAACTGTATTAGGAACCTGAACAACTATTTATAAGCAAATATATAGAGATTATAAAGGAAAATGAATATAATGTTATATAGTCATTTTTCTATATAATCTATACATCTTTTTCTACCTTTAAACTGTGTTATATCTAAAACCATGTTAAATTGAATAGTGTTATAAAGTGGTTGTCGTGAACATTTAAGTCTAAGCACAACAAAATGGCACACAAACTTGTAAGGTTAGAGGCAAAGTGATGTTTTATATCACTGCAAAACTTGAAAAATCACTGCAAAACTTAACCCTTACCCTGCTGAACGTGACAACCCCTACTTTTGCAAACAGTGTGGATCCCGGATCAGATGGCTTCTGAAGAAGCCATCTGATCAGGATCCACGCTGTTTGTCATGCAGTTTGTGAACTGAACGAATGCATTACATCAGGTAATTTGATTGGTTGATAGTCATAACATGCGCTTGTGAACGTGATAAAAACGACACACCGGTTAGAGATGGGCGTGGCTAAATTAATTTATTCAGCAGGATAAAGGTTAAAACGAAGCACACAAATAACAAGACTGTCAGCGACATACATGCTCCACCACCATCAAGCGTAGCATTAAATCTGCGCGGAGAACCACCGGCTACAATAATTTTGAACAGAAAATTAGCTAAAACATGCAGGACACAGTCATGTACAGTGAAAATCTGCTATTTTTTTTATTTATTTTTTGTTTTGGTTTTACGGCCCTTTCAAGATTATTTCACTCATATCTAGCCAATTGTTAATCAGAGGTGGGCGAAAACCGGAGTACCCAGAGAAAAACCACCTGACCTTCAGTTGCAGAACTTGGCGTCTCACATGTGACCCGAGTGAGGCTCGAACCACAGCGGTGAGAGACCTAATGATCAAGAGTCAGCGCTCTTAACCACTAGGCCACGGAGGCCCGTGAAATTCTGCTATTAATACCACCTTAAATTAGGACTATTTCTCCATTTGAAAGTATATTTAAAAGGTTTCAGTCATTCTTCCTGTGTGTTTTCTGCACTCAGTGTCTTCTAGAAAGAGATCACCTTTGGGACTGTTCAAAAGTGGTCTGAAAGACCACTTTTGAACAGTCCCTAAGTGGTCTGAAAGACCACTTTTGAACAGTCCCAAAGGTGTTTGTTTGTTTGTTTGATTTGAGGTTTAACGTCCCCGTCAACACTGTAAAGGTCATTTTGGAGATGTTGCTTCCAATTTTGTGGGACTTTTACCCGACATTGAGATGAAATGACATCTCAAGCCCTGTCGCCCAATGAAACCTATAGGGTTTATAAGCATGGACGGGCCGACTCGCACTGCTTTACCTGGATAAGCTTAGAACCTCTAAGCTGTTTACCAGTACTCGTGTGCAGGTCGGATTCAGCTCTGGGTGGAAGCATCATGCAGCCAGTATATTTCTTAAAGCCCCGATGGGCGGGGGCGGGTCCCAAAGGTGTTCTTATTATTTGAACTAGAAATGTGTACAAGGAACACGGATGCCCCTGTCTGGTAGCTGTAACACTGATGAAAAACTTAAACACAAATTGCTAACGCCATCTTGGACACGGACGCAAATATGGATGCGGACACAGATGCAGATGGATGAACAGACATGGGTAACACTTTATGCCTTTTCCACCATTCTTCAAATGGCGGGGCATAAAAATTAAGTGGGGTGTCTAAAACATATATGGGTACGTGTTTAGAAAAGAAGGTATGTGGTATAATGTGTACCCATAATCTATGTATTCATTAAAACTGCCTCAGTGATTTTGTTCTGATGAACACTCATGATTTATTTGAACACATTAGAACTGCCTCACTGAGGTGGTTCTAATGAGCCCCCTCAATCTATGTGAAATCATTGGTATCACCTCATCACATGAACAAGTTCGTGAAATGAACACCCCCCCCCCCCCCCCCCCCCACTAAACCCCACTTTATATAGAGAACACTGGGGTTAACGGGGGTCTACCTTATTTTCCATATTTCTGCTCCAAGACATAGGTTGTGGGTACTCGTAAGAACCGCCTCAATGAGGTGGTTCTAACGAGCACCCACATCCTATGTTTGATGTATAAATAAGAAAAATATCACGGATTTTCTTCAGAAAAGTAGCCATTTTGGAAATGTGAAAAATGCACTATGTCTCACGGGTGTGTTATCGTAATGTAATGTGAAAAAATAAGTAAGCCAACAAGTATTGCATACATAACATTTTGATGTTTCAGCATAGCGAACTACGGGGTGAGACTAAAACTACGAATACTACCCACCAGCAGCCAACATATGACCCGCTACCATTCAAATGAAAAAAAAACTATATTAATAAATGGCTATAAATCACACCCTGAATTTCTATCTATATTATTGAAAAAAAAAATCATATCACACAATAATCTAAGAATTTTATGCCAACTTAAGCCCCTCCCACAGAATGCACATTTGATATTGATAAACCGAACACTCCCTTCTTGCCATTAGTTTTATTACCTACCAAAGAATTTATGAGATCGTGAGTGAGGTGCTGCATTGAAATAAGTCTAACATTACAAATTAAACAAAATCCGTCATATGGGCCGCAGCAAGTGAAAAGAGGTTTCTGAGCATGTGTACTTGGTGAGTCTCAAATCAGTCTGTACAGAAAGCTACAATAGTCAGATTAACCCTTTTTGTACCAAATGGAATCTTCCACCTTATATATAGCAGGAGTTCATTCAAAAATTTAGGGGTGTCAGGTTGTGTTTTCTTCAAATTTTACTTGGAAAATGGCTCAACTTTTTGCAAACAGTGTAGGCCCTGATCAGACGCCGCATTCTGCGGCCTACACTGTTTGCCAGGGTACCCGTTTGGGGTCTCTGGTACTAAATGGGTTAACACAATGTATGCTGGGTATTTTTCAGGAGACGCCATTCTGAAATATTTTCTTATTTGTCCCAGAAAACAAAATTTGACATTTCATGCAAATTCCCTCCTATTTTCTTATTTTTCCCAGAAACAGGACTTGACATCTCATGCAAATTGTCTCCTCTCCTATGGAGACAACATTTGCATGAGATGTCAAGTCCTGTTTTCAGAACATCAACAATTTGCCGTCTGCTGAAATAGCTCAGAGAGTGGTAAAGGTTAAATCCTGCATGACTGCATGAAGTAGCTGCATGTAATTTGTCATCCATACACCACACAGCAAAGAGTCTGATCAGACTGGATGCAAAGGCTGATATGAGTCCGCATGGCACAATATGCTTGAAGACCCTTTTTCACTTAGCATGGTATAGCCTCAGATAAGGGGGGATATCCAAATTTTATTTTTCTTATTTCTGCACAAAAACATATGTTGTGGGTATTCATTAGAAGTGCCTTGGTGAGGCATTTCTAATGGGTACCCACAACATATGTTTTTGTGCAGAAATAAAAAAATATCAGTACTTTTTGGATGATAAACGTGCCTTATCTGGACCTATGGGCCATGGTATAATTTTCATGAAACCCTGCATCTTTCCAGTGATATAACATTCTTCAAACCTCTGAACATGGCATCTGGCCCGTGATTTTTTTACTCAAAATTGAACCTGTATCTCAAACCAGTGCTATTTTTCTTGTCCTGCTGAGCCCGGATATGTCTTATCTTTCAAACAATGAAGATCCAGATCAGATGGCTTCTGAAGAAGCCATCTGATCAGGATCTTCATTGTTTGTAATTCAGCTCATGAATGTGTTGCAATAATTTGCATCAAGTAATCTGGGTGGTTGATAATCAGTAGTAGGTGGTGTGGTATATATAAATATTCAGCAGGTCAAAGGTTAAGACCTCTTAAATGAACCATACAGTTACAATATACCCTTCATAACCCAGGAAAACCTTACATTTAACCAGTAGTATTAATAATTTTAATGAAAACCTACATCTAACAAGTAAGCCTGTCCAGGAACCGCGGTGCGAGGCGGACCGTCCATGCTAATAAACCCTATTGGTTTCATTGGGCGACAGGGCTTGAGATGTCATTTCATCTCAATGTCGGGTAAAAGTCCCACAAAATTGGAAGCAATGTCTCCAAAATGACCTTTACAGTGTTGACGGGGACGTTAAACCTCAAATCAAACAAACAAACATCTAACAAGTATAAACTTAATGAAACACAGCACCAGCAGCAACACTGCTATTAACAAAGTACTTACCCAGCCGGCAAGAAATGTCAGTGCTGTTTCATGCTGGCTGGGGTATCTACATGAAGTTTTCCAATCAGGAGTTCTAAGAAAAATAATGAACGGGGCTGGATAGCACAAGGATATGACAGAATGACAGACACTTGTCACTATCCAGGTTCAATTCCTGGTTTGCATGTTATGGTAATGGTCGCACACTCCGGGTCGGCAGTCTTTCTTTTTTTTTTAATGTGAGATTAATATATTTGAATAAGTCTATTAAACACAATTTGAATAACTTACAAAATAAAGGGTATCTAAAACATTTATCACAAAATACATGTACTAGGAATCAATTTTTACAAAACAAAAAAATTGTAGTTCAGTTCTGTTTAAATTTCCTGTTTAAAGAGATACTAGGCATTTTTAGGGTTCACGGATCTTATTTTAAAGGCAGTATACAATGCACAATACATTAATTAACCCATAAAATGCTAAGACAAACTGCATCTAAAAAGTTGTCTGTTTATGTGGTTTTATGAATCTTCTAGCAAAGTTTTTAAAAATATTTTTGCATTCAGGCAAAGTATGGGCCCTAGAGGAGCAGTCTGATCTAGGTCCACACTGGTTGCAACAATGACTTTTAAAGTAACCGACAGACAACAAAGCAGACGACAATTGGCATGATTGACATTTTATGGGTTAAACTCAAAAATCACCAATCTTGTCTACAGGTAATGTCATTTTTTTTTTTTTTTCATTTTTTTTTTAGAGAAAATCAGGCTTCACATTTAATGTGAATCATCTACCTGGCAGATGAGTCATGTGAAATGTCAAGCCAGATTTTCCCCTGATAAAAGAATGTCATCTGTAAGAAATTTTGATTGATCGGCTTGGCAAATGATTCATCTGAAATATCAAGCCTGATTGACACTGAAAAAAAAATACATTCTTCGCAATATTGTGCTTGGCATTTTAAGGGGAACTGATGCACCTTCAGGGGAGGCAACTCTTTCAAAAATGTTTTTGTCTCCTTTATCAACTGAGCAAATTCTCTCCCCCTTTTTCAAAAGGACTCTACAAGAAAGCAAAAGGGAAGTTCTGATAGTTGTCTTCCTTGCCAAACCCCCCACCCACACACACACACACAAAATATGTCTGGTGTTTCAATTCCCCTGAGGATTAAAACTCTCTAACAGCATCTATACAATTAGGCTAATAAATAATGCTAGGGTCAGAGATTATAAAACTTTTTTCATGCTGAACTCACATGAGGAAAAATTTTGTCCTGCTCACAAATTTTAAAATGCCAACAATTGTTGGCATTTTAAAAAATTGTGAGCAGGACAAATAAGATTCTCTGCTATCTGACTGAGGCAAAATAGCAGAGCTATGAGTGTTAAAAAAAATTTCATTCTCTGTTAAGGTTAGCATGATGAGCATGTAAAATTTTATAACCTCAGGGCTATGCAGCAATTTAAACTTGTCGATTTCTGCTTCTCCATCTACTTTAGTCTAGCCAGAGCATGACAAAACCTACTAGCAGACCTGTGTGACCAACAAAGACTCAGATCAGCCTGCAAATATGCACAGTCTCATCATATGGTTCACTGTTTGATTGAGCCTTTGGTAGACTAGGACTATCTAGTTGTAACCAAAACAGAACTGAAGGCAATGATCAGGAACCAATATACCAGTAATTAATCCACACCTCAGACACACAAAGGAAAGAAACCCGAATGTCAAATAACTAGACCCTAATGGAAACATCACTAGTGGAAAGCCAAATGGACAGTTACTTTGCCACAAAATGGCCAATTAGTTATCCAAAACAATAATATATAAGCAAAACACACATTCAAAGACAAACTGCAAAAGAAGAATCGCCTCGGAACACGTTCAGTAAAAAGTATTTTACTGGGGGGCTTAAATCGATTTTATGCGTCCGCAATCCTTACCCTTACTTCTGTCGTGGTTTAGACAAATTTCAGTCCGCATGGATGCTTTGTAACTCATCAGTGCAGCATCTCCAAGAACATAAAAATCAAACAGTTACAGAGATGAAACAATGGTTAGGAGAAAACCAACAGGTAGACTCTGATGGGCCTGACCAGAGACAAAACATCAGGGACCAACCAAACATCAGCCACCAAGTTTGCTGTGTGTGTTAACGAAGGCCAAGACAAGCTTCCTACGCTATACTGGTTACCAAAACTTCATAAAAAACCTTACAAAGCACGGTTTATTGCAAATTCTAGTTCTTGCACTACCACTGAACTTTCTAAATTATTAACTTCCTGTCTTACTGCTATTAAAACGCATGTAATTAAATATTGTGATAAAGTCTTTGAAAGGTGCCTGATGCTCTGTCTCTGGTTGGGCTCATCGGAGTCTAACTGTTGGTTTTCTTTTGCTCCAGCATTTCAGTGGTTTCTTGCTGTCGAGTCCTCACCGTTGTCTCACCTCTGTGGTTCTTTGATTTCTGTGTTCACGGAGATGTTGCACTGATGAGTTAGGAGGCCTTCATGCGGACTGAACAAATTATTTGTCTAAATCGCGACGGAAGTAAGGGCGAGGATTGTGGCCACGTAAAATCGATTTAAGCCCCCCAGTGGAAATCTTCCACTGACCGTTCCAAGGCGGCTCTTCCGTGGCGATTTATTTATGTTGTTGTTTGTTACTTACTGTGTGTATCACTTGTGTCTTTTAATTTTGGATGGCCATATGGCCATTTTGTGGGAAAGTAACTGTCCATATGGCCTTCCTTTGTTTAGGTTTCCATTATGGTCTGGTCGCTTAATGTTTGTATTTCTTTCCCTTTGATGTCTTTTATGGATGGAGTAAGTTAATTGTATCAATTCCTGATCTTTGTTTTACTTCTACTTTAAATAAATTGAAATCTAGACAGTTTCGTGCTTCTAGTCTGTCTACCTACGATTTTTCCACTCTTTACACTACACTTCCTCATACTCTTATAAAAGAAAAGCTTAATGATTTAATTGAATGGACTTTTCACAGAGAAGATTCTCTCTATCTTGCATGTAATGTCAGAAATGCATTTTTCACTTCTAAAGAGCATAAGAATTATACACTTTGGTCATGTCAGAAAGTGTGTGATGCCCTCACCTTTCTACTTGACAATATTTATATTAGATTCGGTTCTAAGTTATTTAGACAAATTGTGGGTATTCCGATGGGTACTAATTGCGCACCTCTTGTGGCTGATCTGTTCTTGTATTGTTATGAAAGAGACTTCATTTTGTCGCTTTCCATTGATAACCAATCTGAAATTATTGAAGCTTTTAGCTCTACTTCTAGATATTTAGATGATTTATTAAATATTGATAATACCTATTTTGATGGTTTGATCAGTCAGATTTACCCCCAAGAACTTCAGTTAAATAAAGCAAATTCTTCTGAAACCGAGGCCCCGTTTTTGGATTTACATCTATCTATTGTAGATGGATTTGTTTCGTGCAAAATTTATGATAAACGCGATGACTTTGATTTTGAGATTGTAAATTTTCCTTTTTTGGATGGTGATGTTCCTCGTGCGCCATCCTATGGCGTTTATATTTCGCAATTAATTCGATTTGCTAGAGTGTGTAGTCATGTAACTGACTTCAACACTCGTAATAAATTATTAACGGCTAAACTCCTTAATCAGGGTTATCGGTACCATAAACTACGCAAAGCCTTTTCAAAATTTTATAGACGCCATTCTGATTTAATTTCAAAATTCAATATTGGACTTAAATCTCTTCTGCAACAAGGTCTATCGGAACCCGAATTTTATGGTGACTTAGTATATAAATTCAGAAAAATATATAACCGCAATGACTTCAGCACCCAATTTCGTAAAATCATTCTTCGATATAAAAAGATTGGGTACAACATGGATATTATACGACAGACTGCATGCATGGTAGTTAACCCAATCACGGTTGGCAACTTTGCTTCCCTCTTTAATTGCACGCCGGTGGGTCAGGCCTCAGATTCTATGACGGCTCCAACGTAAAGGCTTATTGAAAATTAAAGAGATAATGTTGGTTGGTGCCTGATGCTCTGTCTCTGGTCGGGCTCATCGGAGTCTAACTGTTGGTTTTCTTTTGCTCCAGCATTTCAGTGGTTTCTTGCTGTCGAGTCCTCACCGTTGTCTCACCTCTGTGGTTCTTTGATTTCTGTGTTCACGGAGATGTTGCACTGATGAGTTAGGAGGCCTTCATGCGGACTGAACAAATTATTTGTCTAAATTGCGACGGAAGTAAGGGCGAGGATTGTGGCCACGTAAAATCGATTTAAGCCCCCCAGTGGAAATCTTCCACTGACCGTTCCAAGGCGGCTCTTCTGTGGCGATTTATTTATGTTGTTGTTTGTTACTTACTGTGTGTATCACTTGTGTCTTTTAATTTTGGATGGCCATATGGCCATTTTGTGGGAAAGTAGCTGTCCATATGGCCTTCCTTTGTTTAGGTTTCCATTATGGTCTGGTCGCTTAATGTTTGTATTTCTTTCCCTTTGGTGTCTTTTATGGATGGAGTAAGTTAATTGTATCAATTCCTGATCTTTGTTTTACTTCTACTTTACCTAAAATTAATATTTTAAGTAAGCCTTTACACTGGAACCATCAAAGAGTCTTAGGCCTGACGAAAGGCTGACCAGACTATCTTATGCAAAGTCTCACCAGACTATCCTATAAAAAAGTCTCAACAGACTATCCTATGAACAGTCTCACCAGACTATCCTATGCAAAGTAGAAGTAAAACAAAGATCAGGAATCGATACAATTAACTTACTCCACCCATCAAAGACACCAAAGGAAAAGAAACACAAACATTAAGCGACCAGACCATAATGGAAACCTAAACAAAGCAAAGTCTCATCAGACTATCCTATGCAAAGTCTCACAAGACTATCCTATGCAATGGCTGACCAGACTATCCTATGCAAAGTCTCACCAGACTATCCTATATGCAATGGCTGACCTCAAACTTTGCTGGTTGAACAGAATATTGGTGTAGATTTTGCTCTGTAACTTTGCTAATTATGATATTAAATAAAATAAAGTCATTTCTCAAAATTTTCTCAAATATACTGTAGGGACTACTCTTAAAGGAAAGAATTTGCTCCCTTTGGGGGCTAATTCTTTCCTTTAAATAAGAGTAGCCCCCAACTGCAGAAAGATTTTTCCTTGATTTTCCTTGTTGTGCACAACATAATTCTTCTGCCTATGCCTCTGCACTAAAGGTTAGGATTGTGTGTAATATATGTATCAGCTCATGTACAAAACTTAAGAAAACTTAAAATTTATGTTATTTTCACACTAAAAATTAAATCTCTCCTATAACTAAGGTCAACTTCATTCTAACTCTGATCTCTAATTTATCTATATATATAAACATTATTTATCATATGACGTCACGTCTGAGAATGTAATAACGCCATGTAATAAATTTGGTAATCCACTAGTGGATTAAATATGCAAATTAGTTAGATACACCCCGTAGCTTTACATGCATGACGTTCTTCGTTGTCAATTGGCAGAATACTGACATTTTTGTTTAAAAAATCGTGTATAAAATGCGTTTTAAATGTCACAGTCATAGGATAAATAGAATCTTGCATTTGTTCTCATGTATTATTGAATTGATTAAACTCTTTGAGGAAAAGGCATAAAATGCTCGGCAAAGCCTCGCATTTTATCACTTTTCCTCAACTATAATAAATTCAATAATAAACACTCATGGAAGATCCTCTATATACTAAACTAATTAGACAAATATATCAAA
The DNA here is from genome assembly GCA_963580285.1 of Lucinisca nassula. Lineage (NCBI taxonomy): Eukaryota > Metazoa > Mollusca > Bivalvia > Lucinida > Lucinidae > Lucinisca > Lucinisca nassula. The sequence continues at coordinate 116,390,116 of OY757025.1, read as the reverse complement.
ACTAGAGAAAGTGACCAGTGGGTCACGTATACCCCCGGCCAGCATCACCCTCTGATATATCTTTCGAGCTTGTATGTAATATGAATGAAGTCAAGAAGCTATAAGAATCTATAAATGTGCTTGTAAAAGCTAAACCAAACATAAAATTTCTAAATGGACCAAGGGAGTGAGGGCATCAAATAGAACACACAGGCATCTACAAATTTTGACATAAAACTTTAACCAAATGTAAAATTTCTAAGTCCGTGACCTTGAGGTCAAGGTCACCATGACCTTGAGGTCAAGGTCACCATGGGTGGGGGAATGGACATGCATCATGAAATCATTTATCAAACATGAAGAGAATCTAAGATGTGGTTACAGAGATATCAGCCATGAAAAAGGTTTAACACAAAACTTTGACGTAAAAGTAGATGAACAGACAGACAGACAGCCCACCCAGGGGCTTGACCCAGAGGCTTAGATATTCCATATGAAAGGTAATGCTATAGAGATATCCTTTACCAAACATGAAGAGAATCTAACATGTGGTTACAGAGATATCAGCAATGAAAAAGGTTTAACACAAAACTTTGACGTAAAATTAGATGAACAGACAGACAGACAGCCCACCCAGGGGCTTGACCCAGGGGCTTAGATATACCATATGAAAGGTAATGCTATAGAGATATCCTATACCAAATATGAAGAGAATCTAACATGTGGTTACAGAGATATCAGCAATGAAAAAGGTTTAACACAAAACTTTGACGTAAATTAGATGAACAGACAGACAGACAGCCCACCCAGGGGCTTGACCCAGGGGCTTAGATATTCCATATGAAAGGTAATGCTATAGAGATATCCTATACCAAATATGAAGAGAATCTAACGTGTGGTTACAGAGATATCAGCAATGTAAAGGTTTAACACAAAACTTTGACGTAAAAGTAGATGAACAGACAGACGGACAGACAGACAACCCACCCAGGGGCTTAGATATTCCATATGAAAGGTAATGCTATAGAGATATCCTGTACCAAATATGAAGAGAATCCAACCTGTGGTTACAGAGATATGAGCAATCAAAAAGGTTTAACGCAAAACTTTGACGTAAAGGTTGACAAACGAACGTACGAACGAACTAACGAACGAACTAACGAACGAACGAACGAACAAACGAACGAACGAACGAACATACGAACGAACCAACGAACGGACGGAAAGACGAAAACTATATACCCCCTGACATACTTCGTATGCCGGGGGTATAATAATGGCTAGATTAACTACCAAGAGGTGATTTTGGTGGTGGGGCAGTCACACTAAATCCTCCCGTGAGACCTTGGGAGAGCCCAATCAGGTGGGACACAGCTGTATCATGAGAATGTGGTGCACCCATAAGAGGGTGGAATGTATCCACAGGAGGCTGTGGAGCACCCACAAGATTTGAGGCAGCCCTAGATACACCAACATTAGAACTGCCTGCCACACTACCAGATACCCTGACATGTGGTTCTGTTAAAGACTGTTCAGCTGAAATCAAAGCCATATCACAGTATTAAAACTATTCCTTATGATGTATGTTCATAATCTAGCTAAATTCTGTAGCAGACGACATCAAAAACCATTTTGTTATTTTTCTCATAATGTTTCCTTTTTCTTCTGGTTTACCCAGTTCTTTCAAGATTATTTCATTCAGTCTGAGCCAACTGGCAAAAACTGTGTTACCCAGAGAAAAACCACCTGGCCTTCTGTTGCAGAACTTGGCATCAAGGCTTGAACCCACAGAGGGGACAAATATTTATTCTCAGAAAATTTGGCCAGACATTTCATGTGCCTAGCAGACAATTCACATGAAATGTCCAGCCTGGTTTTCTCTGAAAAAAAAAAGAAAAAAATATTTGGAAATGCCATCTGCTACAATCTCTGCATTTTCAGAAAAAAAAAAACTCTAGTTAACAACTGGGACTGAATGGTTATACTTCAATGAATACATTGATCCAGGCATCAATACATGGTCAATAAGTGACATCAATATCAGCCGTGGATTGGACCACGGTGATTATGATATCAACAATCCTGTTTGGCTATTAAAAGGAAAACTGTGTGCTACTGTTTAATCGTTTCAATGTTTTCCAGCAAATCTGATCAGGATCTACACTGTCTGTCATTCAGTTTGCAAAATTGAAAGACTACATTTTATAAGGTACACCACAAACTCCTTATAACACTATTAATGGAGTCCAAAGCAGGCACTGTGTTAGTTAAACAACCGTGTTATATCCAAACAAAAATGTATAGATTATATAGAAAAATGACCATTTATGGTCATTTTTCTATATAATCTACATATTTTTGGGATCCCTCTTGAAACCGTGTTATATCCAAAACCATGTTATAACGAGCCATGTTACAATGAGCTTGTGGTGTAATTTGATTGGTTGATAGTCAAAAATGGGTGTGTCATAATTAATTTATCCAGCAGGATATGGTTTAACTAATGCCATCATTGGCTTTGCACAACTAGGTGATAATAACAAAGACCTTTTGGACGCCTCCCATGGGGGCCTGAAAGAAATAGATGGGCTGCATGATGCCTCCACACAGAGCTGAAACTGACCGCACACGAGTACTGGTAAACAGCTTAGAGGACCTAAGCCTGCCCAGGTAAAGCGGTCGGACCGTCCATGCTTATAAACCCAATAGGTTTCACTGGGCACCAGGGCTTGAGATGTCATTTCATCTCAATGTTGGGTAAAAGTCCCACAAAAGTGGAAGCAATGTCTCCAAAATGACTTATACAGTGTTGACCGGCATGTTAAACCTCAAATCAAACAAAAACAATAAGAAAAACCTACCATAAACATCCTTCGTTGTGAAGGGATTATGTTTAATGTAACCCTTATATCCAGCAGCCAGAGTACCAGCACCTGCCATCTGCATTGCTGTGAGACGATGAGAAAGATAGAAAAGAAAGAGAACACACATATACTCACAAGACAAAACAACAGATAAAGATACACATAAACAACACACAAACATATGAGCACATACAGTCAAACCTGTCTTAGTGGCCACCTCTATTAAGCAAGCAATCTGTCTTAAGCAAGCAGGCATTCAGTTCCCAAAAAAGGAAAATGCATGATAATTCACCTGTGTTAAGCAAGCACCTGCCTTAAGCAAGCATTTTTTGAATATCCCAGAGGTGCTTGCTTAATACAGGTTGGACTGTACAATGAAAAATTGTCAGGAATGAAAGAACAGAAAACGAAACATTACCCTAAAATTGGGACATTCTGACCTATCACTGTTTTGTTTGTTTATTTTGGAGATTAATGGACCAGTTAACCTTATTTATCATATGACGTCCCGTCTGAGACTGTAATAACGTCATGTAATCAATTCGATAAGCCACTAGTGGATTAAATATGTAAATTAGTTAGATACAACCCGCAACGTTACATGTACGACGTCCTTAACAACCTCGCGTTTAGTAATGACGGAATATTGACATTTTTGTTAAACAATCGTGAATAAGATGTTTTAAATGTCATATGATAAATAGAATCTTGCATTCGTGCTCATGTATTATTGAATTTATTAAACTCGTTGAAAAAAAGGGATAAAATGCTCGGCAAAGCCTCACATTTTATCCCTTTTCCTCAACTTGTTTAATAAATTCAATAATACTTGAACACTCATGTAAGATCCTCTATTAAGGATATGTTGAGCTAGTCTGTTAACCTACCATATTTGTCATAATCATTGCACATGCTGTAGTAAGTGTACACCAATGGTTTTTCAAGAAGCATATTTGACCAATGAAGAACACAACTGAGAAGTGTTAAAATATTATACTTGCATATCAATACAGTTAACTCTCGTTATCTCGACCCCGCTTATCTCAACCCTATCGCTTATGTCGAACCGATTTCTAAGTCCCGTACATTTCCCCTATATATTTATTGTATTTCAACTTCGCATGTGTCGAACTACTTTTAAGTCGACACTTCGGCTATCTCGCCCATCATTTTCAGTCCCTGAATGTATTTTTCACTGTTTTTACTACTGCTTATCTCGAACAGGGATTCTTGACGTAACGACAAAAAAAAAAAAAAAACATGCGTCCGGTCCTTCAATTTTGTAACAGGCCTTTAGAAAACAATTCATCAATACTCACACTGTTGTTAATTATCCAATTTGCCCGGTGCGTTTGCAATTTAAATTAGCACCCACAATACCTTTTCGGCTACTAAGAAAATCATGTGCGTGTAATAAAACCTGACACACGCTGCTCAACCTTTAATCTTACACCGTCTCGTGTCAATGATTTGCAAGATTTCCGTGATAAAAGGCGGCATTGTCTTTCTTGCAGAAATGTCAAAGAAAGTGACAAAAGTTGTGATAATCTTGGCGTGTTAAAAACGCAGTTGTTTGGAACAATTCACATGTATCGTTGTTAACCCGTCTGTTTCTTAACCCATGCAAATCCATGTACAAACAGTGTAGATCCAAAAGGGATGGCTCATAACGAGCTTTCGCGGCAGGACCTAAACTGTTTGCCATAGTGACGGTTAATCAGTTAGAGGGGAGATGAGTCTTGACTTGATAGATTTTGTAAGGTAACCGGGCGCTAAAAGCACACAGGGGCTACCCCTGTGGGGTGGGGGGGGGGGGGGGGGGGAGAAGAGTCAAACTACTGTATGACTTATATAGCATGTACTGCTCTCCGAAGTAATATAAGCGCTGCATTCACAAGCGGGAACCAATGACTTATATAACATGTACTGCTCTCCGAAGTAATACAAGCGGGAACCAGTCTGTTTAGTATCTAACAATATTTAGCGTATTTGGAAACCCAGATTTGTAGGAATTTAAGACAACAAAATATGTGAGAAATCTATCAGTTTTATTTATTTATTAATTTGTTCATAAACGCTATACTCTGACAAGCTTCAGTACTTTCATAAACAAGTTTTAAAAACTCAGTAAACCGTTCATGTAAGAATTACCAAGAATATCAAGCATATCACGGCAAACAATGTGTTCTGACATACGTGACGTCACACTTTGGTTATCTCGTACTACAGATAACTCGAACTTTTTATCCAGTCCCTTGAGGTTCGAGATAACGAGAGTCCACTGTAATTACTTTTATTTGACAAGGAAAGACCCTTTGCTGCTTTCAGCATGTTAATCTTTGCCATATAATCAACCTTTGCAAACAGTGTAGATACAGATCGGATGGCTTCCAGAAGCCATCCAAGCTGCATCAACACAGTTTGAAATTCAGTTTGTGAATTTTTAGGAATTTATTATATGATGTAATCTGATTGGCTGAAAGTCAGAAATGGGAGTGGCTAAATTAACTTTAAAGTGTAAGGTTTCTACTTCAAAATTTAAACCACAACCTCTTTATAACACTATTGTTGGGTCCAAAGCAGAAACTGTGTTAGTTAAACAACTGTGTTATATCCAAACAAAAATGTTTATGAATATACATATATATAAAAATGACCTAGAATACATGGTCATTTTTCTATATAATCATACGGTCATTTTTCTATATATAATCCATACATTTTTGGGATTCATCTTTAAACTGTAATGCTGTTATATCCAACAATGTGTTATAAACACAAGACGTTGTGGTGCAATATAACAGATATCTTTCTACTGAGCTGCATGAATCTCCATCTGAAAACTGAAGGCAATATTAACATAAAAATCATTACGCAAACAGGCCTATACAAATACATTGCCACCTTTATCGCCGACAAAATGAAAATTTTATGATGAAAAATTGTAATATTTTTCTTCTTTCTACTCAAAATATAGATTGTGGGTACTTGTTAGAACCGCTTTTAGAGCAGAAATACGAAAAACTAGAGCTGTCAGTGAAACTGACTAGGGCCCCGGCAGCGCTATCAGAGCTATCAAAAATTTGTGGACGGACAGACAGACGGATGGACAGAGTGATTACTATAGGGCACACACACTTTCAGTGCGGGGCCCTAAAAGGTATACCCCGGAAACCCCAGTTTTACTATATAAAAGTGGGGTTCAAGGGGGTCAAAATTATATAGGCGTGTTTTCGTGACGACACTCACCATAATGATCCTAAATATTGGGACAGATGGGCCTCAGCCCGAGTAAAAAGTGCAGACCCAGATCAGACTGCTCCTAAAGGAGCAGTCTGATCAGGGGGTACACTGTTTGCCATTCCGTCTGCACCTTTTCAACTCCTTGCTGGATCGTGAAACAAATTTGTTAAAATTTTAGGAGAACTAAGGCAAGTCCTAAAGGCATCATAATTTTTAGGGTTTTTAGGATAAAACATACTGAATATTAATATGGCTGAAAATTTAAAGAATATAAACGTAAGACACAGTCTAAACATACAGAAAAAAAAAAAAAAAATTCAAATTACCCGAGGCCTCACAACTAAAGGAAACATTCTCCTATGTATCGATCATGATCTTAGAAGCAACCTGGGTCCAGTTGTTCAAAGCATCGTTAGCTTAACGAGCCTATTAGTGGTCAATTTGTAAACTGTTCTAGCAAGAACGAAAAAAAATATAGTGTTATTTTTGCTAGGAAAATGTGAGCAGCTTTTGTATCAGCAAAAGGTGCTCACATATTTTCAGCAAAAATATTAGCATATTTGCCTTATTAAATAATCAATCAAAGTTTTAACAATATGTTAACTAAAGAGGTCGTTAGTTTTGAACAACTGCCCCCAGGATTGCATGAATCTCCATCTGAAAGCTGAAGGCAATATTAACATAAAGTACACTTAAAACATATTACATGTACATAATTATGGCTGAAAAATGGAAGAATATGAACATAAGACACATTCTATATATGCAGAAAAAAGTAATATTCAAATTAGTCCAGGCCTAATAACTAAAGGAAACATCTCCCAATATATGTATCAAGATCTTAGAAGCAACCTGAATGGTATGAATAAACAGCGTAACTTTGATGACTCAAACACCGTTGGCTTGTTTATCACGACTGTTTCGAACTTGTTCTTGTGTCTCTAGGACAAAATTAACACTGCTGCAGATATCAATATATTTAGGATAATTAAGGAAGAATTTCCTCATTTTATCTTGAAACTGTATGTCATTTGCAATCATTAGAATCACCCAGATGGGAAGATTCTAATTAGACAAGACATATTCGTACCTTTATTTTACTGTTAGAAAATTGAAAAGATATCCCTCTTGTGACTCCTGGCCTGGCACTACAATTAACCCTCAGTGGCTCAAACACAAATTTTTATGGCCTCAAAGTGTTGGAGCCATTCAAAGTTTCCCTGTATCAGAATCAAAGCACTGAGTGTACTGGTGGGTCAATTGTCTCTGGGTGTAGTTAGGAAAAATGGGCCTGAATGGGGACAGTTTCATTTAACCCTTAAACTCCTTTACTGAAAGTAAACCGTGTAGACCCTGTTTTCGGCGTCTGACCCTTAAATTCCTATACTGTAAGCATGCAGTGAAGACCCTGATCAGACGCCGCGTTCTGCGGCGTCTGATCTGGGTCTACACTGTTTGCCTAGCCCAACCCATGATTTCAGCCCAGATTTTATAGTTAACCTTTTTACATAAACACGCTGACCTCACTGCGATAAAATTCTAAAGATAATCTCCGTGGATGTGATAGTCACATGGACTCCAGCACTAATAGAGGTTTTGTCCTTTATACCTTCGGGTCGACTGATAAACAATCGACCCAAAAAACCCTTTCAAAAGAATGCCATTGACCAAGACGACAAACACAGGAGGTAGATGAGATATTTCTGAACTACACATATAAGATCACTCATGATATGAACCAGCACACCACAAAAGCAACAATTTAAATTTGTGTGACCAGCGTAGACTCAGATCTGCCTGCAAGTCTGTGCAGTCTGATCAATGTCTTCACTGATCACATGAGCCTTGTGCAGTTTCTGGACTATCCAATGAGAGATAAGCAAAAAATCTTGACACCATCATAAAAACACCCCTATGTAATTTTGACCCCCTTAAACTCCACTTTTATACAGTAAAACTGGGGCTTACATTTTTCTCATTTCTGCTCAAAAAAAAAATTGTGGGCACAGTGGTTAACGCGTTCGACTCATGATCGAGAGGTTGTGCGTTCGAATCCAGTACCCGGTATCGAGTTGTGTCCTTGGGCAAGACATGTAATGACACTGCCTCACTCCATCCAGGTGTAAATGGGTAGCAGTGGTGTAATAGTCACTGCCTCTCTCTCGCGCACGTGAAAACATCCGGTATGAGTGTTCGAGAGTGATTAAATAAGCTTGGAGCTTCCATCGCAATCGAACTAAAATAAATTAGTATAAACTAAAGTGAGGCAGTTCTAATGAGTACCCACAATTCATTTTTTTATGAGCAGAAATATGAAAAATATCAGATATTTTGTCTGAAAAGTTTCATTTTTGGTGGAAATTTTTTTCAAAATATTTCAATAGTTGTGTTTTTGTAATGACTGGATGGCTACCATATTTTTTATAAGAATAATTCAGATATTTTGATCAGAAGAGTATCTGATAAGCCACTGTATACACGTAGTTCGTAAAAATTATTTCAATGTTGCAATCAGGGACCAGTTTCTCAGAGCTTAACAACTTCGTTAATAGTCAAAATGTTAGCTCTTTTAGCGAGTACAGTATCAACCATAGAAATCCTAAAAATTTGGACACCTTGAGGACTTGCTGTAATTTTCCTAAAATTTTAACAAATTTGTTACACGATTCAGCAAGGAGTTCAAAGGGTGCAGACAGAATAGCAAACAGTGAAGACCCTGTCCAGACTGCTCCTTCAGGAGCAGTCTGATCTGGGTCTGCACTATTTGCTTAGGCCTATCTGTGCCAATACTTAGTATTAGTATGGTATGGCGTTTGTTGCCATTCACTTTCAGAAAAGAATCTCCCAGAAAAAAGATCAAATACTCTCCTTATAAGATCTTTACTAACCATTACCACAGTACCAATTGATATTGTAAACTAATTTATTTTTGCAGTTCGAAATTTTCACATTTAGGCAATCTTGAGCAATTTGCTGTGATGAAATTTTGTGCATGAATCATCAAACTGGAACATACCTGTGATAATTTTTTTAACTGTATGAAGGAGATTTGGCATTGTGATGAGGGAGATATAAAGAATATATAGGGAAATTCTCAATTCAAATGAGGGATACTCCAAAATTTTACTAAAATTTATCATAAATTGGACAAAAATTAGCACCAAAATGAGGGAGTCTCCCTCCTGATGAGGGAGGTACACAGGTATGCTGAAATAGTATTTTTATTTTTTTATTTTAAGCCAACTAATTTGAGACAACTTATTTTCATGCTATTTTTGTCTTCTCCAAAATTGTGAAAATTTCTCACATACATAAATTAATTTTACATGAATAGAAACCACACCCTGTGTCTGTGTAAATAAAGTTACCATGTATCATTAAAAATCACTGCAGTATAAGCAACTGCTTAAACTTACATGCAAAGAAATTCTGTTGTAGTCCAGTCGCCTCTTGTGCCCGCCGCTGAAGCTCCCGTTCCCGCATCCTGAATGCAACAAAAATGTGCAGTCTGATTAGAGTCTTACAGAGCAACAGATAAGGTGCACTGTACATGTATTTTGTGATAACTGAAGAATAGTTTTTATCAATTCTCCATAAAAATCTATGTTGTGGGTATTCATTAGAACCGCCTCGCAGAGGCGGTTCTAATGAATACCCACAACATAGGTTTATATGGAGAAATAAGGAAAACTATCCTTCAGATATCACAAAATAGTGATAATTCAAAGATAGTTTTTGTCAATTCTCAATAAAAACCTATGTTGTGGGTATTCATTAGAACCGCCTCGCTGAGGCGGTTCTAATGAATACCCACAACCAATGTTTTCATGCAGAAATAAGAAAAATATCAGTACTTTTTGGATGAAAAAAGTGCCTTATCTGAAGCTATGACTAGGTGTGGCTAATGTTATAGTTTGAGACACAACAAGAGAAAATTTGTGTTGCCACCTGCAAACAATAAAAGTGCAGATCAGGTTGCGCATCCGCAAGTTGTGATCAGCACCTTTGTTTATTGCTGCTTGGATAGAAAAATACCTCTATTATAATGAGCCTACGTATTGGGATATATAGGCTTAAGCAAACAATGAAGACCAAGATCAGACTGCTCCTGAGCAGTCTGATCAGGGTCTACACTGTTTGCCATTCTGTCTGCAGCTTTTGCACTCTTTGCTGGATCGTGAAATGAATTTGTTCAAATTTTAGGAGATTTACAGCAAGTCATTGAGGTGTTTGGATTTTTAAGATTTTTACAGATATTTCTATATTCAAAATTTGAACAGGCTAGTTGGAGTCTTACTTGCTCACAAACCCTAAAAACAGGTATTCTCACAGATTTCATCCAAAGTTGATCAAATAAAATCTTGGTGAAATATCTGAAAACCCCTGTCTCACCTTCCAAATGTCAGTCTTACATGTTTCAGGAAATTTCAACAACTTCATAAACTACCATATTTACCTCATGTATTTGGACAGACAGGGCTGAGCAAACAGTGTAGATGAGGCACTGCAGGAATGTGGCATCTCATCAGGGTCTACACTGTTTGCTACTCATCCAGCTATTTTAGGCTCAACATCTGGTAGTAAATTGTACTTGTTCAAATTTTAGAGCAAACATGGTAAGAGTTTAAATGGCCATATATTTATGGTAAATGCAGCTGCATACAGTTGTTCAAATCAAATGACATCATTAGTTAATATTAGATAATGTATAGGAGGTTTTAGGAAATCCATTTATGACGTCATTCTTGCGCATGCGCATAGTACTGGCCGTCAATTGAAACGGCCATCGCTATTCAAATGTATTGGCGGAACTTAAAATGCTAAGAATATTCAGACATTTTGAGAGAAAATATACCCGTTTTCATTGAAATAATACCATGAGAAGGAAAGAATAATATTTTACTTTCATTACCGAAATTCATTTATCCTAAATCCGTTTTTAATTGACGAAAATCTTTTCGTGAATGACCCATGTCAATGGCTTGAGATACCGATATTCACAAAATAAGTTCTTACAAAACTTTCGTTTAATTCGCCATCTATCTATCTATCTATCTATCTATCTATCTATCTATCTATCTATCTATCTATCTATCTATTTATCTATCTATCTATCTAGCCATCTATCTATCTATCATTTATCTTGAGAAATCTGTCCAACGATCTGTCTACATGTGCAATTTAAATGTCCATACTGACAGTCGAAATAAACTAATGAGTGAACTGACGGAGGGGCGTTGAGTCAATGTTGGTTCAACGTCATACCGTCGACACCCACTCCAACGCACTTCATTGTCACATGACCCTTGGCATGAGAGAGAGAGACAGAGAGAGAGGGGTTTGACTGACAAACTGACAGAAGACAGACAGACGACACACAGACCGACTGACTGAATGACTGACTAACAGACGAACGGACGGACTGTAAGACAGACAAATAAACATACTGACAGTCGAAAAAACAACAACAACAACCAATGAGTGGACTTACAGACGGGCGTTGAGTCAACGTTGACTCTACGTCATGCCGTCGACAACCACTCCAACTCACTTCAATGGCGCGTGACCGTTGAGATGGTCTGACTGATCCCTGTATCCAAGAAGCCCATAAGCTTTTAGTACCAAATGGAATCTTCCTCCTTATATATAGCAGGAGTCATTTACAAAATTAAGGGGTGTCAGGTTATGTTTTCTTCAAAATTTATTTGGAAAATGGCCGAACTTTTTGCAAACAGTGTAGGCCCTGATCAGACGCCTGCACTGTTTGTCACTTACCACTTTTGGGGTTTCCGGTACCAAATGGGTTAATGTAGACCTAAGGGCTGGGCAGGTTGAACCAATCTACAAATCTACCAGATTTTACTGTAAAATCTTGCACTTGCGAAGGAGTGTTTAACATTCTTATGCTCTGAAAGGGTGTTCTACGTTTGTTTTGAATTTAATGTTCCAATCCCACTGAGTCTTGATGGGTCCGAGCACTGGGCAAATGACATTTTACTAAGCAAAGCCGTATTATTGCCAACGAAACGTTGTCACGTTTCATCGACGCTGCAATGTCAAATTCAATGCATCGCTTTGAAGTTGGTTTGATGTAGACACGACGTTGTTGACACGCTACATGTCGGTTGACACAGTAGCGTCATTTAACGACAAACTGTAATTTACATTTGCCTGCGCTCGCTAATTGTTTGTGCGCTGAGAGAGAGAGAGAGAGAGAGAGAGAGAGAGAGAGAGACAGAGAGAGAGAGAGAGAGAGAGAGAGAGAGAGAGAGAGAGAGAGAGAGAGAGAGAGAGAGAGAGAGAGAGAGAGAGAGAGAGATTGTATGTACAATATATCATTTTCGTAATTCGAAATTTCACATCTGGCAGCATATCGGTGTTTCTCCCATTATCTTACGTAAGAATTCCCCAGAAGTTTAAAAGAATGCCACTGTTTTACGCTGTAATTAACATTTTATCTGTCCCACTGCCTTTGAAGCAATACGACAGATGACGGCCAGGGCTTTTCCCGTTCTATTTTTAGAACCGGAAGTAAGTCACGAAAAAAGCTCCTATACACCACTAAAACTTTATCTCATTAAATATTGCAAATCTGCTAATATTTTTGCTGAATAAATATGAGCAGCTTTTGCAAAGTACATTTTTTTCAGTGAAAATTTCAATACACTGAGTACTGTCCTTGGTAAATAAAAGTTCACATTGAGTGAGTTCAAGCACTAACCAGCCTGACTACAGTTGCTGGGAACCAGTCAACCATAGTCTGACCATCCTAATAGGTTGACTGGTTCCCGGTTTTACCTGAAGAACAATAAGAAACTAGAACCAGTAATTTTGTTTTGTCTACATTGATTGGTTGTTTCTCTTACAAGAGAGTAAAGTCCTACAAGCAAATTCCACAGAGGATTTATGTCCCCCGCCTTATTTTGTTTAAAAATAAGTGAGATACCCAGGCAACCATGTGGGTTCGATACCTACCGGGTTTGGCAACATTCCTTCATAAAGAGTGAATGTTCATGAAACTGATTCAAGAAGGGCAGTTGTCAGTTTCTGGCAAAAGAATGTGCTCAGTACTGGTTAAATCACTTACGTATAAGAACTCACAATGTACCTCCTACATATACAGTTTCATATTATAGATGCGAAAAAAAACTCTAAGTTAAAAATGTGACAAAAGTGAAAAGAATTATTTTAAGATTCTGTAAAAAAGCACATGCATATCTTCGACCATAATTCAAGCAACTTTTAAGTTTTGGAAGGATTGGTATTAAACTGTAGGAGGAGTTGCCCTCACAAGGTACCGACTACATTATACTCTTTCATAGAATTGATACATGAAAAAAGTCTAAGTTAAAAATGTAAAAAAAGTGAAAAAAAATTAATTAAAGAATTCTGAAAAAAGCACATGCACAACTTCAAACCATGATAAAGACAACTGTAAAATTTCAGAAAGATCGGTATAAAACTGTAGGAGGAGTTGCGCTCACAAGGTACCTACTATGAATTCGGAACCATGTCAAAAAAGTCTAAGTTAAAAAGGTGAAAAAAGGTGTAAAAAATTAATTGAAGAATTCTGAAAAAAACATATGCACAACTTCAAACCATAATAAAGCCACCTGTAAAATTTCAGAAGCATCGGTATAAAACTGTAGGAGGAGTTGCACTCACAAGGTACCTACTACATTATACTCTTTCAAAGAATTGATGCATGAAAAAAGTCTAAGTTAAAAATGTGGAAAAAGTGAAAAAATTAATTAGAGAATTCTCAAAAAAAGCATATGCACAACTTCAAACCATGATAAAGACACCTGTAAATTTACAGAAAGATCAGTATAAAACTGTAGGAGGAGTTGCGCTCACAAGGTACCTACTATGAATTCAGAACCATGCAAAAAAAGTCTAAGATAAAATAGTGAAAAAAGTAAAAAAAAATAATTCAAGGATTCTGAAAAAGCACATGCACAACTTCAAACCATGATAAAGACATCAGATTCTGTAAAATTTCAGAAGGATCAGTTTAAAACTATAGAAGGAGTTGCGCTCACAAGGTACCTACTACATTATACTCTTTCATAGAATTGATGCATGAAAAAAGTCTATGTTAAAAATTAATAAGCATATGCACAACTTCAAACCATGAAAAAGACACCTGTACACCTGTATTACAGAAAGATCGGTATAAAACTGTAGGAGAAGTTGGGCTCACAAGGTACCTACTATGAATTCAAAACCATGCAAAAAAAGTCTAATTTAAAAAAGTTAAAAAAGTGAAAAAAATTAAATTAAGGATTCTGAAAAAAGCACATGCACAACTTCAAACCACGATAAAGACACCTGTAAAATTTCAGAAGGATCGTTTAGAACTATAGGAGGAGTTGCCCTCACAAGGTACCTACTACAAGCTCGGAACCACGCACCACGCCCCATGGAAAGCTGAATACTATATCCCCTCGCTTTTCTTCGAAAAGGCGGGGGACAATAAAAGTCATAGCAACTATAAGCATCCTAAGTATTGGGACAGATAGGCCTAAACAAACAGTGCAGATCCAGATCAGACTGCTCCTCAGGAGCAGTCTGATCAGGGTCTCCACTGTTTGCCATTCCATCTGCACTTCTTGGCCTCCTTGCTGGATTGTGAAATAAATCTATGAAAATTTTTGGAGAATTAAAGCACGTCCTTAAGGTGTGCAAATTTTTAGGAGTTGGTAGTTAATGCTCGAATTCATTTTGAGCCTAATGAGCTTAATAAGCTAAGAATACTTTGATCAAATGGGCCATGGAATCTGACAAATGTCTGAAAAGTCTCCTACTTAACCCTTCTCTTGCTGAATATTCAGTTTAGCCACACCCATTTCTGACTTTGAACCAATCAGATTACTTGATGTAATTTATTCCTACGAATTCATAAATTGAATGTCTGCAATGAAAAGGGTTGTCGTGAACAGTGGGATAAGAGTAAATTCCATGCTTACCGTTGCACTGCTTTCTCTTTAGCAGCATTTCTCTCCTGCTTAGAGCCAACATGCTCGTGAACTTTGACACTGATAAGCTTGTTCTTTTTCTTCTGCTCCTCCTCCATTTCCTGCGTCGTCATCAACACATACTCCACAAACTCGCGGTATTCACCACAGCAATACATCTCCTCGGGTGGGAACTGCAACTGCTGCTCTAGGGTTGGGAACGGCTTCACAGGTTTCTTACAGAATTCACAGGACCCACTGAACATCCCATGAGTGAGACCTTGTTCATCTTTCTCTAATTCATCTTCGCTCTGAGGCTCGGACTTTGGGAGGCGGGACTCAGGATCCTCTACCCCAATATCCTGCTTCTCAGATTCTCTCTGGTACTGTAGAAATACAGGAAAAAAAGTTAACCCTTATCTTGCTGAATATTCATTTAAGCCACACCCATTTCTGTCTATCAACCAATCAAATTACGTGATGTAATTTATTGCTACAAATTCATAAACTGACTGCCAAACAGTGTAGATCCTGATCAGGTGGCTTCTTCAGAAGCCACCTGATCTGGATCTACAATGTTTGCAAATATAGGGGTTGTCGTGAACAGCAAGATAAGGGTTAAGAAAAATGGATACACCTTCAGGGGAGGCAACTCCTTCAAAAGTATTTTTGTCTCCCATGTCAGTATCGTAAAATAGTTATATAGTAAAACTGGGGTTTACAGGGGTACATAATATTTTTCATATTTCTGCTCAAAAACACAGATTATGGATACTTGTTATCTAGAACTACCTTGCCGAGGCAGTTCTAACAGGTTCCCAAAATCTATTTCACAAAACCATAGACTGTGGATTCAAACGAGTAACCGCCTCATTGAGGTGGTTCTAATGAGTCCCCACAATCTATTTCTGGAGCATGGCCCAGGCATGCCCTGGGTGACCCCTAGGTTGGTGTCACTGAATGTGTCTTATCATAAGGAACAATAATATATATGGTTTAGGGGTGTAGATCTGTAGGAATTTTGGAATATTTGGCCTTTTATGAAGTGGAGGGGGTTGGGCATGCACATCCCAAGGGACCCGCAGGTTGGTGTCACTGCATGCATCTTATCATAAGGAACAAGAATATATATGGCTTAGGGGTGGGGATCTGAATGGTTTCTGAGAAAATGGCATTTTATGAAGTGGAGTGGGTGGGCATTTCCCCAGCACATCGGGGGGACCCCCAGGTTGGTATCACTTAATGCATCTTATCATAAGGAACAAGAATATATAGGGTTTAGGGGTGGGGATCTGAATGGTTTCTGAGAAAATGGCATTTTATGAAGTGGAGGGGGTGGGGCATTTCCCCAGCACATCTGGGGGGACCCCCAGGTTGGTGTCACTTAATGCATCTAATCATAAGGAACAAGAATACATATGGTTAAAGGTTTTGTTTGTTTGAATTGAAGTTTTATGTTCCCTTCAACACTATTGAGATGTTGCTTCCAATTTTGTGTGACTTTTACCCGAAATTGAGATGAAATACATCTCAATCCCTACCGCCCAAACAAACCAAAAGGGTTAATATGTATGGACGGTCCGACTCGCACCACTTTGCCTGGGCAGGCTTAGACCCCTAAGCGGTATACCAGTACTCTTGTGCTGCCTGTTTCAGCTCTGCATGGAAGCATCATGCAGCCCAATCTATTTCTTCAAGCCCCGATGGGCGGGGGCAACATGGTTTAAAGGTGGGGATCTGTAAAGTTTCTGGAATATTTGGCCTTTTATGAAGTGGAAGGGGTTGGGCATGGCCCCAGCACATGCCGGGTGTCCCCCCAGGTTGGTGTCACTGAATGCAACTTATCATAAGGAACGAGAATATATATGGTTTAAAGATGGGATCTGTAAGGTTTCTTGGATATTGGGCCTTTTATGAAGTGGAGGGGGTGGGGCATGTTCCCGACACATCTGGGGGGACCCCCAGGTTGGTGTCACTTAATGCATCTTATCATAAGGAACAAGAATATATATGGTTTAGGGGTGGGGATCTGTAAGTTTTCTCGAATATTTGGCCTTTTATGAAGTGAAGGGGTTGGGCATGGCCCTGGTACATCCCAGGTGTCCCCCAGGTTTGTGTCACTAAATGTGACTTATCATAAGGAACAATAATATATATATGGTTTAGGGGTGTGGATCTGTAAGGTTTCTGGGATATTGGGCCTTTTATAAAATGGAAGGGGTGGGGCATGGCCCCGGCACATCCTGGGGACCCCCAGGTTGGTGTCACTGAGTGCGTCTTATCATAAGGAACAAGAATATATAGGGTTTAGGGGTGGGGATCTGTAAAGTTTCTGAGATATAAGGCATTTTATGAAGTGGAGGGGGCGGGACATGGCCCCGGCACAACCTACGGGACCCCCAGGTTGACATAAAAGCATATGGCTGAGAGAAGCTTACTCAAGGAACATTTCTATGAAAGTTTTTCAAAATATCTGCAAAGGTTTGGCAGTTAATGCCATTTTTTAATTTTCCCTATTATAAGTCTATGGAAAATCTAAGCTGCCATAGCAAACACACTAAAGAGCCAAACTTCATAAAAAACACAAAATCTGTAAAGGCAAATATGGTGAATATTTTCATAAAGTCTCCACCTCCTAGAGCTTACGGTTTCTGAGGAGATGATTTTTTAACTATTTTTTTTTTCTATTTTTTGCATTTTGGTTTCCATGGCAACCAACGAAAATAAGCAGTAGGCTTAAAATCATATGGCAGAAAGTAGATTGCCTAAAGAACATTTCTATCAAAGTTTTGTCAAAATATCTGCAGAGGCTTGGCATTAAATGCCATTTTTCAATTTTCCATATTATAAGTCTATGGAAACTAAGTTGCCATAGCAACCAAACTAATGAGCCGATTTTCATAAAAAACACAAACTTTCAATCCCCCAGCCTAAAGATGCTACAGATAAAATTTGGGCCCAATCGGCCCAGTGGCTTCAGAGGAGATGTTGTTTGAAAGTGTTGACAGGCGCAGACAACGCAGAAGACGGACAACTGCCTCTCCTATTAGCTCCCCAGGAGCCTTCGGCTCTGGTGAGCTAAAAATATAAGAATTTTTTTATCCAAAAATTTTCTTCTTTTTTTTCGAGGTAAAATTTTCCAATATATTTGAATAGGCATGTTTTCATATTGACTTCTCTGTTAAATAAAGGGTTCTTGTCTAAAAGGAAAGCCATTGGACTGGTCACTGGACAATTACCACTAATTTAATTAGCCAGCACATATTAAACATACAATAAGACCAGCAAAGACTCAGATAAACCTGTGCATTAAATCAGAATCTCAACCAATAGAATATGGGAGACAGATCTTCATAAGTCAGTAGACTTTCTTCTGAATCCCACTGTATAATTGTACTTAATGATTAATCTTCATTTGTATTTTACCATATGTACGTTATACAAAGAAATAAATGCTTAAACCAACCCATAGAATGTCAAATCATGACAATTGTTGTTTGCTTTGCCGTCTGCCGGTTATTCTAAAAGTCCTTTTTTGCAAACAGTGGGGACCCAGATCAGACTGCTCCTGTAGGAGTAATCTGATTGGGGTCCACACTGTTTGCCTGTGTGCGAAAATATTTTTAAAAACGTTTGCCAGAAGATTTGGCAGATGACATAAGCAGATGAAATTTTCAGATCTTGTTTTTTTGGCAGCTTAAGGGTTAAGAATGTTGCTCTTTGAATAGCCCAGTGGCTACAGAAGACTCATGGAAACAGTGATGATTGGACAGACTGCAAAGAGGCAAGGCTGCTCTGAGTCTTCAATTATTACACCAATCTTATTATACATTTTCTCACGCACTGGCACAATACTTTATGGAAATGATGCTTAACTTTCATCCAAGTGTGTGGTTAAACGTAAATTATTAACCCTTAATATACTGATAAAAATTGCATCCGAAAAATGTCGTCTGTTTATGTCACCTGCTTAATCTTCTTGCAAACTTTTCAAACATATTTCTTCATACAGCCTAACAGTTTGGACCCAGATCAGACTGCTCCCACATGAGCAGTCTGATCTGGGTCCAAACTGTTTGCAACAATGTCTTTGAAAGAAAACGGCAGATGACAGAGCATATGACAATTGTTGTGATTGGCATCTTATGGGTTAGTGGTAAACTTTATGCATGTAATGTGATTCTTTCACTGATGCTAAGTTGATTTTACTCATTGCATGCGGGAAACCCCTAAAGGGGTACCTTGGCAAACAGTGCAGGCCCAGATCAGACACTAGCAGCATTTCACGGCGTCTGATCAGGGCCCGCACTATTTGCTAACAGAATTTTCCATCAAAAATAGAATAAGAATGAAAAAGCTTATATGACAAGTTGACTTCTCCATGGTAAAGCAACAGAAGAATCCACTAGCATACATAGAGGATCTAACATGAGTGCTCATGTATTATTGAATTTATTAAACGAGTTGAGGAAAAGGGATAAAATGCGAGGCTGTGCTGAGCATTTTATCCCTTTTCCTCAACGAGTTTAATAAATTCAATAATACACGAGCACGAATGCAAGATTCTATTTATCGTATGACATTAAAACGCATTTTATTCACGATTGTTTACAAAAATGTCAATATTCCGCCATAAGTAAACGCGACGTCGTTAAGGACGTCGTACATGTAACGTTATGGGACATATCTAGCTAATTTGCATATTTAATCCACTAGTGGATTATCGAAAATAATACATGGCGTTATTATATTCTCAGGCTCGACGTCATATGATAAAATGGGTTAAACATAGCTTTATCTGTATAAATCCATATTCATGCAATCTATGAATATGTTTTCGTGACTGCAGAGAGTGACTCTTATTATCGACTGCAATTTTCATATAATACAGGTATGAGATGAATGCAGCTGAAATGTAAGAAACTGAAAACAAAGTTTAAAATTTAGTTTGACTTAAAATTGAGATAAGTCACCTGTACATAAAAAAATAGCAACAACAATGTGACAAGAAACTGGCATTTCTCATGTGACCTATATGTACAACATGCTTATGATGGTGACAACCACAAACAAAGTCAACATTCTTCCTACTACAACAGGTTGCTTTAACCCTTAAAATGTCGCGATAAAACTACATCTGAAAATGGCATCTTAAGTGTTAAGTCATGATGCTTGTAATGATAGAAAGTGCAATCGTAACTGGACCAATCTGGTACAGTTCGGATTTTTGTTCACACTAGTGGAACCAGTCAGTCTGGTAGGGTTCAAGTTCATCTTCACATAAGAGGGATCAATAAACTGGTAGCTCTAGTGTGAACACAAATCTGAACCATACCAAACTGGTCTAGATCAGACTGGTACCAGAACAAAGATCTGAATCATACTAAACTAATCTAGACCAGACTGATATCTCTAGTGTGAACACAAATTTGAACCATACCAAACTGGTACTATTAGTCCGAACATACAAAACTAATCTAGACCAGACTGGTAGCTCTAGTGTGAACACAAAACTAAACCATTACCAAATTACATGTAGTCTCGACCATACTGGTACCATTAGTACGAACAAAGCTATGAATCATACTAAACTGATTCAGACCAGACTGGTATCTCTGGTGTGAACACAAATCTGAATCAAACTTGACTGGGCCAGACTAGAATGTTACGGTTCATGTATTAGTGTGAACATATAGCCTTAAATACATTTTCACTGTTTACTCAGGCAATCCTGTTCCAGTATTTTGTAATATATTTAAATGTATGCTATAGAATCTATTTTGAGCTTGTATCTTTAATGTATAAATTTTCATAAAATCAGCTTCTCTTTAACCCTTATCCTGCTGAATAAATTAATTTAGCCACAACGATTCCTGACTATCAACCAATCAAATTACTTGATATAATGTATACATTCACAAACTACATGACAAACAGTGTAGATCCTAAACAGATGGCTTTTTCAGAAGCCATCTGATCTGGCTCTACACTGTTTGCCAAGGTAGAGGTTACCTTGTTTAGCAGCGGTAGATTTAAAACAACATTATCCTTTAACCCATATATGCCTAGCAGCCCTAGTAGGCAAACAGTGTCGACCCAGATCAGATGCTACAGAATGTGGCATCTGATCTGGGTATACACTGTTTGCTTAAAGAACATACATTTCTGTAAAACTTACTGCAAACAAAACAAACCTGACACCCCTATTATTTGAAATGGACTTCCCATAACTGAATATGTGGAAGATTCCATTGTCATAGATAGGTTAAACAATACAAAAGTAGCAGTGAATTTAACTCTTGATAATAACAACAACTACACAACATAATTATATAATAAGTGAATATAAATGTCACCTGCTTGTATAAGCTGCTGCTACAATCAACAAGAATAATGATATTATCATTTAAGGGGAATAGATACAACATAAGGGGAGGCAACTCCTGCTAAAGTATTTTTGTCACCCATGTCAATAGGGGTCAACTCTTAAAGGAAAGAATTTGCTCCTCAGGAGCAAATTCTTTCCTTTAAGAGTAGACCCCTTTTTCAGTGGGATTTGGCTTGTAGAAAAGCAAACAGGAAGTCCCGAAAGTTGTCTCCCTTTGAAAAATGGCAGAAAAATCTGCCAGGTGTTCCCATTCTCCTTGGAAAATGAAGGGGCTAGACTTTAGAATCTGTCCGCCACTGTTTACCTTAGTATGTTAGGAGTTAGGGTTAGGAATAGGTCACTGATGGGTAGGGTTATGTTAGGGTTAGTGCTAGGTTAGGGTTAGGTTAGGGTTAGATTAGGGTTAGGTTAGTCAGATCATTGGGGTAAGGGTTAGGGTTAGGTAATATGAAGTGGCGGACAGATTCTAAAGTTGCTCCAATGAAGGTATATTTTTAATGTAACAATAAGAAACAGCAACTGAGCTTCTATATCAAAACTAATACACCACACAGAATAAATGGAAGCCTGTTTTTTTTTTAATTTGCATATTTTCCATTGTTTATTATTGGGAACAAGTGACCAAGGAAGTATCTGATCAATGTGACAATTTTATGATAACACACCCTTGCTCTAAAATGCTGTTTTTCTTATCTCCAGAACAAGCATTTTTTCATATGAAAATGTTCAACATTTTTCTTATTTCTGGTTCTAATATAGACTGCTCACCACCTCAATGAGGTGGTTCTAAGGAGTACCCACAATCTTTGTTTTTGAGCCAAAAAAAAAGGAAAATATTGAATACCCCCATAAACCCCAATTTTCTCAATATAAAGCAGGGTTTAGAGGGGTTTTCATTATATGGACCTATTAACCTCATGAAGTTGCAGACATGCACAGGCAAACCCGAGTCTTCATTGGCCAGATATGTCACTTGTAGCCTTTGCTTGCCCAACATTTGTGATAGAACTTTTAACCCATAAGATGCCAATCACAACAACTGTTGTCTGCTTTGTCGGCTGCTGGTAACTTTAAAAGTCATTTTTTTGCAAACAATGTGGACCCAGATCAGGGTTGACACTGTTTGTCAGTATGCAAACATATGTTTGAAAAGTTTGCAAGAAGATGCAGCAATTGGTGTTATTGGCATGTTATGGGTTAAGTTTCTGGTTAGCTGAGCAGGTCAGTTTGTCTTGTCACAAACCCTAACTAGAACAGTGTTTTCAGAGGAAAACATATGTCCCCCCACCAGTTTGAAGTCCAGAGTACAGACAAGCTTATTTTTAACAGTCTAAGTCCCTTGGTGACCTTGAAAATTATGTCAAGGTCACCACAATCTAATCAGTTCTAGAGACTACCCCACTTATCTTATGTACCAAGTTTAAACCAAATCCATCCATTGGTTCAGGAGAAAGAGCACAGGCAAGCTTATTTTTAACAGCCTAAGACCCGTGGTGACCTTGAAAATTGGATCAAGGTCACCAAAATCTAATCAGTCCTTGAGACCATCCCATTTATCTTATGTACCAAGTCTGAACCAAATCCATCCATTGGTTCAGGAGATAGAGTGCAGACAAGCTTATTTTTAACAATCTAAGTCCCGTGGTGACCTTGAAAATTAGGTCAAGGTCACCAAAATCTCACCAATTCTAGAGACTGTCCCACTTACCTTATGTACCAAGTCTGAACCAAATCCATCCATCGGGTCAGGAGATAGAGCGCAGACAAGTTTATTTTTAACAGTCTAAGTCCCGTGGTGACCTTTAAAATTAGGTCAAGGTCACCAAAATCTAATCAGTTCTAGAGACTATCCCACTTACTTTATGTACCAAGTTTGAACAAAATCCATCCATTGGTTCAGGAGATAGAGTGCAGACAAGCTTATTTTTAACAGTCTTAGTCCCGTGGTGACCTTGAAAATTAGGTCAAGGTCACCAAAATCTAATCAGTTCTTGAGACCATCCCAATTATACTATGTACCAAGTTTGAACAAAATCCATCCATTGGTTCAGGAGATAGAGTGCAGACAAGCTTTTTTGGCCTAAAATTTGACAATGTTTTGAGCACTGTGACCTTGAAAATTAGACCAAGGTCACCAAAATCTAATCAGTACTTTTCTCCCTCCAAATGGTGTATCTGTGTAAGTTTAATCAAAATCCATCCATCCATTCAGGAGATAGAGTGCAGACAAGAGGCAATGCCAACGCCGACAGGATCCGCACCAAAACCAATATGTCCCCCTCCCTTTTGGGTGGGGGGGACATAATTATAGGTGTTCTGTTTATGGGGCCAATGTGCTTTAATGGTTTGCAAGCCAATAAAATATTTGTTAAAACAGAAAAAAAAAAGCTGAAAAACTAAGTTGTTCTAATTTTGCAAAGTTCTAGATGTTCTTGGCGTAAATAAATATGCATCATAGTTGATTTCTAAAGCTGAAATTGTCCAGTCTAGTGAAAACATCCTGAAATTTCATGCAGTATTTAATCAATTTTAGCTCAAAAATGAGGTCTACAGCGAAATTTCCTGGTATAATTTGCTTTCATACAACATTTCATTGCTACCAATTAACTGTAGACATATAAAAATAGATTCTTACCTTCAGCAGGAAATTTGTGAATAACAAATTGGACGCAAGTAAAATCCTTAAATTCATATTCTGACAGCAATACAATAATATAGTCAGTGGAAAAGAGCTCTACTTAGCATTTATTTTATGCTATTTTGGAATTTTCAAAATTTTGCTTATGCACAATATGTTCTGTGGAATTTTCTAATAAAAATTCCATTTAATTCTATCTATAACTATGACAACAGGTCTATGAAGCAGATTGGTTAAAAGAGCCATCAAATAACACAGCCGATTGTAATCCTTTCAGAGAGAAGAACAGCTGAAAGGACAAAAAGAGCAAGAGTTTCCACCCCCAAAAAGTGCATTTTTTATTGTAAAAGGCTAGCTACATATACACACACAGTTATGGAAGGTTATATGGATTACAGGGTTAGCTACACTATAATTATTGTGTACTCTATATATTAGTTATATATCATACATCTAGAGCAAGTTGTTCAAAACCCCATTACATTATTTAACATAGTGGTATTTTTGCTGAAAACAATGTGAGTAGCTTTTCAGTTAAGCCTAAAAACTAATATTTTTGCTGAAAAAATTGTGAGTAGCTTTTGCTAAAAACTAATATTTTTGCTGAAAAAAATTGCAAAAGCTACTCACAATTTTTTTCAGCAAAAATATTAGTTTTTAGTCTTTACTGAATGCTTGAAATCTTTATGTACCTGTAAATTTAACTACATGTACAGTAAACCCTGTCATTGTGGTCACCTCTATTTAGCAAGCAACCTCTTTAAAGCTAGCCTAAATTCAGTTGCTGAAAAGTGCACTAAAATCACCTGTATTAAGTAAGCACCTGTCTCAAACAAGCACATTTTCATTATCCTTCAGGTGCTTGCTTAATGCAGGTTGGCCTGTACATGTAATGATGTTTTTTGTTTTAATTGAAGTTTTAAGTCCCTGTCACACTATTTAGGTCATTTTGGAGATGTTGCTTCCAATTTAGTGGGACTTTTACCCGACACTGAGATGAAATGACATCTCAAGGCTTGAAGTCCCGCCATCCAAACAAACCAATAGGATTTATATGCAGGGGAGGTCCGACTCACACCACTTTGCCTGGGCTGGCTTAGACCTTCTAAGCGGTTTACCAGTACTCATCGGCAGTCAGTTTTAGCTCTGCCTGGAAGCATCATGCAGCCCAATCTATATCTTCAAGCCCTGATGGGAGGGGGCACGGGTTGGTCTGTACATATACATGTAATGATATACATGTAATGATTTCATTAGCTCTGAACAACTAGGCTTAGGTTAGTTCTACTAAGGGTGTATTAGGCATAATTATGTTAGTATAAGCTGACATAAAGCACACACCAAATACTACCTGAAGGATTTGAGGTGGCCCCACACTGGGGATAAAGTTACGCTCATCTTTGATCTTCTTCTTAACCATAAACTCCTCATCAGAACTCTGTATATATGCATTATATTACAGCAAAACGGAAAATTTTTTCAATCTGACAAATAACTTAAGGAACTTCGTTTCAAATTTTTAATTTTCATAAAAGAATGAAAATGAGGGATCTTACATGAGTGGGCATTTCATACGATATTTATGAAACGAGCCTTCGGCCAGTTTCATAAATTTCATATGAAATGACCATGAGTGTAAGATTCTGTTTATCATATGACCACTTTAAATTGGATTTTATCGCCTTTAAATTTGATAATTTTTTTCCACAAAAAATGCATGGTTGACATGGACATCGTCATGACGTTACTTAATCCCGCCAAAGAGTTATTACACGTGTGGTCATAAGATTTTTATTACACGACGTTATCCACTGCTTATAAACAATGCCATATGATAAAGTAATGGCTACTGCTCATGCTGGTAGCTATAGCCTTTCCTGCACCTTAATCTCTTTATAATACTGACCATTATAACACAGTTTTGGATAATACATGGTTTAAAGATGGATCCCAAATACACGGTTTAAAGACCGATAGTACATGGTTTAAAGATGGATCCCAAAAAGAATGTATACATTATATAGAAAAAATGACCATAAATGGTCATTTTTCTATATAATCTATACATTTTTGTTCAGATGTAACACATTTATTTACCTAACATGGCTTCTGCTTTGGACCCCAACTACAG
The DNA here is from genome assembly GCA_963580285.1 of Lucinisca nassula. Classification (NCBI taxonomy): domain Eukaryota; kingdom Metazoa; phylum Mollusca; class Bivalvia; order Lucinida; family Lucinidae; genus Lucinisca; species Lucinisca nassula. Next base: position 116,363,916 of record OY757025.1, on the reverse strand, counting down.
TGTTATAAAGAGCTTATGATGTATTAACATACTATTCCAAAAGTTACACTTGCCACACACTTCCCTTACACTCACTTGTAACACTGGCTTCCCTTAGATTCACTTGCCATAGACCTCCCTAAGATTCACTTGCCATGGACCTCCATTAGATTAAGTAGCCATAGTCTTCCCTTAGATTCACTTGCCATGGACTTCCCATAGATTCACTTTCATGGACTTCCCTAAGATTCACTTGCCACAGACTTCCCTTAGATTCACTTGCCAGATTTCCCTTAGATTCACTTGCCACTGACTTTCCTTAGATTCACTTGTCATGGACTTCCCTAAGATTCACTTGCCACAGACTTCCCTTAGATTCACTTTCCACAGACTAGATTCACTTACCAGACTTCCCTTAGATTCCCTTTCCACTAACTTTGCTTAGATTCACTTGCCATGGACCTCCCTTTGATTCATTTGCCAGAGACAACCCTTAGATTCACTTGCCAATGACTTTCCTTAGATTCACTTGCCAGACTTCCCTTAGATTCACTTGCCACTGACTTTCCTTAGATTCACTTGCCACTAACTCCCCTTAGATTCACTTGCCACAGATTTCCCTTCCCTTAGATTAACCATTTCAGATCAATTTCAATCTTCATACATCCTTAAGTATTGGTCATGTGATGTTGTCGTTAAGTAATGTCACAGATAATGTTCTGCTCAAGAAATTTTCTCTTGAAACGTGCCATCTGTGTTCGAGTCATCAAAGTTTCATCACATTTCATAATTCTGATGATGATTATTTTTGAATACCTTTGTAGATGTAATAATGCAGACCTTAATCAGACTGTTCTTCAACCTTTATCCTGCTGAACACGACAACCCCTACCTTTGCAAACAGTGCAGATCCTGATCAGATGGCTTCTGAAGAAGCCATCTGATCAGGATCTACATTGTTTGTCATTCAGTTTTCGAATTTAAATGAACAGAATTTGTCAAGTGATTTGATTGGTTAATATTTAGGAGTGGGTGTGGAAAAATTAATTTATTCAGCAGGATAAGGGTAAAACTGACTCCCTTCTTATCTGTGTTCTAGGATATCAACACAATAATCCTTTAACACATTGTATGCTAGTGGACTGTTCCATTTCCATATGTTGGACAAGTCCATCTGTCATATAAGGGGTGTCAGGCCTAGTTTTTCATTTTTATTCTATTTTTGACCAAAAATTCTGTTAGCAAATAGTGCAGGCCCTGATCAGACGCCGCAGAATGCGGCATCGGATCTGGGCCTGCACTGTTTGCCAAGGTACCCCTTTTGGGGTTTCCGGTATACAACGAGTTAAGGATCAAACAAAAGTTCCTAGTAAATGACATTCTAATTACTTTGGTTATTTTTGGAGCAAATAAGATTTGTCATTCCATGCAAATCATCTTCTAGAGTCACATGAAATGCCAGACCATAGTTTTTTCTGAAAAATAAAATTGAAAGAAAAATAATATGTCTGCTAGTTGAATGGTGCTTCAAACAGTAACCCATTTCGTACCAGAAACCCCTTTACAGGTACCCTGGCAAACAGTGCAGGCCCAGATAAGATGCCGCAGAATGCGGCGTCTGATCAGGGCCTCCACTATTTGCTAAAAGTTCAGCTATTTTCCAAATACATTTTGAAGAAAATACAACCTGACACCCCTAACTTTTGTAATGGACTCTTGCTATATATAAGGTGGAAGATTCCATTTGATACAAAAAGGGTTAAAAAATGGCTGACTTACATCATCGGTATCACTGCTGAGGTCCAGGATGGGAATGCCATACTCGTCACTGTACGGCATCTGAAATGCACCCCCCTCTTTTGTGACTTGGTCATCAACATGCGGACTTTCCTCTACTGTGTCTGTTGATATAAAAACAAGATGTGTTTGTGAAACACTGATGCCCCCGGACAGTACATGTGAAATAATATGGCCAATGTTAAAGTTTTTAAAAAGTAGGTCAAATGTCAAGGTCAAGAGGTCAAAAATTATGAAACCACTGGAAAGGTCTTGTCAAATATGAAAGCCCTACCACCTGCCGTTCAAAAGTTATGCCCAATGTTAAGGTGACAGACAAACAGACGGGCAGACCAAAAACTATATGTCCCCGAATCTTTGATCAAAAACTGTATGTCCCCAACCTTAAAATGCCAATCACAACAATTGCTGTCTGCTTTATCGTCTGCTTTGACAGAAACTTAGACCCTTGGTTGTTTCAAAAGAAACTTATGAGCCTCACCAGAGGTTTGTCTCATGGACTGCATACTAAATATAACCCATATATGTATTAACCTCATTTAAAGTCTCAATCACTTGCTTGTCAAGGAGCAAATTCTTTTCTCTATAAGTGAACCCCAAAAGATATATTAGACAATATTTTAACCCATATCTCACTGAACACCATAACACCTAACTTTGCTAAGTGTAGATCCAGATAAGAAGCCATCTGATCAGGATCTACACTATTTATCATTCAGTTTGCGAATTTAAATGAATATATCAAGTAATTTGATTGGATGATAGTCAGAAATGGGTGTGGCAAAATTAATTATTCAGCAAGATAAGGGTAAAAAGGGTAATCTCCCCTGAAGTTGTGTCCATTCCCCTTAAACCTTAAAATGTCAATCACAACAACTGTTGTCTGCTTTGTAGTCTGCCAATTACTTTGATAGTCATTATTGCAAACAGTGTGGACCCAGATCAGAGCAGTCTGATCAGGGTCCACACTGTTTGCCTGTAAAAATGTGTGTTTAAAAGTTTGCAAGAAAATTCAGCAGACAACATAAGCAGACGACATTTTCAAAAAGTTAAAGAATTGTAACAATTTACCTGTCTTTTTCACAGTTTTTGGCTTCTCATCTGCTTTGGATTCTAGAAAATACAACAAAGGCATTTATTAGATAAAATCAGGATGGGACTAGCCTTTCTTAATGGGAATGGGTACACCTTCAGGGGAGGCAACTGAGGAGCAAATTCTTTCCTTTAAGAGTTTACCCCTTTTTCAGTGGGACAGAATTTTATAGAAAAGTGAACAGGAAGTCCCAAAAGTTGTCTCCCTTTGAAAAAAGGCAGAAAATCTGCCAGGTGTTCCAATTCCCATTAAGTGACAAAACATGCATCAGAGTCCCACTGTTTGAATCTCTTCACAGCTGTTGGTGGTAAACCACAGGCTGACATGCATTAAGTCGATTGTTTAAGAAATAGATCAACTCCAGCTGTGATTTGTTGAGTGATCACAGTTTTGAGGTCAGTTGTAAAATAGATCAAATCACGAGCACATAGCATGAGTGGTTTGTGTACTTACAACTGACCAACAAACTGTGATTTATTATTCAACAAATCACAGCTAGAGCTGTGGAATGCTGTGGTGCAGTGGTAAAGCATCGGATTTGAAATCGAGAGGTAGCTGGTTCGATCCCGGCAAGAGCCAAGTGTTGTTTCCTTGAGTTTTAATCACATTGCTTAGTACTGGTTTCTACCCAGGAAACGAGGGCCACATGGAAGATTAGTACTAGTACTAAATATGTTACCCTCTATAAATAAGGTTGATTATTATTATTATTATTATTATTAGAGCTGATCTATTATGATTCTAACAAACTGAAAATTGGCAATAATGTTAATGTTTCCTTCAATTTCTCCCAACCATTCACCATTGTCAGAAGAAATCCCGCCAAAATTATTGACTTTAACACATGCATTTAAGTCCTTTTGTTACATTTTTGATGTGAGAAAATGATGCTACCCAGTCTAACGTCAAAGAATTTATGAGTGATGTCATAAAATGGCGGCTATATATTTGCATCACACTCTTCTTTCCTGTGATTTATTGCAGAATAAATCACAATTCCTTTCCATTGCCTATATAGGTGCTCTGTGTTTGAATTAACAATTGACCCAAAGCTACTGTATAAATCTGGGCCTAAGCAAACAGTGTAGACCCAGATCAGACTGCTCAGGAGCAGTCTGATACGGGTCAACACCGTTTGCCATTCCGTCTTCACTTTTTGGGCTCATTGCTGGCTTGTGAAACAAATTTGTTAAAATTTTAGGAGAATTTCCAGCAAGTCCGAATTTTTAGGATTTTTGTGGTAGGTGGATTGTTTATCTATTGACCAAAGTTACTATATAAATCTGACTTATCAGTCACCCCCTATATTAACTATATTAATTGCATTGTAGCACATTGACCTGATAAACATATGCTATCTCAGGACAAGTGAGCTTTATCAGGTCAACGTGACATTGCACTTCTTAGAACTGGACTGCTGAAAAAAATGGCAAAAATGTAGGTGTATAATGGGATAAACTGATAAATAGAATACCAGATTTGGGTCATTTGATATCAAGTTTATCAGGCTCGGCTTTGAGAATGCATGTTCTACAAGCGATTCTACAAGCCTTCTCGAAGCCTTGCCTGATAAACTTGATATCAAAAGACACTCACCTGGTATTCTCTATTTATGTTGCTAATGTCTGCATGACTATCACTGACAGCACAAACACCAAGGTAACAGTTATTTATAGCTGGACATTTCTTGTACGTCCCTGTCATGTCAGTGTATTGTGTAAAAGGCATTGGTTTTCTGTAAAATTCTGGACTAGGCACCTGTACTGGGACAATGGTGCAAACAGTGTAGACCCAGATGAGATGCTGCAGAATGCAGCATCTGATCAGGGTCTACACTATTTGCTTAAAATCAACAGGAATGTAAGGGTTAAAACAAACAGTGTAAATCCCTATTAGGACCGTTTTTTCAGCCTACACTCAGAGATATCAACCCACCAGTGCTGTCAGTGTTCTTTTTTTTGTTGTTGTTTTTTCTTAAGGGGAATGGGAACACCTGGCAGATTTTTCCGCCATTTTTCAAAGGGAGACAACTTTCCGGACTTCCCGTTCACTTTTCTATAAGTCCATGCCCAATGCAAAAGGGATCTACCCTTAAAGCAAAGAATTTGCTCTTTCCCTTAAGAGTTGACCCCTATTGACATTGGAGAAAAAATACTGTTGCAGGAGTTGCTGCCCCTGAAGGTGTTCCCATTCCCCTTAAAGAGAGAGTTTGTTCATTTGAAGCGATGCTGGAAAATTTGTTTGATTCCTTTTGAATTCAACAGCCCAGTCAACACTATTTAGGTCGTGTTGAGATAGTCAGTCCAAAACAAATTCATAGTAAGGATGCATTACTCTTTCCCTTAATAAAGTCGACAGGAATATATGACTGAGATGACTATTTTCAATGTTCAAAGAGCCATGGCTCCAAAAGAAAGTAAACCAGAATTAAAATTCTCATTCCCAGTTTTTGGGGGCCAGTGCCCTTTAAAATAAAGTCAAGGTCTTCAAAATCTAATCAAATCTTTGATGATAGAAATGGCTATGTTCAAAGTAGGAAAATCAGAGTTGTGGTTCATATGTTCTGCACCTTGTCTGATGGTGCTCTACATATCTGTGAAGTTTCATGGCAATATCTCAAATGGTATCTAAGATATGGAGCAGACACGAAACTATGAAGCTCAAAGGGCAACAACTCCAAAAGCAGGAAAATCGGAGCAACGGCTCATATGTTCTGCACATTGTCCCATAGTGCTCTACATATCTGTGAAGTTTCCTGAAACTATCTCAAACGGTATCAGAGTTATGGAGCAGACACGAAACTGATAGCAACAGCTATATTCAAAGTACAAAGCGCAATAACTCCAAAAGTAGAACAAGAATTCCGCCAAAGGCTATGTCGCGCCTGTGGGTGCGCAAAGTCACCGAACAATGACATTTAGGCCAAGATAAAACATAGATGCTTGCATAAAAGGCTTGTACTAAGTATTATTAATGAAGTTCAAATAATTCTTGATAAATGAAATTAACCATTAGGGTGAACGCTAAGGTGGTGGCAATATTTTACAAAGTCAGTGAACCATGAAATGTAGGTCAAGGTCAAATATGGATGCTTGCATTTAAGTGCCATCCTGAGATATAAGTTTGTACCAAGTATCATTAATGAAGCTCTTATGGTTCTTGAGAAATTAACTTGACCGGTAGGCTGAACACTAAGGGTGGTCACAATATTTTACAAAGTCAGTGAACCATGAAATTTAGGTCAAGGTCAAATATGGATGCTTGCATTGAAGTTGCGATTACAAATTCAAGTTTGTACCAAATATCATTAAAGAAGCTCTCATTGTTCTTGAGAAATAAACTTGACCATTAGGGTGAACGCTAGGGTGGGCGCAATATTTTACAAAGTCAGTGAACCATGAAATGTGAGTCAAGGTGAAATATGGATGCTTGCATGTAAGTTGCCATCCCCAGACACAAGTTTGTATGAAGTATCATTAATGAAGCTCTAATAGTTCTTGAGAAATAAACTTGACCATTTGGGTGAACGCTAAGGTGGTCACAATATTTTACAAAGTCAGTGAACCATGAAATGTTGGTCAAGGTCAAATATGGATGCTTGCATGTAAGTTGTCATCCCCAGACACAAGTTTGTATCAAGTATCATTAATGAAGTTCTTATAGTTCTTGAGAAATAAACTTGACCATTTGGGTGAACGCTAAGGTGGTCACAATATTTTACAAAGTCAGTGAACCATGAAATGTGAGTCAAGGTCAAATATGGATGCTTGCATGTAAGTTGTCATCCCCAGACACAAGTTTGTATCAAGTATCATTAATGAAGTTCTTATAGTTCTTGAGAAATAAACTTGACCATTTGGGTGAACGCTAGGGTGGTCGCAATATTTTACAAAGTCAGTGAACCATGAAATGTAGGTCAAGGTCAAATATGGATGCTTGCATGTAAGTTGTCATCCCCAGACACAAGTTTGAACCAAGTATCATTAATGAAGCTCTTACAGTTCTTGAGAAATAAACTTGACCATTAGGGTGAACGCTAGGGTGGTCGCAAATGTTGACGCCTTGACGAACGGACGGACGAACAAACGGACGGATGGACGGAAAACCGGGCGCCTATATCGTGCCATGCTAATAGCAGGCGTGACAAAAATCAGAGTTATGGTTCATATGTTTCGCATGTTGTCTCATGGTGCTCTACATATCTGTGAAGTTTCATGGAAATATCTCAAATGGTATCTAAGTTATGGAGCAGACACGAAACTATGACAGAAATGGCTATGTTCAAATGCTCAAATGGCAACAACTCCAAAAGTAGGAAAATTGGAGTAACAGCTCATATGTTTTGCACATTGTCCCATAGTGCTCTACATATCTGTGAAGTTTCCTGAAACTATCTCAAACGGTATCAGAGTTATGGAGCAGACGCGAAACTGATAGCAACAGCTATATTCAAAGTACAAAGCGCAATAACTCCAAAAGTAGAAAAATCAGAGTTATGGTTCATATGTTTGGCATGTTGTCTCGTGGTGCTCTATATACAGTCCAGCCTGTGTTAAGCAAGCACCTCTGGGATATTCAAAAAGTGCTTGCTTGAGGCAGGTGCTTGCTTAACACAGGTGAATCTTAATGCATTTTCCTTTTTTGGGAACTGAATGCCTGCTTGCTTAAGGCAGGTTGCTTGCTTAATAGAGGTGGCCACTAAGACAGGTTCGACTGTATCTGTGAAGTTTCATGGAAATATCTTGAACGGTATCGAAGTTATGGAGCAGACACGAAACTATGACAGAAATGGCAATGTTCAAAGGGCAACAACTCAATAGTGGGAAAATCAGAGTTACAGTTCATATGTTCTGTACATAGTCTCATAGAGCTCTACATATCTGTGAAGTTTTGTGAAAATATCTCAAACAGTATCAGAGTTATAGGGCAGACACGAAACTATAAGGCGCTGACGGATGGACGCACAGTTACTCAAAACTTCGGAAGGAATAACAGAGTACCCCACCATTTTTTGAATGGTGGGGCATAAAAAGCATGTTTAAATTAATTCAGCAACATGTATGTCATTCAGGGATTCAAGGTAATTTAAATAGACCCATCAGTTTGTATAATTAAAAGAAATACTAATTATGAATTCAACAAAAGGAGCAGCAGAAAACTGCCTGGTTAAAATATAAAAATCCCTGCTTAAGGGGAATGAGAACACCTGGCAGATTTTTCCGCCATTTTTCAAAGGGAGACAACTTTCGGGACTTCCTGTTGGCTTTGCTATAAGCCCTGTCCAACTGAAAAAGGGGTCTACTCTTAAAGGAAAGAATTTGCTCCTTAGGAGCAAATTCTTTCCTTTAAGAGTTGAACCCTTTTGACATGGGAGACAAAAATACTTTTGCAGGACTTGCCTCCCCTGAAGGTGTTCCCATTCCCTTTAAAATGAAACCCTTGAGATCTGAAGAGTAATTACAGTAAGATTGTTTTTGTTTATTTGAATTCTTACTTTCTGAATCTTGTGTGCGAGCAGTACCAGCCTCAATGTCAGAGACCCAGTCCCAATCAGTCTGTGTGTCTAACGTTACAAATGTTATCTCTCGGCCATCATATGTTTTTCTCTTGATGGTCTCCCTCTGTGTTGAACTTTTGCCTTTAAACATTCTGGACAAAACATACACAAATACTCGTATATACAGTAAAATTCCTCTATTAAGACCACCTGAAATTAAGACTAATTCCGCTTTAAAAAGCATATTCTGTAGGTTGCAGATATCCTTTCATACAGCATCCTCTGGTCAGAGACCATCTTTGGGACTGTTCAAAAGTGGTCTATAAGACCACTTTTGAACAGTCCCAAAGCTGGTCTTAATATAAGAATTTTACTGTACATTGTCAGTAATGATATTGTAAGTATTGGGACAGACAAGCCAAAGCAAACAGTCCTGACCCAGATCAGACTGCTCAGGTTCTACACTGTTTGCCATTTTGTAAGCACTTTTTGTACTCCTTGCTGAATTATGAACCAAATTTGCTAAAATTTTAGGAGAATTACAGCAAGTCCTCAAGGTGTCTGAAATATTAGGATTTTTACGGTATAGTCAATATTATCCTAAGAATCATGGAAAATATCTTTTTGGAGAGAATAGAACCTTCCACTTTTTACACAGAAAGGGTCCATTTTGAAAGTAAGGGGTGTCAGACTAATTTATTTTTAGAAATGTATTTAGTAGATTGTTGAACTTTCTGCAAACAGTGAAGGCCCTGATTAGAAGCTGCAGGTTGCAGCATCTGATCTGGGCCTGCACTGTTTGCCTGTGTCCCATTCTGGGGTTTCTCATAAAAAATGGGTTTAACCCTTTCGGCTCTAAATACACAAGCCTTTGCATATGAGAAGTACAAATTAGCATATATGACTTGTGAAAATTCAAATCAGTCTATGTAACCATTGGGCCATATGATCAGTGCCTTTGATTTTCACTTACTTGATGTGCCGGCCGGCCGGCCAGCATTCAAAGATGACTCAAACAACTGGCTAAGACTAATCAGACTAAAAGAATATGCAGGCTGATCTGTGTATTCACCGGCTGCACATAAGTACATACAGTGTGGACAGTAAAGACACCCATTTCTTATTTCTTAATAATTACTAGACAAAAGGTTATGAGTTTTGAGTTGAACAGTATATATACAGTAAAATTCCACTATGAAGACCCCCTAAAATTAAGACTAATTCTGCTACAAAATGCTTATTTATTTAATAGGTTGCAGTTATTCTTTCTTTGCATGTTCTGCATACAATGTCCTCCGGTCAGATACCACCTTTGGGACTGTTTAAAAGTGTCCCAAGGGTGGTCTTAATATAGGAATTTTACTGTAGGTTCTTTTATGTTAAATACAAAGAAAGCAATTTTATTGCTCATACAGGTATAAGCAGAGAGTTGTACTTGCCCTTCTCATAAATTTTAAGCCTCAACATACTGAATATTTCAAAATACTACACTCCTCCCTGATTTTCTATCATTTGTGTTGCATAATTTCAATTTTACTTTGATTTCAGAAGCCATCATGTGATCAAGTCCATGAAATGAAGACTCCTCCCCTCCCCCCTCTAAATCCCACTTCATATAGAGAAAGCTGGGGTTAATGGGGATATACACTATTTTTCTTATTTTTGCTCCAAGATATAGGTTATGGGTACCCACAACCTATGTTTTGATCATTTATAAGAGAAATATCACCAATTTTCATCAGAAAAGTAGCCATTTTGGGGATGTTGAAAATGCACTATGTCACATGGATGTGTTATCGTAATGCAAAATGAAATACATCTGTTGGCATTTAAACATTCATCAGCAGGATAAAATGTATAAATTTAAGTGAGATGTAGGGTCCAAACTCACCTTTCTTTAACTTCTGTGAATGAGGCACGTATACCCTTAGGGTTCAAACTCACCTTTCTTTAACTTCTGTGAATGAAACACGTCTGACTAGTTTATCATCATCAAAGTCATCGTCATCAGAAAATAACTCGGGACGAAAACCTCGGATAATTCTAGGCCTGGCACTTCCTTCCCCAGGACGATCAAAGGCCGCAGTAGAACCTAAAAATAATAATGTTTTATGCAGATTTTGGGGAAAAGGATATGCACGGATCCAGCTGTTTAAAGCCTCATTACCTTAACGAACTATGTTAAATGTTCTATTAACCCGTTTAGTACCAGAAACCCCAAAACGGGTACCCTGGCAAACAGTGCAGGCCCAGACCAGATGCCGCAGAATGTGGCATCTGATCAAGGTCTCCACTGTTTGCGTAAAGTTCAGTGATTTTCAAAATAAATTTTGAATAAAACACAACCTGACATCCCTAAATTTTGAAATGGAACCCTGCTATATATAAGGAGGAAGATTCCATTTGGTACTAAAAGGGTTAACAAACTATGTTACATGCTCTGTCAAGCATAATATCTAATCCTGCAGTCATCACAAAATGGAAGGACAATGTTTGGCCAACATCAATATGACATTTAAGTTGCACATGACATTGGCCAAATAGTCTGTGCTGGCTGGGATAATGGTATTTTTTTCTGAAAGAGATGCTTTTTTTCAGCAGAAACACAAACATTTTTTTTGTTGTTTTTTTTGTCAAAAAAATGATTGGTTAAAATTTTCATGTCAGGTGTGATTTCTTCCTAATCCTATAAATTCACAAAATGAATAACAATGTAGATCCTGATCAGACAGCTTCTTCAGAATCTATCTAATCAGGGTCTACATTGTCTGCAAAGGTATTGCATATCCTGGTTCAGCAGGACAAAGATTAACCATTGTCCCGCTGAACACAAAAACTCCTACCCTTACAAACAGTGTAGATCCAGATCAGATGGCTTTAGAATTAGCCATCTGATCAGGATCTATACTGTTTGTCATGGAGTTTGTGAACTGAACTAACAAATTGTATCAAGTACCGGTAAGTTGATTGGTTGATAGTCAGCAATGGGTGTGGCTTAATTTATTTATTCAGCAGGGTTAAGAATAGAGATTATAAAATGTTTACTCTTTATAACACTGTTTATTATAACATGATTTGGGATACTGCAAAAGTCCAAAAAATTCAGAAACCTTGAGGCCTTGTTGTAATTCTCCTAAAATTTTAACATGTTGACCAAAATAACATCACGAAAACATTCCTTTATAATTCTGACCCCCTTTTATATAGTAAAACTGGGGTTTGCAGGGGTAAACCTTATTTTTCTTATTTCTGCTCATAAATATAGATTGTGGGTACTCATTAGAACCGCCTTGATGAGGCGGTTCTAACGAGTACCCACAATCTATATTTTGAGCAGAAATCAGAAAAATATCAAAATTTTTCATCTTAAAAATTTCATTTTTTCGGCGATAAAGGTTACAGTGTATTTGTATAGGCACGTTTCCGTAATGAACAATAAGTTAAAGGTATGCATGCCATTGTTGGTTGTTTGTTAGGTAGTTTTTACCCAATTTTGATTTTTAACAAATTTGTTTCACAAGCCAGCAAGGAGTACAAAAAGTGCAGACGGAATGGCGAACAGTGAAGACCCTGATCAGACTGATCTGGGTTTGCACTGTTTGCTTAGGCCTGTCTGTCCCAATTCTTAGAATCATTACAGTATAACACATTTAATAAAATAAAGATAAATCCCAAAAATGTATAGACATTATTGCAAAATGACCATAATTTTTTTCTATAAACATATACATTCATTTTTTATATATATATAGTAATATGTACATTTTTCTTTGTATATGTTATATAGACTGGTATTTTCTTAAAGAGTGCATTTATCTACTGATTTGTTTGTTTGATTTGAAGTTTAACGTCCCCGTCAACACTGTAAAGGTCATTTTGGAGATGTTGCTTCCAATTTTGTGGGACTTTTACCCAACATTGAGATGAAATGATATCTCAAACCCTCCCGCCCAATGAAACCAATAGGGTGTATAAGCATGGACAGGCCGACTCACACCCCATTGTCTGGGCAGGCTTAGATCATTTATCTACTGAATGATCTAGCTATGCAAGTGTATTTTAGTCAATGCATGTTGATATTATGTAAAAAATACTATTTTCACAGATGCCAAATCAAAATATAAGATATAATATTAACCCTTATCTTGCTGAATATTCATTTAAGCCACACCCATTTCTGTCTATCAACCAATTAAATTACTTGATGTGGGGCTTGAAGAAATATATGGGCTGCATGATGCTTCCACACAGAGCTGAATCTGGCCCAAACACTAGTACTGGTAAACCGCTTAGTGGATCTAAGCCTGTCCAGGAACCGCAGTGCGAGCCGGACTGTCCATGCTAATAAACTCAATTGGTTTCATTGGGCTTGAGATGTCATTTCATCTCAATGTCGGGTAAAAGTCCCACAAAATTGGAAGCAACGTCTCCAAAATGACCTTTACAGTGTTGATGGGGACGTTAAACCTCAAATCAAACAAAACAAACAAATTACTTGATGTAATTAATTGCTACAATTTAATATACTGAATACCAGACAATGTAGATCCTGATCAGATGGCTTCTTCAGAACAGCAAGATAAGGATTAACGTGCTTTAATTCTGACAGATTACACTTAAAAATTTATAAATAAATACAGGACAGTCCCTTCATAATGCTGTGCAGGTTAAAGAACCCTACCATTATTACATGATTACTGTGTAGGCTTTCATCCTGAAAAACTGGAGTGTATGTATAGACCGTCTGTGTTCCCTGATGGGGTTAAGGCCAAACCGGAAGAAAGAAAGAAAGAACGCTATGTTTGGGATGCATGGAACAGAACCGTGTTATAAGTGAAACATGTTATAAAGGGATAATTTTATATAGAAATTACAGTAAAATGACAATTTGGGATGCGAGACCTGACCAAGTTACAACCAAAACCGTGTTATAATGAGTAGAGTACTAAAGAGACTAGAGTGTAAATAAATAAGTAAATAAATAAATAAATAAATAAATAAATAAATAAACTGAATCATGAAACACACCCTGTCCCATTTCCATTTTTTGGACCCTTAGTCTGCCCACATTTTAGCCCCTTTTTACCACATCTCTCTATCTGATGTTCTGTGTTACTTGTCAATAATGCAAGAAACGACTTCAAATTAACCCTCACCATACTGAATATTTCAATATGCTACACTCCTACATAACATTATTTCAATTTTTACCAGATGGATTCAGAAGCAGAATTCGGGTTTAACGTCGCTTTCAACAATTTTTCAGTCATATCACGACGGTGTCTGGTGGCGACAGGGAGCTCAATGCTCACTTTTATAGTGCTGCCTCAATAAAGTATCATGCCCCAGACACATTACATGATTCCACACCCAGTCACATTATCCTGACACTGGGTCGACCAGTCCTAGCTCTACCCCGTAAATCTGAGTGCCAAGCGAGGAGCAGCTAGTACCATTTTTAACGACTTTGGTATGTCGCGGCCCGGGATCGAATCCGTGACCTCCAGTTCCCCGGAGCGGACACTCTACCTACTGAGAGAAGCAGAATGGAAAACATTATAGATCCTCATCTGAAGCCAGCTGATCAGGATCTATATTGTTTTCAAAAAAGAATAAACTCATGTTTTACTCAGCATGTTGAGGGTATAGATTGATTTTATAATTACTTCCATATCTCCAAGGACAATAGTTAATATAAACAGGCATCCTGTCTTTGGTTATTCCAAGTGCACAGCAGAATTTTCTTCCTTTTCAGTTTTATCACTGTCTGTTTTTCTTTTTTTCTCTTTTTTTTTCTTCTTTATTTCCTTTTTTGGCTTCCAATAAACACCAGCCAGAAGATGTCATCTAACTCCCATGACAACTTCTGAGAGTCATTATGACGTCGACGTCATTTAACACTAACGTCATTATTACGTCAATGTAATGACGTTAGCAACCACTGGTGAAGTCATAATACTGTTAAATATTGATTAATTAAGTACTTAAATCAATCAGATAGGCATTTTAAATAAATTTAATTAACAAATAATGACAATAAACAAAACTTACATTATAACTGCAGTTAGTGTATCCCTGTTCTAAATGCCTTAGTACCATGCAATATCACATGACCTAATTGACAAAAGCAGGGGAGCTAATTCATGATCCAATCCAACAGTAGCAGGGGAAGTAATAATGAAATCAAATATATGTAATGACAGTAGCAGGGGAGTTAACAAATACATGATAACAGCAGGGGAGATAATAAACGATATCATTAACTGAGGTTATAGAACTTTTTTCATGCTCTGCTCACTTAAGCATGAAATTTGTCCCACTAATAAATATTAAAATGACAACAACTGTTGGCATTTTAATAATTATGGGCAGGGCAAATATCTTTTTCTATCAGTCTAAGCAAGAAAACAGCTTTATCCACCATATTTGCATTATTTGCTGGCTCCCAGCTTGCACATTGTCAATACTGGAAAAACAGGTAACCAGACCCCCCTGACCTTTTAAGGTCAGGGGGGTCTGGTTACCTGTTTTTCCAACACTGATAACCTTCAGACTAGGAACCAGCAGATAATGCAAATAAAGTGAATTTACAAATCTTTGAACTTCATCTTATTTGTGCATAAAAATAGTTTTCCCAGCAGGCACATGACATAATTGTGACTTCACATCAACTTTGGCGCAACGTTAAGACGTTTATGCAACGTCAAGACGTTTATGCAACGTCACATCAACGTCGGTGCAATGTCATGACATTGCACCGACGTTGATGTGACGTTTCCCTAGCGATGTGTGCCGGCTGGGTTATAACCATTAAGACCATATAGCAGATAGCTAAAATTTGAAGCAGTATAATTTACTACCCGATGTTGTGTTTAAAAAATAGCTGGCTGAGTGACAAATGTGTTATGCAGCGTCTCTTCTTGTTTTACACTGTTCACTTAGGCCTATCTGTCTGAATACATGCACATAGATCCCCTTGTAGGTCTTTCTGAACCTTGAGATCAATCCCTGAGGTTATAAAACCTTTTTTGCATTCTGCATTTTTGAAATTTTGTATGCATATAAAAATACAGGTAAAGCAAGTCATTTTTCTGTTCAGATGAGCAGAAAATAGTATTTGTACTGTTCATAAATATTAAAATGCCAACAATTGTTGGCATTTTAATATTTATGAGCAGGACAAATTTCAAGGTTAGTTGAGTTGAGCATGAAAAAGGTGTTATAACCTTGGGGCTGGCCTCAAAGTTATAAAACATTTTTTCATGTGCATATATACAGCCTGGTCTTTAGTTGGTGGCAGGAGACTATAATTGCCCTCTATACTCATCAAGCACAGCTTTCTATTTTGAGGTCTTGTGGACAAGTGTGTGCAATCTTAAGGGTAACAGATACCCCTGCAGGAAAGACAACTCTTTCGAAAATATTTTTTCTTCATTATCAATAGGGGCCTACTCTTAAAGGAAAGAATTTGCTCCTAAAGAGCAAATTCTTTCCTTTAAGAGTAGGTCCTTTTTAGAGGGGGTTCAGGTTTCCACAACACTGACCAGAAGTCATACAAGTTGTCTCTGTTTAAAAAATGGGACTGAAACATGGCAGGGGATATAATTTCCTCTTTAAACCTGCTGCATATACTTTCAGATTTAGCTGCCTACCTCTTAAAGTGCTAACAATAAATGTTTTGTGTTTTTTTTGTTTTTTTTTTTATGGTCATAACGGCAGAAAATAACAAATAAGATACTTCTTGTTCACAAATATTTAAATACAAAACAACTGGCTTTTTAACCCTTGTTCAGCTAAACAAATTAATGCTGCCACTTCCAGTTTGCCTATCAACCAATAAAATTACCTGATGTAAGTGATTCCCATAAATTCATCAATTGAATAACACAGTGAAGATACATATCAGATAGCTTCACAAACTGTGAAGATCAAGATCAGATGGCTTCTCCAGAACCCAGATGGCTTCTCCATCTGATCTGGATTTACACTGCTTGCAAAGGTACATATCCTGGTTCAGCAAGGGTCAATATTTATGAGCAGGACACTTTTATATTCAACTGAGCATGAAGAGGTTTTATAAGCTATGGTGGTCTTAGTTTTTATGTTTCTTTGGTATTTAGTTTAACCCTATTTTATTTCCATACTGATACATGTACAGCATACAGAATGAGACAGAACAATTAGGATTAGAACGGAAGCTCATAAGCTTACAGTAGGACTTCGATGGCTCGAACACCGATGGCCCGTTTACCATGGATGTGTCGAACCCATTCTTGAGCCCCCAGCGTAATCCTCTATATAAGAAATAGTGGGGGGATAATTAAGGAGATTTTAGTCTTTTATCTTGCAAATGTATGCTGAGTATACTCATTAGAATCGCCTCATCGAGGCGATTCTAATGAGTACACACAGCATACATTTTCATTATCGAACACCGAAAAGATGTCTAAAAGTATCTCGTTATGCCTCCTGACAGTAACCTCAGTGGCTCAAACAACCCCTGTCTCGAACAGATTTTCGAGGTCCCAAAGGTGTTCGAGCCATCGAAGTTCGACTGTATTTTGTTCTTCTCCAAGGTATCTGAAGTCATTCTCACCTTGAGACAGGGAAGATCCAGCATCGTCTCTGTCCAGTGACTTTGTTTCTTCACTCTTTCTCTCTTCATCATCACTGTCCTCCAGTCCCTCTACGGACCCTGGAATACACAAGAACAATACCACATGAGTAATCATTTCAGATGGAATTTATTAACCCTTAAGACGTTGAAAAAAACTAAATCTGAAAATGTTGTCTGCTTATGTCTGCTTATGTCGTCTGCTGAAGGACAATACCACATGAGTGATCATTTCAGATGGAATTTATTAACCCTTAAGACGTTGAAAAAAACTAAATCTGAAAATGTTGTCTGCTTATGTCTGCTTATGTCGTCTGCTGAAGGACAATACCACATGAGTAATCATTTCAGATGAAATTTATTAACCCTTAAGACATTGAGAAAAACTACATCTGAAAATGTTGCCTGCTTATGTCTGCTTATGTCGTTTGCTGAAGGACAATACCACATGAGTAATCATTTCAGATTGAATTTATTAAGTTATTAACTCTTAAGACGTCAAGAAAAACTACATCTGAAAATGTCATCTGCTTATGCCGTCTGCTGATTTTTTTGCAAACTTTTTAAAAATATTTTTGCATTCAGACAAACAGTGTGGTCCCAGATCAGACTGCTCCTACTGTTTGCAAAAAATTACCTTTAAGGTAACCGGCAGACGGCAAAGCAGATGACAATTGTCGTGATTGGCATTTTATGGGTTAAGAGCAGAAGCCTTTTTGGACTCAGTTCAAATAGTAGTGAAAAAATGTCTCCCTTGAAAAAATTGGTGGAAAATATGTATACATTCCAGTTATCATGAACAATATGTTCTATAAAAGGGTTATCCTTTGGAAGCAAGGAATACACCACAGAACTGAAGAATATGGAGTGTACATGTTTTCTGGGCCAGACTAGCTAGTTTCGGCCAATTAGGCCTCATCAGTGACACTCAGATATTTTCAAAATTCCACAATGGAATCAATGATCCCAAAGGACAAGAAAATATAATCTACACTATGATGTAGGGCAGGGAGACAGTGAACACCCACCTATAATAAACCCCACATATAGAGAAAACTGGGGTTTATGGGGGTATACATTATTTTTCTTATTTCTGTTTCTTGTAAGACAAAGGTTGTGGGTACTCATCAGAACTGCCTCAATGAGGTGGTTCTAATGAGCACACACACCCTATTTTTGCAGTACAAATAAGAAAAAATCTTAGATTTTCATCAAAAAAAGTAGCCATTTTGGGTGATGTGAAAAAAATGCACTATGTCGCACAGGTATGTTATCATAATGTTCACACATTTTGTTTGCTTAGATCCATGCAGTAGTGCTATAAAAAAGATTCCGGTACACTTCTGTTTTGCCTGTATACAGTTGAACTTTGATGATTCAAACCCCTTTGGGACCATGAAAATTTGCTCGAGACATGGAGTGTTACTATCAACCCTCATCCTACTGTTCATGACAACCCCTACTTTTGCAAACAGTGTAGATCCAGATCAGATGGCTTCTGCAGAAGCCATCTGATCAGGATCTACACTGTTTGTCTTTCAGTTTGTGTATTTGTAGGAATAAATTACATTAAATACTTTGATTGGCTCGTAGTAAGAAATGGGTGTGGCTAATTTAAATATTCAGCAGGATAAGGGTTAAGTGCCGTACCAGGAGGCATAAAGGAAATAATTGTGGGATAACTTTTCAATGTTGTATAATAATGTATGCTGTGTGTACTCATTAGAAGTGCCTCATCAAGTCGATTCTAATGAGTACACAGCATACATTTGCTAGATAAAAGCAGAGAAGAAATCTTCCTAAATTATCCCCATATCGTATTTGGAGGGATTCCCTGGGGACTCAAGAACAGATTCAACTCAACCATGGTAAACAAGCCATCCGGGTTCGAGCCATTGAAGTTATACTCTATTAACCCTTTTGGTACCAAATGGAATCTTCCTCCTTATACATAGAATGAGTCCATTTCAAAATTTGGGAGTTTCAGGTTGTGTTTTCTTCAAAACTTGTTTGGGAAATGGCTGAACATTTTGCAAACAGTGTAGGCCCTCATCAGAAGCCGCACACTGTGGGGTCTGATCTTGACATGCACTGTTTGTCAACTACCCATTTTGGGGTTTCCGGTACAAAATGGGTTAAGCATCTCTTACCTATTGGTGGGAGAGGTTTTGAAGTTGTAAATTCAGTCCTTGACTCTCCTTTCCGGCCTCCTTTTGGAGTGGGAGGCTCCATGACTTAAAATCAGTATGTTCTTCTCTCTTAGAATATCATTCAAGACATATTTCAGATCTATAAATTCCAAACCTGGAAGATAAAGTATTTTTGTAATTTCATAAAAAAACTAGAAATGTGTCAATACAACACCCCATCACCTTAAGGTCATGTGGCAGGGGCGGGGTTATGGCTGAATGAAACTTTTGACATGTATCTATCATCATTCCAAAAATGTAGCAAATCCATCACATGGTTAAAGAAATATGAGCTCTCAAAAATATAATATGAAAAATTTCAATGTCTGTGACCTTGACCTTCAGTTAAGGGGTGGGGGTATGGCTCAATGAAACATTGGACCTGCAACTATTGTCATACCAAATATGAAGCAAATCCATTATAGAGTTTGGAAAATATAAGCTATTAACATACTTAATTTTGAAAATTTCTATGTCTGCGACCTTGCCCTTGAAGTCATAGGCATGGGTGGGGGTATTACTGAATAAATCTTTGGACCTGCATCTATCATTAAACCAAATATGAACCAAATGAATCATAAAAGTTAATGGTTCAATGTGGTACAAATACCTTAACCTGAGTGTTAAACATTAAAAATTTCTAAGTCCATGACCTTGACCTTGAGACCATGGGTAGGTATGGGGGTATTGCTGGATAAAACTTTGGACCCATATCGATCATCATACTTAATATAAACCACATCCATTGCATGGTTTGAAAAATATGAGCTCAAGTTCTACTCTGACCGAAAACCTTAACCTGAGTCTTAAACATTAAAAATTTCTAAGTCCGTGACCTTGACCTTGAGACCATGGGTAGGTGTGGGGGTATTGCTGGATAAAACTTTGGACCCATATCTATCATCATACTAAATATAAACCACATCCATTGCATGGTTTGAGAAATATGAGCTCAAGTTCTACCCTGACCGAAAACCTTAACCTGAGTCTTAAACATTAAAAATTTCTAAGTCCGTGACCTTGACCTTGAGACCATGGGTAGGTGTGGGGTATTGTTGGATAAAACTTTGGACCCATATCTATCATCTTACTAAATATAAACCACATCCATTGCATGGTTTGAAAAATATGAGATCAAGTTCTACCCTGACCGAAAACCTTAACCGGAGTCTAACAGGATTACGTACGTACACACTTTCGTACATTCGGACACACGTACCCACGGACGCACGTACGAAAACCGAAAAACTATATGCCCCCGGCATCATATGATGCAGGGGCATAAAAAAAACAATGAACAAATTCTGACCCTCAGTGAAATTTTGGTTTAATGTAAACTGCTGAATCACTACCACAGACATGTTAAGTTTTGAAAAATAAAATGAGGGAGACAGTGCGTTCGAGATGGATTGGCGAGCGCCAAAGGCGTGAAGCCTTGTGGGCAAGCTTCCAGGATAGGCTAGAAAATGGTGCATTCTGAGAGCTTTTTGAACATTATTTTGTGTATTCTTTACACTCCTGTCCATGGATAAATAACAAGTAAATATTGTTTTAGAACAATTTCCTTGGGAAGATGCCGTCAAACTAACACCTAGCCATACCAGTGCCCCCACCCCAACCACATCCCCCAGGTGTATAATGCTACAGCACACGAACATATCTTATCAATTATGCCCAGGTAGATAGATACACACAAATCTCGTTACAGCACGATCCGTCAGCATGGTTTTGCTTTGGATCCCAAATTTTCCCCAACCAACATATAAATATAAATCAAGGTTTCTATCAAGTTTCAAGCACAACAACTTTATTCCCCTCCGACTTTTAAGTGCGGAAATACGGTACATGTGTAGATAATACTGTAGCCTGTAGGTAGTTGCCTATGTCAATAACGGTACTTTCTCAAGTTTGTGACGTATCGTAACAGCTTGTTCAATTAGCAATTAAATATACTGATAGTTATATAAACTTGAAGTGACATGCATGATTAACACTAGCTGCAGTCAATATACTCATATTAAAGATCAAAATTGTCAGCTTAGGGAGATAAAAGAATAAAGAATGCAGATTAGTTTACAATTTAATGACCCAGTCACAAGACGAGGACCCCTCCATCCAAAACTTCTACACCCACTCAACAAGCAAGTTCATGGCAAACATCAAATATCTCAACCAACAAAGTCGCCATGAAATCCACCGTCCACAAACCGCCACTACCATTTTTCTGCACGCGATCGGTAAATGACGTCATCCGACCCCAGCAACCCCGAACGTGTTTAATGTCATTGTTTTATTTTAATGGGACGTATTTCTTTCATAAAAAAAATGTTGGGAACAGGTAAAAAATATTTTCTCGATAGCTGTGGAAAGAGCTGGATAGAGAACGGCGCCTCGCACAATTCCCGACTTATCCCTGGAAACTCCGTGTCAATCACCAACAACAGCATACAGATGTGTTTACACAGTTTAAAGCGGTCGACTTTTCCCGCCCAGCGTCTGCAATTTTGGCGCCAAAACATAACCATGCATGAGACAGTAAAATAGTCTGTTTTTCTTATGCATACATCTACATGTACTGTTAGATGTAGCTAAACGTCTTAGGAGCGATTACATCATTTTCACCCTGATTGTGGATTAAATTTTATGATTGAAGGATAAATGCAAATTAGAGACATAACTTAATCTTATTTTCACACCTTGTCACGCGGAAGATTGCAGGCTTATCAAGAGCACCGGAGGCTTGTGTTTACTGTGTAAAAGTAGAATAGACTGATCCGTGGCAAATACGGTCAGCGTTTTTAAGATGATTCGGTTAACCGACACGGTCCGTTGATTGGAGGAAATTAACCGGTATGATTTACTTCCATTTTTGCAAACACTTCTAGAAACGACTGTTTACATTTGTCAAAGCCAATCTGCAGGCGTGGAACCGTGTTTTAATCCCCAAAAATACTGGACAGTGCATTAATTATTATCAGTTTTACTCACGGATTAAGTCGGAATGTTCCGCCGGGTTACACACATAAAAATACAAGCGCAGCTTTTCAAAAATTTGCCCCAACACGGTATTTTCATTTTTTCGGGAGTTTTATCCTGAATTTCGTGAGGCGTGAGAACAGCTATTTTTTCGGAAGTCTCTCGCGATTTTCGGGAGACTTAACATGTCTGCTACCAAGAGACATCTGTGAGAAAATATTGCTGCATCTTTGATAAATTTGCCATATCATCTTTATAGCTGAGTACTAATGCTGGTATCTCTAAGATGCAGCAACATTTTTTCACAGATGTCACTTGGCGGTGATTCAGCAGTTTGCATGAAGACAAAATTTCACTGTTCTTGAATGTCAAAATTAAAAAAGAAAATAACCAATATAGGTCAGTATTTGTTGACAGGCGAATGCAGCGTGGTAGCTCAGTGGTTAGTGCACTTGCCATTGATGCTAGAGGGTCCCTGTTCAATTCCTGGCAGCAGTAACAAAATTGGGGTGTTCGAACATGGTCCACTGGCACAATTTGCAGGGATGAATGCTACAAAATGCACCTTCCTCAGATCGAGACGTTAACTGGAGGCCCCCTATTCAGGGAGAATCATCCCCTGTGCAGGGAAAAGACCCCTTCCATAAATGCTGTGTAGGCGTTCATAACCTGGAGTGTATGTAATGTACACCTGCGAGTAATGGTCAAATGTGACCGATCAATATCTGTAGAAATAAATACCGTATTGGATCATAGTCACTCTACTGACACAAAGTATGCAAAACAAATTGGCTCGAAGTATGCAAAACAATTAGAGCCAATTAAGAAAAATTAGTCTCAAAATGTAGCTTTATGTTAAGGAATTGACGGGTATATCTTGAAAATAACCTATATTTTAAACAAGTACTGCCTTCAGAATTGACTGTATTATGCAGCTGAACGAGACAAAAAATAAATCATACAGATTTGGATATTTGTTATTTTGAACAAGACCACTCCGCCATGACAGTTTACATCCGAAGTGATGGAGACAATCATGTGACAGAAAAGTGACCTCCCATTGGATATTTAAAAATGGTATAACCAAATACCGCATGTGGCTTTATGATAAAGTAGAAGTAAAACAAAGATCAGGAATTGATACAATTAACTTACTCCATCCATAAAAGACACCAAAGGGAAAGAAATACAAACATTAAGCGACGAGACCATAATGGAAACCTAAACAAAGGAAGGCCATATGGACAGTTACTTTCCCACAAAATGGCCATATGGCCATCCAAAATTAAAAGACACAAGTGATACACACAGTAAGTAACAAACAACAACACAAATAAATCGCCACAGAAGAGCCGCCTTGGAACGGTCAGTGGAAGATTTCCACTGGGGGGCTTAAATCGATTTTACGTGGCCACAATCCTCGCCCTTACTTCCGTCGCGATACAGACAAATAATTTGTTCAGTCCGCATGAAGGCCTCCTAACTCATCAGTGCAACATCTCCGTGAACACAGAAATCAAAGAACCACAGAGGTGAGACAACGGTGAGGACTCGACAGCAAGAAACCACTGAAATGCTGGAGCAAAAGAAAACCAACAGTTAGACTCCGATGAGCCCGACCAGAGACAGAGCATCAGGCACCAACCAACATTATCTCTTTAATTTTCAATAAGCCTTTACGTTGGAGCCGTCATAGAATCTGAGGCCTGACCCACCGGCGTGCAATTAAAGAGGGAAGCAAAGTTGCCAACCGTGATTGGGTTAACCACCATGCATGCAGTCTGTCGTATAATATCCATGTTGTACCCAATCTTTTTATATCGAAGAATGATTTTACGAAATTGGGTGCTGAAGTCATTGCGGTTATATATTTTTCTGAATTTATATACTAAGTCACCATAAAATTCGGGTTCCGATAGACCTTGTTGCAGAAGAGATTTAAGTCCAATATTGAATTTTGAAATTAAATCAGAATGGCGTCTATAAAATTTTGAAAAGGCTTTGCGTAGTTTATGGTACCGATAACCCTGATTAAGAAGTTTAGCCGTTAATAATTTATTACGAGTGTTGAAGTCAGTTACATGACTACAAACTCTAGCAAATCGAATTAATTGCGAAATATAAACGCCATAGGATGGCGCACGAGGAACATCACCATCCAAAAAAGGAAAATTTACAATCTCAAAATCAAAGTCATCGCGTTTATCATAAATTTTGCACGAAACAAATCCATCTACAATAGATAGATGTAAATCCAAAAACGGGGCCTCGGTATCAGAAGAATTTGCTTTATTTAACTGAAGTTCTAGGGGGTAAATCCGGATTCATGAAAAAAAAAAAAATCTTTAAAAAAGATAAACGGCATAAGAGATACTGGAAATGAATATTGAAACTATTTTGTGGTTCAATATGGAAAGAAGAACGTTTTTAAAATATAAACTTTATTACGAATTCAAACAGTATCAACAGTATTTGAAAAGTCCATGCCAAACAGGCACCTTTTTTGATAAAGAGTAAGCAAAGTGTTTCACTATGCAGCCCAATATATTTCTTTATTTCTTCAGGCACCGATGGGCGGGGGCTTAACAGAATTGTTTTAACAATATTTGAAGAAACACTTCTGTGAAATAAAAGTCCAAGCAGCCCTTATACAGGAGATTTTGAAAGATTTTGGCAACAAGATGGATAACTGCATTCATAAACCTTGAACCATTAGGAAAACATGTCCGTAGGAGATAATGGCGTCCAACATGGTGTCAAAAAATGATAAATATTCGGTAAAATGATAACACCATTACTATTTCTGCTTTCAACATAGATTGTGAGTACTCGTTAGAACCGCCTCATTGGAGGCGGTTCTAACGAGTACCCACAATCTATGTTTTTGAGCAAAAATAAGGCACATAATCTATACCCCGTAAACCCCACTTTTCTCTATATAAAGTGGGGTAAGTAACTGTCCTTATGGCCTTCCTTTGTTTAGGTTTCCATTATGGTCTGGTCGCTTAATGTTTGTATTTCTTTCCCTTTGGTGTCTTTTATGGGTGGAGTAAGTTAATTGTATCAATTCCTGATCTTTGTTTTACTTCTACTTTAGAGGGGTCTTCGTTTCACGGACTTGTTATCGTGATGAATCATTCGGCCCTTTCAGACAGTTTGATTGCAACAAGACAAGTAGCTTCAGGGCAGAGGTCACTTAAATACTGTGGACATGCTTTCTCTGTCTCTGTCTCTGGTCGGGCCCATCGGAGTCTAACTGTTGGTTTTCTTTTGCTCCAGCATTTCAGTGGTTTCTTGCTGTCGAGTCCTCACCGTTGTCTCACCTCTGTGGTTCTTTGATTTTTTGTGTTCACGGAGATGTTGCACTGATGAGTTAGGAGGCCTTTATGCGGACTGAACAAATTATTTTTCTAAATCGCGACTGAAGTAAGGGCGAGGATTGTGGCCACGTAAAATCGATTTAAGCCCCCCAGTGGAAATCTTTCCACTGACCGTTCCAAGGCGGTTCTTCTGTGGCGATTTATTTATGTTGTTGTTTGTTACTTACTGTGTGTATCACTTGTGTCTTTTAATTTTGGATGGCCATGTGGCCATTTTGTGGGAAAGTAACTGTCCTTATGGCCTTCTTTTGTTTAGGTTTCCATTATGGTCTGGTCGCTTAATGTTTGTATTTCTTTTCCTTTGGTGTCTTTTATGGGTGGAGTAAGTTAATTGTATCGATTTCTGATCTTTGTTTTACTTCTACTTTTCATCTGAGTCAACACTGTTTGCCAAAAACAATGTTTTATCGAAATTATATTGTTTCGTGCTTTTATTTCAGCTCACTTATTCCAAAATAATACTTCAAGACTACAAACGGTTTACTTTCTCTCTTTTATTGTCTATTTCTGTTACGCTAGGGCAACTAGACCTGTCAGAAGCTGACTATAGCCGCGCTATAGCGCTTTCGGAAGTCATGACACATCTGTTTTGTTTGTTAGGGTCCCGAAAATTTATTTGCGGGTGCCCTATAGTAATCACCCTGTCTGCCCGTCCTGGTGTATGAATGTCAATGACGTGTCACCAGTAACAACAATTCTGATGTCTGTCCGTCTACATTTTTTATGTTTTTTCTCAATAACTTACAAACCGTCAGACGCATCAACTTCAAACTTCAAATTGAGGTCACAATATCATTATACAATTTCATGGCAAGTAACGTAACTCTAGCTACAATACTCCAGAGTTATGGCCCTTTGAAAAACTAAAAAATGTCCACATTTTTTCATGTTTTTCTTAATAACTTACAAACCGTCAACCCTATCAACTTCAAACATTAAATATATGGTTTCATTATCGTTACGCAATTTGATGGCAAGTTACGTAACTGTAGCTTCAATACTCTCAGAGTTATGGCCTTTGAAAAACTTAAAAATTCAGCTTTTTTCGTCTTTTTTCATCTTTATTTTAAAACCGCTATTGATATTCAAATGAAACTTCCTATAGTCATTGACAATTGCCCTATAGTAGTGCCCTGTCTGTCCGTCCGCCGACCGTCCATCCGTGCGTCCGTCCATCTGTCCGTCCGTCTGTTTGTCCATCTGACCGTCTGTCCATCAACAATTTTCATGTTTTTTTTTCTTTATAACTTAAAAACCTTCAAAAGCATCATTTTCAACCTTTAAACGTAAGATCACAACAACATTAAACAATTTCATGGCAAGTTACATAACTCTAGCTATTATACTCTGAGAGTTATTGCCTTTTGAAAAACAAAAATCAGCTTTTTTCGTCTTTTGTTTTCATCTAAATTTCAAAACCTATATAGAATTCAAATGAAAATGAAGCTGAAGTTATTGACAGTTGCCATATAGTAATACCCTTTCATTTTTTTATTCGTAACTTACAAACCGTCAAATACATCAACTTCTAACTTTAGGTATAGGGTCACAATATCATTACACAATTACATGGCAAGTAACGTAACTCTAGCTACAATACTCTAAGAGTTATGGCCCTTTGAAAAAAATCCAACTCCTCTGATGTCACTGCCGGGCCCTAGTCATGTTCACTGACAGCTCTAGTTTGATTTGTGGTTTAACGTCCCGTCAACACAGTAATTGTCATTTTGGAGACGTCGCTTCCAATTTTGTGGAACGTTTTTACCCGACATTGAGATGAAATGACATCTCAAACCCTGCCGCCAAATGAAACCAATAGGGCTTATAAGCATGGACGGCCAACTCGCACCGCTTTGCCTGAGCAGTGCAGTTCATATTTTTCTTTTGGTCCTTTGAGATCAGCGTGAATATTCTGAGAAATCATAAATAAATTATTGGTTTAGACTCATATTCTAGACAGGTTTTGTAATCATTTGGACCCCCTTTTGATTTATGTCAGTCTTTGTATCGACTGCCTATTCGAAATTCGCAAAATTGCAGAATGTTTCCTCTCGCTTTCTTTGCCGGATCATTACAGGGTCACTGATGAGGCTTTATTAGCCGAAACTACGTAGTATGACCCATCTTTTTTCTTATGAATGTTTTCATTGCTCTTAAAAGAACTCATTTTTTATTTTTATTAGATCCTCTAAGCGGTTTACCAGTACATGTGTGCGGGGCGGTTTCAGCTCTGCGTGGAAGCATAATGCAGCCCATCTATTTCTTCAAGCCCCGATGTGCGGGGGGGGGGGGGGGCTCTTGACACACCTGTAAATAAGAAGTATATATTTAAACAAGATAAGTATAACATGTTTTCCTATAATGGGTGGTATCTTGAAAGATGTGGAATTTGAAAGAAATAAGAACACTCTGTAAAGCCGCACTTATTGAATGCATCTTTGTAAAGTGCAGTTTAAAGAACATTTAAGAAATGATTTTTTTTTGGAAAGTATGAACGCAGTGGGTCGCGTGCAAAGTAATTGAACCCCGAAGGGGTTCATGTAAACTCTGCTAGCGATTCGCTGTTGTTCATACTTTCATACTTTCATAAAAAAGCAGAAAAATTAAGTATCTTTTCTATATTTACATTCTTTGCCCACCAGCACTTGGCGAAAAATGATCGTAGGGCAAACTCTTAAAGCTGAAAAACATTTACAAGCTGTTTTTCTACAAAGAGAGGAACAGCGTTGACGTCACCAACGCCCGTAGGGAATCATGGTTTAGAATGACGTCACTTGACGTCACTGGAAATCACGTAACTCGATGCGTTCATAGAAGTATGAACTACGTTGTTTTCTATAGGTTTACATTAGACTTTACAGTGGAAATGTAAATATTCTGTATTATTGTGATCTAAGCAAACAGTATAGATCCTCATCAGACGCCGCGTTCTGTGGCGTCTAATCTAGACCTACACTGTTTGCCAAACCCAACACATGCATGGTTCAAGCCAAGATTGTACAGCTAACCATATTACGCAACACTCTGACCTCACTGCGAAACCAACAAATCAGTGATAGTCATGGGGACTTTAGCGCTGAAAAATATCTTGTGCTTGGTAACATGGTCGACTGCCCCAGCCCAATGGGTCTTGAAGAAATGGTTTGGGCTGCATGATGCTTCCACGCAGAGCAGAAACCGACTGCACACGAGTACTGGTAAACTACATAGAGGTTCTAATTAGAAGTAAAACAAAGATCAGGAATTGATACAATTAACTTACTCCACCCATCATAGACAACAAAGGGAAAGAAATACAAACATTAAGCGGCCAGACCATAATGGAAACCTAAACAAAGGAAGGCCATAAGGACAGTTACTTTCCCACAAAATGGCCATATGGCCATCCAAAATTAAAAGACACAAGTGATACACACAGTAAGTAACAAACAACAACATAAATAAATCGCCACAGAAGAGCCGCCTTGGAACGGTCAGTGGAAGATTTCCACTGGGGTCTTAAATCCATTTCACGTGGCCACAACCCTCGCCCTTACTTCCGTCGCGATTTAGACAAATAATTTGTTCAGTCCGCATGAAGGCCTCCTAACTCATCAGTGCAACATCTCCGTGAACACAAAAATGAAAGAACCACAGAGGTGAGACAACGGTGAGGACTCGACAGCAAGAAACCACTGAAATGCTGGAGCAAAAGAAAACCAACAGTTAGACTCCGATGGCCCCGACCAGAGATAGAGCATCAGGCACCAACCAGCATTACCTTGAATTAGATCTCTCTAATTCTCAATAAGCCTTTACGTTGGAGCCGTCATAGAATCTGAGGCCTGACCCACCGGCGTGCAATTAAAGATATTAGATAATATAAATAATAGATAATATAAAAAGATTGGGTACAACATGGATATTATACGATAGACTGCATGCATGGTAGTTAACCCAATCACGGTTGGCAACTTTTGCCAACCGTGATTGGGTTAACTCCATGCATGCAGTCTGTCGAATAATATCCATGTTGTACCCAATCTTTTTATATCGAAGAATGATTTTACGAAATTGGGTGCTGAAGTCATTGCGGTGATATATTTTTCTGAATTTATATACTAAGTCACCATAAAATTCGGGTTCCGATAGACCTTGTTGCAGAAGAGATTTAAAAAGTAGAAGTTAAACAAAGATCAGGAATTGATACAATTAACTTACTCCACCCATAAAAGACACCAAAGGGAAAGAAATACAAACATTAAGCGACCAGACCATAATGGAAACCTAAACAAAGGAAGGCCATAAGGATAGTTACTTTCCCACAAAATGGCCATATGGCCATCCAAAATTAAAAGACACAAGTGATACACACAGTAAGTAACAAACAACAACATAAATAAATCGCCACAGAAGAGCCGCCTTGGAACGGTCAGTGGAAGATTTCCACTGGGGGGCTTAAATCGATTTTACGAGGCCACAATCCTCGCCCTTACTTCCGTCGCGATTTAGACAAATAATTTGTTCAGTCCGCATGAAGGCCTCCTAACTCATCAGTGCAACAAATCCGTGGACACAAAAATCAAAGAACCACAGAGGTGAGACAACGGTGAGGACTCGACAGCAAGAAACCACTGAAATGCTGGAGCAAAAGAAAACCAACAGTTAGACTCCGATGAGCCCGACCAGAGACAGAGCATCAGGCACCAACCAACATTATCTCTAATTATCAATAAGCCTTTCCTCAGATTCTATGACGGCTCCATCGTAAAGGCTTATGATAAACGCGATGACTTTGATTTTGAGATTGTAAATTTTCCTTTTTTGGATGGTGATGTTCCTCGTGCGCCATCCTATGGCGTTTATATTTCGCAATTAATTCGATTTGCTAGAGTGTGTAGTCATGTTACTGACTTCAACACTCGTAATAAATTATTAACGGCTAAACTCCTTAATCAGGGTTATCGGTACCATAAACTACGCAAAGCCTTTTCAAAATTTTATAGACGCCATTCTGATTTAATTTCAAAATTCAATATTGGACTTAAATCTCTTCTGCAACAAGGTCTATCGGAACCCGAATTTTATGGTGACTTAGTATATAAATTCAGAAAAATACATAACCGCAATGACTTCAGCACCCAATTTCGTAAAATCATTCTTCGATATAAAAAGATTGGGTACAACATGGATATTATACGACAGACTGCATGCATGGTAGTTAACCCAATCACGGTTGGCAACTTTGCTTCCCTCTTTAATTGCACGCCGGTGGGTCAGGCCTCAGATTCTATGACGGCTCCAACGTAAAGGCTTATCGAAAATTAGAGAGATAATGTTGGTTGGTGCCTGATGCTCTGTCTCTGGTCGGGCTCATCGGAGTCTAACTGTTGGTTTTCTTTTGCTCCAGCATTTCTGTGGTTTCTTGCTGTCGAGTCCTCACCGTTGTCTCACCTCCGTGGTCCTTTGATTTTTGTGTTCACGGAGATGTTGCACTGATGAGTTAGGAGGCCTTCATGCGGACTGAACAAATTATTTGTCTAAATCGCGACGGAAGTAAGGGCGAGGATTGTGGCCACGTAAAATCGATTTAAGCCCCCCAGTGGAAATTTTCCACTGACCGTTCCAAGGCGGCTCTTCTGTGGCGATTTATTTATGTTGTTGTTTGTTACTTGCTGTGTGTATCACTTGTGTCTTTTGGTTTTGGATGGCCATATGGCCATTTTGTGGGAAAGTAACTGTCCTTATGGCCTTCCTTTGTTTAGGTTTCCATTATGGTCTGGTCGCTTAATGTTTGTATTTCTTTCCCTTTGGTGTCTTTTATGGGTGGAGTAAGTTAATTGTATCAATTCCTGATCTTTGTTTTACTTCTACTTTATTGAATAAAAATCAAAAATGAGTTCCTTTAAGAGCAATGAAAATATTCATAAGAAAGAAGATGGGTCATACTACGTAGTTTCGGCTAATAAAGCCTCATCAGTGACCCTGTAATGAAGTCTCTTTCATAACAATACAAGAACAGATCAGCCACAAGAGGTGCGCAATTAGTACCCATCGGAATACCCACAATTTGTCTAAATAACTTAGTACCGAATCTAATATAAATATTGTCAAGTAGAAAGGTGAGGGCATCACACACTTTCTGACATGACCAAAGTGTATAATTCTTATGCTCTTTAGAAGTGAAAAATGCATTTCTGACATTACATGCAAGATAGAGAGAATCTTCTCTGTGAAAAGCCCATTCAATTAAATCATTAAGCTTTTCTTTTATAAGATTATGAGGAAGTGTAGTGTAAAGAGTGGAAAAATCGTAAAGTAGAAGTAAAACAAAGATCAGGAATTGATACAATTAACTTACTCCACCCATAAAAGACACCAAAGGGAAAGAAATACAAACATTAAGCGACCAGACAAAAATGGAAACCTAAACAAAGGAAGGCCATAAGGACATTTACTTTCCCACAAAATGGCCATATGGCCATCCAAAATTAAAAGACACAAGTGATACACACAGTAAGTAACAAACAACAACATAAATAAATCGCCACAGAAGAGCCGCCTTGGAACGGTCAGTGGAAGATTTCAACTGGGGGGCTTAAATCGATTTTACGTGGCCACAATCCTCGCCCTTACTTTCGTCGCGATTTAGACAAATAATTTGTTCAGTCCGCATGAAGGCCTCCTAACTCATCAGTGCAACATCTCCGTGAACACAAAAATGAAAGAACCACAGAGGTGAGACAACGGTGAGGACTCGACAGCAAGAAACCACTGAAATGCTGGAGCAAAAGAAAACCAACAGTTAGACCCCTGAAACAGACAGACGTAAGTAGACAGACTAGAAGCACGAAAATGTCTGGATTTCAATTTATTTAAAACCTCATTCGAATTTTTAATAGACCAAAACAGATTTCTTCCTGATCTTTCAAAGACTTTATCGCAATATTTTATTACATGCGTTTTAATAGCAGTAAGACAGGAAGTTAATAATTTAGAAAGTTCTGTGGTAGTGCAAGAGCTAGAATTTGCAATAAACCGTGCTTTGTAAGGTCTTTTATGAAGTTTTGGTAACCAGTATAGCGTAGGAAGCTTGTCTTGGCCTTCGTTAACACACACAGCAAACTTGGTGGCTGAAAGACAAACATGTTTATCGACTATAGCTCTCTCTTCAGCTAAAGGCTGAAGTTCATAGGCCTTAGTACCACCAAGCTCCTGCTTAAGCGTGTTAACATAGTGGAGCCGTCACACAACGACGACGTTGTTAGCGGCCTTGTCTGCAGGGGCCAAAACAAACGTCTTATGAAATTCTTGAATACCAAGTTTAAGATGACGTAAAGACGTCTTGGGCTTAGGAGGTAATAAGTTAGTATTTTGATAATAGAAAGAAATGCGTTTATTCTAAGCCTACCCAGGAAAAGTGATGCTGTTCCATGCATATAAACCCTAAATTGGTTTCATTTGGCAGCAGGGCTTGATGTGTCATTTCAGCTTAATTTCGGGTAAAATGTCCCATAATATTGGAAACAACGACTCCAAATGACCTTTACGCTGCTTACGGGGACGTTAAACCTAAAATTAATAAAACAATTGGGTTGACATTCGACCTTAAAAATTATCGATAAGAATGTGAATGAAAATCTTTACTAAAGCTTTTACTTTTCAACTAAAAATATTATGTCTAAGGGAAGACACTCATATTGCAACCTTATTATTGGCTATATAGCAAATTATCAGACTGCTGTTAAATTAATGATATCATCGCATCAATTTAATATAAATATATTCGAATTCAACTATTAGTAGCATAGTTTTGATCCAACATGTACTCTTTAAACTACTAGGAAATATGCTTAAACTTTAATACATTCTAAACCACGCCCACTAAATAACATTCTGGGTAATTATGTAAAATTGATTGACAGAAAGGGATCTAGGAGGTATATTTTTCATAGTTAGTATAAATGTACTTCTATATATCTACGGATAAAATTCGCCCAAGAAAAGAAAAACGACCTAGGGATAAGTCGAGTATTATTCTAAACAGCAGAAATTGATCTGGGGTAAGGATTCACGACTTTACAGTCGAATACAAAAAAGTGCTTCACGTTTCGAATTTCCCACAAGTCGAATTCCGCCAGTCATACGCTTAGTTAAATGGATTAGTTTCCTTGAATACTTTTTCAATTTTGCCACACCAAAAAATGTGTTTCTGACGATTGATAAAACGATTGAGCTGACATATAAAACTCTACATGAATTTGACGCCAAAAAATACATGATTAAAGAAGCAAAACATTTTGTAAAAACAAAAAAACTTGAACACGTCTGTGGAAGATACCAGATTTCAACATCGTAGGCTCAAATGTTTCTGAGACATTCGTGACACAAATTTTCAGTGTTTGCAAGTTAAAGAAAAATAAAACAAACAAATGGAAGAATAAGCACAAGCAGGATGAGTCTCATAAACGTCAGGGTCAATTTGTGTACTATGCACCGACGTAGATGTGACGTTGCATAAACACCATGACGTCGAACCGACGTTGATGTGACGTCACAATTACGTCATGTGCCTGCTGGAAAGGTTCAACTAGAGGACCTCTATAAAACATGCGATTTCACATTCCATTTTGCACATCATTAAAAGGCACATGATAATTCCGTATATTATCGACTTTAATAGTTGAGAGCAACCCGTTGAACTTGTTGAACGCCCCTTATTCTTTTAGCCTTTGGGGATTGACTTACACTGTACAGAATTACAAGCTTTTTGGTTTGTTTGTTTGAGTTGAGGTTTAACGTCCCCGCCAACACTGTATAGGTCATTTTGGAGACGTTGCTTCCAATTTTGTGAGACTTTTACCCGACACTGAGGTGAAGTATGACATCTCAATCCCTGTCGCCCAATGAAACCAATAAGGTTAAAAAGGATGGACGGACCGACTCGCACCGCTTTGCCTGGGCAGGCTTAGATCCTATAAGCGGTTTACCAGTACACGTGTGTGGTCAGTTTCAGCTCTGCGTTGAAGCATCATGCAGCCCATCTCTATTTCTTCAAGCCCCGATGGGTGGGGGCTGTCAAGCTTGTCTGTAATGATTTATTTCGTTGCCACTGTTTTACTGGTATTGGTTTTTTGTTTTTGTGTGTGTTTGTGTGTGTGTGTTTGTTTATTTGTTTTGTTTTTAAAGCTCTTACTTGCCTATTTTTTATTATTACCTCTCTTGGATACCTTATGTGCACTTTTATGACTCAGTGACATTATTGTAATAAACAAGGCCTACTTGATCATTTCATTCACATCAGTCTTACCTAATTTCTTTCAAATGAAACAAGCTTTGTAATATTGTAACGCAATGAATAATTTGTGGTGAAACATGGTATATGAAGTCATATAATTTATGACACCATTTTGAGTTTAAATTGACTAGGTTGTAATGTTAAGTGAAGCATTGCAGGAGTTATGTAGTAGTTACTTTTTTGCAGCAGTATACACATTTTCAACTAATCGCAAATTACGATTTATTCAATCGAGACTAATATCAATAAGTAGGTCAAAAGCCAGCTTATACAGCTACACCGAAAAAAAATGGATTAGTCTGGTATGGCATCTTAAATTTGTCCGGAAACGGGTCGTTACGCCCGTGAGTCGTTTCGCCCGAGGGTTGTTTAGCATTAATAACCGAGGGTTGTTTATAAACAGTTGATTGAGTCCTGTTGGCTTTCCGCTGTTGATGTTTCCGTTGGGGTCTGTTGTTTCATGTTTGTGTTTCTTTCCCTTTGGTGTCTCTGATGGGAGCTGTGGGTTAATTGCATCGATTTCTGATCATTGCCTCCACTTCTATTTTACTGAGACTTAAAGAATATCTAATTTTAAGTAATGGTGGATTGTGCCTGATGCTCTCTCTGACTGGGATCATCGGAGTCTAACTGTTGGTGAGAGGCTCATATCTGATTGTCAAAGATTCTTTTACGTAATGTATGAGTTGCGCAAAAATACCAGAGTTTGTTTATCAGACAAATTTGGATATATATATATATATATAATCCCTAGATTTTTTTTTTTTTAAATTGATGTTAGCAAGTATGTAATTAAGACCCCCACCCCTAAACCTCACTTTATACAGCACATAGTGGGTCCTCGCATATACTTTATTTTTCTTATTTCAGTCTAAAACATAGGCAATAAGAAATGAGAAAAGTCTCACATTTTTACATATACACAGTAACTTCCACAGCCATAAGTCCCATTGTATCAATGTCAAATATGGAGAATTGAATTATAATTATCATCACTAGATGCAAGCTTGTTACAAAGTTCATTAACGAAGCTATAATAGTTCTTGAAAAATTAACTTGAATGGTATGATATTCGCTAAGTTTGACGCAATATATTACAGAAGCCAGTGAACCGTGAAAAGTGAGTCAAGGTCAAATATGGATTCTTGAATTATCGCTGCCATCCCAAGATGCAAGTTTGTACCAAGTATTATCTATCTTATATCTTCTTATACTGAGTCGGTCACATTTGGCCATTACCTCAGATATTATTACAGTTCTTAGGAAATGAACATAAATAGCAGGGTGAACGTAAGGTTTGACGCAATAGTTTTCAAAGTCAGTGAACCATGAAAAGTAGATCAAGGTCAAATATAGCACCCAACCAAGATGATATTATAATATTTTTCGGGACTACCCATACCCCCATCAACCCCTTTATATAGCAAAACATATCTAACCTCAATTCACAGGGCTTGAAAAAATAAGGGCGAAACGACCCACCAAATCAGGGCGAATCGACCCACGGGCGAAACGACCCAGTGCGGAAAAACTCAGAGCGAAACGACCCACGGGCGAAACGACCCTTGACCTCCATGCTTATAATCCCTATGGGGTTCATTGGGCGACGGGGCTTGAGATGTCATTTCATCTCAAAGTCCCACAAAAAGGTGCGTGATAGCTCAGTGATTAGCGCACTTGGCTCTGATGTGGTGATTATTTCGGTGTCCAAACACGCTCCATCGGCATCTTTTGCAGGGATGAATGACAAAAAGTGCACCGTCTTTCGTATCGGGACGTTAACTGGAGCCCCCACCCCCCCCCCCCCCTGTGCATGAAGAGTCACCTTCTTTGCATGGTAATTACATGATTACTTGTAGGCTTTCAACCCTGCAAACCTGGAGTGTATATGTAATGTACACATGCGAGTTATGGTCAAATGTGACCGATCGCAGTATAAGTAGAACGATAGAAAAATTGGAAGCAATGTCTCCAAAATGACCAATACAGTGTTGACGGTGACGTTAAACCTTAAATCAAACAAACACACTATAGGGGCACATTGACTTGGGGGGTTCCGGGTCGTTTCGCCCGTGGGTCGTTTCGCCGGGTCGTTTCGCCCTGAGTCGTTTCGCCCAGATTTTGGGGGTGGGTCGTTTCGCCCTTACCTGGTGAGTCGTTTCGCCCGTGGGTCGTTTCGCCCCAATTATATTTTAAGGGAGTGACAAACGGAACGGATTAGTAAATGGACACATGGATGAATAAATAAATGAAAAATTGGGTGAATGGAGTTGTGCGTTGGTAGATGGACGGACGTACGGATGAACGGACGGCATTTTGAATATACGGAGACAGATAAGTTAATGAATGAATGAATGAATGGTGAGTATTGGAAGCGGGACAAACGGAAATTAATGAATGAATGTGATCTTCACAAATCCAAACAACAGTGTCAAAATGTGTTAAGTATTTGATATATGGGTACTCGTTAGAATCGCTTCGCCGAGGCGGTTCTAACGACCACCCACATTCCACGCCTGGAGCAGAAATAGCAAACTATGGGTACTACCCACAAAACAAACAACGAATATGCAACACATTATTTTTCATATTTCCTCTCTAAAATACACAGACCGTTGGTGATCGTTAGAACCGCTTCGCCGAGGCGTTTCTAACGAGCACCTGAGCAGAAATATGAACAATATAAGAATCTTTAATCAGAACAATTTTATTTTTTTATTTGGTGGTAGAATTTTCGAGTATTTGAATAAGCACGTTTTCGTCGTGCAAACTATTCAACAGACCAGTGCGATAACACAGTCATGCGACATAGTGCAGGTTTTCACATCTCTAAAATGACTACTTTTATTATGAAAATCTGTGGTGTTTTTTCTTATCTATACTGCAAACGTAGGTTGAGGCGGTTCTAACGAGTACCCACAACCATTGTCTTGTAGCAGAAATAACGAAAATAATGTATACCCCAGTAAACCCCAGCTTTCTTCATATAAGGTGGGGTTTAGGGGGTGTTCATTCCACGGACTTGTTCATGTGATGCTATGGTTTCAATGTTATGCTTTGTTATATATTTATAATGTAAAATGGGTTTTGTTATGCATAAAATCATGGGGAAAAATGAAAAGAAAGTAAAAAAAAGTTATGTTTCTATTCCTACCCAGGTTGAGCTACAGTAGAGTCTGTATAAAAGCTAAACCAATTTTTTACACATAGCACTTAATATGTAATATTGATGAGTACTCTTTAAGTGACATTTTTGTAAACTTTTATTCAGACACCACTGTTTAAAAATATTTTGTTTGTTGGAATTGTGGTTTAACGACCCCGTCAACACAATTAACTAAATAATGTAACCAGTTGTATCACGCCACTATTTTTGCAGAAAGAACAACTGATAAGTAAATAAAACATCATGTTAGCAAGTCTATGCAATAACGTCCCCTCTAAACCCAACTTTATACCGTGAAAAATGGGTTTTCGCATATACTTTATTTCTCTTATTTCTGATTCTAGAACATAGACAATTAGACGGTTCTAATCCATAATCTGTTTTGAGCAGAAAGAAAAATATGTCACATTTTTAAATATACACAGTCATTTTAACAGCCATAAATCCCATTTTCTTCCAAAGACTTGTTAACCTTATGTGAGCTCGAATATCTTTCTCAAAAAGGTGGTAGCGCAGTTATCTATCTATCTATCTTCTTATACTGAGTCGGTCATATCTGGCCATTACCTCAGTTGATTGGGTGGCTAAATTTAGAATTTAGCTGAAAAAAAAAGAAAAAAAGAGAGGCACTGGATGCGTCCTTAAAACTATTTACAATCTGCATAGCAGAGGTATCCTAAAACGCATACCTCTGAGACCCAATCTTACACTGTGCGGGCTTTGAACTCTTCTGCGGACTTGGCATTCACCGCAGAGGAGGGAAGACTATTCCATTGGGGAATAGTTCTAGGAAAAAAACGAGTTCTTCAGGGCATCACTATAGGACTGGTATCTACGATATTGTGAGTCGTTTAATTTTGATGCCCTTGTTTGGGTCGACAGTGTTACAGGGGTCAAGTACCTATCTTTATCAATAGACACTGAATCAGAGTGTATCTTGTAGAAGAAGGTTAAAGAGGACTGCTCCCGACGGGCCTCCAGGGACGGCCACTCTAGCTCATTAAGCATGTCACCGACGCTACTTCTATTTCGTCCATCGAGCAGCTGTCCTCTGCACCTTCTCCACCTGCTGAGTCTGAGTTTTAACATAGGGGTGCCAAATGGGTGATGCATATTCGAGTTGAGGGCGAACCAATGTTTTATATGCAACATCCTTTGTCTGCCTAGGTGCAAAAGCAAAGTTCCGTCTAAGGAATCCCAAAGTCCTAGTTGCTTTAGATGTAATCTCTGAGATATGTTGACCCCAATCAAGATCGTCAGTGATGGTGATACCAAGATATTTGGCGGATTGAACATGCTCCAAAACTTGCTGGTGAAGAGTATAGTCAAACTTAATTTGCTTGTCCGGAGGGTGTCGTGACACTCTCATTGAGTGACATTTGGCCACATTGAACTTCATTTGCCAATCGGCCTCCCACTGTGCAAGTTGATCCAGGTCATCTTGTAAAATAAGACAGTCAGAAGGAGAATATATGTTCCTATACAGGACACAATCATCAGCAAACAAACGGACCGATGACCTGATATTATCGGGGAGATCATTAATGAAAACCAAGAAAAGGACCGGTCCAAGGACCGAACCTTGGGGGACTCCAGATAAAACAGGGACTGGATCAGACGCTTGGCCATCAAGTACAACTTGTTGTGAGCGCCCAGAGAGCCATGAGCTAATCCACCTATGCGTGGATCCTCTTATCCCATAGTACTCCAGTTTATGTAATAGCCTTCTGTGAGGTACCTTGTCAAAGGCCTTAGCAAAGTCCATGATGATCAAGTCAGTCTGTTTGTGGCCACGATTTATGGCCCCATCCAGATTGCTCGCAATGTCATGGTAAAATTGAACAAGCTGCGTTTCGCAAGACCTTTGACTCCGGAAACCATGTTGACAGTCAGCAAGAATGCTCTCAAAGGCTAAGTGCTTGTTGATGTTGCTTACTAATATATGCTCCAAGGTTTTGCAACAGATGCATGTTAGCGACACTGGTCTATAATTTTCTGCATCATATTTTTCCCCTTTTTTATAGACCGGGTTTACATTTGCTTGTCGCCAGTCATCTGGTACAGTGCCCTGGGCAAGTGATTGATTGAAGATAAAGGCCAACACAGGAGATATTTCAGCACTACATTCCTTAAGTACCCTGGCATTCAGGTCATCGGGCCCAGATGCCTTATGTATCTTGAGCTTACCTAACAGTTTAGCGACCCCATTGGGGTCAACTGTTATGTCCCCCATAGAGGGGAACGGACTTGCACCTTTAGATGGTAGCTCACCATCAGTTTCACGCGTAAATGCTGATTGAAACTGTTTATTGCAAATATTAGCCTTATCGCGCGCATCTGTTTTTAGAATTCCATTTTCCCTTAGCGAAGTGATCCCAAACGCATCCTTTTTCAGGGACTTTACGAATGACCAAAACTTTTTAACTTTACCATTCTTTTGGGGACTATCGGGATCTATATTGTCATCTTCAAAGGTAAAGATGCTGGAAACATGCTTCCAATATGCATCTCTTATAACCTTTTGCACATGTGCTCTGAACCGTTTGTAATGGTTCTTAACGTCAGGGCTGCTAGACTTGCGAGCACGAAAATACATTCTATTGCGTCTTCTGATGAGATGCTTGATCGCGTTATCGATCCATGGTGCCCTATATTTTGTTTTGGTCATTTTCGTTGGTATAAACCTTTCCATTGCCGTGGTTAATTCGGACTTAAAACTGACCCACAGGTCATTAACTGACATGTGTAAGAGGTCAGAGGAAAGGAACGAATCCTTAAATCGCGCCATATGGTCTCGCAGACCATCCATATCCGCACGTTTGTAGAGAAAAACTTTACGCGGGACTTGTCTGATTCGTTTAGCTTTTATGTCATACTCAACAAGGACTATGTCATGATCAGCTTTGCTCAAACCTGAAGTAGAAGCCGTCAGTAGGTCGTCCAGCTGTACCAAACGAGGGCAAAACCATGTTTTCCGGAACTCCCAATACCCCCATCAATCCTTTTACATACCAAAAACAAACATAACCTCAATCAATGGAGCTTGAAAAAATAAGGGCGAAACGACCCACCTAATCAGGGCGAAACGACCCACGGGCGAAACGACCCAGGGCGAAACGACCCACGGGCGAAACGACTCATGGGCGAAACGACTCACGGGCGAAACGACCCGAGACCATTTGGGGCGAAACGACCTCG
Organism: Lucinisca nassula; assembly: GCA_963580285.1. Lineage (NCBI taxonomy): Eukaryota > Metazoa > Mollusca > Bivalvia > Lucinida > Lucinidae > Lucinisca > Lucinisca nassula. The sequence goes on along the minus strand of OY757025.1, from coordinate 116,322,750 downwards.
TTGAAAAGGCCAAACGTTCCGGTATGGTCCGGTTATTACACCAACCCCATCTCTGTCACTGAAATGTTTGATTAGAAGACAAGCTTCCAACAAAAACTGTCAAGAAAAAAAAAAAAAATCTTCGTTTCGATCGAGATGAACCCCTTAACGTACGTTTGACAATTACTCCGAAACTAACTGCTAATAAATTAAAATTGCACTGTTTGAAATTATACCGACTGAACCCTTATATTTTGAAACATGTCGGAGTCATTGGTTTTCGTGGTAGGGCCCGGTTATGTTCATTTTGGATAGTCCTGTACAACAAGACCCTACTGACGTTCATTCACTCCGTAGGAAAGCAGCGTAGCGTAATGTATGTATCTATCTATCTTCTTATACTGAGTCGGTCATATCTGGCCATTACCTCAGTTGATTGGGTGGCTAAATTTAGAATTTAGCTGAAAAAAAAAAAAAAAAAAAGAGAGGCACTGGATGCGTCCTTAAAACTATTTACAATCTGCATAACAGAGGTATCCTAAAACGCATACCTCTGAGACCCAATCTTACACTGTGCGGGCTTTGAACTCTTCTGCGGACTTGGCATTCGGTCGGGTATAAAAGCCAAGGCCACGCCGGGCCGGGCCGAGCCGCCGAGCCAAAAATTGCCGATCCGAAGATTTTATTTTTCGGAATTTTAACCGAAAATGAAATGTTAGTGGTAAATTTTGATATGATAATGTTAATTATATCAAATGTGATACTCGGCATAAATTTTGTTCTTTTTGGTGCCCTAATTTTTGTTTTATAGCAAATTTGCCAAATTTTAGGGGTATAAAAGCCAAGGCGGTTTTTTTCGTACGTTTTGATCAAATTTGAATGAAATAGACATGAATGTGTGAAAACATGTACATGACAACCCCCAAAAAGTATTTTCTAAACCTTTCATTGTAAAAATTCCCAGTCAATTCCTTTTAGTATTTGTAATAACCGTATTTTTGGTGGTTTTATGTAGGCCACATCGTAATGAACCGCAACGGACGACAATGTCAAATAAATGATAAGGGCATTAAAATATACTATCTGAATGGTAGGAAATAAAGATAGAGCTTTATGAAACTCATCATATTTCTTAATCATGTTTTGGTGATTGAAAGGGTCGTAAATATAGATTGTGGATACTCGTTAGAACCGCTTCGACAAGGCAGGTCTGATGAGTACCCACAATCTATGTGTTCATAGATTGCATAGATTTCATAGATTTTTTTTAGGGGTGTTGTTGTCTTTATGTATTGATGTTGCTTGTTTGCCTATAACTCACTCAGTGGGTATATCTGAGCAATAAACATTATTCTATTCTATATAGATTTTGGATTTTGGGCATTACCACCGCCTTGGTGATTGAAAGGGTCGTAAATATAGATTGTGGATACTCGTTAGAACCGCTTCGACAAGGCAGTTCTGATGAGTACCCACAATCTATGTGTTCATAGATTGCATAGATTTCATAGATTTTTTTTAGGGGTGTTGTTGTCTTTATGTATTGATGTTGCTTGTTTGCCTATAACTCACTCAGTGGGTATATCTGAGCAATAAACATTATTCTATTCTATATAGATTTTGGATTTTGGGCATTACCACCGCCTTGGTGATTGAAAGGGTCGTAAATATAGATTGTGGATACTCGTTAGAACCGCTTCGACAAGGCAGTTCTGATGAGTACCCACAATCTATGTGTTCATAGATTGTGTATACTCGTTAGAACAACCTCGACAAGGCAGTTCTAACGAGTACCCACATTCTATGTGTCCGAAATAATGTTTAATGTAAATAATGCATATACTATAAAAAATTGGGGTTTGAAGGATTCTAAATTATATAGACATAAACTGCTTAGCAGTAATGTTCTTTATTATAATTATCATTATGCATGTATACATTCGAATAAAAAAGAAAAAAAAAAAAAAAAAAAAAAAAAGATTTTTAATTCTTTATTATTTTGTTTGAATTTGGATCATTGCCTTCATTTCTATTTTTAACGGCCAAGCCAACACTATTTAAGTCATTTTGAGCCGGTCAGTTTACCTATCCACACTTTCCCAGAGCAGGCTGACAACTGCCCTTCTTGAATCAGTCGAACAGAGAAAATGACCGTAGAAAATATTACATGTTCAATCTCCACGAAAGAATGCTAACGACCTCAGCAGGTATCGAACCCGCGTCTTCCTGGTCACCAGTCAGTAAACAGCTCCTACTGGCAGTAAACAGAACCCTACAGGCACACAACGCTGAATCTACGTTGTTTCAACGTTGATTCAACGTGGAGTGCCTGCTGGGAACATCTATTTACACTTTATTTATATAAAAAAAGTTTGGTGGACAAGAGTGTTGATTTCCCTTTAACGACGTAAGAGTGTTGATTTCCCTTTAACGACGTCGAATCAACGTCATAAAACCCTGAAGTCCTTGAACAATCATTTAAAAAACGTCGCATATACAAATTTTGTTCACTGGGATAACAGTCTGATGTCACTGAACAGCATGGGTCGTCATTTGATTCGGATCATTTCGGTCGTTGTGTGCCTTCCCTTTCGGTCCTTTTCGGTCGTTTCCTGTAATAAGGTAATTCTAAAAATAGAAACAAAATTAAAATAAGTAATTCGATAAATTAAGGTGATTCTGGTGAATATATTTAATTTTATCACGAACACATAATAAGTATAATCAATTTTAAATATCATAAGGCCAAAAAGAAGTACTTTAACCGATGCATTTGGAAGAAATTCGGAATTGTCGATACTTTTTCGCCGCCTTGGCTTTTATACCCCTGGATTTCGGAAAACAGTTATTAAAAGATAAATAAGCCATGTAGATACGTGAAACTACTTCTAGTTATAACATATCTAATATATAATAATTTAATCCCACATTCACCCAAATATATATCTAACTTGTAACTAGAGACTAAAAATAAAATTTTCGGTAGGCTCGGCCCGGCCCGGCGCGGCCTTGGCTTTTATACCCGACCCTTGGCATTCACCGCAGAGGAGGGAAGACTATTCCATTGGGGAATAGTTCTAGGAAAAAACGAGTTCTTCAGGGCATCACTATAGGACTGGTATCTACGATATTGTGAGTCATTTAATTTTGATGCCCTTGTTTGGGTCGACAGTGTTACAGGGGTCAAGTACCTATCTTTATCAATAGACACTGAATCAGAGTGTATCTTGTAGAAGAAGGTTAAAGAGGACTGCTCACGACGGGCCTCCAGGGACGGCCACTCTAGCTCATTAAGCATGTCACCGACGCTACTTCTATTTCGCCATCGCCTACAGGTCCATCGAGCAGCTGTCCTCTGCACCTTCTCCACCTGCTGAGTCTGAGTTTTAACATAGGGGTGCCAAATGGGTGATGCATATTCGAGTTGAGGGCGAACCAATGTTTTATATGCAACATCCTTTGTCTGCCTAGGTGCAAAAGCCAAGTTCCGTCTAAGGAATCCCAAAGTCCTAGTTGCTTTAGATGTAATCTCTGAGATATGTTGACCCCAATCAAGATCGTCAGTGATGGTGATACCAAGATATTTGGCGGATTGAACATGCTCCAAAACTTGCTGGTGAAGAGTATAGTCAAAATTAATTTGCTTGTCCGGAGGGTGTCGTGACACTCTCATTGAGTGACATTTGGCCACATTGAACTTCATTTGCCAATCGGCCTCCCACTGTGCAAGTTGATCCAGGTCATCTTGTAAAATAAGACAGTCAGAAGGAGAATATATGTTCCTATACAGGACACAATCATCAGCAAACAAACGGACCGATGACCTGATATTATCGGGGAGATCATTAATGAAAACCAAGAAAAGGACCGGTCCAAGGACCGAACCTTGGGGGACTCCAGATAAAACAGGGACTGGATCAGACGCTTGGCCATCAAGTACAACTTGTTGTGAGCGCCCAGAGAGCCATGAGCTAATCCACCTATGCGTGGATCCTCTTATCCCATAGTACTCCAGTTTATGTAATAGCCTTCTGTGAGGTACCTTGTCAAAGGCGTTAGCAAAGTCCATGATGATCAAGTCAGTCTACATTTTGGAGAGACATTGCTTCCGATTTTGTTAGTCTTTTACCCAACATTGAGATGAAATGACATCTCAAACCCAACTATCCAACTGGGGGAGTGGCACCACATTTCCTGAGCAGGCTTGCAGTTTACCAGTTTGATCGGTTTTAGATCTTGGTGAATCAGAAACCTGCTTGAAACCTTAGACGATATTACCTCCAGTTTGGATAAAGGAGAGGGCATGGACATGGTCTTTCTGGATTATAAAAAGGCTTTTGATACAGTGCCTCACAAGAGGTTATTGTACAAGGTCAGGAAGTACGGCTTTGGTGACATATAGGAGCTTTTTTCGTGACGTACTTCCGGTTCTAAAAATGGAACAGGGAAAGCCGTGGCCGTAAACTGTCGTATTGCTTCAAGGCAGTGGGACAGATAAAGTGTTAATTACAGCGTAAAACAGAGGATTTCTTTTAAAATTTTTGTGAATTCTAATGTAAGATAATGGAAGAAACACTTATATGCGGGTTCGTAGAAATACCGGAACACACCAAAACACCGGAACACACTGGTAATTACCAGAACACACTTGAATTTTTTATATTTCTTTTATTAGAAATGTTATTTATGACTTATTTGCATTGTTTTATTGTGTATAGTGTTGTTGAAATCATTTCTGATACAAAAAACAGAAATTAATTAATCTTAATTAATCTTAGTTCAGTGTATTATCAAATGTGTTCCGGTCCTGAATATATACAAGTAATTGATTCTGACCAGTTTATGTTTAGATTTGCTCTCTCTGATTAAAATCATTTGATGATGAAAAGAATATAGTTTGACAATTCTTCTAGCGGCAAAAAAAAAAAAATAAATAAATAAATAAATAAAAATAAATAAAAAAGTTTGCCATTTCCAGCCATTGGGAAGAAAAACATGAAATGTCAAAATCATTAGCTCGGAAAAATTTCAATTTTTAATGTCAGATTTTTACCAAGTTTGCTAAGTGGCAACTCTGTCATTTTATTGTTTGTTTATTATAATTTCTGGCCCCGTCAACAGGTTAGATCAATCCGGTCCATACTGCATTGATCCTTGGATTCATTCTTAGAGCAGAGAATTAGCTAAGTCTGATATGTGCCATGCCATTGGAAAACATGTCTATTGATGCCAGCAAAGGTATAGATCCGATTGCGGAGACTGATCGAGGTCTTCTCTGTCTGCTACAAACTCAACGTTATGGTGTCTCTTTAACTGAGGTAATAGCCTAACATGACCGACTCAGTAGGAAAAGATAGATAGATAGATAAAATGAAATCTGACAAATGGTAATGAAATACATAACAAACCATGTTTAATATTGCACAGTTTTATTTCAAAATCCATCAAAATCCATTTCATAATTATGTTCTCTCTCTCTCTCTCTCTCTCTCTCTAAAAACAACATAAGTATATAAAAACACAATGTATATTCAAAAATCAAATAGCAGTCTGATACGTGTCATGCCATTGGAAAACATGTCCTCAAACATATGTTGCTGCCGGCAAAGGTATAGATCCGAATGCGGAGACTGATCAAGGTCTTCTCTGTCCGCTAAAAAGACTCACGTTATGATAACACATGTTCAATAAGGCACCTTTCATTAATCTTGTTGTAATATTGTTCGTTTTTTTTTCTAGTCCCGATATAAGTTGCAGGTGATCGTTAGAGACCCTCAACCTATGTATTGGTGATGCATAGGTTGGGGGGCTCCAACGTAAAAAGTTTTAATGAATGTGTTACCGTAACTTGTGTCTGTTAGCAGATAGTGAAGACCCCAATCAGACTGCACAGTCCGATATGGCTATTCTGTGCATGTCCAAAGACGCATTTTCCTTTGACACCCATTTCATTTAAGGTGTATGTAAAACAAAATGAAAGGAAATGAGCCGGGGCACAGCATTTCCAACAATTTACATGTGCGCCCAGCGAAGAATCAGATCAGACTGCTCATCCATATAGTCTAACAAAAGACTTCTCTTGTTGCAGCCATTAGCTATCCTTAGACCACACAACGAAGATTCCGATGCACAGGCTGATCTGAGTCTTCGTTTGGCGCACATATCTTATTGTTGATTTTGTCGTGCGCTGGCTCAAAACAAAATGAAAACAATATTGCATTTTTTTTAAGTTATAAAATCAACGTATGTATACATATTTATATATAAAGATGTTAAAACTGTTTATAAGTGTAAATAGAAATTGTAAACTTGATATATTTTAAAAACATATACGCTATTTGTAAATCAACGTCGAAATGGCACAATGTAAGTAATTTGATATCTGCATACACATTATATATTTAAATACAAACAAACAAACAAACAAACACACATTAAATAATGAAACAAAGGAATAGCCTGTAATATATGTCTTATAAAAAGGACATAGACAAAGACGGTAGTGCCCTATGCGTCGCCACGAAGCGCGGCGTCTGATCTGAAACTAATGTAGTCTACTTAAACAGGCTTAACTGGTTTAACATTTGTACCTCACATGACAGCATACAACTAACACTTTCAGTAACAACCCTCCCTACACCGGGATGGGCGAAACGCCGCGTAAGGCTGTTACTAATCAGTGTGTTATACGCACAAGAAGTACCAAACGTCACAGAATGTAGCTGCTCTAGAGCAGGTTTACTCTATATGCACAGAAAAAAGGTACTTCAGATGTAACATTTTTGCTACAGCGCACAAGATCAGAATCTACCATCCATATGGAAATATATATACATTAAGATTTCTGTATTAAGACCTGCATTCGGACTGTTCAAAAGCTGGTTTTAATACCACTTGCGAACGGTCCAAAAGACAAGCTTTGGGGCTGTTCAAAAGTGTCGTTAAGACCACTTGTGAACAGCCCCGAATTTGCTGGTCTTTAATACCACTTTTGAACAGTTCCAATGCTTGTGATACCGTATGAGGAATACATAAAGAAAGAATAACATCTACCTTCTAAACAAAAACGATTCCTATATTAAGACCAGCTTTGTTACTGTTCACAATATTTCAATGAGACCACTTTTGAACAGTCCCGAAGCTGGTTTTTAATACAACTTTTGAACAGTCTCAAAGCTTGTCTATAACCAAAGGATACCGTATGATGAATACACAAAGAAAGAATAACCCCAACCTTCTAAACAGAAAGGATTTCTGTATTAAGACCAGCTTTGGGAGTGTTCACAAGTGGCCTTTAATACCGCTTTTGAACAGTCCAAAAACTGGTCTTTGACTAGCCGTCACTATAGGCACTACACAAATATGCATGTATACAAGAAGATTCCAATATTGACACCAGTTAAGACTGTTCAAAATTGGTCTTAGAACACAGACCACTTTTGAATGGTCTAAAACCTGGTTTTGACTGGATGACACTCAATCCAATATTCGTATATAGCGCACAAAACCAGCAGCAACCCTCCCTACACTGGGATGGGCGATACGCCACGTAAAGTCGTTACTGTTAAAGTGCGCTACACAAACATGCATGTATTAAGTAAGATTCCTATATTAAGACCCGCTTGGGGACTGCTCATAAATGGCCTTTAAGACCACTTTTGAGCAGCAACCAAGCTGGTCTCTGACCTGAATGCACTCGTTTGAGGAAACAAAAGGAAGAATAGCTGTAACTTAAAAAAGTTCGTAAACGCAGATTTTGTCTTAATTTTTGGCGAACTTAATAAATGTGGGAGTTTAGCACTGTATGTCATGTACTCAGGTTAACCTATCAGTTACAGAAATTTGGTATTAGACCCCGCCCATCGGGGCTTGAAGAAATAGATGGGCTTCATGATACTTCCACGCATGCTTATAAACCCTATTAGTTTCATTGGGCGGCAGGGCTTGATATGTCATTTCTGTCGAAAAAGTCCCACAAAATTGGAAGCAACGTCTCCAAAATGACCTTTACAGTGTTGACAGGGACGTTAAACCTTAAATAAAACAAAAACTTGGTAATTAAGGTGTATGAATTAATGGTCACCGTCTTTTTTCTTTTTGTTTGTCCTTGTTCTTTCAGTCCTCTTTCTTTTAGTCTGTCCGGGTTTGCGTCCATGCGTCCTGGGTGCAATTATTTCCGTCTGACCGTCGGTTGACGTCACGTACTTACTGTCCGTCGGCACAAACTTTCTGAATCTTAAGTGTAGTTTTTGTCGTTTAGCATCAGTCATCGCGACCCATTCTGTTTTTGTTACTTGAAAATGTTTGTGTGTCTCAGACAGACGAAACTCCCCTGTCCCGAGCAGAGCGCTCCGTAAATCTTTATGTTCCCCATTAACTAGCTTTTCGAGTAGGTTTACCAATTCTACAAGCGACTGGGACTTCCAATCAGTGGCCTGTTTCAATATGTGGTTCACAGACTCACTATTATTATTAGTCCAGGCTGCTGAAACCATGTCTGATTTAACCGGTTCATTGACTTTTGTTTTCAATGTTTCCTTTAAGCGCCTTCGAAAATAGTTTGTGAAACTTTCAGTCACCTCACTGCAGTAAGCTTCCAAATCATTGCATTTCTCTTCGAAACACACGGTGTCATTAGCATTGATGACACCGTCTGTTCCAAAGATCATGTCAAGAACTTTATTTCTATGTTTTTTATTTACCGCATCATCCTGTAGTTTCTGGTTTGCATTTTGGCGGAGATGACGTGTGCAAAGGGTATGAGTCGCCTCCGGAAATGCAGTAGTAATGGCTTTCACCATAGCCTTCTCTTCATCTGACCCGATTACAAGTTTTTTCAAGTCTGTATCTACCAATTTTACCTTAAGGTGGTGAAAGAAATGGCAATACGTTTCAAAGTCACTGTTATCGTGTATGAAAATGGGACCGATGAAAATCTGGGACTCTCCAGTAGTTGGTCGTATGACCGCTAACTGCTTGTAGCAAGTGATGGTGACATGCATATCGCATAGATTAAAGGTTTTGTCGACCCCTAAGATTGTTTTACCTGTGCAACACAGATTTTGTAAGTCTCGGATTTGCTCATCTGTGTACAGTATTATTCCTGGACTTTTGCTATTTGTTCTAATAACAGATCTGACATAAGAATGATTGTGTGTGACTATGTTTTCTAATATTTGCACATTGTCCGCAACATTTGTTCGGCTGTATTGCACTGACTTTGTTTTGTGTGTCTCATATTGTTTTTTGTCACGAAGCTGTTGCAAGCCCGTTGGTCTGGTTACCTCATCATATTTATTTTTTAAGTTTTCATAAACTATTTAAGAAATAGATCAGCTCTAGCTGTGATTTGTTGAGTAATAAATCACAGTTTGGAGGTCAGTTGTAAAGTAGACAAATCACGAGCGCGTAGCGCGCGTGATTTGTCTACTTACAACTGACCGACAAACTGTGATTTATTACCTAACAAATCACTAGCTAGAGCTGATCTATTTCGATTCTAACACGCTGAAACTCGGCAATAATGCTGTTGTTTCCTCCAAATTCTCACAACTTTCCGCCATTGTTAGAAGAAATCCCGCTAAAAGTATCGACTGAAACACATGCATTTACATCCTTTTCTAACGTTGTCGATGCGAGAAAATGACGCTTCACCGTCCAACGTTAAGGAAATCGACTAGTGACGTCATAACTTTGCAGTTTTAATGACGTCACTCGTCACGCTCTTCCGAGCTGTGATTTGTTGCAGAATAAAACACAGTTGTTTTCCATTGCCTTTATAGGCGCGCTGTGTTAGAATTTAGGTTTATCTTGCTTCAAGAGCTCTTTTGCTTCGTCCATGACAAACTGTGGTGTAAGCAAATACTCAGAGTCAGACTTTTTTGAGTTTCCATGTGGTGCCAAACCGGGGAATTTTCCTATGTACTCAACAACAGCAAACTTACTCTTTAAGCCACCATCTCCCAACCAAGTAACCCTCTTTTCATAATTTGCGTCCTGTTTCGATTTGGCATAGTATCTGCGAATGTTGACTACCTTATTAGGATTAGGCTGGGGATCAAACGGAATATACCTACGTTCAACTTTACCACCTGATCTAATTCTAGAAAGTGAACAAAACGTTTTATTATGAAAAAATATCTTTTTCAATTCCCCGTCGTCTTGCAATAGATAAGTACTAGGGCTAGTCCCAGCTTTTGAGTACCACACTCCACAATCATCTGAAAAAGTGCTTTTCCCCTTCCCATTTCTTCTAATTTGTTTTTTTTCATTATTAATGACGAAGTAGACAAATTCTTTTTTCCCACCCGGCATTTCATTAAGACCTAATTCCGAACTGATAAGCAAATGGACTATTTTACCTGTTTCCATAAAACAAGTACCAGCAATAACCCCTTTTGCTGGATTATGAGCGTCCTCATCAGTACCATCTCCATCAGTGTCAGTCAGACAGTCTGTCACATTGGTTGGTAGTGTTTGATCATCGTCAGTGTCGGTCGGGCAGTCTGTCACGTCTTGGGGTAGTGCATAATTAGTTATGTCGTCAGTCAACGTTTTTTCAAGACTGTCAGTCTGAGACGTACCGTTTGAATTGATGCCTATGTCAGTATCAGATATAATTTCTGACCTATCATTAAAATCTGAATATTCATTTAGAATGTTTGACATGTCTGTTTCACACATAGGGATACCTGGAATATTTTCATAGTTTGGGCTTTCTGGTACATATATTGGTTCAGTTGGGCCTGTGTTCTGAGTTTTTCTTACCAATGGCACAAAATGATTAGGTGTGAAGCTATTTAAACTTAACGGCACACACATGCTCGTCCACATTATACAGATAACTGTATTTGACAGTTTAACATCCCGACCCCGAGTACATCGACTCAATCAGTGTCAGAAATGCCTTTTTAATAAAGACGATTGTCGCTAAAATTAACAAACACAAAAGTTTCTTCCACAGAATAGGATGGCATTCGGTTTGTTTGGCGATTCATATATCAAGAGGCTGTATAAGTTCTGCGATGGCGATCTTCGGGTTCCAGGGTCTTCAACTTTCGTTCACCAAGGTGGCTTAAAGTTTGCTCGACTCGCTGTTGATACTACGCTGAAGAAAAGAATGAAAGCTGCCAGACCGCGCATTGTTTTTCTGTCCATCGGTGGCAACGACATCATTCCTATATCAGATCCAGATATGATCTACGGGAACATCTCTAGTCTGGTTAAGGAATTTGAAGATGCAGGGGTGCGGCGGGTATACATCTCAGAGATTCTCCCAAGAGCTGACTTCTCAAAAAGTGACCCACCTGGGCTTACGAGGGCTAAATTCGACAGAGACAGGAAAAGAATCAACAAGCTGCTCTTCCATACCTACGGTGAAAATGTCATAAAGTTCCATGACATTAAGTGCCCCCATGATTATGATGAAGACCTGGTCCACCTGTCGCAACCAACGCCAAACAGCAAAAATTGTGGACTCCGAAAATACTTTTTTCGCATCAGACTGGTATTCTGCAGGTCATAGAGAATTCTTAAAAGAAACTATAACGGTCCTTTTCAGGACCACAATATTGCTAGAAAGATTCCTTTATCGCTAATGTCTGTTTATTTAATAATATGTAATCACGCCTTTTCAACCCCCCCCACCCCCCTCCCAACGAAAAAAAAAAAAAAAAAATCCCAAAGAATTTTTTTCTTTTTTTTATTTCTGCGCAAAACATAAATAACGGGGACTTTAGAAACGCATCGGCGTCCTCTATCGATACCCACATTCTTTATTTTTGAGCAGAAATAAGAAAAAAAAATTACCCTTAAAACAACCAGTTTTACATGTACTATATAAATGACATTGTTCATTCTGCTCATTGATATTCAACCGTTGATATTCCCTTTTAGGGTTTAATGCAAACACAAACTGTACTTTGAGCCCCAGCCCATCGGGGCTTGGGGACGTAGGTAGAAGTTGGAGTCGGGCTGTCCTTGCATATAAAACTTAGATTTCATTGGCCGGTAGGCTTCAGAATTCGTCTCATGTGAATGTCAGAATTGACAGAGACGTCCCCAAAATGACACATAAAATGTTCTGAATCAGTGTTGATGGGACGTTAATTCTACAATAAAAAATGAAATACTATAACTAATTACCACCGTAACAGTTATTCTAGGTTTAAATAACGTATTTTGGCGTTTAATGTTTTTCTTAAAATAGTCTTATGCCTAACGCATTATGACAAAAATATACCGGATCACATTGCCATAAATTATTTGATGCGTAACTGGCCTAGGGTTTATAAAATATGATTTTGTGATACATTTGGTCAAAATAAGGCATATCAAATGTATAATATAGCATATTTCCCCACATAAAACATTTATTAAGCCAAAAAATAGCTTTTTTGAGTGTGTTCCGGTAATTACCAGTGTGTTCCGGTGTTTTGGTGTGTTCCGGTATTTCTACGAACCGCTTATATGCTGCCAGATGTTAAATTTCGCATTACGAAAATACATTATCAATTTTTTGGCCAAAAAATATCGTTCTATCGAGAACCCACAATCTATGTTTTGAGCAGAAATATGAAAAATAATGTTTACCCCTGTAAACCCCAGTTTTACTATGTAAAAGTGGGGTTTCTCTCTCTCTCTCAGCATACCAGCAATTATCGAACGTAGATGAATATAAATTAGTTTGTCGTTGTATAACTCCATGTCAGCCGACATAGAAAGTGTCAACAACGTCCTGTCTACATCAAACCAATATCAATGCATTGAATTTGACTTTGCAACGTTGATGAAACGCCAGAACGTTGCGTTGGCGATAATACGATACCCTTTCAGTGCATGAGAATGAAACACTCCTTCGCAAGTGCAAGATTTTACAGTAAAATCTGGTAGATTTGTTCAACCTGCCCAGCCTTAACGTATACATTAATCCACTCTGACCGGAAACCCCAAAAGGCGTAAGTGGCAAACAGTGCAAGCCCAGATCAGACGCCACAGAACGCGGCATCTGATCAGGGCCTACACTGTTTGCAAAAAAATCAGCCATTTTCCAAATAAATTTTGAGGAAAACACAACCCGACATCCCTAAATTTTTAAATGGGCTCCATTTGGTACAAAAAACGTTAATGGCTTATTAGCTTAGCTCTACAATATCTTCTTGGATACAAGGATCAGTCAAACCTCTGTCATCTCAATGGTCACGTGACATTGAAGTGAAGATTGGGTGTCGACGGCATGACGTCGAGACAACGTTGACTCGACGTCTGTTTGTGGGATTGAAAACTTTTTGTGCCACACCCCAATACCTTTTTTCGACTGTCGGTATGTTTATTTGTCCGTCTAACTGTTCGTCAGTCATTCATTCAGTCAGCCGGTCTGTCTGTCTACTGTCAGTCGAGCCAACGTTGACTCGTCGCCCGTCTGTCAGTCCACTCATTAGTCTTTTTCGACTGTCAGTATGTTTATTTGTCTGTCTAACTGTCCATTCCTTAATCTGTTAGTCAGCCTGTCTGTCTACTGTCAGTTTGTCAGTCAAACCTCTCTCTCTCTCTCATCTCAACGGTCACGTGACATTGAAGTGAGATGGATTGGGTGTCGACAGCATGACGTTGAGCAAACGTTGACTCGACGCCTGTCTGTCAGTCCACTCTTTATTTTTTTTTCGACTGTCAGTATGTTTATTTGTTTGTCTATCTGTCCGTCTGTTCGTCAGTCAATTTGTCTGCCTGTCCATCTGTCTGTCTGGCGTCTTTCTGTCTCAGTCACAACCAATTTACTCATAGATAGATAGATAGATAGATAGATAGATAGATAGATAGATCTAAGTTCTGTCCTTTTGTGATAGCTATACTTGGATAGCGAATAATACGAAAAGTTACTTAAAAATGTATTTTGTAGGTAAGCTTTCATGAAGCATGGGTCATTCACGAAGAGATTTTCGTCAATTAAAAACGGAGCCAGGATAAACGAATTTCAGTAATAAAAGCAAAATATCATTCTTTTCTTCGCAAGGCATTATTTCAATGTAAACGGGTATATTTTCTCTCAAAATGGTTGAATACTGTTAGCATTTTAAATTCCGCCAATACATTTAAATAGCGATGGCCGTTTCAATTGACGGCCAGTGCTTTACGCATGCGCGAGAATGACGTCATAAACGGAATCCCTAAAACCTCTTATATGTTAACTGGATCAAAGACTTCTTAACTGACAGGAAACAGAGAGTTCATCTTAGAGGACAGTTCTCAAATCCCACTGACGTATTAAGTGGAGTGCCCCAGGGCTCAGTCCTAGGGCCTCTGTTGTTTATACTGTCTGTTAACGACATCCCTGATGTAGTAAACGCAAATGTTAAAATGTATGCTGACGATACAAAAGTCTATGAAAAACAGAATGAATCACGATCATTGCAAAACGACTTAGAAAAATTGGAAGAATCGTCAAGGAAATGGCTCATGAAATTCAATGAAACAAAATGCAAAGTTTTCTACTTTGGATATAATAATCCCAAGCAAACCTATGTGCTAGGAAATACTGAATTAGCTAAAGTGACTAATGAAAGAGGTTTAGGCATATATATTACAGAGGATGCTAAGCCTAGTCTATAGTGTGTAGAATCTGCTAAAAAGGCGTCACAGGCCTTAGGATTTATAAAACGAACTTTCACATATTATGATTGTAGAAGTTTTGCTACCCTGTATCAGACATATATCAGACCACATCTGGAGTTTGCATTTCAAGCATGGAATCCATATCTCAAAAAAGACATTGAATGCTTGGAAAAGATTCAGCATAGGGCAACTAAGCTTGTTCCCCAGTTGAAAACTATGAACTATAATAATAGGCTAAAAACATTAAACTTGACAACATTAGAACAGAGACGTGAAAGAGGGGATCTGATTGAAGCTTTCAAAATAATAACTGGTAAAGAAAACGTTGAATGTGAAAAGTTCTTCAAATTAAGAGATGACTCAACTACACGTGGAAACTCTATGAATATATATAAGCCAAGGCTTAAAAAGAGCATTTATCATATGACGTCGTCGATAAGCAGTGGATAACGTCGTGTAATAAAAATCGTATGACCACACATGTAATAACACTTTGGCGGGATTAAGTAAGGTCATGACGACGTTCATGTCAACAACGCATTTTTGTGGCAAAATTGTCAAATTGAAAGGCGATAAAATCCAATTTAAAGTGGTCATATGATAAACAGAATCTTACACTCGTGGTCATTTCATATGAAATTTATGAAACTCGCCGAAGGCTTGTTTCATAAATATCATATGAAATGACCACTCGTGTAAGATCCTTTATTTATCAACGAGTGAATTTTTTCAGCATAAGAGTGATCAATGCTTGGAATCAACTACCAGAATACGTTATTTCCACGTCGGGGATAAATAGTTTTAAAAACAACCTTGACCGGTACTACAGAAAATGACATGGGACACAAGAGGCATCCGCCTAACTTAAAACCCCCATCATCCTAAAGTAAAGTAAAGAATCAGAATTGTTACTGGTGACACGTCAAATGACATTCATACACCAGGACCTGTGATATGGGAAGTTAGTCCCGAGCTCTAATCAAACAGGAAAACAACATGCAGCCCAATCTTTCTTTCTTTCTGCCCTGTCAGTAGTCAGTGTTTCTTGCTAGTTATTTTAGTAGTCTAGTAATTTTCTTTTTGTCGCGCCTGCTATTAGCATGGCGCGATATAGGCTCCCGGTTTTCCGTCCGTCCGTTTGTCAAGGCGTCAACATTTGCGACCATCCTAGCGTTCACCCTGAGGTTCAAGTTTATTTCTCAAGAACTATAAGGGCTTCATTTATAATACTTAGTACAAACTTGTATCATGGTATGACAACTTACATGCAAGCAACCATATTTGACCTTCACCTACATTTCATGGGTCACTGACAAACTTGTATCACGGTATCACCTATATTTCATGGGTCACTGACTTCGTAAGATATTGCGACCACCCTAGCATTCACCCTATGGTTCAAGTTTATTTCTCAAGAACTATAAGAGCTTCATTTATGATACTTTGACAAACTTGTATCACGGTATGACAACTTACATTCAAGCAACCTTCACCTACATTTCATGGATCACTGACTTTGTCAGATATTGGGACCACCCTAGCGATCACCCTAAAGTTCAAGTTTATTTTTCATAAACTATAACAGCTTCATTTTTTTGTCGTGCCTGCTATTAGCATGGCGCGATATAGGCGCCCGGTTTTCCGTCTGTCCGTCCGTTTGTCAAGGCGCCCGGTTTTCCGACCATTCCTTCGTCCATCCGTTTGTCAAGGCGTCAACATTTGCGACCACCCTAGCATTCACCCTGAGGTTCAAGTTTATTCCTCAAGAACTATAAGAGCTTCATTTATGATACTTAGTACAAACTTGTATCAATGTATGACAACTTACAAGCAAGCAACCATATTTGACCTTCACCTACATTTCATGGGTCATTGACTTCGTAAGATATTGCGACCACCCTAGCGTTCACCCTAAGATTCAAGTTTATTTCTCAAGAACTATAAGAGCTTCATTTATGATACTTGGTACAAACTTGTATCACAGTATGACAACTTACATGTACATGCAAGCAACCATATTTGACCTTCACCCACATTTCATGGGTCACTGACTTTGTCAGATATTGGGACCACCCTAGCGTTCACCCTAAGGTTCAAGTTTATTTCTCAAGAACTATAAGAGCTTCATTTATGATACTTCGTACAAACTTGTATCACGGTATGACAACTTTCATGCAAGCAACCATATTTGACCTTCACCTACATTTCATGGATCACTGACTTTGTCAGATATTGGGACCACCCTAGCGTTCACCCTAAGGTTCAAGTTTATTTCTCAAGAACTATAAGAGCTTCATTTGTGATACTTCGTACAAACTTTTATCACAGTATCACAACTTACATGCAAGCAACCATATTTGACCTTCACCTACATTTCATGGCTCACTGACTTTGTCAGATATTGCGACCACCCTAGCGTTCACTCTAAGGTTCAAGTTTATTTTTCATAAACTATAACAGCTTCATTTTTTTTGTCGTGCCTGCTATTAGCATGGCGCGATATAGGCGCCCGGTTTTCCGTCTGTCCGTCCATTTGTCAAGGCGTCAACATTTGCGATCACCCTAGCGTTCATCCTGAGGTTCAAGTTTATTTCTCAAGAACTATAAGAGCTTCATTAATGATATTTGGTACACACTTGTATCTGTGGATGGCAACTTAAGTGCAAGCATCCATATTTGACCTTGACCTACATTTCATGGCTCATTGACTTTGTAAAATATTGCGACCACCCTAGCATTCACCCAAATGGTCAAGTTTATTTCTCAAGAACTATAAGAGCTACATTAATGATATTTGGTACAAACTTGTATCTGTGGATAGCAACCTAAATGCAAGCATCCATATTTGTCCTTGACCTACATTTTATGGTTCACTGACTTTGTAAAATATTGCGACCACCCTAGCGCTCATCCAAATGGTCAAATTTATTTCTCAAGAACTATAAGAGCTTCATTAATGATACTTGGTACTAACTTGTATCTGTGGATGGCAACTTAAATGCAAGCATCCATATTTGACCTTGACCTAAATTTCATGGTCCACTGACTTAGTGAACTATTGCATCAACCCTAGTGTTCAACCTAATGTTTTAGTTCATTTCTCAAGAACTATAAGAGCTTCATTAATCATATTTGGTACAGGCTTTCATCTAGGAATGGCAACTTTCATGGAAGCATAAATATTTGTCCTTGCCCTAGATTTCATGGTTCGGTGACTTTGTGCCCACACAGGCGCGACATAGCCTTCGGCGAAATTCTTGTTCTTTTTTTTCTCCTGTTACACTCGCTCACTTCTGAGCATTACGAGCAGGATTTCCTGGGTGGTAGCCAGTGCTTTTTTTATTTTATTTTTTAAGCAATGTGGATGAAGTGCCTTGCTCAATGACCCAACACTTTGGTCAGCGTGAGGCTCGAACCCGCAACCTCTCGATCACAATTCCGATGCGATACCACTGCATCCAAGCGCTCCGTAATTACCAAATCAAAACCAAAATACCAGAACGAAGCCGAAATACCGGAATGCCAAACAACACCAACTCTACAATCCCCCTTTTCGCTGATGACTGTGTACTGTACAGAAATATAAGAGGGTCTGATGACCTACAGATACTACAAGATGACTTGGAAGAGTTGGCTGCCTGGGAAGATGCATGTTTCATGAAATTTCAAGTCGCCAAATATCACTCTATAAGAGTGACAAGGCACCCTCCCTACAAACAGATTGTCCATGGCTATACATTACATAACCAGGCTTTAGAGAACGTTTCTTCTGCTAAATACCTATTAGGAGTTCAAATCACTGATGACCTCGAGTGGGGTCAACACATTAATGAGATAACTAGTAAGGCTACTAAGACACTTGGTTTCCTTCGTAGAAATTTGGCTTTCACACCGAGGGAAACCAAGGATGCTGCATACAAAACTACATGTATAGTCCGCCCCGAGCTTGAATATGCAGCACAAGTTTGGATGCCCTATCATCAAAAGGAGATTGATAGAATAGAAAAAGTTCAGAAGACTGCTGCTCGTTGGACTTGCAGACGCTGGCGCAACCATAGTCATGTTGGAGAGATGCTTGAAGAACTCCAGCGGCCGACTCTGCAGGAAAGGTGTGAGCAGGCTTCCCTGACTCTATTCTATAAAATCCAAAATAATTTAGCCATTATGATTTATAGATAAGAGTAGGTACCTATCTGAAGCTGGTGGAGGGAGTAGGAGAACCAGGTCCCATCCCTTTCAGTATCACCGTTCTAATGCTTACACGGTGATTTGTTATTTGTATCTTCATAGAAAGACAACATCAAAGTAGAGCTGTTTTCTTACTACTCGTTTAATATACATATAAAACTAAACTATATGGAAGCTGGAGAAAAAATGCTTACAACCACGTGGCGGTGGTATTTTATAAGAGTGCGACATAACTTAGACTTGCTACAAATTTAATGCAATATCATAACACACGGATGGTTTTAAGAGTTCTTTTTTCTCCAGGACAACTGCAACTTGGAATGGCCTTACAATCAAAGCTGTCTCTTCTGAGACAGTTGATGGGTTTAAGACCAAAATATAATATCCTAGGGTTGGGCAGGGGATAGGCATGGATTCCTTCCCCTGATGACTTCTTGTAAATAGTTTGAATCTGCTGGTGGCTGTGTCACAAAGCTCTTTTTTTGGGAGGTGGGATTGAAAACTGTTTGTGCCACACCCCAAACCTATTATCATGGTCAGAATTGACCGAAAACAGTATCGGGAGAAAGAAAGAAAGAATGGACTATTAAGAAGTCCGTTCCCCTCTATGGGGGACATAACAGTTGACCCCAATGTGGTCACCAAAATGTTGGGTAAGCTCAAGATACTTAAGGCATCTGGGCCCGACAGCGCTTTAATCTCTCCTGTGTTGGTCTTTATCTTCAATAAATCACTTGCCCAAGACACTGTACCAGATGACTGGCTGCAAGCAAATGTTACCCCGATCTATAAAAAAGGGGAAAAATATGATGCAGCAAATTGTAGACCAGTGTTGCTAACATGCACCTGTCGCAAAACCCTGGAGCATATATATAAAACCCCTGTCACACCAGAGCTGCGTTCTCACGGCGTCCAAGAAAAATGCAGAACGCCGAGGTGCGCGCAGTACAATCGCAAACATCGCCGTAGCAATGCAGTGGCATCACCAGTAGACACGTTGGGATTGCATAGAATGCCAAGCGACGGCGCGCATTTTGAGCATGCTCAAAACAGACGCGGTCACTCGGCGTTCTGATCAGAGCGCAGTGAGGTCTCCTACCAGGCCATATAAGCTCCGCTTGTATAATTGATTAACTGATTGATTGATTTGATGTTTAACGTCCCAGTCAACACTGTACAGGTCATTTTGGAAACGTTGCAAACAATTTTGTGGAACTTTTACCCGACATTGAGATGAAATGACATCTCAAGCCCTGTTGCCCAATGAAACCAATAGAGTTTACATGTATAAGCACGGACGGTCCGTCTCGCACCGCTTTGCCTGGGCAGGCTTAGACCCTCTAAGCGGTTTACCAGTACTCGTGTGAGGTCGGTTTCAGCACAGCGTGGAAGCATCATGCTGCCCATCTATTTCTTCCAGTCCCGATGGGCAGAAGCCGCCCGCTTTGATAAACAGTGGCTAGAGTAGAGTTTGATTGTGTACTTTCCGGAAAAACCTACTTCTGAGGTGACTCATCCACGCCAGGGTAATGGCAGTGGACTTGCTCCTGCTTGCGGTGGACTTGCTTCCGATGGCACAGGAGTACTGGTAAACGGCTTAGGGGATCTAAGCTTGCCCAGACAAAGGGGGGCGAGTCTGATCATCCATGGTTATTAACCCTATTGGTTTCATTGGGTGACAGGGATTGAGATGTCATTTCATCTCAATGTCGGGTAAAAGTCCCGCAAAATTAGAAGCAACGTCTCCAAAATGACCTATAATGTGTTGATTGGACATTAAACCTCAAATCAAACAAAACTGTTTGACCGATGAAGATGAGTGTTTACACTTTGAGAGTGTCTTCAACATGTGAGTGCCGTAAAAGCGCAGAGGAAGCGCCGTGAGAGCGCATACAATCGCCATAAAGAACGCAGCAGGATCGCGATAGATCGCCATGTAAGCTCCGTAGCAACTTCCTGGTGGCTGTAGGGACGCCATGACAGGTCCATGTTCACAAAAATATCCCACATTTTTGGCTCACCAGAGCCGAAGGCTACGGGAGAGCTTATAGTATAGGCATTGGTCCGTCGTCTGCGTCTGCATCGTCAACATTTTCAAACAACATCTCCTCTGAAACTACTTAGACAATTGAAACCAATTTACCCGTGGAGCCTCTATGGGAAGGGGGAACGAAAGTTTGTTTGGGAGGACTGGGTCACATGACCAATATGGCCGCCAAGTCCATATATGGTAAAAACCTTTAAAATATCTTCTTCTCAAGAACCGAACAGCCGATGATCTTGAAACTTGGTATGCAGCATCGGGGACTCGGGCCCTACCAAGTTTGTTCAAATGATGACCTTTGGTTGACCTTGACCTGTTTTACGTCTGTTTTGGTCAATTAGACATTTGTATGGGAAAATGGCAAAACAGTGGATTTTTCTGATTGTATGTTAGCTAGTGGCATCAGAAATGGTATTTGCGATCAGCTGAATGAAAGTTTATCATTTTCAGAGGTCAAGGTCATTTACCGACCTTTGTCCAGGACAGCTCAGATTCAGTATTTTTATCTTCTTCTTCACTTAAACTACTTGGCCAATTGAAACCAAATTACATGTGGAGCCTCTATGGAATGGGGGAACGAAAGATTGTTCGGGAGGACTGGGTTACATGACAAGTATGGCCGCCATGCCCATATATGGTAAAAACCTTTAAAAATCTTCTCAAGAACCGAAAGGCCGATGATCTTGAAACTTGGTATGTAGCATCAGGGACTCTGGCCCTACCAAGTTTGTTCAAATGATGACCTTAGGTTGACCTTGACCTGTTTTACATCAAGGTCAAATTTGGTCACTTAGACATTTGTATGGATAAATGGCAAAACAGTGGATTTTTCTGATTGTATATTAGCTAGTGGCATCAGAAATGGTATTTACAATCAGGCTGACAGCTGAATGGAAGTTTATCAATTCCAAATGTCAAGGTCATTTACCGACCTTTGTCCAGGACGGCTCAGATTTAGTACTTTTATTTTCTTCTTCACTTAAACTACTTGGCCAGTTAAAACCAAATTACATTTGGAGCCTCTATGGAATGAGGGAACGAAAGTTTGTTCGTGAGGACTGGGTCACATGACCAATATGGGTCGACATGCCCATATATGGTAAAAACTTTTAAATATCATCTTCTCAAGAATCGAATGGCCGATGATCTGGAAACTTGGTATGCAGCATCAGGGACTCTGGCCCTACCAAGTTTGTTCAAATGATGACCTTAGGTTGACCTTGACCTGTTTTATGTCAAGGTCAAATTTGGTCACTTAGACATTTGTATGGAAAAATGGCAAAGTAGTGGATATTTCTAATTGCCTGGTAGGCTGTGACATCAAAAATGATATTTGCAGTTAGCTGAATGGAAGTTTATTAATTCCAAAGGTGACCTTGTCTTGGATGGCTCAGATTCAGTATTTTTATCTTCTTCTCCAGTAAAAGAGCTGTGCTGATTGAAACCAAATTACATGAAAAGCCTCTATTGGGGTGAGGCAATTAAACATTATTTGTGGTATTGTTGTCACATGACCAAGATGGGCATCTTTCCAGTATATGGTATAAACCACATGACCTCTGGTGAGGGTAGTGGCCCATGGGCCTCTTGTTTGCGATATCGCGGCGTTCTGAAAAATTAAACAACGCCGTTCCATCGCAGTGAAAACACGGCATAGTGTGACAGGGGCTTTAGTAAGCAATATCAACAAGCACTTAGCATTTGAGAGCTTTCTTGCTGACTGTCAACATGGTTTCCGGAGTCAAAAGGTCTTGCGAAAAGCAACTAGTTCAATTTTACCATGACATTGTGAGCAGTCTGGATGGGGCCATAAACCATGACCACAAACAGACTGACTTGATCATCGTGGACTTCGCTAAGGCCTTTGACAAGGTACTTCACAGAAGGCTATTATATAAACTGGAGTACTTTGGGATATGAGGATCCACACATAGGTGGATTAGCTCATGGCTCTCTTGGCGCTTACAAGAAGTTGTACTTGATGGCCAAGCGTGTGATCCAGTCCCTGTTTTATCTGGTGTCCCCCAAGGTTCGGTCCTTGGACCGGTTCTCGACTCGGTTTTCATCAATGATCCCCTGAATAATATCAGGTATTCGGTCCGTTTGTTTGCTGATGATTGTGTCCTGTATAGGAACATATATTCTCCTTCTGACTGTCTTATTTTACAAGATGACCTGGATCAACTTACACAGTGGGAGGCCGATTGGCAGATGAAGTTCAATGTGGCCAAATGTCATTCAGTGAGGGTGTCACGACACCCTCCGGACAAGCAAATTAAGTTTGACTGTACACTTCACCAGCAAATTTTGCACTTCACCTGCAAATTTTGGAGCATGTTCCACCAAATATCTTGGTATCACCATCACTGACGATCTTGATTGGGGTCAACATATCTCTGAGATTACATCTAAAGCAACTAGGACTTTAGGATTCCTTAGACGTTATTTGGCCTTTGCACCTAGGCAGACAAAAGATGTTGCATATAAAACATTGGTTCGCCTTCAACTTGAATATGCATCACCCATTTGGCATCCCTATGTTAAAACTCAGATTCAGCAGGTGGAGAAGGTGCAGAGGACAGCTGCTCGATGGACCTGCAGGCTATGGCAAAATAGAAGTAGCCTCGGTGACATGCTTAATGAGCTAGTGTGGCCATACCTGGAGCCCCTTTGTGAGCAGTCCTCTTTAACCTTCTTCTACAACATACACTCTGATACAGTGTCTGTTAATAAAGATAGGTACTTGACCCCTGTAACAGCGTCAACCCAAACAAGCGCATCAAACATAAACGACTCACAATATTATAGGTACCAGTCCTATAGTGATGCCCCGAAGAACTCCTTCTTTCCCAGAACTGTTCCTCAATGGAATAGTCTTCCCTCCTCTGCGGTGAATGCCAAGTCCGCAGAAGAGTTCAAAGCCCGTACAGTGTAAGATTGAGACTCAGAGGTACGCGTTTTAGGATACCTCTGTTATGCAGATTCTAAATGGTTTTAAGGACACATCCAGTGCCTCTTCTTCTTTTTTCTAATTTTTTTTTCTCAGCTAAATTCTAAATTTAAACACCAAACCAACTGAGGTAATGGCCAAATTTGACCGACTCAGTATAAGAAGATCAATAGATAGAGGGTAGGGTAAGGTAGGGTGGGGTGGGGTAGGGTAGGGTAGGTGCCCCTGCCCCTCCATCCAAAATGAGCCCAAACTTACACACCTGCCCTACAAGCAAGTTCAAGGCAAACATCAAAGTTTTCGGCCACCCAATTCGCCATACAATCCACCTTACACAAACCACCGCTACCTTATGCACAGGCTTATACATAAGCAGTTAACCAGTACAGTGCACATTCTTTCGCCAGAAACTCAACTGCCCATCTTTGATCAGTGGAAGGGAAAGAATGACTGTAGGTGGCCTCCGCCCATCAGGGCTTGAAGAAATAGATAGGCTACATGATGCTTCTACGCAGAGCTGGATTGGACCGCACACAAGTACTGGTCAACTGCTTAGAGGATCTAAGCCTGCCCAGGCAAAGCGGTGGGAGTCGGACAGTCCATACTTATAAACCCTATTGATTTCATTGGACAACACGGCTTGAGATGTCATTTCATCTCAATCTCGGGTAAAAGTCCAACAAAATTGGAAGCAAAGTCTCCAAAATGACCTATACAGTGTTGAAAGCAAACAAACAAAGAAAAGAATGTCTGTAGAAAAGATTTCATGATCAATCTCCACGAAAGAATGTTGCAGACCTCAGCAATTTAATTTGTTTCTAGGTCCAGCAAGGAGTCCAAAAAGTGCAGACAGAATGGCAAACAGTGTGGACCCTGATCAGACTGCTCCTTCATGAGCAGTCTGATCTGGGTCTGCATTGTTTGCTTAGGCTTGATGGTCCCAATACTCAGGAAATTTAGGGTGTCTTTTGGGGGTGGGGGGGGGGGGTGGGGGGGGGCTGAGAAAGCTGCTCACTTTTTTCAGCAGAAATATTATTAGCATATTTGCCATATTAAATGATCAAAGTTTTGGAGATAAATTAACCCTTGTCCTGCTGAGCCCGGATATGCCTTATTTTCCAAACAATGAAGATCCAGATCAGATGGCTTCTGACGAAGCCATCTGATCAGGATCTACATTGTTTGCCATTCAGATTGTGAATTTGTTGCAATAATTGGCATCAAATAATCCGATTGCTTGATAACCGGTAGTGGGTGTTGCATATATGAATATTCAGCAGGACAAGGGTTAACTAGCGACTTCATTAGTTTTGAACAACTGGCCCTTGGAGCTATGGGATAGGGAAGAAATCTCAAGGTACTCACGAGAGAGCTCCAGTTAGACATGGTAAAAGAATCATCTGTGTTCCTGTGCTCTGCATGCTGGGTATTTTTTTTAGCAGCAGATGACATTTTGAAATATTTTTCAAATTTTTTCCAGAAAACAGGACTTGACATCTTATGCAAATGTCTCCTCTCCATAGAAGACAATTTGCATAAGATGACAAATCCTGTTTTATGGGAAAAATAAAAAAAAATAATTACCAGTACACCACAACCTCATTATAACACGGTTCATTATAACACGGTTTTGGATATAACACGCCTTCAAGATGGATCCCAAAAATGTATAGATTTTATAGAAAAATAACCATAAATGGTCATTTTTCCATATAATCTATACTTTTTTGTTTGGATACAACCCGTTTGTTTAACTAACACGGTTTCTGCTTTGGAACCCACCAATAGTGTTATAAAGAGGTTGTGGTGTACCAACAATTTTTCGTCTGCTGAATTTGCCTAGAGAGTGGTAAAGGCTAAGTTTCACTGATACAGTCCAACCTGTATTAAGCAATCACCTGAGGGATAATAACAGATTGCTTGCTTAAGACATGTGCTTGCTTAAGGCAGGTGGATTTATAATGCATTTTCCTTTTTTCGGGAACCAAATACATGCTTGCTTAAGACAGGTTGCTTGCTTATTAGAGGTGGCCGCTAAGACAAGTTTCACTGATATTTCAGGAATGTGAAGAATCTTCAGAAGTTGAACCAGCGGGAGCTAGAGCTGGGACTCACTAACAAGAAATCCTGGCACGACAAGTATAAAGACAGTGCGTGGATCTTTGTAGGAGGTCTGCCGTATGATCTCACAGAGGGGGATGTTGTCTGTGTGTTCTCACAGTAAGTACAGATAAACCCATTCCGTACCAGAAACCGCTAAAGGGGTACCTTGGCAAACAGTGCAGATCTTGACACCCCTAAATTTCGAAATGGACTCCTGCCATATATAAGGTGGAAGATTCCATTTAGTACAAAAAGGGTTGAAGCCTGAATACTGGTGACCTGTTTACCATGGATGACTAGAACTGTTTCTATTGTTACTGAGAACAAGTTTACATACTTTGTACATTTCTACCTTTCCACCCCAGCCCATCGGGGCTTGAAGAAATAGATTGGGCTGCATGATGCTTCCACTCAGTGCTGAAACCTACCGCACATGAGTACTGGTAAACCACTTTGAAGATAAAAGCCTGCCCAGTCAAAGCAGTGGGAGGCGGACCGTCCATGCTTATAAACCATATTGGTTTCATTGGGCAACAGGGCTGAGATGTCATTTCATCTCAGTGTCTGGTAAAAGTCCCACAGAATTGGAAGCAATGACTCCAAAATGACCTATATTGTGTTGAAGGGGACGTTAAACCTTAAACGAACAAAAGCATTTCAACCTTTAACTCTCACCATGTTGAGCCCAGATATATCTATATTTTTTTTTTCAAAACAGTATAGATGCTTTTGGGGTCCAAAGCTTATATTGTGTAATACCCAAAAAGAAATGTATAGGGTATAAAGGAAAATGGTCATTTTTCTATATAATTTATACATTTTAGGGATCCATCTTTAAACCACCCGGTATGTACATGTTTATCCAAAACTGTTAAAATAAACAATGCTGTAACTATGAAAAAGCTTCTGGGGCCAGTTATTCAAAGCATTGTTAGCCTAACGAGCTCGTTAGTGGTCATATTGTTAACTCTTCTAGCAAGTACAATATCGTAAATTTTGGTATTTTTGCTGAAAAAATGTGAGCAGCTTTTGCTTCCGCAAAAGCTGCTCACATTTTTTCAGCAAAAAATTCAGCATATTTGCCATATTTAATGATCAAAGTTTTAGCCATACGTTAAAGCTGCTCACATTTTTTCAGCAAAAAATTCAGCATATTTGCCATATTTAATGATCAAAGTTTTAGCCATACGTTAAAGCTCCTCACATTTTTTCAGCAAAAAATTCAGCATATTTGCCATAATAAATGATCAAAGTTTTAATGATACATTAACAAACAACGTCGTTAGTTTTGAACAACTGGCCCCTGGTGTATAAGATGCTGTAATTATGAATACGCATACAGTAGAACTTGAGTCATTGAAGTTTTACTATCCGAAGCCTTTGGGAAGTTTCATAAATTTCATATGTAATTACCAAAAGTGTAAGATTCTGTTTATCATATGATCATTCTAAACTGGATCTTACCAGCTTGTAAAATGACACTTTTTTTAACAGAAAACGCATGGTTGACATGGACTTTGTCCTGATGTTACTTGTTCCTGCCCAAGTAATATCACATGTGTGGTCATATGATATTTATTGCACGATGTTATCAACTGCATAACAATGATGTCATATGGGCCCCATCAAGCGGTTTTGGTACTTATCGCCTATGCGAGCAGCGAAGGTTTAGGCGAGCCTGCGCATTCACGCAGTCTCGCCAGAACCTTCGCTGCTCGCTCATACTAGCAGTGAATCAAGAGGAACCTTCAGACAGAAAGCCATATCCCTGGCCCCTCTGAATAGCTGGGCATGCGCAGTTAAAATTTGTCATGACGGAATGCTCGAAGACACAAAATCGCTTGGCGGGGCTCATATGATAATACTGTTTTTTGCATTGCATACAGGTATGGAGAAATTGTGAACATCAACTTAGTCCGAGATCAAAAGACAGGAAAATCCAAAGGATTCTGTTTTATCTGTTTTGAGGACCAGAGAAGTACTGTATTGACAGTTGATAATCTTAATGGAATCAAGGTAATTGTTAACCCATAACATGCCAGTCGCGACAACTGTCGTCTGTTTTGCTGCCTGCCGGTTACCTTAAAAGTCATTTGTTTTGCAAACAGTGTGGACCCAGATCAGACTGCTGCTGTAGGAGCAGTCTGATCTGGGCCCACAGTGTTTGCCTGTATGCAAAAATATTTTTGAAAAATTTGCAAAATATGTCATCAGACGACATAAGCAGACGGCATTTTCAGATGTATTTTTTTCTCGTCGTCTGTATTTTTTTTTGGCGTTTAAAAGGTTACTAACTAATTTCATGTATTCTTTCTTACCATATTTGTCTTAACCCTTATCCTGCTGAATAAATTGATTTAGCAACAACCATTGCTGACCAGCAACCAATCAAATTACGTGATATACTGCATTTGTTCTATTCACAAACTGCATTACAGTGTAGATCCTGATCAGATGGCTGATCTTCGGAAGCCATCTGATCTGGTTCTACACTGTTTGAAAAGGTAGGTGTTGTCATGTATAGCAAGGATAAGGATAAATCATATTTAGTCTCAAACACATACATTTCAAACAAAGTCACAACAAATAAAGGACAGGAATGGAAGCTTTAAGCTGTTTTGTTCTTCTCCAATCTTAATTTCCATGAATATGCACAAATCAGTGCTTTTTCATGAACCATGTTTAACTCCAATTAAGATTTTACAGTTTGTCCAAGCTGAAAGAGTGCTAAAAGATCAAACTAACATATGAGCCGCATGACAAAACGGATTTTGAGTCTCTGCTGGTCTCACCGGTCTTATTGGAGATTTTAAACCTCCAATAAGACCGTGCAACCAGCAGAGACTCAAATCAACCTGCAATCCCATCCACTATGTCAAGACATTTTGCTTATGTCTCTTTGCATAGATATTAGCCTATAGGAGGTACATGTGATCAGCAAAGACTGATCAGACTGCACAAATGGGCTGGCTGATCTGAGAATTCATGGGTCGCTCAAGATTTCTTGTAGATTTTGTCATGCGCTGGCTTATATCAAAAACTTCAGATTAGTCTGCACATTCACCCATCATGGCAGCAGTTTTCACCTACCTTTCTTACATGCTTTTCAATGGAATATAGAGATTTCTCAGTGTCAGAAATCGTAATCAATGATTGTCACTTCAAATAGTGAAGGTATGATTTTTGGATTTCACTGTTTGGAAATTCGATATCTAGTAGTCTCAGATTTAAATGACTAGGTGGAGTTTTTCAGGTGTTGTCAATATTTTATATGTCAAATTCGCTGAGTCCACCAGAAGATTCGGTAGAGTGCTTTTCGCATGCTTTCTTCAAGCGGACCAAATGGCTATTATACGCCACAGCTTTGTTTGTGTTACAGCTGAATTCACACAATCAGGTGGTTTGCTTTACCTTTTTGTTAATAGAACATTCCAAGCGCAGGTGCAAACGATAGTTCCGCCTAGTCAGTCTTATCTGCGACTGCTATACCATCGAAAAATAACATTATATACTCTTTTTATACGATGTCAATTAACTTTAAGTAAATAATGTGTCTCAGAAATTATGCCATGCTTGTTTGCACGTTATTGAGAAGTTGATGATGTCACTTTTAGCATTGACGCACATGTTACGTAATTATTGCATGCGACGCCAGATAAGCTTAGCAACTGCGGACAGTATTTGAATGCAAATTACAAGTGAACCATTTGATAAAGTAATATACCCAGTTATTTTCCACCCGATATTATACCCTTCAAAACCCACTATCGATGCAAATTGCCATGAAAAAGTTTGTTGTCTGTGGTGACTTCTGATGCTTTGAAATTACATCATGATAAAAAATTACAGTTTAAAGCTTGAAAGGCAGCCCCCGCCCATAGGGGCTTGGAGAAATATATGGGCTGCATGATGCTTCCACGCAGAGCTGAATCTGGCCCGCACACTAGTACTGGTAGACAGCTTAGAGGATCTAAGCCTGTCCAGGAATCGCAGTGCGAGGCGGACCGCCCATGCTAATAAACCCTATTGGTTTCATTGGGCGACAGGGCTTGAGATGCCATTTCATCTCAATGTCAGGTAAAAGTCCCACAAAATTGGAAGCAACGTCTCCAGAATGACCTTTACAGTGTTGACGGGGACGTTAAACCTCAAATCAAACAAACAAAAAGTTTGAAAGAAGCAGAAAATCTGATTTTTTTGTCAGTGTAAGATCAATTTTTATTTCACTCATTGAAACCAAAATTAGTATTTTCACCTGTGGCTTTGCCACTTGTGAAAATACTTCTTGTGGCGTTCATTCGAAGAAATAAAAAATCTATCATACACTGTCATTTCATCTCAATGTCAGGTAAAAGTCCCACAAAATTGGAAGCAAAATCTCCAAAATGATCTAAATAGTTCTGAAAGGGACTTCAAACCTCAATTGAAACAAAAGTGAGGTGAAGTAAAATCCTGCTGTTAACATGACTTAAAAGACGGTCTGAAGGTGGTTTTGTAAATGGTGTGGACTCAATATTGAATATGAATTGAGTTACCTCTATGACAGCCCACTTCAGTAGCTCAGTCGGATACGTGTCTAGTGATCAGGAGGTCATGTTATGGGTTCGATACCTGCCAGGTCAGCAAAAATCTATTGTGGAAATTCATTATGAAATCTTTTGTCATTCTCTTCTTTCCACTGGTTCAAGAAGGGCATTTGTCAGTTTCTGGCAAGGTAATGTACACTGCTAGTTAACTCCTCATGTATAAGCATTGCTTAGGAAAAGTGTGGATAGGTAAACTGATTTCACGTGGCCACAAGCCTTCCAAGGAAAAAGTGTGTTTGGGTAAATTGACCAGCTCAACATGACCTAATTAGTTTTGACTGGGCCATTGAACACAAAACCAAACAAAAATCTTCTTAAGGTAAAGATCCCAAAATTTTGGACACCTTGAGGACATGTTGTAATTCTCCAAAAAAATTTACTTACAAATTTGTTTTACAATCCAGCAAGAAGTCCAAAAGGTATAGACAGAATGGCAAACAGTGTAGACCCTGATCAGACTGCTCCTTCGTTTAGGCCTGTTTGTCCCAATTTTTTTGACCATTATGCTATTTTACGAACGTTACTTATTGCAGCTGCTTGGAAGAACTATACGAGTAGATCATGTAGAGGAGTACAGAAAGCCAAAAGAACATGGCGACGAGGATGACATCACCAAGAAGGTCAGATCTGAGGGAATAGCACCTAAAGTTCAAGACCTAACCACTCCCAGGACAACAGAGATTATGGCTGGATCAAATAGTGAACAAGTAAAAGGTAATACATGTATAGTCTCTCAAGAAATCTGTCATGCAACTGCTGCAGAACGTACATGATATAGAGGATATTTGACTTTTTCAGTGTAAGATCAATTTTTATTTCACCAAATGAACACAAAAGCATGAAAAATACTTCAGTTTCTTATAGGCATTAAACTGTAATTATTGAAGCAGTTTTAAAGCGTCAGGCGTGACAATGGGGAACAAACTTTTTCCATTGTGATTTTGCGTCGATTTAAAGGTGTTCCGCGTGTTAACTGAGTATTATATTGAGTTTAAACTTAAAAGTCTAAGCCTACATAGGCAAAGTAGTGCTAGACAGACTGTCCATGCATATAAACCACATTCGTTTCATTGGGTGGCAAGGCTTGAGATGTCATTGTCTCATTGTCAGGTAAAAGTCCCACAAAATTGGAAGCAACATCTCCAGAATGACATAAATAGTGTTGACAGGGATGTTCAACCTCAGTTCAAAGAAACAAAACAAGTAGGCAGGTTTCATGTGAATGGAAGATCATGTTTGTCGTATAACAATCAAACAACTGAGGCTGGTGTTTGTTTAGATAAACCGACTGGCTCAGCATGGCTCAATTAGTTTTATCTGGACTGTTAAACTATATTTACAGGCTTTCAAGTAGTCCTACTTTTTCCTACTTTTTTGATCTCTTCCTACTTTGTTCCTACTTTTTCCAGAAAAACTCCTACTTCTCCTACTTCTTTGATTTGTTCAAAAACTAAGATCCCAAATAAATAAATAAACAAATAAAGCATTTAAAAATATAACATGTATCTCAAACTATTTGTAGAATGCATCTTGTTATATGACATATGTACTGATGATCCTCGACATTAATTTGCTGTTTTTAGCTCTACCACTGATTGGAATATGTTGATGTAAAGCAAAACTGCAATGACAATCTACAGTTTTGTCTTGTTGAACATGACAAGAATTTTTACAGTCAGTAGTGTGGTGATGCTTTGACTAAATGACCAACTGGAGCTCTGTCTTGTTGAGAATGGTAGAAAATTCACTACAGCAATGCTTTGATGCTGTGACAAACTGTTCTGTCTTCTTTAGCATTACAGAAATTCATTGTAGCAGTCCAGTGATGCCTTAACTTGCAGTGACCAGCTATAACTCTGTCTTGTTAGCATGACAAACATTCACTTCAGCAGTGCAGTGATGCCTTAACTGCAGTAACCAGCTTGAACTGTGTCTTGTTTAGCATGGCAAAAATTCATTGCAGCAATGCTTTGATGCCTCAAACGCATTGCCCAACTAGAGCTCTGTCTTGTTAAGCATGGCAGGAGTTTATAGCAGCAATGCTTTGATACCATGGCTTTGATGCCTTACTAGAGCTCTGTCTTGTTTAGTTGCTTTGACACCTTAACTGCAGTGATCAACTGGATCTCTGTCTTTAGCGCAAGAGGAATTCACTTCAGCAGTGCTGTGATGCCTTAACTGCAGTGACAAATTAGAGCTCTGTCTTGTTTAGCTTGATAGAAATTCATTGTAGCAGCCATGCTCTGATGCCTTAACTATGGTTACCATCTAGAGCTATGTCTTGTTGAGCATGACAGAAATACATTACAGCAGTGCTCTGATGACTAAACTGCAGAGACCCACTGAAGCTCAGTCTTGTTGAGCAGACAGAAATCCATTGCAGCAATGCTGTGATGCCTTGACTGCAGTGATCAACTAGAGTTCTGTCTTAGCATGAAAGGGATACACTGCAGCAGTACTGTGATGCCTTAACTGCAGTTACCCACTAAGATTCTGTCTTGTTCGAGCATGGCAGCAATTTATTGCAGCACTTATGTGGTGCCTTAACTGAGTTACCAACTAGAGCTCTGACTTTTTGAGCATGACAGAAATTCATTGCAGCAGTGCTGCTTAAATTTGCCTTAAATGCAGTGGCCAACTAGAATTATTGTCTTGATAAGCATAAAAGTAATACATTGTTGCCATGTTTTGATGCATTTAACTGCAATGACCATTTAGAGTTCTGCCTTGTTGAGTATGACAGGAATTCATTGCGGCAGTGTTGTGTTGCCTTAATTGAAGCTACCAACTATAGTTCTGTCTTATTGAGCTTGACAGGAATTCATTGAAGCCGTGCTGTGTTGCCTTAATTGAAGTGATCAACTAGAGCTGTGTCTTGTTTAGCATGACAGAAAACCATTGAAGCAGTGCTAGGATGCCTTAAGGTGGCACTACAGTAAAAAAAATCCCCTTACTCACAATGTAAATTGGGGTATATTCCATGTTCTACCACATTTCAGCAAGCCTAATGCTTCCATTATGAGGCATATAATTTGACAGGCTGACCATTTACCTTCCAGAAGCAGCTAAAAAATATGGGTGCTGTGCGGCATATTTTGGCCTTTTTGGCAGCCAGTGTCAACAAACCCATACCGCAGCGAATAAATCCAGGCATTTCCAGTGGCCAGTGATAACAATTTTCTGGTTCAATTTAAATCAGCTGCTTTTCACAATAGCAAATACCTACTAATATTTCTTCTAATAAACAATAATACTTCTCAGAAAAATAATGGTTTAGTACCAAAACCAATCAGAAGCAGTAGAATATTCAATTCTGTACTGAAAGCTCTCCCCAAAGCAAGTACAGCTTTCATAAAGACCAATTATTTACTGTAGTGCAACCTATACCAAACCCTAATTTCTTTATGATCCATCAAAAGAATTGCCAAACACAAGTTTAGACCATATCTAATAATATAGTCATGCATATTTAATGTCCAGCGACAAAGAATCTTTAAACTTTGCGAAAAAGTTATCGCTTCCAGATTCTACGATGAAAGCCGAACAAACCATGTTTTGCCAAAAAGCGATAAGTTTACCTCTTTCCAGAATGGAACCCAGAAACCGGCTTGCATCAGTGTTTCTTCTCAGATGTCTTTAGAATACTTTAATCCTAAAATGCACTAAATCATGTCCTATTAGCACCCATGCTAGAAATTTTGGCTGTTCTCACACCTATACCCCCTAATTTCAGTAAAAATTGGCATTTTGAGGATATTTTGGAGACAAAACTTTGATGAAAATGGTTATAAATGCCTTAATGCCATGAGAAATGGCTGAATATATCTGTTCAAACCTTATAACATGAACCCAACCAATAAGAACTTACAATGGCTGAGAAAACCCATTGCGATATTGCAGCGGGCTGTTCAGAGAGACAATTTTGAAATTTTGCATTGGCTTGAGACCCTTGCCTAATGCCAAGTAACCTCAGTGTTATATTCAATATGGAGTATATTCTTTTTCTTGTGTTCCTGTTTATACATTTACTGCAAGGCTGCTTTCCAAACAGACCAATGACAACTGATTTACATGGCTTTGAAGTACCCCCCCCCCCCCCCCTCCAATTACATGGAACAGAAGCAAAAACTGATAAAATACACCCAGTTAGTCCTAAATTAGCACTAAACTTACAATTTGTACAGTTTCTGTGACAAAATACATGCCAGGAAGATCTATTTTAAGATACAGAATTGGAGGGAACATATGATGTATGAAAATATTATGTAATGAATGAAAAAAGGGCAGTGAAGCTCATTTTTCTACTTTCGGTATACCAAACCCTAATTTCTTTATGATCCATCAAAAGAATTGCCAAACACAAGTTTAGACCATATCTAATAATATAGTCATGCATATTTAATGTCCAGCGACAAAGAATCTTTAAACTTTGCGAAAAAGTTATCGCTTCCAGATTCTACGATGAAAGCCGAACAAACCATGTTTTGCCAAAAAGCGATAAGTTTACCTCTTTCCAGAATGGAACCCAGAAACCGGCTTGCATCAGTGTTTCTTCTCAGATGTCTTTAGAATACTTTAATCCTAAAATGCACTAAATCATGTCCTATTAGCACCCATGCTAGAAATTTTGGCTGTTCTCACACCTATACCCCCTAATTTCAGTAAAAATTGGCATTTTGAGGATATTTTGGAGACAAAACTTTGATGAAAATGGTTATAAATGCCTTAATGCCATGAGAAATGGCTGAATATATCTGTTCAAACCTTATAACATGAACCCAACCAATAAGAACTTACAATGGCTGAGAAAACCCATTGCGATATTGCAGCGGGCTGTTCGGAGAGACAATTTTGAAATTTTGCATTGGCTTGAGACCCTTGCCTAATGCCAAGTAACCTCAGTGTTATATTCAATATGGAGTATATTCTTTTTCTTGTGTTCCTGTTTATACATTTACTGCAAGGCTGCTTTCCAAACAGACCAATGACAACTGATTTACATGGCTTTGAAGTACCCCCCCCCCCCTCCAATTACATGGAACAGAAGCAAAAACTGATAAAATACACCCAGTTAGTCCTAAATTAGCACTAAACTTACAATTTGTACAGTTTCTGTGACAAAATACATGCCAGGAAGATCTATTTTAAGATACAGAATTGGAGGGAACATATGATGTATGAAAATATTATGTAATGAATGAAAAAAGGGCAGTGAAGCTCATTTTTCTACTTTCGGTTTAGGTGGCACTACAGTAAAAAAAAATCCCCTTACTCACAATGTAAATTGGGGTATATTCCATGTTCTACCACATTTCAGCAAGCCTAATGCTTCCATTATGAGGCATATAATTTGACAGGCTGACCATTTACCTTCCAGAAGCAGCTAAAAAATATGGGTGCTGTGCGGCATATTTTGGCCTTTTTGGCAGCCAGTGTCAACAAACCCATACCGCAGCGAATAAATCCAGGCATTTCCAGTGGCCAGTCATAACAATTTTCTGGTTCAATTTAAATCAGCTGCTTTTCACAATAGCAAATACCTACTAATATTTCTTCTAATAAACAATAATACTTCTCAGAAAAATAATGGTTTAGTACCAAAACCAATCAGAAGCAGTAGAATATTCAATTCTGTACTGAAAGCTCTCCCCAAAGCAAGTACAGCTTTCATAAAGACCAATTATTTACTGTAGTGCAACCTTAACTGCAGTGAAATATCTGAGATCTGTCTTATGGAGGATGACAGGAATTCAAAGCAGCAGTAATGCAGTGTCTTAACTGCATTAATATGCCAGCAGATCTTCCTTGTCTAGCATGACAGAAATTCATTGCAGCAGTGCTGTGATGACTGGAGTGACCAACTAGAGCTCTGTCTTGTTAAGCATGACAGAAATTCATTGCAGCAGTGCTGTGATGACTGGAGTGACCAACTAGAGCTCTGTCTTGTTTAGCATGACAGAAATTCATTGCAGCATTGCTGTGAAGTCTGGGGTGACCAACTAGAGCCCTGTCTTGTTTAGCATGACAGAAATTCATTGCAGCAATGCTGTGATGACTGGAGTGACTAACTAGAGCTCTGTCATGACAGAAATTCATTGCAGCAATGCTGTGATGACTGAAGTGACCAACTAAAGCTCTTTCTTGTTTAGCATGACAGAAACTCATTGCAGCGATGCTGTGATGACTGAAGTGACCAACTAGAGATCTGTCTTGTTTAGCATGAAAGAGATTCATTGCAGCAATGCTGTGGTGACTGAAGTGACTAACTAGTGCACTGTCTTGTTTAGCATGACATAAATTCATTGCAGCAATGCTGTGATGACTGGAGTGACCAACTAGAGCTCTGACAGAAATTCATTGCAGCAATGCTGTGATGACTGAAGTGACCAACTAGAGCTCTGTCTTGTTAAGCATGACAGAAATTCATTGCAGCAATGCTGTGATGACTGAAGTGACCAACTAGAGCTCTGTCTTGTTTAGCATGACAGAAATGCATTGTAGCAATGCTTTAAAGCCTTGACTTCAGTGAGCAACTAAAATGCTGTCTTATTTTGCATGACAGGAATTCATTGTAGCAGTGCTATGATGCCTTCACCTGGACATCTTGTAGCTTATGCTTCTCACAAATTTAAATATTCAAAATTCATCAATTTTTTTGAATTAATATTTTGACATAATATTATGTCAGTATCTAGGTATATATATCTGCCAGTGGCAATCTCTTGACAAAAGCATTGGAAGTTCAGGCTGCAGGCATGACTAACTGTACTAGATGGGTTAGCCGCTAACATTTTATAGGTGCCTGCTAACTTTGATGTAAAAACATTAGACTCTAATGCACAAATAAAACTGCCCAAAAGGAAAAACTGATAAAATGTGAGACATATGGAGGTATGTTCGTGTCCATTAGCTCCAATTTTTTATATCAGGTTCCTACTTTTTTCCTACTTTTCTCCTACTTTTTGATATCTCAGGCTCCTACTTTTCTCCTACATTTTCACCAGGAGTCACTTGAAAGCCTGCTATAACCAACCTAAAACCTCCTTAGATTGTTCTAGATCTAACTACAGTCAAACTTCAATGGCTCAAACACCTTTGGGACCATGAAAATTTGTTCAAAACAGGAGTACTTGGGGCCACCGAGGGTTGATCTTAAAGGGAAACACCCAAAAAATTAACTGTCACTTTAAAATATTGCCTTTGATGAGGCAAACATTTTGGTACAAATTTTATGCAAATCGGTTGAGCGGTTTTGAAATTATGACTTTTTGAACATTTTACAATTGCTGTCTATGAGGGCCACCATTTGTTAATCTAGTCACATGACCAAAATAGAAAAATAATAAATCACAGCATACTTTTCAGATTTTGTACAGTAAATTATCATCACATTGAATAAATGGAATGCATACTGAACTATTTATTGCTGTTTTATTGCACGAGAATCGCTGTAATTCAAAGTTTTCCAATTGTGAGTTTATGACGTCATTTACTCACAGCCTCATTCTGGACTAACAAAACCAGAATTTGTGAAATGTTCAAAAGGTCATAACTTCTAAACCACTCAGTCAATTTTCATAAAACTTGTACCAAAATGTTTGTCTCCTCAAAACTTTTGTTGTAAAGTGAAAGTTAATTTTTGTGGTTGTTTTCCTTTAAAGTCAGGTCAGGAGGCATAATATGGATGTCTTTTCAATCTTCTTCAAAATAATTATGTTGTGTGTACTCATTAGAATCGCCTATTCTAATGAGAACACACAACATACGTTTTCAACATCAAAGAAAACAATTATCCAAATACATGTATATAATTATGTCTGTAGTTATGGAAATCTTTTCATAGGGATTCAAGAACGAGTTCGAAAGAGCTGTGGTAAATGAGCCATCAGTGTTTGAACCATCAAAGTTTCACTGTACATGAAAGAATGTTTCCGACCACACAAGAAAACCTGTCTTCAGGGTCTGCGACCAGGGTCCAGTTGTTCAAAGCATCGTTAGCTTAACAAGCTCATTAGTAGTCAATTTATTATTATTGTTAACTGTTCCAGCAATTTTAATATCTAAAATTTTGCTATTTTTGCTGAAAATATTTTTTTCAGCAGAAACATTAGTATATTTGCCATATCAAATGATCAGAGTTTTAATGTATCTTTAACTAACAACATTGTTACCGTAAAAATTCGGCTATAAGACGAGGATTTTCCCCTCAAAAATGAGCCCCAAAAAATGACCCCGTCTTATTGCCGAGGTCATGGACTGCATGCTTTTTTTCCGGCAATGTCCGGCGAAGACCAGACATACGGAAAAAGCCGATGGATGATTTTTTAATTGATATAAATCGCCGCCCACAAACCACCGCTACCATTTTTCTGCACGCGATCGGTAAATGACGTCATCCGACCCCAGTACCCCAGCATGTGTTATGTCATTGTGTGTATCTCTTTCATTAAAAAAACCCATTAGGAACCGGTAAAAATATGTTCTCAATAGCTAAACGGTTGTTAATAGAGTTGGATAGAAAACCAGCACTTTGCACAGCACCCGAATTATCCCCAGAAGCTCCGTGTAAATAACCAACAACAGCGTTCGACTTTTCCCGCCCAGCGTCTGCTATTTGGCGCCAAAACATAGCCATTCATGAGATTGTCGACTAGTCCATTTTTTTTTTATGCAAACATCTATCGCTAGATGTAGCTAATTGTCTGAGGAGCGATTAAATCATTTTCACATTGATTGTGGATTAAATATTCTAATTGGAGGATAAACGCAGGTAAGAGACATAACTTGACCATATTTTCACACCTTATCGACACGCACCGCAGGGTGGCAATATGACAGGGATTAACAATAGTGTCATACTTTAACTGTAATAAATACACAGATGGTTTTGTCTCTGAATTGACAGTGCAGTAATTATTGCGATTTATTTACTGGTCTAGTTTTACCGGATTTAAGGACTCAAAAAGACTGACAGTTGTAGACGTTTTTGCACCAGGCCGACGGGACGTCATAAGGTCAAAGTGCACCTGCCCAGCGCGATTTCGGTCTTGTACCGGGCAGCCGAGAAATGGATTTGTCAGCCCTGTCGTCTAATAAATAGAAGTCAGCCAGCAAAGCATGTACCGGGCCAACTTCGGGCCGACAGCGATACAACGTATCGGCCCGACGTTTGCTCGCTATTTTGTGCTAGCTGGGGCGTTGGTTCTGAATCTGAATAGCTAGGTGTTGTGTTCCCCGATAAAAAAAAAAACGTTCAATTACTTATAGAAAAGCTGCAACAAATATCTCTAACTATTTTGGATGGAAATAAATTTCCCCCTTTTCCAACGCTTAATAGACCTACCTATGCAGATTCAATAAGAGTTGTCTCTCTTTGTAACTCTCACAAACGAAGACACAGAATGTCAACCAACATAAACAAAGCCATGTGAGGGGTAAGTAGAGGGGTTTTCTGACGAAAAAAGGCCGATTTCTCACATCTAAACGGCATCTTGCTGTAGCAGATAGGCCCCGACGGATATGGCAAAAATTTGACCCGTCTTATAAAAGAGTATAAGAAAAATCCCATCTAAGAAAAAATGAAAAGGGGGCCCCCGTCTTATAGCCCAATCGCCTTATAGCCGAATTTTTACGGTAGCTTTGAACAAAGGGCCCCAGGCTAGAAATGAAAATCACTACCTTAACCTCCCTACTATTGGGGAACCATTTGCGTAACGACATCATTTCTAGCCCCAGGCAAGACACAAGAAAGTCCTGATGGTCTGCGAATTTTTAGGATTTTACAGTATTTCTTGAAACAATATTGGTGTGCGCATAGAAATTCATAGGTGACTGTTTTTATATAACAAGTCTACCGTAATCCTAAAAATTTGGACACCTTGAGGACTCAGTAATTCTCCTAAAATTTTTGATATTTTTTTCACAATCCAGCAAGGAGTCCATAAAGTCTAGACGGAATGGCAAACAGTATAGATCCTGATCAGACTTGAGCAGTCTGATCTGGATCTGCACTGTTTGCTTAGGCCTTTATGTCCCAATACTTAAGATAATTTTGGTAATTTTGTAGAAAAAGGAAAGAAAAAGAAGCCTATGAAAGAGGAAAAGAAGAAAAGAAAGAAGAGTAGCAGTTCAGAGAGTTCTTCCAGCAGTGATTCTGACACAGACTATAAGAAAGTTAAAGCGAAGAAAGAGAGACAAGATCCTGGAGATATTGATGATGAATATGAGACATTTAGACAGAATAGAAAGAGAGTAAGAGAGAGATCTTCATCTGAGGAAAGACAAGCCCCCTCGAGGTCTAGTCGACAGAAAGACAGAAGTAGTAATGATTACAGAAATGAATACAGTGGAAGTGATAATAGATTTAAAACAGAAAGATACAGTAGTAATAAATACAGAAATGAATATAATGAAAGATATGAAACTGAACAAGGTGATATAAATGATAGAATGACTGATAGAATGAGACAACAAAGATACCAGGGAGGTGCATATAATGAAAGTACTGACAGATATGATAGAGGCAGAGCAGGTAGATATGATACTGAAAGAGACAGAGATAATTATAGAACAGCTGATAGCAGTAGACAGGAGAGATACAAGGACAATAAATATGAATACTCCAGACAAAGAGATTATAGAGACAATAGTGAAACAAATAGTTGGAGGAGAGGTGGTGATAGCAGGTATGAGTCCAGAGACAGATTTAACAGAGATAGAGATTATGAGACACAGAGAGATAGAGATTATGAGTCCCAGAGATATAATGATAATAAGAAAGAAAGATACTATGACAGAAGGGACAGAGAGAGAAGATAGTCAAAAGAGATTTTGTTTTTTCGGACCTTATTTTATGTCTCAACGGATGGTATCATGTCAGGAACACTATCCTGACACTGCATTTATGCAATAAATGGAGGAATTAATTTGAGCTTGTATTTAACAAGTTATTTAATTTCCGTTTTTTGCAAGCCTTGGCATATCAACAAATGTATTTACCACATGTACCGTACAGACAGACAGGTCTCAGCAAACAGTGTACGCCCAGATGAGATGCTGCGGAATGCAGTATCTGATCAAGGTCGACACTCGGTGTACGACCAGATGAGATGCTGTGTAATGCAGCATCTCATCAGGGTCTACACCATTTTACATACACAGCTCATGGACAGACTTTGATCCATTCTGAAATTTAGTATGTTGAGTGTTGTTTTTTATCCCCGTGCTTCTTCGAAAAGTGCGGAGATCGTGCATTAATCATCCGGCCGGACATCCATCTGTAATGTCCCACCATTGCTCCTAGACCATTAAATCTAGAATCTCAAAACTTTCACAGGCAAAAGCCGTATGGCTGAGAACTACAGGAACATATTCAAAATTTTGATGTGACCCCTCCAGGCAGGGGGTGGGGCCCAACACTCACACTGCCCAAGGGGCAAAAATTAATTTTGTTTAAACATAGTCATGTTGCATATCAAATCGAAGGTTATGAAGAGTAGAATACTGCGGTGCCAAAATTTTGTCCCGGGGGCTTGTCTAGGGGTCACCAGAGGTCAAAAAGTAGGATTTTTTTTTATTTTCACACACTTCCTAGGCTATTTTAGCTACAGTCTTGAAAATGTCACAAAAATCAGAATTCCAAAAACGTTCCTCCAGTCCTCATCCATATGGATGAGGACTGGAGGAACATACAGTAGAACTTCGATGGCTCGGACACCGATGGCTCGTTTACCATGGATGAGTCAAACCCATTCTTGAGCCCCTAGCGAAATCCTCTTCATAAGAACTAGTGGGGGATAATTAAAAAGATTTTAGTCTTTTATCTTAAAAATGTATGCTGTGTGTACTCATTAGAATCGCCTTGATGAGGCGATTCTAATGAGTACACACAGCATACATATACATTATGGAACACCGAAAAGATGTCTAAAAGTATCTCGTTATGCCTCCTGGCAGTAACCCTCAGTGGCTCGAACTCCCCCTGTCTCGAACAGATTTTCGAGGTCCCAAAGGTGTTCGAGCTATTGAAGTTCGACTGTATTTGGAATTCTGATGTGACCTCTCTGGGGCAAGGCCAAGAGGGATGAGCCCCAGGGGTCAAATTTTTCTTGCACATTGTCATGTTGCATATCAAATCAAAGGCTATGAAGAGTGGAATACAGTGGTGCAAACATTTTGACCTGGGGGCATGTCTAGGTGTCACCAGATGTAAAAAAGTAGGATTCCAGATGGTAGGCGCATGACCCCTGCCCAAGGGGTCAAAAATCTATTTTTGTCATGTTGCATCTCAAATCAAAGGTAATGAAGAGTAGAATACAGTGGTGCCAATATTTTGTCCAGGAAGCATGTCCTGGGGTCACCAGAGGTCAAAAAGGTCCTCTTATTGTGACGTGATTTTCACAGCACAGGGATATGTGATGGTATGCCATCAACTTGCTCTACTTTAGAATGTATTCTAATGCACTTACGTATGTAACGCGACGTCTGATTGGATAACGTCAAAAATTTGCGACAGTATATTCTGCGATATACTGTCGGAAACCCGACGTCATAACGTAACGTCGCTTTTCATTGGCTGGCATTTGGTTTTACGCAGCTCGTCGCGCTTGCAACCTTTGTGCAAAATACTACAATATATAACTTAACAACCGAATAAGTGCATTAGAATGGGGATAACTGTATTGACAATTGTCATTTGGGGAGGTAAATCGTCGGTTTTACGGTCGCAAATTACGTTTTACGGCTCCGCTAACGCGTCGCCGTAAAACGAAATTTCCGACCGTAAAACCTCCGATTTACCTCCCCAAATGACAATTCTCAGTACAGTTATCCCCTAAATGAGAAAATGGCTAAGTGCGTTGTGTTGTAGTTTTATGGCCCAGTAAACAGTTATGGTCATGTTGGGCCAGTCTTTATGTACACAGCTCCTGGACTGGCTTTGTGCCTAGTGGTTAACCAGAACTGAGTGAAATTGCTCCCCAGGCACCGTAAGCTTTTCAGCACCATCACAGCCCAACCTCCCGCAAACCTTTTGCAAACAGTGAAGGCTCTGATTAGATTCCACACTGCTGCACATGATCAGGGCCTGCACTGTTCGCATGTGTCCTGTCTTAGGGTTTCCCAGATAAACTTTACCACTTTCAGGGCAAATTCAGCAAACAACAAATTGTTGATATATATTCTTATTATACCCCCACAAATGAAATTTGGGGGGGGGTATATAGGAGTGA
The DNA here is from genome assembly GCA_963580285.1 of Lucinisca nassula. Lineage (NCBI taxonomy): Eukaryota > Metazoa > Mollusca > Bivalvia > Lucinida > Lucinidae > Lucinisca > Lucinisca nassula. The sequence goes on along the minus strand of OY757025.1, from coordinate 116,279,061 downwards.
GCTTGTCGGTCGGTCGGTCTGTTGACTTGGTTTCCAGACGATAACTCAAAAAGCGCTTCACCGATTTTTATAATTTTTGGTACACTGATGTAACATCATAAAGTACAGGTCAAGTTCGATTTCCACTACAATTCGTCAATTTTCGACATAGTTATGGCCACTTTCAAGTGAAAAAATTGCAAAATGCCGCTGTTGTACTATCAAGGCCGTTTTTGTGGGGGTATTCATCACCTTTAGTGATAGCTCTAGTTTTTTCCAGAAAACAGGACTTGACTTCTCATGCAAATTGTCTCCATAGGAGACAATTTGCACGAAATGTCAAATCCTGTTTTCTGAGAAAAATAAGAAAAAATATTTCAAAATGTATTCTGCTGTAAAAAAATAGCCAGGATACAGAGCGTTAAGATCAGTCTTTGTAAATATTCCACTAAAAGCAAGATGAGAAGGAAATAAATGAAATCCAAACATTTCAATATCTTTGATCATATTTTAATCATAAAATATATGTCCTACATATACAAAAATATAAAATGATAGATTTCTAGAGCAAATTGGCAATTGCTCTCAAAACAATTACATAAACATGCATATTGTTTTTCATACATGTTTCCAGTTTATATTTCACAGATTTTATGCCTGTGTAAAAGGATCTGCATGAATAATACAAGATTACTTTTACAATCTAGTATGTTGAGTAATAGCCTAGTATGTTGAGTAATAGCCAAGATTGATGGATCAATGTACAGGTGTACCGTAAAAGTCCTAAGAATTTGGACACCTTGAGGACTTGCTGTAATTCTCCTAAAATTTTAACAAATTTGTTTCATGATCCAGCAAGGAGTCCAAAAGGGTGCAGGTGGAATGTCAAACAGTGTAGACCCTGATAAGACTGCTCCTGAAGGAGCAGTCTGCTCTGGGTCTGCAATGTTTGCTGAGGCCTATCTGTCCCAATATTAGACAATAATACGGAATGACAAACAGTGTAGACCCTGATCAGACTGCTCTTTCAGAAGCAGTTCGATCTAGACCTGCACTATTTACTTAGGTCTACCTGTCCCAATACTTAGAATCATTAGGGTAGATATTCAGTAGTGTAACAACCATTACATGTGTGCTTAATGAAAAATATTGGCAATAACAGAAATCACCTAAATAGACATATGAATGTATAAAGCATTTCCTTCCGTATCAAAGGGGCTGCTATCAAAAAGACAGAATTTGCTCCTCTTTCTTGCAAGAGGCCCTCTTTCTTGTAAGAGTTGCTCTCTCTCAGAGTTTTTTTTTTCTAGATTTTCCTTGTTTTTTTTGTTTGTTTGATTTGAGGTTTAACGTCCCCTTCAACATGGTAAAGGTCATTTTGGACACGTTGCTTCCAATTTTGCGCGACTTTTACCCGACATTGAGATGAAATAACATCTCAAGCCCTGCCGCCCAATGAAACCCATTGAGTTTATAAGCATGGACGGTCCGACTCGCACCGCTTTGCTGGGCAGGCTTAGATCCTCTAAGCGGTTTACCAGTACTTGTGTGCGGGCCGGTTTCAGCTCTGCGTGGAAGCATCATGCAGTCCATATATTTCTTCAAGCCCCCATGGGCGGGGGCCGAGATTTTCCTTGTTGAGAGTAACAATAACTTTTCTTCAGGTCACTTGTAAGACTTCCTAATTTCGGAAAATTTAGAGACAAAAGATCGCAAAATAATAACAATTATACAGTGTAACTTGAATGGCTCGAACACCGATGGCTGGTTTACCACTCTTTAATCCCTGAATAAATTCTTTTAATAGCTCTAGATATTTTGGATAATTTAGGGAGATGTTTATCTTACCTTGAGAAGGTATTGTGTGAGTACTCATTAGAATTGCCTCAATGTAGTGTGTACTCATTAGAATCACCTCAATGAGGCCATTCTAATGAGTACACACCACATACAAACTCAAGACCATTTCAATCCATTTTAGTATATCACCTCTATGAGGCCATTCTAATGAGTACACACTACATGACTTCTCAAGACCATTTCACCCCATGTTAGTGAAGCCCCTCTATGAGGTGAATTCTGAAGAGTACACACGGTACCTTCAGTTAATAAAACAGAAAATGTATACCTAAACTTTCCCATAATGTTTCCGGGCCTATCACTGAGCTCAAACTACCCATGTCTCAAACCAATATCCATGATATGTATTTGAGCCATTAAAGTTTAACTCTATATGAATTAGATAGAAGAGAACAATATCTCAGGGCAAGAAATATAATTGATCCCAGGACTTCATGGCCTAGTGGACAAGGTACATGACTTTTCTGGCTGCATTCACACCAGTGATAAGCCATTCCAGACAGGACTGGTTGAGTTGGGGTATAAGGACACATAAACCCTTGTGGTTAATTTTGTGTCGCTAAAGAGAGATAGAGGAGATAAAAGAGAGGGATGGGAGAAAGAGGAAAATGAATGAAAGTTGAGGTGGCTTGTACCACAGTGTCCACCTTTGTTTAGCATTTGGCTCATGTAAAAGGAGACATTTTTGAAAAGGCTGTCAAAAGAAAACAGATTAAGCAGGCTGTACACAAGTCCAGGCAAAGTGGTTGGCAGTTTTAAAGGAAAGCATATACAGTAAAATTCCTATAATAAGACCACCTTTGGTACTGTTCAAAAGTGGTCTTTAAGACCAATTTTGAACAGTACCAATGGTGATCTCTTTCTAGAAGACACTGAGTGCAGAAAATAACACAGAAGGATGACTGAAACCTTTTAAATATGCTTTCTAAAGGAGAATTAGTCTAAATAGCGACATTTTAAGGTACAAATTCAAACCAGAGGACCAGTGGTCCTGTAAACGCTCACCTGACACCTGGTCCTGGTGTATTTTCACTTTTTCCCATGCAAAAGCCTAAGTCGGCAAATTTGACATTGCTGTAAAATAGGTCAAGGTCAACTCGGGGTCACCATTTGTACAAACTATGATGGGCCCGAGTACCATATGCTACATGCCAAGTTTCAAGGCCATTGGCCTTACGGTTCTGGAGAAGAAGAATTTTTAAGGCTTTTTACCATATATATATATAGGCGTGACGGCCATCTTGGTCATGTGATCTAGACCGTATTGGCATTTTTTCATTTGTTCAACTCACAAAGGCTCCATATTAAATTTCACTTAAATTGGCTCAGCAGTTTTGGAGAAAAAAATGTTTGAAATATGGATCCTGAATGACCTTGGTCTAAGGCCAATGAATGACCTTGACCTTTTTGACCCATAGATCTTCATGTATTCAGTTACTTTACGTGATCTACAAATTTTGGTGACACTGTCTTCAATGGTTTTCCTATAAATCCATTATTTTCACTTTGCCCCATGCAAAAGCCTACTTCGGCAAATTTGACATTGCTGTAAAATAGGTCAAGGTCAACCCGGGGTCACCATTTGTACAAACAATGATGGGCCCGAGTACCATATGCTACATGCCAAGTTTCAAGGCCACTGGCCTTATGGTTCTGGAGAAGAAGATTTTTGAAGGCTTTTTACCATATATGGGCATGGCGGCCATCTTGGTCATGTGATCCAGACCCCGCGAACAAACTTTCGTTCCCCCATCCCACTGAGGCTCCATATGAAATTTGGCTTTGATTGGCCCTGCAGTATAGGAGAAGAAGATCTTTGAAAATGGTGGACGAAGACGGACCATGGCTATACTATAAGCTCACCTATGAGCCTAAAGGCTCAGGTGAGCTAAAAAGTTGTCTCTTTTGTCCTGGAGAAAAAAATTGCTTGCACAATAACAGCTTAGAGGTCAGATTCTAAATTTATAAATCATTTTATTTTTCATCCTCAACTAGACTGATTTTACAACCTTACCATTTATTTCATTTACATGAAGCTAATCAGGTGGGTAAAAACGGAGTACCTGGGAAAAACCACCCTGGCCTGTTGCTAAACTTGGCACCCCACATGCGATCAGAGCAAGGGTGTAACCCACAGTGGTGAGAGACATAAGGTTTTAGAGTCAGCACTCTTAACCAGTCAACTGATTATGACCTTTGTTCTACTAGACAATAGTTACCCTGAAAGAGCTGCTGCCCTACAAAGTGCATCCATTCTCCTTAACCCTTGTCCTGCTGAATATTCATATATGCCAGTCCCACTACCGATTATCAACCAATCAGATTACTTGATGCAAATTATTGCAACAAATTCACAATCTGAATGGCAAACAATGTAGATCCTGATCAGATGGCTTCATCAGAAGCCATCTGATCTGGATCTACATTGTTTCAAAGATAAGGCATATCCGGGATTAGCAGGACAAGGGTTTAGATAACACACAAAACATGGTGTCAGAAGATATAGAGGGAATAAAAACCAGCTGGCAAAAAGTGATATGTTTTAGCAGTATAAAGTGCATAGAAAAGGGAGCAGTGAGCATAAAAGACACAACCAAGACATAATCACAACACTATGTAGAAATTTTACCCCCAAAATGTAGCTTATCTGAAGCTAACTAATAGAGACCCTTTCACCCCCTGTATCATATTACAGTATCTCTTGATACACTTAGTTATAATAGGAGTTAATGATGGATCCCAAAATTATGGTAATTTTTCTATATAATCTATACATTTTTATCTGGATATAACATCATTGTATAACAACTCCCAACAACAGTTATAAAGCGATTGTGGTGTAATATGACCAAATAATGGCACTGGCCCACTTGAATTTAGACTGATCATTAATTAAACAACAGGGATAGCTTGTAAACTCACAGACTAGCAATTGAGTATGGTGCAGATCCATCTCAGCTGGGTGATCTATCATCACAAAAAGACGCTTATATAATTCTGACCCCCTTGAACCCGACTTTTGTACAGTAAAACTGGAGTTTACAAAGGTAAAACTTTCGTGTACCTACAATCTATATTTTGAAATAAGTATAGAAATAAGAAAGATATCACAATTTTTCATCTTAATTTTTTTTTTTGTTTTTTTTTTTGGCAGTAAAGTTTACAAGGTATTTAAATAGGAGTAATCATAATGTGTTATGGGTTCTGTTTTATTCAGTTCAACTGAAAGGGGTAAAATTGCATAATTAACACAACCTCTGTATCACATCTTGTATCTGTATCACATCTTGTAGAAACTGAGTAAACAAGTGTGTATAATCAAAGCATTGACAGCACTGATGGGTTGACTGTCCTGAGTGTTGACTGTCTCGAGTGGAAGCTTGGAATATAGTACTGAACGGGAACTACTGTTTTGTTAAACCATTAAATTCCAGAGGCAAGTTGTTCAAAGCATCATTAGCTGTTAACTGTTCTAGCATGCGCAATATCTAATATTGTGTTATTTTTTGCTGGAAAAAATGAGAGCAGCTTTTGCATTTGCAAAAGCTGCTCACATTTTTTCAGCAAAAATATAGGCATGTAGCCATATAAAACAATAAAAAATCATGTTAATTATGATGTCGTTAATTTTGAACAACTGGCCTGTGTAGTTTTAGCGAACAGTGTGGACCATGATCAGATTCTGCAGAACATTCTGCGGTGTCTGATCTGGGTCTACACTGTTTGCCAGTCCCAACATGTGAGTCCAGTCCGGACCCTCTTTAAACATCACTCTGACCTCACAACAATAAGAATAGTGTCTCTACTGTAAATAACTGTTACATGGGTTTCTAACAAATCAGATAGTCACATGTGGACATCAACAGTGTAAAGCTACTGCAATTAGTAATTTTGAGACAAATGACAAACAAATAACCCAAAAAGCACATCAAGTATGTTCCACAGTCATGAGTGAAAAACAAATTTTGGAGTAGCGTTAAAAATTGAAAATGACTAATTTTTTTGTGATATTTCATCCGCAAAGTGTAGATCCTGTATATTATACACAATCAGCCTTTTGGATTTAAAATACTAATAAGGCAAAAGACTACTGAAAACAGATACAGACAACCCTCCTTACAATGGCAGTATTTGTGCCATAGTGTGTGTGTGTGAGAATTCGGGTTTAACGTCGCTTTCAACAATTTTTCAGTCATATCACGACGGTGTCTGGTTGCGACAGGGAGCTCAATGCTCACTTTTATAGTGCTGCCTCACTGAAGTATCATGTCCCAGACACATTACATGATACCACACCCAGTCACATTATCCTGACACTGGGTCGACCAGTCCTAGCTCTACCCCGTAAATCTGAGTGCCAAGCGAGGAGCAGCTAGTACCATTTTTAACGACTTTGGTATGTCGCGGCCCGGGATCGAACCCGTGACCTTCCGTTCCCGGGAGCAGACACTCTACCAACTGAGCTATCGGGGCTGGTTGTTATTCCTTAGTGATTTGCCATTATAAAGAATTTGCTGTTATAAAGAATCCCAGAAAGTAATAAAGGGCCGTCTTCCTACTCCGAGAAATAAATGTTGTAGACAGTCGTTAGAATCATTCGACGGAGGCAATTCTAACAATTATCTAAGACATTCGTTTCTTGGAGTGTTAGGTTACAAAAATCTTCATGAGTATGGATTCAGTATCCAGTCCCGTGAGGTTCGAGATAACGAGCATCGACTGTATTTGTTCATCAGGAATCCATATACAGTCGAACTTCAATGGCTCCTTTTGGACCTCGAAAATTTGTTCGAGACAGGGATAGGTCGAGTCACTGAGGTTACTGTCAGGAGGCATAACGAGATACTTTAAGACATCTTTTCGGTGTTCTATAATGAAAATGTATGACATGTGTACTCATTAGAATCGCCTCATCGAGGCGATTCTAATGAGTACACACAGCATACATTTGCAAGATAAAAGACTAAAATCTCCTTCATTATCCCCCACTATTTCTTATATAGAGGATTTCCCTAGGGGCTCAAGAATGGGTTCCACACATCCATGGTAAACAAGCCGTCGTTGTTCGAGCCATTGAAGTTCTACTGTATAGGCATTTCCAACCAAGGGGATGCATCAAAACTAACGAAGGATTCATTCCACTGGAAATTGTCGTTATAACAAGTTCTGTCATTAAAACGAAAGTCGGTATAAAGAGGGTTGCCTGTAGGTAATACTCAAGTGTGATCATGATGAAACCTACAGGAAGACCTATATGCTGCAAAAAAGGCTAAAAATTCCAAAACTCTGAGGACTTGCTGTAATTCTCTTAAAATTTTAACAAATTTGTTTCATGATCCAGCAAGGAGTCCAAAAAGGTGCAGACGGACTGGCAAACAGTGTAGACCCTGATCAGACTGCTCCTTGAGGAGCAGTCTGATCTGGGTCTGCACTGTTTGCTAAGGTCTATCTGTCCCAATACTTATTATCATTACGGTACCATTGTATAACAGAGTTATTTATTCCAGTTTATTAAAAAATACTTAAAATCCTTTCAAAAGGCACAAAAATGTTTCAAGTTAAGCTCAAAACTATTCTCTTTCTAATAAATTAATCACAGGATATATGTATGATTTTATAAAATATTCCATTTAACTGATAAACATGCATACATCTCCCAAGAATAAGTCTGTCTTGACACATTTTGTATCGAAAAGCCCAAAACAGGTACCGTAAAAATTCGGCTATAAGACGAGGATTTTTCCCTCCAAAATGAGCCCCAAAAAATGACCCCGTCTTATAGCCGAGGTCATGGACAGCAGGCTTTTTTCCGGCAATGTCCGGCAAAGACCAGACAAACGGAAAAAGCCAATCAGTGATTTTTTAATTGATATAAATCGCCGCCCACAAACCACCGCTACGATTTTTATGCACGCGATCGGTAAATGATGACATCGGACGCCAGCACCCCCACAGGTGTTTAATGTCAATGTGTGTATCTCTTTCATAAAAAATAATGTTTGGAAACGGTAAAAATGTTTTCTCGATAGCCAAGCGGTTGTGACTAGAGGTGGATAGAAAACCAGCGCTTTGCACAGCTCCCGAATTATCCACAGAAGCTCCGTGTCAATAACCAACAACAGCGTTCGACTTTTCCCGCCAATGTCTGCTATTTGGCCCCAAAACATAACCATGCATGAGATTGTAGAAAAGTCCGTTTTCATGTACCGTTAGATGTAGCTAATTGTCTGAGGAGCGATTAAATCATTTTCACATGGTAGCCGAATCGCCTTATAGTCGCATTGTTATGGTTGTCGGCAAACAGCGCAGGCTCAGATCAGATGCCGCACAATGCGGCCTACACTGTAAAAGGTTCAGCCACTGCCTATACTACAGCCTTCGGCTCTGGTGAGCTCAAAAATACCCAGCATGCACAGCGTTAAATATGCTGTATATTATGCCTTGAACAAGCTGCCAAGTACACAGGAAGATAATACAACCAGTTTTAAAACAAAAATCTGCCCAAAACTCATACTGCCAAGAACAATAGCTTTGGGCCTGGCTGTTTGAAACTAGTGATGTCATTATTTAACATTATTTAAAAGATTGATAATTTAATCCTTATCCTGCTGTTCACGACAACCCCTGCCTTTGCAAACAGTGTAGATCCTGGTCAGATGGCTTCTGAAGAACTCTTATCCTGCTGTTCACGACAACCCCTACCTTTGCAAACAGTTAAGATCCAGATCAGATGGCTTCTCAAGAAGCCTTATCCTGCTGTTCACGACAACCCTTGCCTTTGCAAACAGTGTAGATCCTGGTCAGATGGCTTCTGAAGAACTCTTGTCCTGCTGTTCACGACAACCACTACCTTTGCAAACGGTGTTGATCCAGATCAGATCCTGTAGGAGCAGTCTGATCTGGGCCCACACTGTTTGTCTGTGTGCAAAAATATTTTTTAAAAGTTTGCAAGAAGATTCAGCAGTCGACCTGAGCAGACGACATCTTCAGATGTTTTTCTCGGCAGCTTGAGGGTTAAATGGCCAACAATATTTGTTCAAAACAGAGATTTAGGGCAGTTAGAGCCAATAAAATATGGAGAGAAAAATAGTGTATATATAAAGTTATGGGCCCCAGATTTCTATTTATAAAGTGGAATCGTGCCTAACCACGATACCCCCTACCTTTGCAAACAGTGTAGATCCAGCCAGATCAGATGGCTTCTTACTATCTGATTAGGATCTGCACTGTTTGTCATTCAGTTTGAGAATTCGAATAATACATAATATCCAGTAATTTGATTTGGTTATCTAAATGGGTGTTGTAAAATTAATTTGTTCAGCAGGACAAGCATTAAACTATGGGCTTGCTAATGTGAGGTACACTTTTACCTTGTAGGGGATCACACTGACAGGTGTAAAATGTTTGCTAGTTTTATTTTTACTTGAAATACAGGTTTATTTGTTTCATGTAGAGACAATATAAATGAAAGTCAAGAACTGTTTTTCAAGAAAATTCCGGGTACTGTTATTCAAACATATGCCATTTGTTAATCCTTGTCCTGCTGAAAATATAATTTACCCACACCTATTTCTGACTATCTACCAATCAAATTACTTGATTTTTTGTTTTTGTTTTTAATTTAAGGTTTAATGTCCCTGTCAACAGTGTAAAGGTCATTTTGGAGACGTTGCTTCCAATTTTGTGGGACTTTTACCCGACATTGAGATGAAATGACATCTCAAGCCCTATCGCCCAATGAAACCAATAGGGTTTATTAGCATGGACGGCCCGCCTCGCATCGCGGTTCCTGGACAGGCTTAGATCCTCTAAGCGGTTTACCAGTACTAGTGTGTGGGCTGGATTCAGCTCTGCATGGAAGCATCATGCAGCCCATATATTTCTTCAAGCCCCTATGGGCGGGGGCTTAAATCAAATTACTTGATATAATATGCTTGTTCAATTCACATAATGCATGACAAACAGTGTAGATCCTGATCAGATGGCAGGATCTACACTGTTTGCAAAGATAGAGTTAAGATAAAGATGTTTTAAAGAATTGGGCCCAGAAAATTAAAACATCTGCTGACATTAAAATTTAGCCTGTCAGAGATAACAACTTACACCCCTTTCAAAATAATGGACTTGTCCAATTCACAAATGGAAGAGCCCATTTTAAAATGTTCCGGGGTGCAATGGCTTAATGCTATACTTTTGCTGAGTTCGGCTGTCCTAATGTTTTTACAGGTCTTTTTCCAGCCATGGCCGAAAACACAGGGTCTCTATACGCCACATTTGCATTGCCATAAAATCCACCATTCCTCGAATTATACCCTTGACTTTGTGTTATGTTGTCTTTATTTGCAGGCATTAAATTTCTTTGAATGTCCTTATGTTCACTGTTGTACCAATCCTGGGTAGGGGTAGGGCCCCTGAACCCCTGATCAAGTGCTGGTACAGGAGTTGGTTTCCTGAACCCCTGATCTAAATTGGTAGGAGTTGGACCCCTTAACCTCTGCTCAATACCACTTGGGGTTGGTCCTCTAACCCATTGATCCTGAATTGGAGTTGGTTCACGAAAACGTTGATCCACTTGTGGTGTTGGCCCTCTTGACCGCGGCTGATCACTTGATGTTGACGAAATTGGCCCCCGCGAATGAGAAAAATCACTGGATGAAGTCACTTGGCCCCTGGGCTGGGGCCGGTAGAACCCTTGCTGTATATGACTGTCACTGACATGAATATTACTGTGTGGGTAATTGGTAATCTCATTATAGTCTTGATAATTTGTGATGGGTAATGAACTCTCCGAAACTCCCACACGACTTGAAGGTCTGAAACAGTAAAATTTTTACCTAGAGAAACTTGAAAATAGCATATCACAGACAACTATATTTACCTATTCGGACACCTCTACTCCTTACTGACTTCTAAAATTTGAACAAATACAGCAAAATTCTTATCTGAAGACCACCTTTGGGACTGTTCAAAAGTGGTCTATAAGATCACTTTTGAACAGTCCCAAAGGTGGTCTCTTACTAGAGGACTCTTGGAGTAGCAAACAGGAATAAAAAACCACTGAAACCTTTTAAATACGCGTTTAAAAGCAGAAATAGTCCATTTTTAAAAAAAAAGGTCACTTTTTAGGCCAACAAATCGTAAAGCGAACATAACTATCCAGGGGTAGGAAATGCAGATTTAAGGTGCTTCTGGGGCTTAAAATGGGGGCGGGTGTGTGCAGACAAGTAAAAACACGTATCTGAGTGGGAAAGGGTTAATAGCGGAATTTTACTGTACAACCTCCTAACCAATGTTGTGTCTAAAAATAGTTGAGTGTAGACCCTTATGAGATGCTGTCTTCTACGGCATCTCATCTAGGTCTACACTGTTCAGGCCCATCTTTTCGAATACATGTAATACAACAGTTTTGCAAGAAATTCAATGCTTTACCGTATTTGACCTTGCCGTAAAATGGGTAACAATTTGAACAAACTTTGCCTAGTACTGAGTCACCTGATGCTACATGCCATATTTTAACCCTTGTTCTGCTGAATATTCATATATGCCACACCCACTACCGATTATCAACCAATCAGATTACTTGATGCAAATTATTGCAACACATTCACAATCTGAGTGGCAAACAATGTAGATCCTGATCAGATGGCTTCGTCAGAAGCCATCTGATCTGGATCTACATTGTTTCAAAGATAAGGCATATCCGGGATTAGCAGGACAAGGGTCAGCAACTCTGGAGAAGATTTTTTTTAAGGTGGGCAGTGGGGCCATGGAAGATTTTTAAAATGTTGATGGACGACGCAGCCTATCATCCTATAAGCTGCCTAAGAGCCTTTGGTTCACGGGAGCTAAGCCTTTGGCTCAAGGGAACTAAAAATGTCATGTACTCCAAATTTGCTTAGTGCTTTATGGGTAATCTAACTACTGTAATTCATGAAATCGATTCCTGACTAAATGAACCGTGAATTTCTACTGCAAGGTGCAATAAATTTACACAGTGGTAAAGTGCAATGTGTTTATTTACAACCAAGTGTCAGTTTATATGATATTTAAATCTACAGTATCACAGAACAGATCTCACTTATTTCACACCTTGTTTAACCATTATCCTGCTGAATAAATTAAGCCACACCCATTTCTGACTGATAACCAGTCAAATTAGATGATGTAATGTATTCACTCAAATTCACAAACTGAATGACTAACAGTGTAGATCCTGATCTGATGGCTTCTTTAGAAGCCATCTGATCTGGATCTATACGGCTTGCAATGGGAGGAGTAGTAGTGTTTAGCAGGATAAGGGTTAATTTATCAAGACTAATTGAGCCGGTGCATGACAAAACCTACAAGACCAGTGTGACCAGCAGAGACTCAAATCAACCTGCACACCCATCTTTTAGCTTATGTCTCTGCATATATATTAGCCTATATTAGGTACTTGATTAGCCAAGACTGATCAGACTACACGAAGCCCAGGCTGATCTGAGTGTTAGCTGGTCGCTCAAGACTTCTTGTAGGTTTTGTCATGCACTGGCTCAATTTCTTTAAATACAAGTGCAGTGTCTTGGACCCTTCCAATACTGTGGACTGGTACAGATATATATGCAGTGTAGATTCGGCACAAAAAAATGCATATATTTAGCTTTTGGTATTAAACAATCATGTTAATAACCTGGGCCCAATTGTTCAAACCTACAAGTTCAGTAGTTGACATTTACTTAATGATAAAGATTTTGTTAGTGTCATTCCCATTATACGGCCGTGTGACATTGTGCATTTTTTCACATCCCCAAAATGGCTAGTTTTCTGATGAAAATCTGTGATATTTTTTTTTATTTTAACTGTAAACACAGGTTGTGGGTGCTCATTAGAACAGCCTCATTGAGGCAGTTCTAACGAGTTCCCACAACCTATGTCTTGGTGTAGAAATAAGAAAAACAATGTATAGCCCGTAACCCCCTGTTTTCTGTATATAAAATGGGGTTTAGGGGGTGTTTATTTCGCAGACTTGTTCATGTGATGTTGTTTGTGTTGAGGTTTTACATCCCCATCAACACCATTTAGGTCATTTTGGAGATATTGCTTCCAATTTTGTGGGACTTTTACCCAACACAGTGATAAAATGACATCTCAAGCCCTACCACCTAAAGAAACCACTAGAGTAGAAGGAGCTGTCCAACTCACACCACTTTTCCTGGGCAGGTCTAATCACCTTTTTTTCCAACAAAAATACCACTGTTCACTATTGATACTGTACTTGAAAGATCAGTCACTCATTGACGACTAAACAGTTTGTTAAGCTAAAAATGCTTGAACAAATGAGTCGTACTGTAAAGTTTGTTTGTTTGAAGTGAGGTTTAATGTACTCGTCAACACTATTTAGGTCATTTTGGAGACGTTGTTTCCAATTTTGTGGAAATTTTACCTGACATTGGGATGAAATGTGATCTCAAGCCCTGCTGTCAAATGAAACCAACAAGCTTATATGCATTGGGCGGTCTGACTTACACCATTTTGCCTGGGCAGGCTAAGTCTATCTAAGCGGTTTACTAGTACTCATGTGTGGTCAGTTTCAGCTCTGCTTGGAAGCACCATGCAGCCCAATCTATTTCTCCAAGCCCTGACCTATTGTAATGTATAACCTCACAAATCCCTAACTTATATACAGAGAAAAGTGGATTTTAGAAGGGTATACAATATTTTCCTTATTTTTGCTCAAAAGATCATGACTACTCAGAGGCAATTCTTCATCAGTGCGCACAAACAATGTTTGAGTAGCAATAAGACAAATATCATATTTTCATAAAAAATGCCACTGGCTTAGTCATGAAAGAAAGAATTCAAACACAAGTGTGATTGATAAATTATCCCCAAAAATGATGCAAATTCTAGGAGTGAGTGAGTGAGTGAGTGAGTTTTAGTTTTACGTCCCACCAACAGCTAAGGTCATATGGAGACGGGACCTCGGTTTAAAGACTCATCCGAAAGTATGGAGAAGCCCGGGATTGATCCTGCGATCCCTGCAAATTCTAGGAGCAGTTGAGATTTTTGTTTTGTTTGTATTGGAGTTTAACGGCCCAGTCAACGGTCATTTTTGAGCTGGTCAGTTTACCTATCCACACTTTTCCTGGGCAGGCTTATACGTAAGCGGTTAACCAGTACAGTTCACATTCTTTCGCCAGAAACTGACAACTGCCCTTCTTGAATCAGCGGAAGGGTTGAGATATTTTAAAACAAAAATCAAAGCACTGACTGAACTGACGGGTCAACAGCCTCTGAGTGTTGGCTGGGAAAATGGTCCTGAATGGGGGCTTATGTTTATCCCTTAAATTCCCGTAATTTAACCCTTAAATTCCCGTTATTTAACCCTTAAATTCCCATAATTTAACCCTTAAATTCCTGTAATTTAACCCTTAAATTCCTGTAATTTAACCCTTAAATTCCCGTAATTTAACCCTTAAATTCCTGTAATTTAACCCTTAAATTCCTGTAATTAAAGCAAACAGTGAAGATCCAGATCAGATGCTGCAGAATGCAGCATCTGATCTGGGTCTACACTGTTTGCCAGCATCTTAGCACAAGAGCCCAGTCCATGTTTTACAGACAATCCTCTTTACACAACACTCTGTTGTCACAGGGACAAGAATAGCATACCTTTCTCCTTGATTCCTGCTCAAAGGTCGTGACCTTTGACCCGGGTACTCATTCTGCATGGGTATTGCACTGTGCCCATATTTCTGTAAAACATATTCGTCAGTTGAATATCTGTACACCTAGTTAGAGAGTGGAGAGAGAGTATACATGGGTTAGTTATAGAGGGTATTGGCTAGCTACAATCTACCATAACCTAAAAGGATTGGATACTCTGAAGGGAGGTTAGTGACCGCATAGCTCCAGATAAGTTCTATAAAAGGCTTATTCTTTGGAAGCAAAGAATACATCGGAGAACTGATAAAATTTGGAGTGTACATGTTTTCTGGGCCAGACTAGCTAGTTTTGGCCAATTAGGCCTCATCAGTGGCCCTCAAAATTTGAAGGCACTTTTTTCATCCTAAACGTACTGATATTTTTCTTATTTTATTATTTTCAAGAAAACATATGTAGTGGGAACTCATTAGAAGCTCCCCAGAGAGGCACTTCTAATGTGTACACACAACATGTTTTTCGTGCAGAAATAAGAAACATAATTTCTGGGGCTATGGGTTACTCTTACAAAATGTTATAATTTCCTTTTTTTACCCTTTTTCTGCTGCTCCAGAATGCATCTGAACAGTATTTACACTATTTGAAATTTAATTCCTCTGTAGGAATTTATATTATAAATTGCATCAAGTAATCTGATTGGTTGAAAATCAGAAGTCATTAAAGTCATCTCCCTTGTTAAAAATGGCTGCCAGTCATCAGATGTATCCAATTTCATTAAATCTGTTTATCATAGTTATTAAGATATCAGCAGATGACAGTTTTGAATATCATTTTATTGTGTGGCTGAGGTCATGAAAGTAACGTAATGTAACTAAGTAACATGGGTGCAGCATGGAAGATCCATGGCCATGGCATGCATTTAACAGCAATGTCACAAAACTGACACATCAGCATTGGAATGCACATAAAAAATCACCTGATATTCATGATCAGTGTACACTGTAGTTCCAATACTTCACGGTCCCTTGTTTCGTGAAATCCAGTATAGAGTGATTTTCCATGGACCCCAAATTTACCATGAGCAAAAAAACAAACAAGAGGGCCCAGAGGGCCCTGGTTTGCTCACCTGATCCAATGTATAACAAGTGGGCCCCGGGCAGGGTCAATTTTGGCCCCAGGGCTATAATTTGAACAATCTTGGTAGAGGTCCACAAGATGAAGCTTGATATCGAATATGAAAGACCTGGGCTTTCTGGTTTCAGAGAAGAAGATTTTAAAGGTTTACCCTGCAAATAGAAGACTATGTAAAACAAGATTTTCCCTATATAAGTCTATGTAAAACCAAAGGGCCCCGGAGCGGGGGCATTTTTGGCCCAAGGGCTATAATTTGAACAATCTTGGTAGAGGTCCACTAGCTGAAGCTTCATACCAAATATCAAAGACCTAAGCCTTGTGTTTCAGAGAAGATGATTTTTAAAGATTTTCCCTATATAAGTCTATGTAAAACCAAAGGGCCACATGGCGGGGGCATTTTTGGTCTCAGGGCTATAATTTGAACAATCTTTATAGAGGTCCACTAGCTGAAGCTTCATAACAAATATCGAAGATCTAAGCCTTGTGGTTTCAGAGAAGAAGATTTTTCAAGATTTTCCCTATATAAGCCTATGTAAAACCAAAGGGCCCCGGAGCGGGGGCATTTTTGGCCCCAGGGCTATAATTTGAAAATCTTGGTAGAGGTCCACAAGATGAAGCTTCATACCAAATATCAAAGACCTGGGCCTTGCAGTTTCAGAGAAGAAGATTTTTAAAGATTTTCCCTATATAAGCCCATGTAAAACCAAAGGGCCCCGGTGCTGGGGCATTTTTAGCCCCAGCACTATAATTTGAACAATCTTGGTAAGGGTTCACTAGATGAAGCTTCATACCAAATATCAAAGACCTGGGCCTTGCGGTTTCAGAGAAGAAGATTTTTTAAAATTTCGGTGAAAAAATCTATTTTTGGCTTCTGTGACCTATATGTGCAACAGACCGGAACCATTTGAACAACTTTGAAAGGGTGCCACCTAAGGATCATTCCTGTGAAGTTTGGTCAAAATCCGATCAGTGGTTTAGGAGGAGATGTTGTTTGAAGAAAAGTTTACGGATGGACGGACGCACGACGGACAAAAAGTGATCCCAAAAGCTCACCTTGTCACTACGAGCTAACAAAAAACGTCCAGATCAGTATAAAGGTCGCAGTGGTAACTTGCCGAGACACCGTTATAATCATGGTGGTAGTTTGCCGAGACGCCGATATAAGTCGCGGTAGTTATTTGCTAAGATGCCGTTTATCAGTCCACACTAAACTAAATGACTTGTTCAGAGCTGACATTTTTACAGTTGGAAGAAAACAATATAACTGACTGTAATTTCGGTATTGATTTTTCACACATATTCAGACGCGAAATCACTTCAGTTCACACATTATAACCAAATAATCCAATTAGCGTCAGTTAGAACAGGTATTGGCGAACAAATAATCGTAATCACCAAACTTGTCATAATTAGTGTCATAACTGAGTAATCCACTCAATGCTCAGTCAGACAACGATGTCCATGTGCCCTCATGCAGAGCATCCTAACCTTGATCTGTCGTGCGTTCCACGTGAAAATAAAATGAAAGAAATCAAAACACAATAAAATGATAAGTTTTGTTGTTGTATAGTTTTTCGGCCCGTGGTAGAAGGTAAATAATTTTTTTCCAACCGCTACTTTTAATGATTCTGACTGCTGGCAAGCCAAGGGAAACAACTCGAATTGTTTTAGCGCTTATGGTAGTTGCACCCCTTGGCCATCACCGTTACAGGCAACCAGGGGAACCGGCACATCCAAAATGGTGTCCTGTTTTGACATTTTAGCAATCACGTTTTCAAACACAGATTTTCAGCTGTTCTCGAACGTAAGTTAATTGGTAGGCATAGTCCCCTTTGTTTGTTCTGTCATTGAGTAATTCTGAACCTACTTTAATGGTGAAATACGGCCAATAGCATTACTGACAGCCATTAGTGTGGATTGATAAACGGTATCTCACTAAAGTATCACCGCGACTTGTATTGGCGTCTCGGCAAACTAACGCGACTTATATCGCGATCTGGATATATCACGCTAACGGAACTTGGACCCCAAACACCGCCATATATTGGATCTACAGTATATATGAAATTTTTTTAATCTTTACACAGGTTACTGCACATCTTGCTTGTCAAGGCTTGCAAAATACAGAAATTTTCAAACTCTTGATAAATGACGAGTCAGTCACGTACGAGTATGACCATCTATATTCATGACTTAACCTTTATTCTGCTGGATAAGTTAATTTATCCCAACCAATTTTTGACTGTCTAACAACCAATCAAATTTCCTGATGTAATTTATTCCTACAAATAAATTCAACAATTGAATGAAAAACATTGAACAACAAGATCAGATGGCTCCTCCAGATCTTCACCGTTTGCGAAGATAGAACATATCCTGATTCAGCAGGACAAGGGCTAACATTTCGTTTAAGGGGAAGCAACTCCTGCAAAAGTATTTTTGTCTCCCCTGTCAATAGGGGTCAACTCTTAAAGGAAAGAATTTGCTCCTGAGGAGCAAATTCTTTCCTTTAAGAGTAGACCCCTTTTTCAGTGGGACGGAGTTTATAGATAGGCGAACAGGAAGTCCCGAAAGTTGTCTCCCTTTGAAAAATGGCAGAAAAATCTGTCATGTGTTCCCATTCCCCTTAAACTGTTTAAAGCTATTTTCAAGAAAACAATTAGAAGTGCCCAACTCTGTCATTTGCTGATACAGCATGCAACATACCAAGAATATAAGAACCCTATAACGAGAAAGCTGGGCCCAGTTGTTCAAAGCATCATTAGCTTAACGAGCTTGTTAGTGGTCAAATTGTTAACTGTTGTAATAAGTACAACACCTAATACTCTGGTCTTTTTGCTGAAAAGATGTGAGCAGCTTTTCACATTCATTTTTTCACCAAAAATGTTATATTTGCCATATTTAATGATCAAAGTTTTAATATTCTGTTAACTAAAGATGTTGTTAGTTTTGAACAACTGACACCTGGGACCAGGGGCCAGTTGATCAAAACTAACAATGTCGTTAGTTAACGTATTGTTAAAACTTTGGTCATTTATTATGGCAAATATGCTAATATTTTTGCTGAAAAAATGAGCAGCAAATACCAAAATTTTTGATATTGTTCTTGCTAGAACAGATAACAATTTGACACCTAACGAGCTCGTTAAGCTAATGATGCTTTGAACAACTGGGCCCAGGTCTTCAGGATTTGGAACTTGGTAAGACACAAACCAACCTGCACACCTATACTGACTAGCAAGAGTGTTGAAATATTAGATTGTTTGATAGTGTTAGGGTTTAACGACATGTCAACCATTGCGGATCATTTTGTATCATTTCCCAGAGAAAGGGGGGAGGGAAGAGATAGAATAGACAGTAAAGATGAAAGTGAGGGACAGGGGAGAAAGAGGAAAATAAGTGGAAGTATAGAAACAGAAGAAATAACAACAAACCCTCTCTACCCTTACCTACTGCAAGGACAGCAGGTCTCACCCAACAGTAAGCCAGTATCAGTTGGACACCCAAGTGACGCAAAATACACAAAACCTTCGTCTCACCCAACCACCCCATGAAATTTTTTAGGAAGGTATTATACTATCCAGTGAATAGTTAAGGTGCTGATAAGACTGCATGGATGCACAGACTGATCTGCACCTTTTAGTTTGCAAATGGAATAAGACGTTTTCTTATGACCCGGCTGATAAAATCAGCTACAAAGTAAAAGAACTGCTTCCGAAAGTCAGTAAAACGTAATCTCATAGCTCCCATGGTAACAAGTCTGTGAAATGAATAGCCCTCAAAACCTCACTTTATATAGAGAAAACTGGGTTTACAGGGGTATACATTCCATATATTTTGCATATCTATGCTCCAAGACATAGGTTGTGGGTACTCGTTTGAACCACCTCATTAAGGCAGTTCTAATGAGTACCCACTTCTTATGTTCTGAGTATAAATAAGAAAAATATAAAACTTTCATTGGAAAATTAGCCATTTTGGAGAAATGAAAGCATGCACTATCTCACACAGGTGTTATCGTAATGCATGAAATCATCACAAAAACACGCCTATATAATTTTGACCCCCTTGAACCCCACTTTTATATAGTAAAACTGGGGTTTCCGGGGTTATACCTTATTTTTCTTATTTCTGCTCCAAAATATAGATTGTGGGTACTCGTTAGAACCGCCTCGATGAGCCGATTCTAACGAGTGCCCACAATCTATATTTTGAGTCGAGGCGGTTCTAACGAGTGCCCACAATCTATATTTTGAGCAGAAATAAGAAAAATATCACAATTTTTCATCATAGAATTTACATTTTTTCGGTGATAAAGGTGGCAATGTATCTGTATAGGCGTGTTTGCGTAATGACTACTCAAGTTGAAACATGGGTGCTTACAATAAAGTTTGTAACAAGTATCATAAATGTAGTTCTTTTGGTTCTTGAGAAGCAGGCTTGAACATCGTGTTTATGTAACATATCATCCAGCTAAACTATTAACCCTTATCTTGCTGTTCACGACAACCCCCATCTTTGCAAACAGTGTAGATCCAGATCAGATGGCTTCTGAAGAAGCCATCTGATCAGGATCTACACTGTTTGGCATTCAGTTTATGAATTTGTAGCAATAAATTACATCAAGTGATTTGATAGGTTGATAGACAGAAATGGGTGTGGCTTAACTGAATATTCAGCAAGAGAAGGGTTAAGCATACAGTCGAACTTCGATAACTCAAATACCTTTGGGACCAGGAAAAATTGTTTGAAATAGAGTAGTTCGAATTACTGAGGTTTTGTTTTGGTTTGTTTGATTTGAGGTTTAACGTTCCCGTCAGCACTGTAAAGGTCATTTTGGAGACATTGCTTCCAATTTTGTGGGACTTTTGCCAGACATTGAGATGAAATGACATCTCAAGCCCTGTTGCCCAATGAAACCAATAGGGTTTATTAGCATAGACGGTCCGCCTCGCACCGCGGTTCCTGGACAGGCTTAGATCCTTTACCAGTACTAGTGTGCAGGCCGGATTCAGCTATGTGTGGAAGCATCATGCAGCCCATATATTTCTTCAAGCCCCTATGGGCGGGGGCTACGAATTACAGAGGTTTTATCATAGTTTCAGGTCATGAAGCATAATGTGGATCACTTTAATATCTTAACGATCTCCTATAACATAAAGGTATGATGTGTGTTCTCATTAGAATCGCCTCAGTGAGGCGATTCTAATGAGTACACACAACATACCTTTTACCAATCTAGCCCCTGGCCATAGGGGCTTGAAGAAATATATGGGCTACATGATGCTTCCACGCAGAGCTGAATCCGGTCCGCACACTAGTACTGGTAAACCGCTTAGAGGATCTAAGCCTGTCCAGGAACCGGGGTACGAGGCGGACCGTCCATGCTAATAAACCCTACTAGTTTCATTGGGCGACAGGGCTTGAGATGTCATTTCATCTCAATGTCGGGTAAAAGTCCCACAAAATTGAATACAATGTCTCCAAAATGACCTTTACAGTGTTGACAGGAACATTAAACCTCAAATCAACCAACCAACCTTTAACCAATCAAATCAGGAAAACCTCCCTAAATATTCAAATATATGGACATCTGGAGGCATTGGAAGGATTCTGTAGACTCCAGAATGAGTTCGAATAAACCATGGTAAACGAGCTATCGGTGTTGGAGTTTTCGAAGTTTCACTGTAGATAACAGAATACAAAGGCTTAAGCATAGCATTGTTAGTTTACAGAGTTTGTTACAGTTGTAATGTGATGTTTTTAGAAAAATGTAGAGTTTATATACTTCATACACATGCACACATGCACAGGCACACAAAATAAGAAAGAAATACTTCTCCCTACTTTCCGATGAATTAAATATTTTAGGGGAATATATTCTAGTATGGTATGTACATACAGCATGCAGACATGCACTACATCATAGTTTGTTTGTTTGTTTTATTTGAGGTTTAACGTCCCCGTCAACACTCTAAAGGTCATTTTGGAGACGTTGCTTCCAATTTTGTGCGACTTTTACCTGACATTGAGATGAAATGACATCTCAAGCCCTGTCACCCAATGAAACCAATAGGGTTTATTAGCGTGAAGGGTCCGCCTCGCATTGCGGTTCCTGGACAGGCTTAGATCCTCTAAGCAGTTTACCAGTACTAGTGTGCGGGCCGGAGTCAGCTCTGTGTGGAAGCATCATGCAGCCCATATATTTCTTCAAGCCCCTATGGGCGGGGGCCAACATTACATCATAGACTTGAAAATGTGTAGAAGATAAAAATAAACAATTATGTTTACCATAATAATCCTAAGTATTGGGACAGATAGGCCTCAGCAAAAAGAGTAGACCCAGATAAGACTGCTCCTCATCTGATCAGGGTCTAAACCATTTGCCATTCCGTCTGCACCTTTTGGACTCCTTGCTGAACCATGAAACAAACGTGTTAACCCTTGTCCTGCTGAGCCCGGATATGTCTTAACTTTCAAACAATGTTGATCCAGATCAGATGCCTTCTTCAGAAGCCATCTGATCAGGATCTCCATTGTTTGTCGTCCAGTTTATGAATTTATTGCAATAATTTGCATCAAGTAATCTGATTGGTTGATAATCAGTAGTGGGTGTGGCATATTCAAATATTCAGCAGGACAAGGGTTAAAATTTTAGGAGAATAACAGGAAGTTCTCAAGGTATCCAAATTTTTAGGGTTTTTACGGTAGCTTCAGTCAAGGAGTATCAATATTATCTTTTTCTGGTCAAAAAAGGTACAGTAGAACTTTTATGGCTCGAACAGCGATGGCTCGTTTACGGTGGCTGTGTCGAACCCATCTTGAGCTCCTAGCGAAATCCTCTACATAAGAAATAGTGGGAATATTAAGGAGATTTTAGTCTTTTATCTTGCAAATGTATGCTGTGTTTACTCATCGATGAGGCGATTCTAATGAGTACACACAGCATACATTTTTCATTATAGAACACAGAAAAAGATGTCCTAAAGTATGTCGTTATGCCTCCTGGCATTAACCCTCAGTGGCTCGAACTACCCCTCTCTCGACCAGATTTTCATGGTCCCAAAGGTGTTCGAGCCATTGAAGTTCGACTGTATGTTGTGGGTACTTGTCAGAATCGCCTACTGAGGCAATTCTAACAAGTACCCACAATATATGTTTAAGGGGAATGGATACACTTTCAGGGGAGGCAACTGTAAAAATATTTTTGTTTCCCGTGTCAACAGGTGTCAACTCTTAAAGGAAAGATGAGGAGCAAATTCTTTCCTTTAAGATTAAACCCCTTTTTCTGCGGGACAGATTTTGCAGGAAAGCAAACAGGAAATCCTGAAAGTTGTCTCCCTTTGAAAAATGGCAGAAAAATCTGCCATGTGTGTCCACTTCCTTAAATGCCCATGAATCTACCATTCTGGGGGAATAAAAATATGGCATTGAATCTTAAAATCAAACTTTGGGCCAATACCTATTGCATATTACCATATTTACCCTAAACATTTGAACACCTCAACCCCTTACCATACTTGTTATATAATTTGAACAAGTATGGTTAACTACCCGCTGTTGTGTCTGGGGGTGGCTGGATGAGTGACACACAGTGTGCACCCTGAAGAGACGCTGCATTCTGCAGCGTCTCATCAGGGTCTACATTGTTTGCTCAGGCCTGTCTGCCTGAATACATATGTTCAATACGATATGAAAGGAATCCGACTAGTGGTTACTGAGCAAGAAGTTTTTGAAAAACTTCTATGTACTACTAAAGTGAAGAAGCCTCCATGGTGTAGTGGTTACACCACTCGCCTTGTAAACCAGGGGTCGCAGGAACGATCCTGGGCTTCTCCAGACTTTTGGATGAGTCTTTAAAAGGAGGTCCAGTCTCAGTATGACCTTAGCTGTTGGTGGGACGTAAAACTCAAACACTCACTCACCACTAAAGTGACATTGACATGGGCAAGAAAGCACAGAAGCAAATGCAGAGATGACAACAATATCTCATGTACTTTCATACAACGGCCCCCGCCTATCGGGGCTTGAAGATAGATGGGCTGCATGATGCTTCCATGCAAAGCTGAAACTGACCGCACATGAGTACTAGTAAACCGGTGCGAGTCGGACCGTCCATGCTTATAAGCCCTATTGGTTTCATTGGGCGGCAGGGCTTGAGAGGTCATTTCATCTCATTGTCAGGTAAAAGTCCCACAAAATTTGAAGCAACGTCTCCAAAATGACCTATAGTGTGTTGACATGGACGTTAAACTTCAAATCAAACAAAAATCTAACAAAAACAAACTTTCATACAGGGGAGCTAAATAAAGAGAACAGAAATATAAATGCTATCTAACAGCTTCAAAGCATTTAACAGCATGAATTCAGAGCATCAGAATTTTACATTTAGTAAGCATTATGATTTTATGTCTTAAAGGGAATGGACTTTTTTTGTCACATTATTCACAAGATAAACAACTTTTGGCACTTCCTGCTCCGGGCTCATATAAACACTGTATCCCTCTAATAAGGGATCCCCTCTCCTTCAGAGAAAACACTTGCTCCTCGGGAGCAAATTCTTTCCTCCAGCGTTTGAAAGAGTTATATCACCTGAAAGTGTATCCATTCCGTTTAAGCGATGGGGATCAGGATGTCCGTTCAATTCCCATCGGGTTGGCAACATTCTTTCATGGAGATTGATCATGAAATAATTTCTACCTCATTCTCTCCACTGCACTGATTCAAGAAGGGCAGATGTCAGTTTTGGGTGAAAGAATGTGCACTACATGGATTAGCCACTTATGTATAAGCTGCCCAAGAAAAAAGTTGTAAAGTGACCAACATTGCCTCAAGTGTTGACTGGGCTGTTAAACTTCAAAACATACAAACTCTCAAGCTGGTGACACCATGGTAGGCAGAGTAATATACAGACTTCATTGTGATAAGGCCCGAATGAAGTTTAACTCCGGTAGATGATACCTATATCCTTTTTATCATTATCCTGCAGAATAATTTATTTGGCCACAACATTTCTAACTATCAACTCAATGTCGGGTAAAAGTCCAACAAAATTGGAAGCAAAGTCCCCAAAATGACCTAAATAGTGTTGACGGGGCTGTTAAACCTCAAATAAAACAAACAAACAAACAACCAATAAAATTACTTGATATATTGTAGTCATTTGAATTCGTAAACTGTATGACAAACAGTGTAGATCCTGATCAGATGGCTTCTTCAGAACCCTTTTGATCTGGATCTAAACTGTTTGCAAAGACAGGGGTTGGTGTGCTCAGCAGGATAAGGGATAAAGAAAATTCCCTTATTTTAACCCTTAAGATGTTGTGAAAAACTAAATCTGCAAATGTCATCTGCTAATTTTCTCTGCTGAATCTTTTTGCAAAATTTCTAAAATATTTTTGCATACAGGCAAACAGTATGTACCCAGATCAGACTGCTCCTACAGGAGCAGTCTGATCTTGGTCCACACTGTTTGCAAACATGACTTTTAAAGTTTTTGTTTGTTTGTTTGATTTGAGGTTTATCGTCAACACTGTAAAGGTCATTTTGGAAATGTTGCTTCCAATTTTGTGGGACTTTTACCCGACCTTGACATGAAATGACATCTCAAGCCCTGCCGCCCAATGAACCAATAGGGTTTATTAACATGGACGGGCCAACTCGCACCGCTTTGCCTAGTCAGGCTTAGATCCTCTAAGCGGTTTACCAGTACTAGTGTGCGGGTCGGTTTCAGCTCTGCGTGGAAACATCATGCAGCCCATCTATTTCTTCAAGCCCTGATGGGCGGGGGCCAGACTTTTAAAGTACCTGGCAGACAACAAAGCAGACGACAATTGTCGTGATTGGCATCTAATGGGTTAAAACGACATGTATGTCAATTTATGTAAATTTTTGGTGATATCCTTGCCCGTCATCAAACTCTCCATCCTCAGCTACCTACCCTCCTCTCATCTTCCTGTATCTGTCTTTCATACTCTTCTTCCCTGTCCTCCATGGGATAGTGGCCCTGTCTCTCTCGATGTCTTCGTTGATGATCAGCTCTCAGCTGCTGGATTTTCTCTGCCCTGCTCATTGGGGAACCAGTGTTCTCCTGCCGGAATCCAGGCTGGAACTGGGAGCCAGGGTACTGTTGCTGAGAACCAGAAGGTTGCTGCTGGAAACCATTCTCATCATGTTCTGGTGGCCGGTTCTGGTTGTAATAGCCCTGAGGTTGTGACACTGCCACACTGGTTTCCTGTACTTGGAGGAATGGATCCCGGGTCCTGTTCAACATACAAGAAATTACATGATCAAACTTTAAACACGGTACTTAAAGAGCTAAGCGACGAGCACAGAAACTAGTCTGACACACCAGTCAAATTCTTCGTCTTGATCCTTATAGCTCCAAACACAACTGGAACACACCTTTTAACCCTTAAGGGAAATGGGAAACCTTCAGGGGAGGCAACTCCTGCAAAAGTATTTTTGTCTCCCATGTCAATAAGGGTCAACTCTAAAAGGAAAGAACTTGCCCATTAGGAGCAAATTCTTTCCTTTAAGAGTAAACCCCTTTTTCAGTGGGACAGTTTATAAGTCCCGAAAGTTGTCTCCCTTTGAAAAATGGCAAAAAATCAGGAATGTGTTCCCCTTAAGATGGCAAGAAAAAATGCATCTGAAAATGTCATCTGTTTGTATCGTCTGCTGCTTCTTCTTGCATATCTGTTTTGCATACAGGCAAACAGTGTGGATCCTGATCAGACTTAGAGGAGCAGTCTGATCTGGGTCCACACTGTTTGCAACAATGACTTTTCAAGAAACCAGCAGACATCAAAGCACATGACAAATGTGGGTCAAAGGGTAAATCTACTTGACAAGATGTGAACTGCTGAGGAATAGTTGATTACCTTCAGGCTACAGATCTGAGATTTATCTCCCATTTTGCAAGGGGAGCAACTCTTTGGTGACTTCTGGTTCTTCTCCTATACACTCAATGTCACCTGAAGGGATGGAATCAGGGTGACAGGGAACCAAGGGAATGTCATAAAAGTTGTAAGACCTTGCAAAAAAATAATGCAATACCGCCTAAACGTGTACCAGCCTGTGGTGAATTCATTTTTCAATTTGGTATTCAATTCCTGTCAAAATTAAGATGCCACGAAAACCTGCATCCGAAAATGTTGTCTTTTTATGTTGTCTGCTGCATCTTCCGACTAACTTTTTAAAAAATGTTTCTGCATACAGGAAAACAGTGTGGATCCTGATTAGATTGCTTGATCTGGGTCCACACTGTTTGCAACAATGACTTTTAAAGTAACCAGCAGATGACAAAGCAGACAACAACTCTTGTGATTGGCAGTCTTCAAGGGTTATAAACACTCATCTGTTGCAAGTCACTGTGGCCACTCTTTAAGTTATAGGTTAACCATCCATGGAAAAAACTAACAATCTCGCGGTGGGACAACAAAGTTTTTCTAGTTAGTTTGTCTCTTCCTTTCTTCGTAAGACCAAGGCCTTCGCATTTCAAAGAAATCATCTATGGAGTCGGTCCACATTGTGAACTGACTAGTTATGAACTTACTATGTTTGTGACCTGACATTGTTCCCTGACGTTGTTCATACTTCAATGAACATAAGAAATTTCCTTCATTTATTAACTGAAATTATGACACTAATGATTTCAACTGACAAGTCTCTGCACATTAAACTAGTGAATTCAAATTTTCAATCCATCAAATTTGAAATACACTCCAAAATGTTCCACAAATCCTTGACAAACCCACCTGTCAAACTGGGACTGTGGATCCCTCCATATCTGTTGCTTCTGCTGCTGGTCTGGGTGGGGCCCTACCCTATCAGTTACATCCCTTTCATCATGTTTCTCTATCTCTCCTTTTGTGAGATGCTCATCTGGGGTCTTTCTGCCACGCCCAAACCTAAAAAGCAAAGTATCTGGATATTCATGGTACAGTCAAACTTTAATGGCTTGAACGCTTTTAGGCCCATGGAAATCCGTCTGAAACAGGGGTTCTGTAAAAATTCTAAAAGTTCAGACACCTTGAGAACTTGCTGTAATTTTCCAGAATTTTAACAAATTGTTTTGGTAATTCAACAAGGAATCCAAAAGGTGCTGACAGAATGGCAAACAATGTAGACTCTGATCAGACTGCTCCTTGAGATGCAGCCTGATCTGGGTTTGCACTACAGTAGAACTGCGATGGCTCGAACACCGATGGCTCGTTTACCATGCCTGAGTCGAACCTTCTTCAGCCCCTAGGGAAGCCCTCTACATAAGAATTGGTGCGAGATAATTTAGATTTTCGTCTTTTATCTTGCAAATGTATGCTGTGTGTACTCAATAGAATCGCCTCGATGAGGCGATTCTAATGAGTACACACAGCATACATTTTCATTACAGAACACCGAAAATATGTCCAAAAGTACCCCGTTATGCCTCCTGGCAGTAAGCCTCAGTGGCTCGGACTACCCCTGTCTCGAACGGAATTTCGTGGTCCCAAAGGTGTTCGAGCCAATGAAGTTTGACTGTATTTGCTTCGGCCTATCTGTCCCAATACTTAGGATGGTTACAGTAGCTAGAGTCACCAATGGTTACTCACAGAGCCTCCTGACTTGGCTAGACTATTTCACTTACATCAACCTAATCATTAATCATAGGTAGGTGGAAACTGTTGTACCTGGAGAAAAATCACCCGACCTTCCTTTACAGAACATTGCGTCTCAAATATGGCCCAAGCCAAACTGGAACCCACATTGGTGACAGACCTCATGTTTATGAGTAAAACCAATAGGCCTTGGAGGCCTGTTTTTAAACTCACTTGAATATGCCCTTCAAGATGCCCGTGGATTTTCTGTTTTCTTTTGTCTTCTTTGCAGCTTTCTTCTTATCGTCTGATAACTGATGATCACTAACTGATGACCTTGCCGAGTTGATGACCTCACGAGATATTGATCCGCCCTCACTGCTTTCCTCTTCCACTGAATGAAAAACAAAGGATTAACCCTTATCCTGCCGAACACGACAATCCCTACCTTTGCAAACAGTGCACATTTGTATATCCAGATCAGATGGCAATCTGATCTGGGTATACATTGTTTGTTATGTCATTTGTGAATTGAACAAATTCACTATATCAATTGTTATGTCACTAAAAGTAACACAAACAAAGCAAGGCGCATCTTGTCATATCAAACGTTCAAAACCCATGTTCAAACAAGACTTGAATTTCATGATTTGAACATGGGTTTTGTTGTTTGAACATGGCTTTTGGCACATTCAAGCATAGCCTCAAACAGCTATGGTCATATGATTTTATGCAAGAATGAACAGTCATATACAGTGTGGTGTACCAGTATATAAATCTAATGCAATTGAGAATCTAATGTGACATTCCATCAGATAAAATCAATTAAAGCACGGGTGGGTCGATTGTCTCTGAGTGTGGACCAGAAAAATGATCCTGAATTGTGACATTTCATCTGACCCTTAAATTCCTGTAATGTTAGCAAACAGTGTAGACCCTGATTGGACTCTACATTCTTCTGTATCTGAGCCTTAAATTCCTGTGCTGCAAGAAACAATGTAGACCCTGAACATTCTGGGACTACACTGTTTGCCACACCCAACACATGATTCCAGTCAAGACCTCTTAGGCCATCCTTAAAAATATTTTTGTTTGCTGTGCTCCTACCCATCATATGTGAGGTGGGTAGGAAGGTAGGTCTTTTTTTTTTAGATCTGAAAAGGTATTTGACCTTTAAAGCGCCATACAACAACCGGAAATATCATTTCAAATAACAACAACCGGAAACATCATTTCAAATACTTTTTTTCTGATTTTTCAGTGCTAGGCAGAGCATTCAAATGAAATGTCAATCCTGATTTTCTCTGAAAAAATAAAGTAAAACAGGGAAAAAATAAACCAAAAAACAAGAATGTCATCTTCTTGAAATTTGGCTTAGTGTGTTAAATTTGAGTTTAATCAGGATTTAAAACAAGAAAAATGCCTAATGGCATTATGGACGTTTTTTTTTCAGTACCGTTAGGATGGTGGTGGCATGGGTGGGGTAGGGTGGGGTGTGCTGGTGTGGGGTAGGGTGGGGTGGGGTGGGGTGGGATGGGTTAGGAGTCGGGTGGGACAGGGTAGAATTTGTGGTGGGGTGGGATGGGGTGTGGTGGGGTTGTGGGGTGGGGTAGGCTTGGGTGGTTGGGATGGGGTGAGGTTGGGTAAGGTCGGGAGTGGTGGGATGGGGTGGGGTTGGGGGTGGATTGGGGTTGTTTTGGGATGGGGGTGGGGTGGGGTTGTGGGGTAGGGTATGCTAGTGTAGGGTGGGGTGGGTAGGGTATGTATGTAAAACTAAGTATGCATGTATGTACAGAACAAATGCAATATCCTAACCCAGTAACAACTTTTTGTGGAGGGGGGGGGGGGGGCAGGTATGATTTGTTTATGTGTTTTAAGAAGAAAAAAAAAATAAAGTTTTTTTTTTCTATTTTAGCTCTGGTGGACACTGATCTTAGCGATTTTGAAAAAGGGTCACCTAATGAACATTTCTGTATGTATGTAAAACTAGGTATGCATGTATGTACAGAACAAATGCAATATCCTAACCCAGTAACAATTTTTTGTGGAGGCAGGGGGGGGGGGGGTTGATTTGTTTATGTGTTTTACGAAGAAAAAAAAATAAAGTTTTTTTCTATTTTTAGCTCTATATTTAGCTCTAGTGGCCACTGATTTTAGCAACTTTGAAAAAGGGTCACCTGATGAACATTTCTGTAAAATAATTTTGAAATCGGGCCATTATCCCAGGGGGTGATGTCGTTTAAAGAAATTGTTGACGGACGACGGACATCAACTCAGCTTGAGCACTTCGTGCTCAGGTGAGGTAAAAAAGAACGAAGAAAAAAAAAAAAAAAAAAGAAAGAAAATTCCATGCCTGTGCATGCATGTATGTATTATTACTAGCAACTATCAGGGGAGGAAGATAATAATTGTTCATATGTGTTTATGGAGAAGAAAAGAAAAATAAAGAAAAAAAAGAATGAAAAAAGAAAGAAAAAAAAAAAAAGAACAAAAAAAAAAAAAATGTCTCCACCGGGGTTTGAACTCACGCCCCTCAAATTCATAGCCAACAATAGGATTCGTAGTCCAGCACTCTATCCACTACACTGGCATTTGAAAAAAGGTTAACCAAAAGGTAAACCTGAAACACAAGTTTGAAAAATGACAATTTCCGCCAAAAGTTTAGTCTTTTGCGCCATTTATGGATAATACATGAAAGCGGTACCTCCACTTATGCATCAGTCCTGATATTAAAACAATCTGCTACAGAATAGATGAAAAATATCACTTTGAAAAAAGGTTAACCAAAAGGTAAACCTGGGACGACGCCCGCCCGCAGGACGCCCGCCCGCCCGCCCGGACATCGCTATTTTAAAGGACGGATTTTTTTTAAAAACCCGTCCAAAAATGCATCCATAGGACACGGATGCCCCCGCCTGAAAATATGTCTATGTTCGTATTCATCCATAGAAAGTTATTGACCGTGCTTAAGTTTTGGACCCTTTTTATGCCATTTGACCTCTAAGTATGATCTTGACCTTGGAGGTACAGATCTGGGTTTGCATGTGACACATTGTCTCATGATGGTAAACATTTCTTCAAAATAATTTCAAAATCCATCCAGAAATAAATAAGTAAGTTATTGGCTGCGTTTAAGTTTTGGACCCTTTTTTTGACCTTTGACCTCTAAGTATGACCTTGACCTTGGAGGTACGGACCTGGGTTTTGCATGTGACACATCGTGATGTATTCATGATGGTTAACATTTCTACAAAGTTATTTCAAAATCCATCCAGAAATAAGAAAGTTATTGACTGCGTTTAAGTTTCGGACCCTTTTTTTTACCTTTGACCTCTAAGTATGACCTTGACCTTGGAGGTACAGATCTGGGTTTTGCACGTGACACGTCGTCTCATGATGGTTAACATTTCTGCGGAGTAATTTTAAAATCCATCAAGAAATAAAGAAGTTATTGACCGCGTTTAAGTTTCGGACGCACGGACGCACAGACGAACGGATGCACGGACAAACGGATGGACGGACGGAAAGGGGCAACGCTATATGCCCTTTCCACCATTCTTCGAATGGCAGGGGCATAAAAATCTTTTCCTCGAATGGTAATGAAATTTTTTGGGTAGGTGCAATCTGTGTGGGTAGGTAGGAGCACAGCAAACCAAGAATTTTTTAAGGATGGCCTTACACAACACTCTGACCTCTCAGCACAGCAATAAGAATAACATGGCTATTTTCCTGGATTTCCAACAAATCAGTGATAATCACGTGGACATCAGCTCTGAAGACTTCTGTACTAAGTAACATTAGGTCCTACCCAAAAATTAGCTTAAGTATATTCTGCTGGTATAAAGCGTTGGTAACCCAAAATCATTATGTAACAATGATTTCCATTGGCTGGCAGTTGGCAAAAAATTATTCCACACAATTATCTTCATTGCTCCTCCTTACTATGCATTGCAAAAAGATTTTGCAAAACAGCTGGGAAATTTTTCGGCATGCGTAATCACAGTCTGTCACTAATTGTGTCATACTGTCCAAGAATACTGACCAATCAGAAGTATTTTTGTGCAAGCCTGTCACCGATGATTACCTATGGTCCTTTTTCTATATTTTGATTAATCACCTACTAAACTCAAATGTCCAGAAGCAGAAGAACCTTCCGACCCACCAACATACAAATGCAGTCATCAAGTTTTTAAACAGGCTATAAATTTCCCCAAAAGATAACTTCAACTAGACTTGTTTTCTAAGACAAGAGGGCCCAATGGCCCTATATCGCTCACCTATGTACCAGAAAATCATAAGTGTAGGAGACCATTTGACATTGCTACATACTTAATATCTGAGCTCTGGGCCTTATGGCTTTGGAGAAGAAGATTTTACAATTTTTTTTCAGTATAAGTCCATAGGTCAATTTTGACCCAAAGGGCATGGTTGTCAGGATTTATGTAGGCGACCATTTTATGTTGCTATATACTAAATATCTAAGGTCCGTACTTCATGGTTTTGGAGAAGAATATTTTTTAAGTTTTTTTTTTTTCCATTATAAGTTAATTGGAGTTAAGAAACCACAGGATTTGACCAATTACATGCTAAATACCAAAGCTCTGGGCCTTATGGTTTCAGAGAAGAAAATTTTTGAAGGTTTTTTCTCCATTTTAAGTTTTTTTTCCATTTTAAGTCAATCCATGGTAGCTAATTGGCGTGGCCAATTCTGGCCCAAGGGGCATGATTGGCAGGATTTATGTAGGTGACCACTTGCCATTGCTACATGCTAAATATCTAAGCTCTGTGGTTTCAGACAAGAAGATTTTTGAAGCTTTTTTCCATTAGGAGTCTATGGGAGATAAGGGGCCCTGGGGTGTGGCCCATTTGGACCCCAGGGGCATGATTTGCAGGATTTATGTAGGTGACCACTAGTAGTTGCTACATGCTAAATATCTAAGCTCTGGGCCCTGTGGTTTCAGAGAAGTATTTTTGAAGCTTTTTTCTATTAGGAGTCTATGGGAGCTAAGGGACCCCCGGGCGTGGCCCATTTGGACCCCAGGGGCATGATTGGCAGGATTTATGTAGGTGACCACTTGCCGTTGCTACATTCTAAATATCTAAGCTCTGTGCCCTGTGGTTTCAGAGAAGAAGATTTTTGAAGCTTTTTTCCATAAGGAGTCTATGGGAGCTAAGGGGCCCCGGGCCTTGGCCCATTCGGACCCCAGGGGCATGATTGGCAGGATTTATGTAGGTGACCACTTGCCATTGCTACATGCTAAATATCTAAGCTCTGGGCCCTGTGGTTTCAGAGAAGAAGATTTTTGAAGCTTTTTGCTCCATTATGAGTCTATGGGAGCGAAGGGGCCCTGGAGCGTGGCCTATTTGGAACCCAGGGGCATGATTGGCAGGATTTATGTTGGTGACCACTTGCCATTGCTACATGCTAAGTACATGTATCTATGCTCTGGGCCCTGTGGTTTCAGAGAAGAAGAGTTTTGAAGCTTGTTTCCATTATGAGTCTATGGGAGCTAAGGGGCCCCGGGGTGTGGCCCATTTGGACCCCAGGCGCATGATTGGCAGGATTTATGTACGTGACCACTTGCCATTGCTACATGCTAAATATCTAAGCTCTGGGCCCTGTGGTTTCAGAGAAGAAGATTTTTGAAGATTTTTTCCATTAGGGGTCTATGAGAGCTAAGGGGCCCAGGGCGTGGCCCATTTGGACCCTAGGGGCATGATTGGCAGGATTTATGTAGGTGACCACTTGCCGTTGCTACATGCTAAATATCTAAGCTCTGGGCCCTGTGGTTTCAGAGAAGAAGATTTTTGAAGCTTTTTTCCAATATGAGTCTATGGGAGCGAAGGGGCCCCGGGGCGTTGCCCATTTGGACCGCAGTAGCATGAATGGCAGGATTTATGTTGGTGACTACTTGCCGTTGCTACATGCTAAATATCTAAGCTCTGGGCCTTGTGGTTTCTGAGAAGAAGATTTTTGAAGCTTTTTTTCCAATATAAGTCTATGGGAGCTAAGGGGCCCCGGGGTGTGGCCAATTTGGACCCCAGGGGCATGATTGGCAGGATTTATGTAGGTGACCACTTAACATTGTTACAAGGTTTGGTTTGGTTCATAGCCATTCGGCCGCGGTAACTCTCAGGTATTGTCTTTGTCTTCGTAAGCGTCATCTAATTATATAATCTCTGGGTACATTGTTAGACGCATTTGTGAAGTTCAGAAGTTAGTTTTATTTACTTATTTTTTTTTTTATTTTTTTGTTTTTTTTTTTAGCATTATCTTTTAAAATCTCTTTGTTGAGTCAATGTAGTTGTCAAGTATGCTTAGGATTTCTTCTTGTATGTATTTGGATTCATCTTCATCCTCTTTCTCTTCCAGGAATTGCTCAACTGTCAAGTACCTTAGGCCGTATTTCA
The DNA here is from genome assembly GCA_963580285.1 of Lucinisca nassula. NCBI lineage: Eukaryota > Metazoa > Mollusca > Bivalvia > Lucinida > Lucinidae > Lucinisca > Lucinisca nassula. The sequence goes on along the minus strand of OY757025.1, from coordinate 116,244,457 downwards.
GGAGCAGTTCTTGTTTCATTTTCTCCCTTGGTCCTTCATATTTTGGGCAGTGAAGTAAATAATGTTGAACATCTTCAATATCACCACACTCGCAGAATGGATCGTCTGCTACACCTGTCTTGTGTCTGTATTCCTTTAGTTGACTGTATCCATTCTGCAACTGTAGTAAAGCTCTCTGATGTTTTTGTGCCTTGAAGCTGATTTTCTTTGGCTTAACTAGTGGTTTCAGTTCATACAGTGTTCTCCCTTTTTCTGATATTTTCCATCTACGTTGCCACTTTGTAGTTACCGCTTCCCTGGCTCCTTGCTGTATTTCTGCCTGGCTTGTCTCTCCATTGTCTTCAGGCATGTCCTCTGCCTCTTTAGCTGCCTCCTTGGCTAATTTGTCAGCTGTTTCATTACCAGCTATCTCCGCATGACCTGGTGTCCACTGTATCTTTACCTCTGTGCCACTCTGTTGTAGATCTTTCATAATTTGTAGGATGTCAGAGCTGGTCTTTTTATGTGTCTTGTTCTCCCAGCCAAGTTGCAAGATTCCTACAGAGGTCTGACTATCGCTGAAGATCATAACTGAATCAATTTGGCGTCTTGTTTTCTCCTCGAGAATGAAGTCCAGGGTAATCTTTATGGCTACTAGCTCACCCATAAGAATTGAGGCAAGTTTAGAGACAGGCTGCTTAAGTTCCACTTTGTCACTGTTTGGTAAGATTATGCAGGAACCTGCTCCACATGGACCAGGATTTCCTCTACATGATCCGTCTGTAAAAGCCACCACTGTGTTACTGGAAATACCATGTAAAAGACCTTCCACTACTTCTCTGGACTCTTGTTCCTGTGCCTTGGTTCTAGACTTGGACGAGCCTAAATTGGACCAATATTCTGGTCTTCTCATTGTTGGCTGGAGACTTTCCAAGTAATTGGCTTCTGGCTCAATCATCTGTATACTGACATCTGTTAAGGATGTCATGTCAGTTATCTGTTCCAGCATTTTGCCAAGTGGAGTTGAAAACTTTTCTCGTTCATTATTTTCAATTGTAGATTGACATTTATTGAGTGACCGTTTGATGTACTCAGTTGAAGGTTTTGCCATGATTTTTGCGCACTCTCTGATAGCAATTTCTTCCCGCCGAAGGTCCAAGGGAAGCACTCCTGCCTGAACTTCTAATGCCTCACAACTGGCTGTATTGGGACAGCCAAGACATAATGCTAATCCCTTTCTTTGGATTTTTTCCAGTTGCCCACAATTTGCTACTTGCCACACAGGAGCAGCATATTCCATCTGAGGGACAACTATGCTGTTGTAGAGCTTTATCATATTTGCTGGGCTTATTTTCTCTGTTCGTCCAACAATCATTAGTTGTGCAAGGGCCTTAGCTGCTTTTTTTTCCACTAAGTCAATATGATGTTGGAATGTTAACTTGCTGTCCAGAACAACACCAAGAACTTTCACCTTTTCTGTGCTTTTGAGAACTTTTCCCTTCATTTCCACTGCCGGTACGGTATGCTCTGTGTTTTTTGTGAATAGGCAGCACTCAGTTTTATCAGCATTCAATTTCATCCTCCATTTGTATGTCCAACTGGCAATAGTTGCCAGATCTTTGGCCATCTCTCTACTGAGGTCATCAACGCTATCTCCAGTCAACCAAATTGTACCGTCGTCTGCAAATTTGATTTTTTCACTGACAATGTTTTTATATATGTCACTGACATACAAGTTGAAGAGAACTGGAGAGAGGACACTTCCCTGCGGTAGTCCTAGTTTAGTTGGAAATGTGGTACCAGCCGTTCTCTTCAGTATGCATGCTGCATTCCTATCCTGGAGAAAATCTGCAATCCATGTCCAAAAGACCCCATCTATTCCTTTGTCATGTAGCTTCACAAGGAGCCCCTCTCTCCATACAGTGTCGAAAGCCTTCTCCATATCTATGAAGCTAGCCAGGGTAGCTTTACCTTCATTAAAACCACTCAGGACATCCTGTGTAAGTTTGATTAGTGACTGGGTAGTTCCTCTACGTATGCGGAATCCATCCTGCTCTTTATCAAAAAGTTCATGGTGCTCTGCAAAGGAGTATATCCTTGCATGTACAATCCTCTCCATACATTTTCCCATTGTGCTTGTTAGGCTAATTGGTCTGTATGATCCCGCCATGTGATAGTTGTCTTTACCTGGTTTCATGAGGAACTTGACATGAGCACTTTTCCATAACTTTGGTAATTTTCCTAACTTCCAAGATGTTTGAAATACAAAGGTTATTGCTTTTTTTAGTACCTCATTTGACTCTATCAGCATATTGGAATATAAGTGGTCAGGACCAGGTGCTTTGTCTTTTTTCATTCTTTGAATAGTAGCCTCAACCTCGTCAAAGGAAATCGGACAATTCAAGAACCCATCACCTTCTGTACTTTTAACAGATTCTCTGATGTCTGATAGTCTACTTTCAATTTCCTTCCTGAAATCCTCATCAAACTGCTCTTGCTCAATATGACCTCCTCCAAAGAATGTTTCTCTAAGGATCTCACTTTTTCCTTCCTGGTCAAATACTGCATTTCCATCCTTATTCAATAATGGTAGTACACTCACTCCCCCCTTTTCTTGATAGGAGGTTAGTCTTTTGAAAGACTGCCATTTCTCTTTGATGTCTGAGGTTTTGTTTATCGTTTCGCAAGTATTGTTTACCCATTCATCTTTTGCATTTTCACATTCAGTGATGTATAATTCTTCACAATCCTTTAAATATGCAAAGTTTCTAGGGGTTTTGTTCTTTTTGAACATTTTTTTGGCTTTATTAAGCTCTGTCTTTTTTTCTTTGACCTTTTCATTCGACCATGGTGGAGACTTTCTTCTACCATCTATATTGGCAAAAGCCTTTGGTACACATTCATCCATACAGGTCTGAAATACTTCGAGAAATGAATCATACACATAAAGATATTTACAAGCTAAATATCTAAGCTCTGGGCCCTGTGGTTTCAGAGAAGAAGATTTTTAAAATTTGTCCCACTGTAAGTCTATGGGAGCTATATGTTGCCATGGCAACCAGAATTCCAATCTGATCAGCCCAAAAACCTTATGCAGCCTTTACCCCTACCTGATGATGCTTCTCATGAAATTTGATCAAGATTGACCATGGGGTATTAGAGATATACTTATTTGAAATTGTTTACGGACGGACAGACGCAAGCACGATGGAGGACAGACAAAATGTGATCACAAAAGCTCACCTTGTCACTATGTGACAGGTGAGCTAAAAACAGATGTCCCCCTGCCATCACATACCCCTTTCAAAACAAGCTTAATTTAACAGCACTGCTGTGACCTTGAAAATACGGTCAAGGTCACAAAAACCTAATCAGTTCTTCACCCTGACCTTATATTATATCCATGCAAATTTGATTAAAATCCACCCAGTAATTCATGAGATATACTGCACACAACCTAAATCTTGCCTACATTTGACTTATTTAGCACAACTGTGACCTTAAAAATAAGGTCAAGGTCACAAAAACCTAATCAGTTCTTCATCCTGTCCCAATGTGATATCCATGCAAAGTTGATTAAAATCCACCCAATAGATATCTTGCATGCATACACCGACAGGATCCACACCAAACACAATATGTCCCCTCTCCCCTCCAGTAGAAGGACATAATAACGTGTCTGTTAAATCTTTTCACAGTGGATGGAATCGTGTGCCATGACAGATGATTTGAGCCTCCAGTGAAGACATATTTTCTCTGGTCACAGCCTACATAGGTTTCTAGAGATGCCAGGCTCGGTAGCTCATCTGATGCACATCTAACTGCGTGATCAGCAACTTCTTTTGTTGAGATTGATCATGAAATCTTTTCTATGGTCATTTTCTCCTTTCCGCTGATTCAAGAAAGGTAGGTGCCAGTTGCTGGAAAAGGAATGTGCACAGTACTGGTTAACTGCTGATGTATAAGCCTGCCTAGGAAAAGTTTGGTTAAGTTAACTGAATGATTCAATGTTGTTTAATTGTGTGTTTGTTTTAGCAGGCCTTTCAAGGCTATTTCATTTATATCAAGCCAATAGTTAATCAGAGGTGAGCAAAAACAGAGTACCCAAAGAAACTAGAAAAAGTGTCCATAGGACACGGATGCCCCCGCCAAATGCCATTCATAAAAATATTACAAATGTACTTCAAATCAATCATAAAATATATGCATCAAGGGCAGATAATCCAAAAACCAAAAATGCAAGAGTTGTCTACCTTGTTCATGACACATCGTCTCAGTGTGATGAATGCACCTGTGAAGTTTCATGAATATATTCCATACGGTTTAGGAGTTATGGCCCAGGAGGGGATAATTAAAAATATTTTAAGTCTGTGACCTTGACCTTGAGCCTTGTGCATGGGTGGGGGTATCACTGAATAAAATGGACAGGTATCTAACATGATACCAATTATCAACTCAATCCATCGCACGATTTGGAAAATATCAACTCTTAAAATATCTAATTAAAAATTTCTAAGTCTGTGACCTTGACCTTGAAGCCATAGGCATGAGTGGGGGTATTGCCAAATAAACATTTGGACCTGTATCTATCATCATGGCATACATAAGCCAAATCCATAATATAGTTTGGAAAATTTGAGCTCTTTAAAATCTTTCACATTAAAATTGTCTAAGTCTGTGACCTTGACCTTGAGGTCATAGGCATGGGTGGGGGTATTGCTGAATAAAACACTGTACCTATATCTATCATCATATGAAACAAAGCCATCATAAAAGTTCAGGTTCTACCAGGTACAAATACCTTAACTGGAGTCTTTAACATGGAAAATTTCTAAGTCCATGAGCTTGACCTTGAGGCCATTGGCATGGGTGGGGGTACCGCTGAATAAAACTTTGGACCTATATCTATAACCATACCACATATGAACCAATTCCATCAAATGGTTTGGAAAATATGAGTTCTAAAATGTTCAAGTCTACCTGTTACAAAAACCTTAACCTGAGTCTTTAACATCGAAAATGTCTAAGTCTGTGACCTTGACCTTGAGGTCACAGGCATGGGTGGGGGTATTGCTTAATAAAACTTTGAACCTATATCTATCATCATACCAAAGATGAACCAGTTCCATCAAATGGTTAGGAAAATATGAGTTCTATAAGTTCAGGCTCTACCTGTTACAAAAACTTTAACCTGAGGTTACAGGATCACGTACGTATGTACGTGTACACACACACGTACAGACGGACGTACACATGTACGCACGTACGGAAAACCGAAAAACTATATGCCCCCAGCATCATATGATGCGGGGGCATAAAAACAATTGACCTTAAGTTGCAAAACACAAGCTCTGTATGACCTAATAGTGTTGACTGGGCTGTTAAAATTCAAACAAATTATTCAAATCAGAAGTAACATTATCATGCTAAACAACAGTCCTCAGCATCCCAACAGAAACTTAAATTGCTCAGAATTCCACCAAACTTGAGAACAAACTAGCACAATATCATGCAACAAAGGAGCAGTCCCTATAAGGCCCATTTTATGGCCCCTTTTAATTTTCTTTAAACTTTGCAGACTCAACATAGGATGTATTTGCTTTAATGTGGTGAAATTTCAGATCCGCAGATGTAATGGTGTTGGCTCTATGAGCAACCAAAGTGGGTGGGGTAATTCTACCACATTGAGGGACCTGTGGTATTTACGCTATAATCTGTAGCACAAAGTATCCTGGCAAGTGGGTCTTTTTAGTATTGTTTAGACCTCTATAGATGTTAAACATAATGTATATGTTTTTGTGGAAAAATTCTTCACTTTACCATTATACTCACTTATAAGTCGTACCTAAATTTCAGCTAAATTTACTGACCGTCTTTACGCAAAACCACAACGTAAGTTTATTTCCAAAGCTATTGCAAAGGTACTTGACAGGGATAATTGAGATATAATAGGCATTGCCAAATTATGAGCATTTCTTTCTTCTATAATTACATATAGAGTTATCTGCCCCTGAATCCATTTTTGTCATATTTTCTGTCATATTTAAAATCTATAAATATATGCAAAAAGGATTCTTCAAAACCAGTCAAAATATCAGCAAACTATGGTTTTCTGTCGATCTAAAGAAGCTATTAGGTGATTTATACATATCTTCTTTAATAATGACTCAAAACAATATGGGTGGGTCAAATACACCCCTTTGCTATTTCTACTGCAAAATTTCCTTGGCTATATGTCAATTCCTCTTCACAAATCATATTTGTGAACAGTAAGAACTAGCGCATACTATAATTGATGGTAGAAACAATAACTGTTCACATTCGTTACAACAGAAATGTCTAGAAATAAAGCAAATGATCTTTTATTGGATGACAACACTTATTATGCCCCCGGAATCGAGATTCGGGGGGCAAATAGTTTTTGATCTGTCTGTCTGCCTACAAAACCATTAACATTGGGCATAACTATTGAATGGTAATAGGTAGAGCTTTCATATTTCACATGTGTATACCTGATAACAAGACCTTTCCCTTGGTACCATAGTTTTTGACCTGGTAACCTTGACCTTGACCTTTGACCTACGTTTTCCACAATTTTTAAAAACTTTAACATTGGCCATAACTTTCGATAGGTAAGTGATAGGGCTTTCAAATTTCACAAGTCCAGTCCTTGTCGCAAGACCTTTCTAGTGGTAGCATAATTTTTGACCTTGTGACATTGACATTCGACCTACTTTTAAAAACTTTTACATTGGCCATAACTTTCGATTGGTAAGTGGTAGGGCTTTCATATTTCAAATATGCATTCCTTGTCACAAGGCCTTTCTAGTGGTTCGATAGCTTTTGACCTCGTGACCTTGACCTTGACATTTGACCTACTTTTAAAAAATTTAACACAGTTCATAACTTTTGATTGGTAACTGACAGGGCTTTCATATTTCACATGTGCATTCTTTTTCACAAGACCTTTCCAGGTGTACCATAATTTTGACCTCATGACTTTTACCTTGAAGTTTGACCTACTTTTTAAAAACTTTAACATTGGCCATAACTTTTTGATTGGTAAGTGATAGTGCTTTCATATTTCACATGTGCATTCTATGTCACAAGACCTTTCCAATGATCTCATAATTTTTCACCTTGTGACCTTGACCTACTTTTTTAAGACTTGAACATTGGCCATTTCTTTCGATTGCTTAGTGGTACTGCTTTCATATTTAGCATGCGCTGTCCAGGGGCATCAGTGTTTCACAAACACATCTTGTTTTTACATGAATTTTTATATTTATTCTTTTGCTCTACATCACATTCTGTTAAAAGTAAATAGCCTTGATAGCTCAGTGGCTAGTGCGTTAGACTTACAATCGAAAGGTGCTTGGTTCAAATCCGGCCACCAAAAGAATGATGGCATTGGGGAAAAGTCCTAACAAGCTGCAGGGAAAAGTACTAAGAAATGATTGAGTGGGGGGGGGGGTTAAATGGGAAAAAGGTGCAGGATGCAGGTTTAGAAGTTTCCTCAACTTGCTGAAAATGAGCTGAGGGATTTGAGCATGGGCATATATCAGCTAAAACAAGCTCAGTGTTTCTCAGATGAGCATTTCAATGAGAATGGGCGGTATGAATTCTTGATGCCTAAAGAGGAGGAAAGTATATTTAAAGCCCAGCTTCTTTCCAGGGATACTTCCAGCAAAACGTTTTGTTTGTCTGATATGAGGTTTAACGTCCCAGTCAACACTGTAAAGGTCATTTTGGAGACGGAGCTTCCAATTTTGTGGGACTTTTTCCCGACATTGAGGTGAAATGACATCTCAAGCCCTGTCGCCCAATGAAACCAATAGGGTTTATTAGCACGGACAGCGGTTCCTAGACAGCCTCGCACCGCAGTTCCTGGACAGGCTTAGATCCTCTAAGCAGTTTACCAGTACTAGTGTGCGGGCCGGATTCAGCTCTGCGTGGAAGCATCATGCAGCCCATATATTTCTTCAAGCCCCTATGGGCGGGGGCTGACCAGCAAAACGTAATAGTTTATGGATCGAGTGCAGTCAGCGACTAAATCCATTAGTGGGTGGTACTGTCGGTGCCGAAGTGAGGCACGCACAGTTGGTTGCTGTGCACATATAGCATATGTACTCCGGTACTTAAGTTTCTTAAGATACAATACAGAAAATAATGACGCTAAACTTAACAGAGCTCACATACACCACGTCGTAGATGCAGCCATAGACACTTGGAGGGCATCAAGTGTGTCTGATGAAGATGAATAGAAAGGATAGATGGTTACCGGGTATATACATAGCACTAAATTCATTTGTAACAGTAACATCCTTCTCGGTCTGATAGAGAACAGGATAGAAGACAAACACACCAAAGTCAAACATCAGTCTTGTTAATTCATGAACAAAAGTAAAAAGGAAAGGTTCAAGGAAAGCCACAATCACAAGATGTGGCCAAATCAAGGACAGACAAAACACATATGCAAAACTCAACAATTTCTTCCTCACAAGGGGTGATAAAAATGTTAAACAAAAGACACACATCAAATGTAACACACAAAGGGAACATCAACAAGCCAAAGTATTACATGAACCACATCAGAACCACTGCCTTAGAATGGTCAGTAGCACAGACTACCAGTGGGATGAAGGACCCTATATGTCCAGCCAACCATCACCATGGGTTCAGGTGTAAAATATTGAATGCTTGTTTCGTTTACTGGATTTCTACCATAACTGTCGGTGTCTAAATCTGGATCTGCTTCCTGTCAAATCCCTAAGCAATTGTTGGTCAGCCAAAGCTGATAATCTACTTAAGACTGGCTGTCGAAATCACTTGATAGGTAAATTCATAAAAAACAACACCTACAAGTTGGTCGACCATTTATGTGGTGTCAAGAGTTAAATGAAAGGCTCAAAGAGTACCAGAATCAAAGGCCAGAGACTATTGAAGGCTCCAAAATGATATACAAGTGAAGAGACTGGGTAAGCCAGTGCTTGATGGGCTCTGCAAGCATCATTTCTTGGTTTACCTGAAAGCATATATGGAATCTGGACAAGATGAACCACCGTTTTCTACTAACCATTTTGGCTGCAGTTCCGAATACATGTAAAATCAACAGAAAAGCTTCAAAATAAATGTTTTGATGTAATGCAAGATTTATTAAGTTCAGTAATATTTCAATGTTATAGGTAAGTATGACCTAAAAGGAGACTTATTCTAAAGATTATGAGAAAGTTTCGTTTTTTCTAACTTCATCTTAATTGTCAGTAAGATAGATTTATGAAGATGAGTTGACATAAAAACAAGGAAGTTTCGCAGTAGAAATAGCAAAGGGGTGTATTTAGCACACCCATATTGTTTAAGTCATTGGCAAAGAAGATATTTACAAATCACCTAATACCTTCATAAGATCGACAGAAAATCATTGAGTGCTGAATTTTTGACTGTTTTGAACAATCCTTTTGCCATATATCAATAGATTTTAAATATGACAGAAAATATGTCAAAAAATGGATTCAGGGGCAGATAACTCTATAAGTAATTACAGAAGAAAGTTTTGCTCATAATTTGGCAATGCCCATTATATCTTAATTATCCCTGTCAAGTACTTTTGCAGTAGCTTTGGAAATAAACTTACGTTGTGGTTTTGCGTAAAGACGGTCAGTAAATTTAGCTGAAATTTAAGTACGACTTATAAGTGAGTATAGTGGTAAAGTGAAGAATTTTTCCACAAAAACATATACATAATGTTTAACATCTATAAAGGTCTAAACAATACTAAAAAGACCCACTTGCCAGGATGCTTTGTGCTAGAGATAATAGCGTAAGAACCACAGGTCTCTCAATGGGGTAGAATTACCCCACCCAATTTGGTTGCTCATAGAGCCAATACCATTACATCTGCGGATCTGAAATTTCACCACATTACAGCAAATACATCCTATGTTGAGTCTGCAAAGTTTAAAGAAAATCAAAAGGGGCCATAAAATGGGCCTTATAGGGACTGCTCCTTTCTATCTTTAGATTTCTTCGATGAACATGTGAACTAAACCAACAGAATCATGCTAGAACATCATGCCTCAGAAATAATCATACATAAAGTGAAATTCCTATATCAAGACCACCTCTGGGACTGTTCAAAAGTGGTCTTATAGACCACTTTTGAACAGTCCCACCTGTAGTCTCTTACTGGAGAATAATGGGTTTAGAAAACATAAGAAAGCGAGTGAGTATTTGAGTTTTTCGTCCCACCAACAGCTAAGGTCATATGGAAAAGGGACTTTGCTTCTATGGAAAAGGGACAAAACTATTGCTAAATGTGTTAAGCCTCATCTAAAAGTGTGTATCAATTTTCCTGTCGAAATCATGTAACAAAACTTATACAGGAATGCAAAAGAAAATAAACTGGAAAACTAACTACGTACATTATGTGTCAGTAAAATGATAGAAATTAACCAGCTAAAACTGCTTTTCAATGATATAAACGAAAATAGTCAAATGTCTGTTTTTCTGTTATGCCCTACTAAGTAACAGCTAGGGCGGGAGAGTCATGAAGAGCAAAATTGTGTTTTCAGGCAGATATGAGCCCCGCCAAGCGAATTTGTGTCTTCGAGCATTCTGTCATCACAAATTTTAACTGCGCATGCCCAGCCATTCAGAGGGGCCAGGGATATGGATTTCTGTCTGAAGGTTCCTCTTGATTCACAGCTTGTATGAGCGAGCAGCGAAGGTTCTGGCGAGACTGCGCGGATGCGCAGGCTCGCCTGAACCTTCGCTGCTCGCATAGGCGATAAGTACCAAAATCGCTTGACGGGGCAGATATAATATAGGGTTACTGCACTGATCTAGTCTAATCAGATGTTCTGGGATTTCTACGTTATATTTGCAGACTTCCCTCCGTAACTTCGCATCCACTTTTGTTGTTGTTGATATTGATGTTGTTGTTGTTGTTGATGATGATGATGATGATGATGATGATGGTGGTGATGATGATGAATGGCACAGAAGTGGCTCTTCTGTTAGTTTTCAATTATTTTGAGCTTTATGTATATCATGCAAAAAAGGTTTATAGAAAATAAAAAGGTTCAATGTATTTAGTCATTGCTGCTGTTTATCACAAACTCAATCAGTCTTTACAGCCTAGGCCTTTACTGATCCCAAACTTGGTACAGACCTTTTCTGCATGATACGATTCAGCTATATTACAAAGTTTTCCTACCTAAAATTAGTATCAGCAAGGTAAAAATGTAAAAAGGCAAAAATTCTATGTGAGCAAGATGATGTTATATATCTTGTTATTTCTGATAATATAAAACACTGTTTTTCTTCTAGTTGTTTTTTTATCCGAGTTCTAGTAGGTGAGCATTAACCCTTATCCTGCTGAATAAATTAGTTTAGCCACACCCCTTGCTGCTTAGCAATCAATCAAATTACTTGATATACTGTTTTCGTTCATTTCACAAACTGCATGACAAACAGTGTAGTTCTTCAGAAGCCATCTGATCTGGTTCTACATTGTTTGCGAAGGTAGGGGTTGTCGTGTTCAGCAGGATAAGGGTTAAAAATAACTTAAAATAATGGTGACTGGATTATTAATATCCTAACTTTGAACTTCAGGGTCCAGTTGTTCAAAGCATCATTAGCTTAACGAGCTCGTTAGCGGCCACATTGTTAAATGGTCTAACAAGTTTGATATCTCATTCTTAGATATTTTTTGCTGAAAGAAATGTGAGTAGCTTTTGCATTTGCAAAAGCTACTCACATTTTTTCAGCAAAACATTAGAATATGATTAAAGCTTTATCTATGTTTACATGTTAACTAACAAAATCATTAGTTTTAGAACCAAGTGGACCCCCGTAAGGAAGAGTAAAAAAGATAATTTCGAGATTTTTTATATTTATCAATAAAATAGTTTTCGTTTGATTTGAGGTTTCCCCTCAACACTAAATTGGTAATTTTGGTGATGTTGCTTCCGATTTTGTGGGACTTTTACCCGACACTGAGATGAAATGACATCTCAAGCCCCGATGCCCAATGAAACTAATATGATTTATATGCGTGAGCACCACTTTGCTGGGGCTCGATAAAACTGTATGCTGTAGGTCCTTGTTAACATCACCTCACTGAGGCAATGCTCAAAAGGACTAGCAACATGTTTTTATGCAAATGAAAGAGATTCTAGAGGTAATTTCAACTTCCCACACACATAAAATGTTTATTTTCATGACGAAATAAAAATATCCCTCTATTCTTCCTTATATAAAACTCTGGCCCCAAGGTTATAAATTTTTTTTCATGCTCAACTCGCTTGAGCTTGAAATTTGTCATGGTCAAAAATTTTACAATAAAAATATATAGAGCAATTTTCCTGTTTAGATCAGTAGAGAATGTTGTTTGTCTTGCTCATAAATTTTAAAATGCCAACAATTGTTAGCATTTTAAAATTTATGAGCAGGACAAATTGTGTGCTCAAGAGAGTTGAGCATGAAAAAACCTTTCATAACCTCGGGCCCTGATTTAACTTGGAACTGAACACCATGCAGAACAGAACAGAACAGAACACTAGTATAAGAGGGATTACTACCTTGCGATTGACTAAATATAAAATCAAGGGACTTGCATATACTGACAGGCAGATGTGGTTTACGTGTAGAGTTTATCATATTACCAGATTTGGTCCTTCTCAACGGTAAATCTTGTCTATCATCAGACTTGGCTGAATATGGATGGAAGAAAAAATAATTAACCCAAAAGACGCAGAGAAAAACTACATCTGAAAATGTCGTCTGCTTATGTCTTCTGCTGATATTTTTTGCAAACTTTTTAAAAAATATTTTTGCATGCAGGCAAACAGTGTGGGCCCAGATCAGACTGCTCCTACAGGAACAGTCTAATATGGGTCCACACTGTTTGCAAAAAAAATACTTTTAAGGTAACCAGCAGATGGCAAAGCAGACGACTATTGTCGTGATTGGCATTTTATGGGCTAACACTACTTCTACTGGAAGCAAAGTACAAGAGAAGGGATGAGGATCTGTTTAAATGCCGAAAAATTTATGTACAAATCTATTTATCCTAAGTATTCGGACACCTCAATTCCTTTCTATACTTGCTCTAAAATTTGAACTAGAGCACGCAGTCGATGGCAAGCCATCGCAAATCCCCACGTTTTCTCCACAGTAGGTCAAAATTTGACCTTTTGACCCCTCCCCAGGGACCCTGGGGGCGGGGACAAAATAAAATGTGCTCTTGCGCAAGCCATTCATGTAAGCAACTCGCATACCAAATTTGGTTGAATTCCGGCTAACGGTTTAGGAGGAGATAGCCGGACAGACAGACAGACGGACGGAGGCGATAACAATATCCCCACTTTTTCGTTGAAAAACGTGGGGATAATAACAAGTATAATTTACTTCCACAATGTTGAGCCTAAAATAAGCTGGATGAGTAGCAAACAGAGTATACCCAGATGAGATGCCATGTTCTGCGTCATCTTATTTGGGTCTACTCTGTTTGCTCAGCCCTGAACGTTCGAATACATATGGTAGATACAGTTACTCTAATCATCTAGTCCAAAAGTCTCTTAAGACAATATATGGGGTAAATATATTTGAAAAAAAAAACTACTGCATCATGTTTGTACATAAATCCCATTTTCTATGATGAATATAAAGAAGATCAAAGTCAGTGAACCATGAACTGTAGGTCAAGGTAAAAAATGAATGCTTGCATTTTAGTAACCATCCCCAGATACAAGTTTGTACAAAGTATCATTAATGGAGCTCTTATAGTTCTTGAAAAATTAACTTGACCATTAGGCTGAACACTAGGGTGGTCGCAATATTTAACAAAGTCAGTGAACCATGAAATATAGGTCAAGGTCAAATATGGATGCTTGCTTTTAAGTTATCATCCCCAGATACAAGTTTGTATCAAGTATCATTAATAAAGCTCTTATAGTTCTTGAGAAATAAACTTGACCATTATGGTGGCTGCTAGGGTGGTCGCAATATTTTACAAAGTCAGTGAACCATGAAATGTAGGTCAAGGTCAAAAATGGATGCTTGCATTTAAGTTGCCATCCACAGATACAAGTTTGTACCAAGTATCATTAATGAAGCTCTTATAGTTCTTGAGAAATAAACTTGACAAATGGATGAACGGACGGAAAACTGGGTGCCTATATCGCGCCATGCTAATAGCACGCGCGACAAAAATAATATTTGGATAACCCCTCTTATCTGGGGATGTGGAACAATCCTGATATCACAAGCCTGCTGATATCACAATCCTGCTAATATCATTTGATATCAGCATGCTAACTTGATATTACATGATTACTCAGCTGCCTTTGAATTTTAACAGGACATGATATTGTTCTAACAAGCACCCATATCCTATACTTGCAGAATAAATAAAAAAAATATCACAGATTTTCATTAGAAAAATAAACCATTTTGGAGATGTGAAAAAATGCACTATGCCACACGGGTGTGCTATAGTAATGCATATTCGACAGCGATCATATCTGTACTTACACGGATCCATTTCCAACTGAGCAACGGGTACTGGATCATATGATCGATCAACAGCAGCTCGAAAACTTTCATTTCCTCCCCGCTTCCTTGCCATACGTGGCTGACCACTTCCTTCCCCTTCTTCATCAAAACTGGTACTTTTGTCGTTTTCCTGTTCATACTGAGCAGACGACAAGTTTTCAAGGGAGCTAAATCTTTTTAAATTTGAAGATGGGGGAGCATCGCGACCATTTCCTGAAATCATTGAAATGTGTTAAACAATACATGACAAATAGAATCTTCCAATTGGTATTTTGGGGCAAGCCCATTTTTAATTTTATGGGTGTCTATTTTTTTCCATTGTAGGCTGGGTGAAATACCAAAAGCCCATTGATGTCCAAGGACAAGTGTGTAATAAAAATCCACTTGTCCAATCAACATTTCACTTGTCCCAAAACTGTGCAAAATGGAGAGTAAATGATTCTAACATTTAACATATTAAGAACCGATTAGCTTCATCTGAATTGTAATTTTGAGAAAATGGTGAATGGATAGGAGCTCATTAGCTGATGCCATGTTATATCTTTAATTAGTCAATGTGACAAATACAGAGAATTTCCGCTATTAAGACCCACCTAAAATTTAGAATAATTCTGCTTTAAAAAGCATATTAAGAAGGGTGCAGTTACACTGTCTTCGTGTTTTCTTTACACAATGTCCCTGCTCAGGGACCACCTTTGGGACTGTTCAAAAGTGGTCTTAAAGACCACTTTTGAACAGTCCCAAAGGTGGTCTTAATATAGGAATTTTACTGTACATGTAAACGGATACTTTAGCTGAATGTGTAAGTGGCTTTTGCACATACCATAGCGACACAGTAGTTCATTCATAACATTGACTTACACCATTAGCAGACAGGGTGATAACCTTGATACTGCATGCTATGACTAAATGGGTAATTATATAAATTTGTATTTAACATCTTAAAAATGCAATATGTGAAAATGAAATTATGTAATTACTTATGATGAGACGATGAAATACATGTACCCTATTCGACCTATTTACCGCACCCTGCGCTTAGTTTTTTCAAAATTGTATGAAAATATTGTGGTGAAAAATCTACCTAATAAGCGCACACTCAATACGAAAAAAATGCGAAAAAAAAAAAAGCTTCCGATATGATTGTTTTATAGAGTTGAATTTCAGCATAGGGGTTCACCAATTATACATAAGATTGTCCGGGTCAAAGATGCAGCAAAACTCAATATGAATTTATTGGGAGGTTACAAGTGTGCGCTTGTGTATTTTTTCCAGAAAAAGCTTGGGTGTGTGCTTATAGGAGCATGTGCGGTAAATAGGTCAAATACGGTATTTCTGAAAACATGAAGTTTTTTTTTTTGCAAAAGCACAATAAGTGGAGTTAATATCAGCAGATAAAAATTTATGCTAGGTACTGGCACTTCTTAATGTAAGGTCCAGTACTTCCATTTTAGTTTCATGGTGCTATTTTAACCCTTATCCTGCTGAATAACTTAATTTTGCCACATCCATTTCTGACTTTCCACCAATCAAATTACTTGATCCAATGAAATCATTCAATTCACAATTGGCATGACAAACACTGTAGATCCTGATCAGAGAGATAAACAGCCAAAGTCATGCGAAGATGGGACCTCAGTTTAAAGACTCATCTGAAAGTCTGGAGAAGCCCAGGATGGAAACCACCACCCCTGGTTTATGTAGCGAGTAGCTCAGCCACTACACCACGGAGGCTTCTATAGGAAAATAGCTGAACTTTTTGCAAACAGTGTAGGCCCTGATCAGATGCTGCATTCCGCAGCGTCTGATCTGGGACTACACTGTTTGCCAGTATCCCATTATTCTGGGGTTTCTGGTACCAAATGGATTAACCCTTGTCCTGCTGAGCCCGGATATGCCTTATTTTCCAAACAATGAAGATCCAGATCAGATGGCTTCTGATGAAGCCATCTGATCAGGATCTACATTCTTTGCCATTCAGATTGTGAATTTGTTGCAATAATTTGCATCAAGTAATCTAATTGGTTGATAATCGGCAGTGGGTGTGGCATATATAAATATTCAGCAGGATAAGGGTTAAACTGAAATGACACTATTCTCTAAATGGAAGTGGTACAGTTTGAAACTGAATGTTTGTGAGGCATGCTCTAATATTAGTCTAAAACAGTGTGGAACTGTATCAAAATGATAGGTTACTCTTCTTGAATGAATATTAGTGAATAGATGCTCTATAACTAGTCTAAACTGAATAAGGTGCATGCAGGTAATGGAAGTCTAAACATTACTACTTCTAAAAAGATCATATATTTCCTGTACTCCTTTTACGTGTTAACACTATTTAGGTCATTTTGGAGATGTTGCTTCTAATTTTGTGGGACTTTTACCCAACACTGAGATGAAATGACATTTCAAGCCCTACCATCCAAACAAACCATTGGTTTACATGCAAGGATGGTTCAACTTGTACCACTTTATAAAATTTCTGCATATAAACTATGAAATAATTTTGAATACAGCCAAAACCATTCGAAAGATAAAGGGTACAGCAAAACAAGATCTTTTTCAAGATGGATTTTACCTTTAACCCGTAAAATGACAATCACATTAATTGTCGTCTGTTTTGACGTCTGCTGGTTACTATAAAAGTCATTTTTGCCAACAGTGTGGACCCAAATCAGACTGCTCCTCTAGGAGCAATCTGATTTAGGTCCACACTGTTTGCCTGTATGCAAAAATATTTTTAAAAAGTTTGCAAAAAAATTTAGCAGACGACATTAGCATATTTTATGTCGTCTGCTGATTCTTCTTGCAAACTTTTTTAAGAATAATTCTACATACAGGCAAATTGTGTGGACCCAGATCAGATTGCTCCTTTTGCAGGTTCACACTGTTTGCAAAAATGACTTTTAAAGTTTCCAGCACTGTTTGCAAAATGACTTTTAACGTTAAGACAAAGCACATAACAAGCAGACGACAAAGCACATGACAAATGTGATTAGCATCTTATGGTTAAAAGAAACTATATAGAAACATTACAAATGAGCCCCGCCAGGGGAATTTGTGTCTTCGAGCATTCTGTCATGACAAATTTTAACTGCGCATGCCCAGCCATTCAGAGGGGCCAGGGATATGGCTTTCTGTCTGATGGTTCCTCTTGATTCACTGGTTGTATGAGCGAGCAGCGAAGGTTCTGGCGAGACTGCGCGGATGCGCAGGCTCGCCTGAACCTTCGCTGCTCGCATAGGCAATAAGTACCAAAATCGCTTGACGGGGCCCATATGATAGTGATGCCAAGCAAAAATGACAATGAAGAAGAAAGTGGGAATAAAACATTTATGTGTTACACCTCAAAAATAATGCAGAAAATAAGGGAACTTATCTCACAGGAAACCAACAGCTCTGATGACGCTGCATTTTTTTTCCAGAGACTTTGCTGCTCACAGACATCAGACACCTTGACAACAGATACCTTGACAGCAGATACCTTCAGGGCTTCATCAAAGAAACTGTGTCTATTGACCTTATTTGCATTATCTGCTGGTTCCTAGCCTGAAGGTTATCAGTGTTGGAAAAACAGGTAACCAGACCCCCTGACCTTTTAAGGTCAGGGGGGTCTGGTTACCTGTTTTTCCAATATTGACAATGTGCAAGCTGGGAGCCAGCAAATAATGCAAATCTGTTCCAGTTGGCAGTGCACATGCATCTGAATAACATTTAGTGAAACTTTGATTGCTCAGTCACACTGATGGCTCATTTACCACAGCTGTTTTGAACATAGGGATCAACCATGGTTTTTCAAGCATCAACATTTGCTGGGTCCTGAGGAAGCTGTTTGAACATGAGGCCACCAGGCCTCATGTTCAAATATCTTCCTAAGGATCCGGCAAATGTTAATGCAATGAAATAACCATGGATGATTGTTGTTCTTTCCCGTATGCAATGGGATAATTTCATCAACAGCTCCCTCCTTTCCCATTTTTACTGACAGAAGTACAGATAAAGCAACAACATGCAATATAACAGCCAACATAACAAACACAACTAAAGCACCATAACACCAACTATGAAATGTTACTAGGTCTAAACTGTTTGTTACCAGAACGTGCATTTCCGGCTCGGAAAAGACTGCTGTTAGAACGATTAATCAGGGACTCAGCTGACCCGGCTCGTACAAGCCGACCATAACTGCCGGACTGCTGTATCGAACGCTGTATGCCTGATGGGCAGAGGGAAAGAAAATATTCAAATACACACAGACCTCTTTATAACACAGTTCATTAACTTTGGATATAACATGGTTTAAAGGCCTGTCTCAAGAAACCTGTCTTTGGGTTTGATACCAGGGTCCAGTTGTTTGGAGTATCTTTAGCTTAACGTGCTCAATAGTAGTCAAGTGTGTGTGAATTCGGGTTTCAACGTCGCTTTCAACAATTTTTCAGTCATATCACGACGGTGTCTGGTTGCGACAGGGAGCTCAATGCTCACTTTTATAGTGCTGCCTCACTGAAGTATCATGTCCCAGACACATTACATGATACCACACCCAGTCACATTATCCTGACACTGGGTCGACCAGTCCTAGCTCTACCCCGTAAATCTGAGTGCCAAGCGACGAGCAGCTAGTACCATTTTTAACGACTTTGGTATGTCGCGGCCCGGGATCGAACCTGTGACCTCCAGTTCCCCGGAACGGACACTCTACCGAATGAGCTATCGGGGCCGGTACAATAGTAGTCAAATTGTTAACTGTTCTAGCAACTACATTATCTGATACTATGGTATTTTTGCTGAAAAAATGTGAGCAGCTTTTGCATCTGCAAAAGCTGCTCACGTTTTTTCTGCAAAAATATTAGTATATTTGACATTTTTAATTATTAGAGTTTTAACGCTTTATTAACTAACAACATCATTAGTTTTGAACCACTGACCCCCTCTGGATAATACATTTCCTCTAATTTCTATATGTTAAATTTCAAGATTCTTGCTAGATTGTGTAGATGAGCACAACAAATTTGAGTCTTACCTAGTTGCAAACCCCCCAAAAAAGGTTTTCTAGTTAAGGATAGAACAAATTTCTGTTACTTCACCGTATATTCTTTATCTTTATTCACACTGCATCGTTGTTAAACTTACACGTATTTTACTCTGGACTCCAGTAATAGTGTTATAAAGAGGCTGTTATGACATGCAAGATTGTTAGGCTCATAAAAACTTGGAAGACATTTTTTTTCATTTCTAGCAAAAGACACAAAGTTAATTCTGGCAGATTAGACACAACACAGCTCTCATGAAAAAATGAATGACAATATTGTGGGTGGGGCCATTTAAGAGAACCAGGAAACATGGCCACCAAGATGAAAAGAAATGACCATAAGAATCCTACATGGGTATAAAGGGTAGATAGAAAAATCCATCCCAAGGGTCACAGTTCGGCATCACCGATGCCAGACTGTGATCCCAAGGGACAGATTTTTCTATCTCACACCCGTTTCAGATTCCTTTTATTGTATACATTTCATTTCTATTCTTGCATAAAGAAAACATGCCTACATAATTCTGACCACCATGAACCCAAATTTTATGCAATAAAACTTGGGTTTACAGGGGTATACATTATTTTTCTTATTTCTGATCTAAAACATAGATTCCTGCGAGGCGGTTCTAACGATTTCCCACAATCTATGTTTTGAGCAGAAATATGAAAAACATCAAAATCTTTTATCTGAACATTTTCATTTTTGGTGATAAATTTTTTAATATAATTGAACAGGCGTGTTATTCTAATGCATTTTTAACAATGTAGACACTTTGACTGCTGACGTCCGCCATACTGAGATGACGTTTTGTGTCAGGTATACTAGTCGCAGATAAAATTGACTAGGCGAAGCTATTGTTTGTACCAGCCTTTGGAATGTTCTATTAACAAAAAGGTAAAGCAAGTCACCGGATAGTGTGAATTCAACTGTAACACAAACAAAGTTGTGGCGTATATATCCATTCTGTCCGCTTGCAGAAAGCATGCAAAAGGCACTCTCCGAATCCTCTGGTGGACTCATCGAATTTGACATATATTGACAACACTTGAATAGCTCCGCCTAGTCATATCTTATTTGCGACTACTATACTAACCACATTTTTAAGGTTCTTTTTGTTAGCCTCCACCCGTTCTCTTCCTATTTTTTGTCAAGCTCAATGTTGATATTCATTCTGATAATTCCTCACAACATCCTTGCACAACATTGCTTTTTTTCTGGCATTCAAATTGAATACATGAACCATGCCAAAGGACCCTTATTAACCCTTGTCCTGCTGAATATTCATATATGCCACACCCACTACCGATTATCAACCAATCAGATTACTTGATGCAAATTATTGCAACAAATTCATAAACTGAATGACAAACAATGTAGATCCTGATCAGATGGCTTCTTCAGAAGCCATCTGATCTGGATCTACATTGTTTCAAAGATAAGGCATATCCGGGCTCAGCAGGACAAGGGTTAAACTGACCAACAACAGATTAAAATGCACTGGCCTATGTAACGCGATATATGATTGGATAACATTAGCTCTTTTAAACAGTGGATATTCATTAACCCTTTTTGTACCAAATGGAATCTTCCTCCTTATATATAACAGAAGTCCATTTCAAAACTTAGGGATGTCAGGTTGCGTTTTCTTCAAAATCTTTTTGGAAACTGGCTGAACGTTTTGCAAACAGTTTAGGCTCTGATCAGATGCCGCATTCTGCGACGTCTGATCTGGGTCTGCACTGTTTGTAAACCACCTGTTTTGGGGTTTAAGGTACAAAATGGGTTCATTCGTTCATGAGACAGAGTGCAGACAAGCCCTTTTTAGCCCAAAATTGACTGTCTTTGGGGGCCTTGAAAATGAGGCCAAGGCCATCAAAACCAAATGACTGTTTTCCCCCGTCCTAGGCGAACGGGATCCACGCCAAAAGCAATATCTCTTATTTGTCCCTTCCCCTTCAGTGGGAGAGCATAATGCATTAAAATGGGGTTAACTGTATTGAAAATGGTCATTTGGGGTGGCAAAGCATTAGTTTACAGTTACAAATTATATTTTACAGCATTTTCTCTAACAGTCTTTCGTTTTGTCATTGGGTGGGGTAAATCGTTGGTTTAAGGTTGCAAATTACATGTTACAGGGATGCCAAGTATCACCCGAAAATGAAATTTACAATCACAAAACCTATATTTTACCACCACAAATATATTTTCAATTTAGTTATCTCCTAATTTAGGCCAAACACATCTGAGTTGAAGCAAAAGACATTTGGCTCTTTGCATATGCAATAGATGCTTCAAAGATCCAGAGGTCTAGTCTTTGTGGTGGCTGGGATCTTACACGTTATGGTGGCACCATAGCAACAGATAAGGTGTGTATTTTTGGATAATTGAAGGATAGTTTATGTCAATTCTCCATAAAAATCTATGTTGTGGCTATTCATTAGAACCGCCCCAGTGAGGCGGTTATAATGAATACCCACAACATTGGTTATATAGAGGATCTTATATGAGTGTTCATGTATTTTTGAATTTGGGTTTTACGGCCCTTTCAAAATTATTTCACTCATATCGAGCCGATCGTTAATCAGAGGTGGGCGAAAACCGGAGAACCTGGAGAAAAAACCACCTGACCTTCCGTTGCAGAACTTGGCGTCTCACACGTGGCCCGAGCGAGGCTCGAACCTACGGTGGTGAGAGACCTAATGACTAAGAGTCAGCCCTCTTATCCACTAGGCCACGGAGGCCCGTGTATTTTTGAATTTATTAAACGAGTTGATGAAAGGGATAAAATGCGAGGCTTTGCTGAGCATTTTATCCCTTTTCCTCAACAAGTTTAATAAATTCAATAATACATGAGCACGAATGCAAGATTCTATTTATCATATGACATTTTAAAATGCATTTTATTCATGATTGTTTACAAAAATGTAAATATTCCGCCATTAGTAAACGCCACGTCGTTAAGGACGTCGTACATATAACGTTACGGAACGTAACTAGCTAATTTGCATATTTAATCCACTAGTGGATTATCTAAAATAATACATGGCGTTATTACACTCTCAGACGCGACGTCATATGATAAATGGAGGAATAAGGAAAACTATCTTCCGATTATCACAAAATATCCACCTTATCTGTTATTATATGTAGCTCTGTAGATTTCAGAAATAATAAGGATCCTTTTGCATGGCACAATTAACCCTTCTCTTGCTGAATATTCATTTAAGCCACACCCATTTCTGTTTATCAACCAATCAAATTACTTGATGTAATTTATTGCTAAAATTCATAAACTGAATGCCAAACAGTGTAGATCCTGATCAGATGGCTTCTTCAGAAGCCATATGATCTGGATCTACACTGTTTGCAAAGATAGGGGTTGTTGTGAACAGCAAGATAAGGGTTAAAATTCAATCTATCTAGGTCATGCAAGGCATGGAAAAACTAAAGGGTTGAATTTCCAGAGAAAAAAAACACCTCTGTACAAATTCTGATATACCTTGGACATGAAATGATTTGGCACGTCTAGAGCTAATTAATCTGTAAGCTATGCAAGAGAAAAACTCATGATGATGAAATGAGTAAACATGTGAACGTAAATGCATATGAATTTCCTGGAAGAAATTTTTCAGACAAAGTATAGTAATACCATAATAATTATGCTAAATAGTAATACCGCAAGGATCCTAAGTATTGGGACAGGTAGGCCTGAGCAAACAGTGTAGACCCAGATCAGACTGCTCCTGAAGGAGCAGTCTGATCAGGGTCTACACTGTTTGCCATCTTCTCCTGAAGGAGCAGTCTGATCAGGGTCTACACTGTTTGCCATCTACCTGCATCTTTTGGACTCCTTGCTGGATCATAAAATAAATTTGTTCAAAATTTTAGGAGAATTACAGCAAGTCCTAAAGGTGTCCCAATCTGTAAGCTATGCAAGGGAAAAACTCATGATGATGAAATGAGTAAACATGTGAAGGAAAATGCATATGAATTTCCTGGAAGAAATTTTTCAGACAAAATAACCAGTTAAAACACAGCTCCAAATAAGCAGAAATAACCTGGATAATTAAAGAATATGTACTCCTATTTCTTGGGTACTAGTAAGAACTGTCTCATTGTGGCTATTCTACCAAGTACCCAAAACATATGTTTATTACTTAAGAAAAAGATCAGCTCTGCATGATGCTTCCACCCAGAGCTGAATCTGACCCACAAACGTGTACTGGTAATCCACTTAGAGGATCTAAGCTTGCCCAGAAAAAGCGATGTGAGAGTCAGACTGTCCGTGCTTATAAACCCTATTGGTTTCATTGGGCGTCAGAGCTTGAGATGTCATTTCATCTCAATGTCGGGTAAAAGTCCCACAAAATCCGAAGCAATGTCTCCAAAATGACCTATACAGTGTTGATGGAGACGTTAAACCTCAAATCAAACAAACAAACAAATCAGGTGAATTCTCAGCTTGCAGACAATTTACATGAACTGTCTTCCCGATTTTCATCACGAAAACATGCCTATATAATTTTGACCCCCTTGATCCCCACTTTTATATAGTAAAACTGTGGTTTCCGGGGGGTATACCTTATTTTTCTTATTTCTGCTCTAAAATATAGATTGTGGGTACTCGTTAGAACCGCCTCGATGAGGCGGTTGTAACGAGTGCCCACAATCTATATTTTGAGCAGAAATAAGAAAAATGTCACAATTTTTCATCATAAAATTTTCATTTTTTCGGCAATAAAAGTGGCAATGTATCTGTATAGGCGTGTTTGCGTAATGCATTGAAAAGTGAGAAAACAAAATGCATGTCATCTGCTTCATAATTCAGCTACGATTTAAAGGTTAAAGTTTGCCTCAAAGTTAGTAGCCAGAATGTTATACAATAAACAATGATATACACCCGGACCTCGTTATAGCACAATTCGTTACAGCACAATTCGGATATAACACGGTTTTGGTTTGGACCCCATATTTTCCCCAACCAACATTTATAAATATTTTCCGAGGGTTCTATCAGGTTTTAAGCACAACAATTTTATTTTCCTCCCACTTTTGACTGCGGTAATACGGTAGCTAACACGCTCTATAACGGTACTTTTTGATATTTATTGCAGGCCTCCAAACATGTCATCGATATTAGCAGAGTTAAATATACAGTATTTAAACCTGCTCAGCTTGACACGCATGATAAACATGAACTGCCATCGGCATAATAAAAAGTGTTGGCTTAGTGTGATAAAGAGATTAAAGAATTCCTTTACGCAACCGGAAAAAAATTATAACACCCTGTCAAGGATCAGTACTCAGCAGAAATTTTAAACATCGATGCAGACGATCTGATCCGTGAACTGCAATAAAACTGATTTTCTAGAGCCACATGTAAACGAAAGTCAGATTTATTTCAGCTTAAAAGCAAATGATAAAACATATTCAGGATCGATTTTCGCGGTAAAAAAATCATTCAAAGACCATGTGCGCCATTAAAAATTGTTACAAATGGGTGAGACATTCCAAGGGAAGTAATTCAAATTTCTCGTAAGCGCTGACCACATTGTCCGGTTCCGAACCCTAATTTGGTAATTTTACCATTGAAATCTATTAACGGTACTGTAGTTTGCTACTGTCCCGGACAATAGCCAATAGTTCGGAACCAGACATGGGCCAGGAACCAGCTATCAAAACGGCGTCATACTCTCTGTGAGATCAGACGATTTTGTGGATAAAAACGTGGTTTATCAGCTGGTTTCAATTGAAGAGACTTGTTGGACTAGATGGGCCATGGTATTTACTGCCATTGATTAGTTCTAAACACGTTTTAGTCGGGAAATAAGGTTATTAACCGGACCGCACATCATCTTGTTTGGAAAACTTGATCACCATAGTGTCAATCTGTGACAAATACGGTCAGCGTTTATAACACAATTCGGTTAACTAACACGGTCCCTTGGTTGGACCCGGAGTTCCGTGTTATAACGAGGTTGAGGTGTATATGAAACAAAATTTCTTGTACATGAACACAATGTATACTTTTCATATGGTCCCTCAGCAGTTCATTAATACACTTAAATACTGACAGACTTAAATACATAAATACTGACTGTTGGATGAACAGAATAAATATTTTTGTAATGCTCCCTCAGCAGTTCATTAACCATTTTTGTACCAAATGGAATCTTCCTCCTTATCTATAACAGGAGTCCATTTTGAAATTTAGGGGTGACAGGTTGCATTATCTTTAAATTTATGTGGAAAATAGCTGCTGAACTTTTTGAAAACAGTGTAGGCCTTGAACAGACGCCACATTCTGTGGCATCTAATCTGGGCCTGTACTGTTTGCCAAGTACCTCTGTTGGGGTTTCCAATACTAAATGGGTTAATACATCCAAAAACTGATGGCTGGATGAACAGAGTACAGTTGAACTTCGATGGCTCGAACACCGATGGCTCGTTTACCATGGATGAGTCGAACACGTTCTTGGGTCCCTAGCGAAATCCTCTACATAAGAAATAGTGGAAGATAACTGAGGAGATTTGAGTCTTTTATCTTGCGAAGGTATGCTGTGTGTACTCATTAGAATCGCCTCGATGAGGCGATTCTAATGAGAACACACAGCATACTTTTTTTCATTATAGAACACCGAAAGGATGTTTAAAAGTATCACGTTATATACCTCCTGGTAGTAACCCTCAGTGGCTCTAACTACCCCTGTCTCGAACAGATTTTCGAGGTCCCAAAGGTGTTCAAGCATTGAAGTTCGACTGTATATATACATTTGTAATGCTCCCTCAGACACAAAATTAACGGGAGACAGTCATGAACAGTCTCACTTCTGGACAGATTTTGCAACAAGATGTCATTGGATGGCACAGCTTGTCTGCTTAAATTCACTGTGTTGTAGGATATTAGACATTAGCAATTTTGGTTTTACAGCCCTTTCAAGATTATTTTGCTTATGTCCAGAGTGTTGATCTTTAATGGAGAAAACTGGAGTACCCGGAGATAAACCATCTAACATTCCATTCCCACATGATCCTAGCAAGGTTCAAATCAACAGTGCTGAGAGATCTAGAATTTAAGAGTCATTGCATCTAACCATTAGGCCACATGGGCTCCTTAAGATAGACCACGATGCAGCCAGCACAGGCTATGGTAAGACTGAAAGGAAGCACAGTCTGATCTGAACAGACTAGAATCATAGCCAAACCAAACTGATTTTTTAGCTTCATATACATGTACAAGTTCACAAAAGCCAATGCAACAGTAGGGCATTTTTTAGCTTTATTTGTGTCTCTATTTGCATCTTTTATTCTCTTAAGAGCTCTCTTGTACGTGACCACCTTTGGGACTGTTCAAAAGTGGTCTTAAAGACCACTTTTGAACAGTCCCAAAGGTGGTGTTAATAAAGGAATTTTACTATACAAGTTCACAAAAGCCAATGCAACAGTACAGTGCATTTACCTTTATTTGTGTCTTTACTGGCACCTTTTAGTCTCTGTAGGCTCTGGTACGTCTCCATGGATCGAGGGTCGATGTGACCTTTGCGTTTCTCGGACATACTCTGTCGCCCAAAGCCTTCTCTTTGGAAGCCCTCTGCTGCTCTGTAAAACAGTAAAAAGTAGAGCTGTCAGAGGATCTGACTATAGCCCCGCTATAGCGCTATCAGAGGAGTAAGACACATTGACTCTAAAAGCTTTTAACCTATCAGGGGAGCTTTCTTAGTTCCAGAGAAAACTTTAATATTTTTTTTTTCTTTGCTGGGGAGATAACCCCAAGAGTAATGTTGTTGGCCATTATTTACTTACATCCACCTAATGTTCATGTTTATGCAAAGTTTCAGCTTTCTAGCTTTCTTAGTACCTGAGAAAACTGTATCGAAAATATTTTTCATGGTTTGATGGTTAGAAAAGTGAAATGATTTTTTTACTTGCAGAAAATATCCTATCAGGGGAGATAACTCCAAGAGTTATGGGCCTTTGGCCATTATTTTGGTAAGGGCCATACATCCACCCACTTTTCATGTTCATACAAAGTTTCAGTATTCTAGCTTTCTTAGTTCCTGAGAAAACTGTCACCAAACCTTTTCATTTATTAAAAAAAACTATACTATCAGGGGAGATAACTCCAAAAGTAATGGGCCCTCGGCCATTATTTTGGTTAGCTCCCTATATCCACCCATTGTCCACATTTATGCAAAGTTTGAGGTTTCTAGCTTCTTTAGTTCCTGAGAAAACTGTGACCAAACATTTTCATTTAAAAAAAACCTATATTTTCATTTATTTAAAAAACCTATCAGGAGAGATAACTCCAACAGTTATGGGCCCTTGGCCATTATTTTGGTAAGCTCCCTATATCCACCCATTGTCCACATTTATGCAAAGTTTGAGCTTTCTAGCTTCTTTCGTTCCTGAGAAAACTGTGACCAAACATTTTCATTTAAAAAAACCTATCAGGGGAGATAACTCCAAGAGTTATGGGCCCTTGGTCATAATTTCGGTAAGGTCCGTGGAGGCACCCATTGTCCACGTGTATACAAAGTTTTAGTTTTCTAGCTCTCTTAGTTTCGGGGAAAACTGTGACGAAAAAATAACGGAATAACGGAATTACGGAATTACAGAATTACAGAATTACGGAATTACAGAATTACGGAATGACAGGGCAAATCCAATATAGCCCCACTTTTCAAGCGGGGCTATAAATGATCTTGCATGATTTTAGGTTAGTCAGTTTCATTTTGTATTCTTAAGGTTCTGTTTATATTGAAATTTAGTGTCCCCGTCAACACTATTTAGGTTATTTTGGAGACACTGCTTCCAATTTTGTGAGACTTTTACCCAACATCGAGACGGAATGACATCTCACGCCCTACCAACCAAACAAACCAACAGGGATGAGGGTTTACATGTGGGGATGGTCTGACTCGCACCACTTTGCCTGGGTAGGTTAAGACCTGCTAACCAGTTTACCAGTTTTTGTTTGTTTTGGAGTTTAACAGCTCAGTTTACCTATCCACACTTTTCCTGGGCAGGCTTATCTGTAAGCGGTTAACCAGTACAGTGCACATTCTTTCGCCAGAAACTGACAACTGCCCTTCTTTAATCAGTGGAAGGGAGAGAATGACCGTAGAAATCAGTTTACAAGTACTCATGTGTGGTCGGTGAAGCATCCTGCAACCCAATCTATTTCTCCAAGCCCCAATGGGCAGGGGATTTGTATTCTTCAGATGAATTTTTTTATTTGTACCTCAAGAACTCTTCACAAACACAGAGTCAGAATCAGTTTTAACCCTTATCTTGCTGAATATTCTTCTAAACCACACCCATTTCGTTATATCAACCAATCAAATTACTTGATGTAATTTATTGCTACAAATTCATAAACTTAATGCCAAACAGTGTAGATCCTGATCAGATGGCTTCTTCAGAAGCCATCTGATCTGGATTTACACTATTGCAAAGATGGGGGTTGTTGTGAACAGCAAGATAAGGGTTCTTCAGAAGCCATCTGATCTGGGTCTACACTGTTTGCAAAGATAAGGGTTGTTGTGAACAGCAAGATAAGGGTTCTTCAGAAGCCATCTGATCTGGGTCTACACTGTTTGCAAAGATAAGGGTTGTTGTGAACAGCAAGATAAGGGTTCTTCAGAAGCCATCTGATCTGGATCTACACTGTTTGCAAAGATAGGGGTTGTAGTGAACAGCAAGATAAGGGTTCTTCAGAAGCCATCTGATCTAGGTCTACACTGTTTGCAAAGATAGGGGTTGTTGTGAACAGCAAGATAAGGGTTCTTCAGAAGCCATCTGATCTGGATCTACACTGTTTGCAAAGATAGGGGTTGTTGTGAACAGCAAGATAAGGGTTCTCAGAAGCCATCTGATCAGGATCTACACTGTTTGCAAAGATAGGGGTTGTAGTGAACAGCAAGATAAGGGTTAAAATAAACAATGAGCACTTTACTGGTTAACAACTTTAATGGTTAACCCCACAACTGGATATGCCCTAAATAGTGCTGCCTAGGCCATAAAACTCCGAACCAGTGAGGGACAATGTTCACCAGTACCAGAGCAATATCCCTATAATAACTGTATTTTTGGCTTATTATTTTTTTGATTGCAGCCTACAAATGTTCAGAGCTGTAGACTAATTCTGCACAATTTAACCCTTATCATGCTGTTCAAGACAACCCCGGTCTTTGCAAATAGTGTAGATCCAGATCAGATGGC
Organism: Lucinisca nassula; assembly: GCA_963580285.1. NCBI lineage: Eukaryota > Metazoa > Mollusca > Bivalvia > Lucinida > Lucinidae > Lucinisca > Lucinisca nassula. The sequence goes on along the minus strand of OY757025.1, from coordinate 116,214,665 downwards.
TTCTGAAGAAGCCATCTGATCAGGATCTACACTGTTTGACATTCAGTTTATGAATTTGTAGTAACTAGAGCTGTCAGTGAAACTGACTAGGGCCCAGGCAGCGCTATCAGAAATTTGTGGACGGACAGACAGACAGACAGACGGACGGACGGACAGAGTGATTACTATAGGGCACCCACACTTTCAGTGCGGGGCCCTAATAAATTACATCAAGTAATTTGATTGGTTGATAGACAGAAACGGGTGTGGCTTAAATGAATATTCAGCAAGATAAGGGTTAAAGTTTGACCTTTGTTAGCCTCACCAAAGCTTCTAATGAGTACCCACAACATATGTTTTCGTGCAGAAATAAGAAAATAATAAATATTTTTCGGATGAAAAAAGCTCCTTAGGTCTAAAAAAAAATGTTCTGTTTCCGATTTCATAAGCTATTTGACATAGGGTCGGTAGCCTTAGGTAGGCTTTTTTTTTTTCCAAACAAAATTAGGGTTTGTAGGTAGGACTCCGATGATCCCGTGCATCTGTGAAGGCTTATCCTTCTGTTCATGTATATCCTTTGCGGAAATAATTGGGTGATTACACAACAGTACATATTTAAGCTGCCTGCATTATTTATGATTGTGGACATGATTATCACTGCAGGTGGTAAAACATGTTTTGGATAATTTTTATTGTCACAAGAGACGTCAAAAAGAAGTTATCTGATTATAGAGAGAGGTCATACTGCAAGAAATATTGTGTGCCATTGTCCTTTTTAATGTGTCCGAGACATGTTTTTATGCATCCTGGGCTTCCAAAAACCCTGGGACAAAATGCAATGAAAATTTCTGGGTTGCCTGGCGGGCAACAATCGTGAAATTGAACTTGCCTGACGTGATTTTAACCTCTGTCGGGCAGTCAGGCAACTGCTTATTTCTAACACTACAGTATTGACAAATTAATGCAATGAAAGTGTATAAAACTGGGATTTTTTTACTGGGTCAGTTGCAGATTTTTTTTTTTGATTTTGCGCAAAAACAATTAGTCGGTGGAAAATCTGATGGGTTGGCCTTATCTGGAAATATGTAAACTTTATGGCACAGTTTTAATCCTGTAAACTTACAGTTCTTCCTCACTAGTGACACTAGCGTGTCTGTTGGCCCAGTCTGGCCCCTGCAGCCAAGCTGGTTCCCTGTGAAGGTCTTCAGAACTTGAACTGTTGGAATGATAGGATGAGTGGCGCTCAATGCCTGATGATGAATTTGACCTCTGCCCCTGTGAAAGTAAAATGGCAGAAAGGAAATTATTATATGGACATTATTTAACCCTTAAAATGCAAAGAAAAACTACATCTGAAAATGTCGTATGCTTATGTCGTCTGCTGATTCTTCTTGCAAACTTCTGAAAAATATTTTTTCATATAGGCAAGCAATGTGGATCCAGATTAGACTGCTCATCTATCTGGGTCCACATTGTTTGCAAAACTATTTTTAACCCTTGTCCTGCTGAATATTCATATATGCCACACCCACTACTGATTATCAACCAATCAGATTACTTGATGCAAATCATTACAACAAATTCATAAAATGAATGGCAAACAATGAAGATCCTGATCAGATGGCTTCTTCAGAAGCCATCTGATCTGGATCTGCATTGTTTGAAAGATCAGACATATCCGGGCTCAGCAGGACAAGGGTTAAATTACTTGGCAGATGACAAAGCAGACGTCAATTGTTGTGATTGGCATTTATGGGTTAACTCCTGTTCCAAAAATCACAAAAAAGTAGTCTTTGTTTGCTGGTTTGATTTGAGGTTTAACATCCCCGTCAACACTGTATTGGTCATTTTGGAGACGTTGCTTCAAATTTTGTGGGACTTTTACCCGACACTGAGATGAAATGACATCTCAAGTCCTGTCGCCAGGGTTTATAAGCATGGACGGACCAGCTCGCATCGCTTTGCCTGGGCAGGCTTAGATCCTCTAAGCAGTTAACCAGTACTCGTGTGCGGGCGGTTTCAGCTCTGAGCTCTATGTAGCCCATCTATTTCTTCAAGCCCCGATGGGCGAGGGCCACAAAAGTAGTTTGCTGCATCATCTGAGATAAGTGGGAAATTTACTGTTTGCTGGTATCACAAGGTGTTAATTTAACCTTTAACCTGCTGAATATTCATATATGCCACACCCACTACCGATTATCAACCAATCAGATTACTTGATGCAAATTATTGCAACAAATTCATAAACTGAATGACAAACAATGTAGATCCAGATCAGATGGCTTCTTCAGAAGCCATCTGATCTGGATCTTCATTGTTTGAAAGATAAGACATATCCAGGATCAGCAGGGCAAGGGTTAAAACTTTCTGCAACTTAGTTGCATTATTGCACAGCCTTAAGATGCCACCATGCCCACCCCCCAAGTCACTTTTTTTGCGACTAGGATTACCAATACGATTCTGTCTGTAGTACAGTATAGCTCCAATATATCGCGTTCCGATATTTCGCGATGTCCACTCTATGGCGGTCGCGCCGTGGATCCCTTTTTTTTTTTTTCCTTAAAAATTCATAATTAAAAATAAAATAGAGTTTTGAGTTGTTCAAATTTATTTAAAACCAGGTTAAACCAGGCGCCAATTGTCAGTTCACACATTATAACCAAATAATCCAATAAGCGTCCGTTAGAACAGATATTGGGGAACAATTAATCTTAATCCCCAAACTTGTCATAACTGAGTAATGCACTCAATGCTCAATCAGACAACGATGTCCGTGCGCCCTCATGCAGAGCATCCTAATCGTGATCTATCATGCCTTCCACGTGAAAATAAAATGAAAGAAATCAAAACGCAATAAAATGATAGTTTTGATGTTGTATAGTTTTTCGGCCCGTGGTAGACGGTAAATAATTTTTTTCCAACCGCTACTTTTAATGATTCTGACCTCTGGCAAGCCAAGGGAAACAACTCGAATTGCTTTAGCGCTTATGGTAGTTGCGCCCCTTGGCCGTCAGCGTTACAGACAACCAGGGGAGCCCGCACATCCAAAATGGCGTCCTGTTTTGACATTTTAGCAATCACATGTTTTCAGACGCAGATTTTCAGCTGTTCTCGAATGTAAGTTAATTGGTAGACACAGTCCCCTTTGTTTGTTCTGTCACTGAGTAATTCTGAACCTACTTTTAATAGTGAAATACGGACGATAGCATTACTGACAGCCATTAGCGTGTATTGATAAACGGTATCTCACCAAACTATCACCGCGACTTGTATTGGCATCTCGGCAAACTACCGCAACTTATATCGCGCTCCAACCACATTTTCGGGCTATGGACCCCGACTACCGCGATATATTGGAACTATACTGTATCAATAGACAGGGGAAATAACTAGCATAAGTATGCTGCAGATCATTAGGTTAGACCTGTTTTGGGCATTATTAAACTTTTACTTCAAAAAAGTGTTTTTGACTGTTTTTCACCTATTTCATGTTGCAGAAAATACAAGGGACTTAAAATTAACCCTTATCTTGCTGTTCACGACAACCCTTATCTTTGCAAACAGCGAAGATCCAGATCAGATGACTTCTGAAGAAGCCATCTGATCAGGATCTACACTGTTTGACATTCAGTTTATGAATTTGTAGGAATAAATTACATCAAGATATCTGATTGGTTGATAATCGGTAGTGGGTGTGGCAGATTAAAATATTAAGCAAGAGAAGGGTTAAACTGGCACTGGAAGTTACATTTTGAAATCCATCAGGGGCTGAAAGAGCTGAAGGAATATACCTGACTTAGAGTATAACCATTCTAACAGGAGCGTCAACTCCCATGATTTCATGTTTATTTTTTTTTGTAAAATGTGTACTACCAATGTGTCTAAAAGACTTCTTTTGCTTCATAAGATAAAAAATATTCTGAACAAATTGCCTCTGCCCAATAATTATCTACATCTACTTCTTTTATTAGAAATGTTTTCAAAGTACACAGATGCCCCCATCTTTTCAAAGTACACAGATGCCCCCATCTTAAGCTACATTTAACAAACACAGTGGTGTTATGAAAGTATCCACTGTAACGGTTCTTAATAAATACCACTTCTACAGCCTTGCTGATGGAGCCAGCTCCTTTAGTGACGCGGGTAGAGTGGTTGCCTTCTTCACAAAGTTAAGCAAAGGGATTTCGGTTAGTTCCTGGATGGGTGACCGCATTGCTTGACTTTGTGGACAATTTGGCAAACAATAGGTGGCAGCAGTGGGATGGAAACAGTGCTGCTGGTGTGTTACACAGAATCTGCCCTTGGGTTTGCCGAGTTAGGCAAGAGATGAGGGGAGAAATTAAGTCAAAAGATGAGGGGAGAAATGAAACGGTTCTTGATAAATACCACATCTGTAGCCTTGTTGTTGGAGCCGGCCCTTTTAGCAATGCAAGTAGAGTGAAAGACTTTTTCACAAAGTTAAGTAACAGGGATTGGGTTTAGTACCTGGATGAATGACCGCATTGTTTGATTTTGTGGACGACCAGGCAAATGCTACACTACCTGTGTAAACGTGTATGTCAGCTAATAGACTTATGAGGCCAAACGAAACACAACAGAAGTCACATGATGAGTAAAATATGTTTTTACCATTTGAGAACAACAAAGTTGTTGATCAGCCTGTACATGAGAGCAGTCTGATCATCATCTTTGTTTGCTGCTTAGACAGTACATTACCCCTAATTTCTTGGCCTTTACAGTGTTGACGGGGATGTTAAACCTCAAATCAAACGAACAAACAAACAAAACCTCTAATTTCTATATCTAAAATTGCAAGACTGTAGCTAGTACAGTCAAACTTCAATGGCTCTAACACCTTTGGGACCACGAAAATCTGTTCGAGACAGGGGTAGTTCGAGACACAGATGGCTACTTCCAGGAGGTAAAACTGGGATAATTTTGGAACTTCGGTTCGGTGATCTATGATATAAATGTATGCTGTGTGTACTCATTAGAATCGCCTCATTGAGGCGATTCTAATGAGTACACACAGCATACATTTGCAAGATAAAAGTTAAAAATATCCTAAATTTTACCCTCCCTATTTCTTACGTAAAGAAATTCCCTAGGGACTCAAGGACAGGTTCGACTCAGCCATAGAAAACAAGCCATCGGTGTTCGAGCCATCGAAGTTCTACTGTACGTGTTGCCGAGCAGGCTATAGTTTGTGTCTATCCTGCTCAAAATCTCAGATGACAGTGCTTATATTTCCCCAACAATAATGATTATGCATAGCTCCAGATATGGTGCCTTTTTGATTTGAAAAATACTTGTGCCAGATGTTCAAAGCATCATTAGCTTAATGAACTCGTAAGTGGTCATATCGTCAACTGTTCTAGCCAGATTTATATTTAAAATTTTGGTATTTTTCCTGAGAAAATGTGAGCAGCTTTTGCCTTTTGCAAAAGCTGCTCACATTTTTTTCAGCAAAAATATTAGCATATATGCCATAATAAATGATCAAATATTTAAACCTACATTAACTAACGACATGGTTAGTTTCTGGCTTCTGATCTATTTCTTATTTCTGTCTGAAAACAGTCATATGTTGTGAGTTCTCATTAGAAGTGCCTCACTGAGGCACTTCTAATGAGTACCCACAACATATGTATTCGTGCAGAAATAAGAAAATTAAATATGGCTACCCTCTTATCCGTGGCTTTGACATCATGTCAATGGCAAATGTATTCAAAAATCACAATTCTGACTTACCTCTGGTAGCACTATTTTGTTCGGACCTGATGTCTCAGGACTTTCCGTGTAACTCTCATGCGCTGCTCGCATGTAAGACTCGTTTCTTAATCCATTTCCCGCTAATACCCTTTCTAAGAACAAATTCGGTGATTTTAAATCACCCACATTTGGCAACGGTTTATGAGTTCTATCCGGTGAATTTTGTTCACTGCTAGTCAAACTATCACTGATGTTTTGATTGAGAGGTGAATCGTTTGTACTGTCAGTATAATCGAACACACCCGGTGATGTTTGTGCGAATGGCGAAGGTGAAGGAGCACCAATCCTCCTTGCCACTTTAATATTAATGCAACCAGGAACCGGCCCTTCATCTTGCATAGCTTTTCGTAAAATGTCCATAGATTCTGTATTTGATAAATCTAATAGTGAATTATTGTTTACTTCTAGCAGCTGGTCATTTATCTGCAGACGACCATCCTGTGAAAACAAAAGAATAATTTAGTTCTTGTTCTACTGAATAAACTAATTTGGCACACCCATATTTGACTTTCAACCAATGAAATTACTTGATGCAATTTATTCTTAAAATTGCCAAACTGAATGATGAACAGTACAGATCCAGATCAGAGCTCATCTGATCTGGATGTACACTGTTTACAATGATGCAGACTGATCTAAGTCAATTCTGTGCACTATAAAATAGATCAAGGTCATCCAATGACCTAAAAATGTCTTCATGCGACATATAAGCTCATATTCCAATTGGATATGCATAGGTGCCAACCCATTTTAGATGATTTCAGAATTTTCCTCATTGTGTTGACACATTTTCTGTTTTGTCAACATAAAAATCTTAACCCTTATCCTGCTGAATAATTAATTTAGCCACACCCATTTCTGACTTTGAACCAATCAGATTACTTGATATACCGTATTCGCCCTAATTACCGCATATGCTCCTATAAGCGCACACCAAAGCTTTTTTTGAAAAGGAAATGCATAAACGCACACTTTACAGCAACCCCCATCCCCCACCCCCCCTGGAAGCTCTCACAGTAAATCCATAAAAAACTTACTGTTATTTCTTCAACAGTGAAGGCAATGCTTTAGTATCCTTTTCGGTCCCATTAAAAATCAGTATGCATTAGCTCGGAAGCTATTGTTTTTCGCATCGAGTGTGCACTAATTAGGTAGATTTTTCACTGTGATTTTTTGACATGATTTTGAAACAAGAGGACCAAGCTGGTCCTGTATCGCTCACCTGAGCTAACAGATTCAAAGTTTCAGGAAGTGCCAACCTCATACCTGCCAACTTTCACCCATTAGAAGTGAGTTTCACGATTTTTCCATGCATTTTGACCTCACGATCGTGTTGCCAAAATAAGGCAAAAATCACGATTTTTCCTCACGCTTGGTATTTTTATCAGCCATATTGTTTGTGGATAGTCATTTGGAATATCTTGGATTTCTTCACTATCTATTTTGGAGATGGAAAAACCCTGAGTATATTTTTAGCTGTATTTGTTTTTGTTTGTTTGATTTGATGTTTAACGTCCCAGTCAACACTGTAAAGGTCATTTTGGAGACGTTGCTTCCAATTTTGCGGGACTTTTACCCGACACTGAGATGAAATGACATCTCAAGCCCTGCCGCCCAATGAAACCAATAAGGTTTTTAAGCATGGACGGTCCGACTCGCACCGCATTTCCTGGGCAGGCTTAGATCCTCTAAGCGGTTTACCAGTCCTCGTGTGCCGGTCGGTTTCAGCTCTGCGTGGAAGCATCATGCAGCCCATCTATTTCTTCAAGCCCCGATTGGCGGGGGCTGTTTTTTAGCTGTATTGACTATTTTTAACCCAATGATAGATTACCCTGTACCCACAAACAAATGCAAGTTGCCAAAAGTTTTCTATCTGTATGAGCATGAACAGGGATGCCCTTTGCTGATCTTTTCATGTAAGTATGTTTGAATATAGGGATCAACCATGGTTTTTCATGCATTAACATTCGCCGGGTCCCGAGGAAGCTGTTTGAACATGAGGTCGCCAGGCCGAATGTTCAAATATCTTCCGAGGGATCCGGCAAATGTTAATGCAATGAAATAACCATGGATGATCGTTGTTCTTGCATAACTTACGATTCCGACAGCAAATTTTGACGAAAAAGCCCAAAAGCTCCACATAAACTCCATAAAAACTCTTCAAATGCGACCGGAGAACCAACATGGCGGCCATTTCAGAATGTTGTTTACAATGACGTTGTTACGCAGTAACCATCTGACGTCATCATAGCACCCTAAAACGCTACGTTCAGGGCGATAACGTTACGTCGCTGAACGTAACATAAGCAAAGCAAGGCCCGTCTTGTGATATCAAAAGCTCAAAATCCATGTTCAAACAGCACGCAAATTTCATGATTTGAACACGGTTTTTGCTGTTTGAGCACGGCTTTCGGTCCATTTGACAATGGCTTCAAACAGCCATGCGCATAGGTATTTATGCAAGAACAATTATCTAATCTCTCCCAGATGTAATGAAAGTAAATATTTACCTATGAATGAGCAATGTCACATATTTTGTGACTACGAAAATCGTAGTTTTAATCTCTCAAACTAAGAATTGTATCATTATTTGGTAATGAGTGTTCTAACACCTCAGAAACAATTGTTTTGCAAAATAAAGGCTGTTATAGTCAGACATTAAGCACTCCTTGCAATTGCATGAACACTGTTTCTGAGTAAAAGAACCTAATTTCAGACAGATCATGTGTTCAGACAATCTTTAGTTATTTCAAATACTGTTAATTATCGAAGCTTAAGTATTATACCAGTGATTTATTGGATAATACATAAAATGTAAACATGCAATTTTTCTGACTGTACTAGTGGACTGGAGTGTGTCTACTAGTTTGAAAAAAAATCTCCCCCATGGAAATTTTGGGGAAAATATTCACCGCGCTTTATTCCATCGAAAAATGCTGTGACACGCAGAATCTCCCCCATGAAAAATTTGAAAAGTTGGCAGGTATGGCCAACCTTTACTGAAGGATTAATGGAAGGACATGGTGATGACAGGGTAAGCAATTTCTGCAAATCAAGTAGAATGTAACTCTATGATAAATAGGCTGACCTCACCAGTTTTCAACTCATTCAATCTTAAATACCTGACTTGCTAAGAAGATCCGATATAAATTGATGGGGCTATGGTGATGACAAGTTCAAAAATAAGCAATTAACTGCTGCAATCAAAGGGATGTTACTCTGAGTCAAATAGAAAAACCTTACAAGTTTTCAAACTCCTCCCAGCTTTTCTGCCTGACTTATTTGTTTGTAAGTTTCATGAAGATCCGATCAAAACTGAAGGGGCAGCAGTGCTAACAAGGTCGAAAATAGACATTTTTAAGCAATCAAAGGCACATAACTCTATGATAAATATGCCAACTTGGCCAGTATTCAAACTCATCCAAGGTTTCATTCCCAGCCACCTTACATGTAAGTTTCAGAAAGATCCGATCAAAACTGAAGGGGCTATGGTGATGACAGGTCAAAATTTGGCATTTTTAGCAATCAAAGGGATGTTACTCTAAGATAAATGGGCCGACTTGGCCAGTTTTCGAACTCATCCGAGGTTTCATCCCCAGCCACCTTACATATAAGTTTCAGAAAGATCCGATCAAAACTGAAGGGGCTACGGTGATGACAAGGTCAAAAATCAGCATTTTCAGCAATCAAAGGGACGTAAATCTATGATAAATGGGCCAACTTGGCGGGTATTGGAACTCATCCTAGGTTTTATCCCCAGTCACCTTACATATAATTTTCAGATAGATCCGATCAAAACTGAAGGGGCTACGGTGATGACAAGGTCAAAAATCGACATTTTCAGCCATCAAAGGGACATAACTATATAGTAAATGGGGCGACTTGGCCGGTTTTGGAACTCATCTGAGGTTTTATCCCCAGCCACCTTACATATAAGTTTCAGAAAGATCCAATCAAAACTGAAAGGGCTACGGTGATGACAAGGTCAAAAATTGGAATTTTCAGCAATCAAAGGGACGTTACTCTGTGATAAATGGACCAACTTGGCTGGTTTTCGAACTCATCAGAGATTTTATCCCCAGCCACGTTACATATAAGTTTCAGAAAGATTCGATCAAAACTTAAAGGGCTACGGTGATGACAAAGTCAAAAACAAGAGCACCGCAAGCGGCGCCATGCTCGTCTGTTTTTCCATGTCACTTTTTTCATGGCTCTTGTGATGGTGAGTATGTGTATGAAGTTTCATGAAGGTAGGCCAAATACTTTTGGAACTAGACTATCAAGTGAGCATATGCTCACTAATACCCCCGGCCAAAGCCATCGGTAACTTTCTGGCAATTCAAAGCCATCAAGTTTGACAAAAACCTATTATGAACACAGAATTAATCTTGCAAAAGTAAGGAGAATACCATTACATCTAAATAACTCACCTGATAACTAATGAGATCTTGAATAGATGTTTGAAATGTCAGTATCTTGCTGACAAGATTTTATTAAAAAAATTTCAAAGGGCAATAACTCTTGAAAGGAGCATAATCCGGACAAGAAAAAAAATACTCGTCAGCTAATTTTCCATGAGGAATCCATATATGAAATTTCAAAACCCTAGCATACACGGTTCTAAAATTATGCTATGCATCACTTTTACCATACAGATCAATGGCACAAATTACCAAAATGACAAAGGGCCATAACTCACAAAGTATTTTTCGGAATTTTGTCAAAAGTTAATCAGTTCATCTACTCATCACCACCAATCTATTCACCAACTTTCAAGGCTCTAGCTCCAATAGTTTTTGAGATATCTTGCTGACAAAATTTTATAAAAAAAAAATTCTTAGAGCAATAACTCTTGAAAGGGGCATAATCCTGACGAGAAAAAAAAATACGGGTCAGCTAATTTTCCATGAGGAATCCATATATGAAATTTCAAAACCCTAGCATACACGGTTCTAAAGTTATGCTATGCATCACTTTTACCATACAGATCAATGGCACAAATTACCAAAATGACAAAGGGCCATAACTCACAAAGTATTTTTCGGAATGTTGTCAAAAGTTAAGCAGTTCATCTACTCATCACCACCAATCTATTCACCAACTTTCAAGGCTCTAGCTCCAATAATTTTCGAGATATCTTGCTGACAAGATTTTATTAAAAAAATTTCAAAGGGCAATAACTCTTGAAAGGGGCATAATCCGGAGGAGAATAAAAATACGCGTCAGCTAATTTTCCATGAGGAATCCATATATGAAATTTCAAAACCCTAGCATACACGGTTCTAAAATTATGCTATGCATCACTTTTACCATACAGATCAATGGCACAAATTACCAAAATGACAAAGGGCCATAACTCACAAAGTATTTTTCGTAATATTGTCAAAAGTTAATCAGTTCATCTACTCATCACCACCAATCTATTCACCAACTTTCAAGGCTCTAGCTCCAATAGTTTTTGAGATATCTTGCTGACAAGATTTTATTAAAAAAATTTCAAAGGGCAATAACTCTTGAAAGGAGCATAATCCGGACGAGAAAAAAAAATATGTGTCGGCTAATTTTCCATGAGGAATCCATATATGAAATTTCAAAACCCTAGCATACACGGTTCTAAAGTTATGCTATGCATCACTTTTACCATACAGATCAATGGCACAAATTACCAAAATGACAAAGGGCCATAACTCACAAAGTATTTTTCGGAATGTTGTCAAAAGTTAATCAGTTCATCTACTCATCACCACCAATCTATTCACCAACTTTCAAGGCTCTAGCTCCAATAATTTTCGAGATATCTTGCTGACAAGATTTTATTAAAAAAATTTCAAAGGGCAATAACTCTTGAAAGGAGCATAATCCGGACAAGAAAAAAAATACTCGTCAGCTAATTTTCCATGAGGAATCCATATATGAAATTTCAAAACCCTAGCATACACGGTTCTAAAATTATGCTATGCATCACTTTTACCATACAGATCAATGGCACAAATTACCAAAATGACAAAGGGCCATAACTCACAAAGTATTTTTCGGAATTTTGTCAAAAGTTAATCAGTTCATCTACTCATCACCACCAATCTATTCACCAACTTTCAAGGCTCTAGCTCCAATAGTTTTTGAGATATCTTGCTGACAAAATTTTATAAAAAAAAAATTCTTAGAGCAATAACTCTTGAAAGGGGCATAATCCTGACGAGAAAAAAAAATACGGGTCAGCTAATTTTCCATGAGGAATCCATATATGAAATTTCAAAACCCTAGCATACACGGTTCTAAAGTTATGCTATGCATCACTTTTACCATACAGATCAATGGCACAAATTACCAAAATGACAAAGGGCCATAACTCACAAAGTATTTTTCGGAATGTTGTCAAAAGTTAATCAGTTCATCTACTCATCACCACCAATCTATTCACCAACTTTCAAGGCTCTAGCTCCAATAATTTTCGAGATATCTTGCTGACAAGATTTTATTAAAAAAATTTCAAAGGGCAATAACTCTTGAAAGGGGCATAATCCGGAGGAGAATAAAAATACGCGTCAGCTAATTTTCCATGAGGAATCCATATATAAAATTTCAAAACCCTAGCATACACGGTTCTAAAATTATGCTATGCATCACTTTTACCATACAGATCAATGGCACAAATTACCAAAATGACAAAGGGCCATAACTCACAAAGTATTTTTCGTAATATTGTCAAAAGTTAATCAGTTCATCTACTCATCACCACCAATCTATTCACCAACTTTCAAGGCTCTAGCTCCAATAGTTTTTGAGATATCTTGCTGACAAGATTTTATTAAAAAAATTTCAAAGGGCAATAACTCTTGAAAGGAGCATAATCCGGACGAGAAAAAAAAATATGTGTCGGCTAATTTTCCATGAGGAATCCATATATGAAATTTCAAAACCCTAGCATACACGGTTCTAAAGTTATGCTATGCATCACTTTTACCATACAGATCAATGGCACAAATTACCAAAATGACAAAGGGCCATAACTCACAAAGTATTTTTCGGAATGTTGTCAAAAGTTAATCAGTTCATCTACTCATCACCACCAATCTATTCACCAACTTTCAAGGCTCTAGCTCCAATAATTTTCGAGATATCTTGCTGACAAGATTTTATTAAAAAAATTTCAAAGGGCAATAACTCTTGAAAGGGGCATAATCCGGAGGAGAATAAAAATACGCGTCAGCTAATTTTCCATGAGGAATCCATATATGAAATTTCAAAACCCTAGCATACACGGTTCTAAAATTATGCTATGCATCACTTTTACCATACAGATCAATGGCACAAATTACCAAAATGACAAAGGGCCATAACTCACAAAGTATTTTTCGTAATATTGTCAAAAGTTAATCAGTTCATCTACTCATCACCACCAATCTATTCACCAACTTTCAAGGCTCTAGCTCCAATAGTTTTTGAGATATCTTGCTGACAAGATTTTATTAAAAAAATTTCAAAGGGCAATAACTCTTGAAAGGAGCATAATCCGGACGAGAAAAAAAAATATGTGTCGGCTAATTTTCCATGAGGAATCCATATATGAAATTTCAAAACCCTAGCATACACGGTTCTAAAGTTATGCTATGCATCACTTTTACCATACAGTACAATGGCACAAATTACCAAAATGACAAAGGGCCATAACTCACAAAGTATTTTTCGGAATTTTGTCAAAAGTTAATCAGTTCATCTACTCATCACCACCAATCTATTCACCAACTTTCAAGGCTCTAGCTCCAATAGTTTTTGAGATATGTTGCTGACAAAATTTTATAAAAAAAATATAACAAAGGGGAATAACTCTAAAGAACCTGGCCCCACAGCCCCAATTATCTTTCCCACAATACAACTAGTTATGCATGTTGTTTGTACCAAATTTCAAGTTTCTAGGTACAGTAGTTCCTGAGAAATCTTTGACACAAAATTTAATATGCATCACTTTTACCATACAGTACAATGGCACAAATTACCAAAATGACAAAGGGCCATAACTCACAAAGTATTTTTCGGAATTTTGTCAAAAGTTAATCAGTTCATCTACTCATCACCACCAATCTATTCACCAACTTTCAAGGCTCTAGCTCCAATAGTTTTTGAGATATGTTGCTGACAAAATTTTATAAAAAAAATATAACAAAGGGGAATAACTCTAAAGAACCTGGCCCCACAGCCCCAATTTTCTTTCCCACAATACAACTAGTTATGCATGTTGTTTGTACCAAATTTCAAGTTTCTAGGTACAGTAGTTCCTGAGAAATCTTTGACACAAAATTTAAGGTAACTCACAAAATACACATCTCAGTAGCAAATATAACAAAGGGGAATAACTGTAAAGAACCTGGCCCCACAGCCCCAATTTTCTTTCCCACAATACAACTAGTTATGCATGTTGCTTGTACCAAATTTCAAGTTTCTAGGTACAGTAGATCTTGAGAAATCTTTGACACAAAATTTAAGGTAAGTCACAAAATGCACATCTCAGTAGCAAATATAACAAAGGGGAATAACTCTAAAGAACCTGGCCCCACAGCCCCAATTTTCTTTCCCACAATACAACTAGTTATGCATGTTGTTTGTACCAAATTTCAAGTTTCTAGGTATAGTAGTTCCTGAGAAATCTTTGACACAAAAAAAAGTTTACACACACACACACAGAAAAGACGAAAACTATATACCCCCATGGCATACTCCGTATGCCGGGGGTATAATTAAACAGCAAGAACTACAAAGGGAAATAACTCTAAAAGGCCTGACCCCTTGGCCCTTATTTTCTTTCCCACAATACAAGTAGTCATACTGATCATGTGTGCAAAATTTCAAGTTTCTATGTGAAGCAGTTCCTGAGATATCTTTGACACAAAATAGTCAAAAGCTTCTTTGCATATACAGAACTACAAAGGGAAATAACTCTAAAAGGCCTGACCCCTTGGCCCTTATTTTCTTTCCCACAATACAACTAGTCATACTGATCACGTTTGCAAAATTTCAAGTTTCTATGTACAGTAGTTATTGAGAAATCTTTGACACAAAATAAAAATATACACTATTAAACAGCAAGAACTACAAAGGGAAATAACTCTAAAAGGCCTGACCCCTTGGCCCTTATTTTCTTTCCCACAATACAAGTAGTCATACTGATCATGTGTGCAAAATTTCAAGTTTCTATGCGAAGCAGTTCCTTAGATATCTTTGACACAAAATAATCAAAAGCTTCTTTGCATATACAGAACTACAAAGGGAAATAACTCTAAAAGGCCTGACCCCTTGGCCCTTATTTTCTTTCCCACAATACAACTAGTCATACTGATCATGTTTGCAAAATTTCAAGTTTCTATGTACAGTAGTTATTGAGAAATCTTTGACACAAAATAAAAATATACACTATTAAACAGCAAGAACTACAAAGGGAAATAACTCTAAAAGGCCTGACCCCTTGGCCCTTATTTTCTTTCCCACAATACAAGTAGTCATACTGATCATGTGTGCAAAATTTCAAGTTTCTATGTGAAGCAGTTCCTGAGATATCTTTGACACAAAATAATCAAAAGCTTCTTTGCATATACAGAACTACAAAGGGAAATAACTCTATAAGGCCTGACCCCTTGGCCCTTATTTTCTTTCCCACAATACAACTAGTCATACTGATCATGTTTGCAAAATTTCAAGTTTCTAAGTACAGTAGTTATTGAGAAATCTTTGACACAAAATAAAAATATACACTATTAAACAGCAAGAACTACAAAGGGAAATAACTCTAAAAGGCCTGACCCCTTGGCCCTTATTTTCTTTCCCACAATACAAGTAGTCATACTAGTTTCTAAGTACAGTAGTTATTGAGAAATCTTTGACACAAAATAAAAATATACACTATTAAACAGCAAGAACTACAAAGGGAAATAACTCTAAAAGGCCTGACCCCTTGGCCCTTATTTTCTTTCCCACAATACAAGTAGTCATACTGATCATGTGTGCAAAATTTCAAGTTTCTATGTGAAGCAGTTCCTGAGATATCTTTGACACAAAATAATTGTTTACGGACAGACGGAAAAGACAAAAACTATATACCCCCATGGCATACTTCGTATGCCGGGGGTATAAATATGGTTAAGGTTTCTGGTTAAATTTTCGAAAAATAGGTCAAAGTTCAAAGGTCAAGGTCACAGATCAAAAAGTGTGGTATCACTGAAAAGGTCTTGTCCCAAGGAACATTCATGTGAAGTTTGAAGGCTCTGTTGTGAATAGTATTAAAATGAGAGCAAAAAATGTGTTTCAGAAAAAAATTGGAAAAGGGGAGATAATTCAGCCAAAATCAACAATGTTGCTATGGTCCTTGGTCAAAATGTAGCTCTTGTGATGATGAGTTTGTGTATGAAGTTTCATGAGGCTAGGTCTAATACTTTTTAAGTTATAGCCAAGGTTAAGTTTTTTTGGAACGACGACGCCAGACGACGACAACGACAACGCAGACGCCGGAGTGATGACATTAGCTCGAAAGTTTTTTTTCAAAAAACAGACGAGCTAATAAGCATTTTCAGCAATCGAAGGGATGTTACTCTACGATAAATAGGCCGACTTGGTTGGTTTTTGAACTCATCCGAGATTTTATCCCCAGCCACCTTACATTATAAGTTTCAGAAAGATCCGATCAAAACTGAAGGGGCTACGGTGATGACAAGGTCGAAAATCAGCATTTTCAGCAATCAATGGGACGTAACTCTATGATAAATGGACCGACTTGGCCTGTTTTCGAACTCATCCGAGGTTTTATCCCCAGCCACCTTATGTATAAGTTTCAGAAAGATCCGATCAAAACTGAAAGGGCTACGGTGATGACAAGCATTTTCCCACTGTAAGTCTATGGGACCTTGTGATTGCCATAACAACCAACGTTTTCATGCAATTTCAAAAAAATGCTTATGTCATCAATGCCCCACCAGAGGCATGCTACAGATGAGAAATGATTGAGATCAGCCTGCAGGCTGCAGAGATATAGCTGCTCAAAAGTGTGGACGGACGACGGACGGACGACGGAGGCCGGACGACCCACTATACGATAAGCTCCCCTGGAGCCTTCAGCCCAGGTGAGCTAAAAACTAAGCGCACGGTGCGGTAATTAGGGCGAATACGGTAATATATTTCTGCAAGTTCACAAAGTGAATGACAAACAGTGGTAATCCTGGTCAGATGGCTCCTTCAGAAGCCATGAAGAAGCCATCTGATCTGGATCTACACTGTTTGCAAGGGTAGGGGTTGTCCTGAACAGCAGGAAAAGGGTTAACTCCTGTCCCTTCTGTCACCACCTTATCAAACCAGCAAATCTTCATTATCCTAAGGATAGATTTTCCATTCCTTGTGATACCTGCCTAGCTCTAACAAGAATTTTTTCGCCATGAACAGCTTACAAGAACTGTCACTGTTGGCCATATTGGTGGAAATACACCCTGTTCATGATCAGAAAAGAACTGGGTACCAGTGAATAGTTTGCAGTTCTGGTTTGCCGAAAGGCAGTGCAATTCTAATGAGTACACACAGCATACATGCTCTAATGAGTGTACACAACATACATGTATGCTGTATGTACATGTTTGCTGTATGTACTCATTAGAATCAACAACATACAGCATACATGTGCAAGGTCAAAAAGAAAAAAAATTCCCAGAATTATCCCTCACTATTCATATCTGAAAGAATTTACTTTGAACTCTGGAAAAAAATCCAACTCAGGCAGGTTCAACAAGCTAGGGGCGGTCAAGCCATAGAACTTTACTGTGTATACAAAACAAAATCTTTGCTTAGCAGCATTAGTAGAATTAAAGAAAGTCCTCAAGGTGTCCGAATTTTTCGGATGTTCAAGGTTTGTGTTAGAAGCGCCCCAATGCGGCCATTTTAACCCTTGTCCTGTTGAGCCCGGATATGCCTTATTTTGCAAACAATGAAGATCCAGATCAGATGGCTTCTGATCAGGATCTACATTGTTTGCCATTCAGATTGTGAATTTGTTGCAATAATTTGCATCAAATAATCTGATTGATTGATAATCGGCAGTGGGTGTGGCATATATGAATATTCAGCAGGTCAAGGGTTAACAAGTACCCATGGCATACATTTCTAACAAGAGGGCCCAGAGGGCCCTGGTTCGCTCACCTGATCTAATGTATAACAAGTGGGCCCTGGGCAGGGTCAATTTTGGCCCCAGGGCTATAATTGATAGAGGTCCACAAGATGAAGCTTCATATCGAATATGAAAGACCCGGGCTTTCTGGTTTCAGAGAAGAAGATTTTAAAGGTTTACCCTGCATATAGAAGTCTATGTAAAACAAGATTTTCCCTATATAAGTCTATGTTAAACAAAAGGGCCCTGGAGCAGGGGCATTTTTGGCCCCAGGGCTATAATTTGAAAATCTTGGTACAGGTCCACTAGCTGAAGCTTCATAACAAATATCAAAGACCTAAGCCTTGTGTTTCAGAGAAGATGATTTTTAAAGATTTTCCCTATATAAGTCTATGTAAAACCAAAGGGCCACATGGCGGAGGCATTTTTGGTCTCAGGGCTATAATTTGAACAATCTTTATAGAGGTCCACTAGCTGAAGCTTCATAACAAATATTGAAGACCTAAGCCTTGTGGTTTCAAAGAAGAAGATTTTTCAAGATTTTTCCCTATATACATCTATGTAAAACCAAAGGGCCCCGCAGCAGGGGCATTTTTGGCCCCAGGGCTATAATTTGAACAATCTTGGTAGAGGTCCACAAGATGAAGCTTCATACCAAATATCAAAGACCTGGGCCTTGCAGTTTCAGAGAAGAAGATTTTTCAAGATTTTCCCTATATAAGCCTATGTAAAACAAAAGGGCCCTGATGCGGGGGCATTTTTGGCCCACGCACTATAATTTGAATAATCTTGGTAGGGGTCCACTAGATGAAGCTTTATACCAAATATCAAAGACCTGGGCCTTGCGGTTTCAGAGAAGAAGATTTTTAAAGATTTTCCCTATATACGCCCATGTAAAACCAAAGGGCCCCCGTGTGGGGGGCATTTTTAGCCCCAGCACTATAATTTGAACAATCTTGGTAGGGGTCCACTAGATGAAGCTTCATACCAAATATCAAAGACCTGGGCCTTGCAGTTTCAAAGAAGAAGATTTTTAAAGATTTTCCCACTATAAGCCTATGTGAAACAAAAGGGCCCTGGTGCGGAAGCATTTTTGGCCCCAGCACTATAATTTGAACAATCTTGGCAGGGGTCCACTAGATGAAGCTTCATACCAAATATCAAAGACCTGGGCCTTGCGGTTTCAGAGAAGAAGATTTTTAAAGATTTTCCCTATATAAGCCCATGTAAAACCAAAGGGCCCCCGTGCGGGGGCATTTTTGGCCCCAGCACTATAATTTGAACAATCTTGGTAGGGGTCCACTAGATGAAACTTCATACCAAATATCAAAGACCTGGGCCTTGTGGTTTCAGAGAAGAAGATTTTTCAAGATTTTCCCTATATAAGCCCATGTAAAACCAAAGGGCCCCCGTGCGGGGGCATTTTTAGATCCAGCACTATAATTTGAACAATCTTGGTAGGGGTCCACTAGATAAAGCTTCATACCAAATATCAAAGACCTGGGCCTTGCGGTTTCAGAGAAGAAGATTTTTAAAGATTTTCCCTATATAAGCCCGTGTAAAACCAAAGGGCCCCCGTGCGGGGGCATTTTTGGCCCCAGCACTATAATTTGAACAATCTTGGTAGGGGTCCACTAGATGAAGCTTCATACCAAATATCAAAGACCTGGGACTTGCGGTTTCAGAGAAGAAGATTTTTAAAGATTTTCCCTATATAAGCCCATGTAAAACCAAAGGGCCCCCGTGCGGGGGCATTTTTGGCCCCAGCACTATAATTTGAACAATCTTGGTAGGGGTCCACTAGATGAAGCTTCATACCAAATATCAAAGACCTGGGCCTTGCGGTTTCAGAGAAGAAGATTTTTAAAGATTTTCCCTATATAAGCCCATGTAAAACCAAAGGGCCCCCGTGCGGGGGCATTTTTGACCCCAGCACTATAATTTGAACAATCTTGGTAGGGGTCCACTAGATGAAGCTTCATACCAAATATCAAAGACCTGGGCCTTGCGGTTTCAGAGAAGAAGATTTTTAAAGATTTTCCCAATATAAGCCCATGTAAAACCAAAGGGCCCCCGTGTGGGGGCATTTTTGGCCCCAGCACTATAATTTGAACAATCTTGGTAGGAGTCCACTAGATGAAGCTTCATACCAAATATCAAAGACCTGGGCCTTGCGGTTTCAGAGAAGAAGATTTTTTAAGTTTGCGGTGAAAAAAATCTATTTTTGGCTACTGTGACCTATATGTGCAACAGACCGGAACCATTTGAACAACTTTGAAAGAGGCCACCTATGGATCATTCCTGTGAAGTTTGGTCAAAATCCGATCAGTGGTTTAGGAGAAGATGTCGTTTGAAAAAAAGTTTACGGACGTGCGCACGCACGCACGGACGCACGCACGACGGACGACGGACAAAAAGTGATCCCAAAAGCTCACCTTGTCACTACGTGACAGGTGAGCTAACAAGAAAAAGGGAAACTATCCTCAATTATCCTCATTACTTCCCCCTTATCTGGAGCTATGACAGATTCTACAAGCTTATAAAACAGAAGTTTACAAGCTGAGGCTTATAAGCTCTTGTAAGCTATTGCGCAACCCTGATGTTGAGGTGGTAAACAAAGCACTGATCAGTGGCAAAAGTAATCTGATACAATTTAGAAATACACCACCAATACTTTATATTAGTGTTCATGTATTATTAAATTTATTAAATGAGTTGAGGAAAAGGAATAAAATGCGAGGCATGCCAAGCATTTTTTTGCCTATTCCTTAACGAGTTTAATAAATTTGATAAAACATGAGCACAAATGCAAGATTCTATTTATGATATGACATTTGAAACCCATTTTACTTACAATTGTTCAACAAAAATGTCAATATTCCACCATTAGTAAACGTGACGTCATTAAAAACGTCGTACATGTAATGTTAGAGGGCGTATCTAACTAATTTGCATATTTAATCTACTTTTGGATTAACGAGTTTATGACATGGCGTTATAACACTCTCAAATGTGACATTGTATGATAAAACACGGTTTATTATAACAAGGTTTTGGGTATAGCACATAATTGAAAGAGGGATCCAAAAAATATATAGATTACACAGACCAAAAACGGTCATTGGTCACTTTTTCTACACAATCTATACATTTTTGTTTGGATATAGAACTGTTCATTTTTGATGTAACATGGTTCAAAAATGGATCCCAAAAATACAAAGATTACACAGAAAAATCATCCTTTTTCTATATAATCTACACATCTTTGTTCGGACATAAACTTTTTTAATTAACATGGTTCCAGGTTTGGACCACAAAAGGATTGTTATAAAGGCAGTCTGATCAGATTAACTGCTGTCTGCTTAAGCCTTCTATTATCACTAGGCTATCCAGACCCTGAGGTTATAAAACTTTTTTTTTTCATGCTCAACACACTTGAGCATGACATTTGTCCTGCTCATAAATTTTAAAATGCCAACAATCGTTGGCATTTTAAAATTCATCGAGCAGGACAAATGGGTGTTGGCACTTTAAAATTCACGAACAGGACAAATGATTGTTGGCATTTTAAAATTCATGAGCAGGACAAATAACTGTTGGCATTTTAAAATTCACGAACAGGACAAATGATTGTTGGCACTTTAAAATTCATGAGCAGGACAAATAACTGTTGGCATTTTAAAATTCATGAACAGGACAAATGATTGTTGGCATTTTAAAATTCATGAACAGGACAAATGACTGTTGGCATTTTAAAATTCATGAACAGGACAAATGACTGTTGGCATTTTAAAATTCATGAACAGGACAAATGACTGTTGGCATTTTAAAATTCATGAGCAGGACAAATGACTGTTGGCATTTTAAAATTCACGAACAGGACAAATGATTGTTGGCATTTTAAAATTCATGAACAGGACAAATGACTGTTGGCATTTTAAAATTCACGAACAGGACAAATGATTGTTGGCATTTTAAAATTCATGAACAGGACAAATGACTGTTGGCATTTTAAAATTCACGAACAGGACAAATGATTGTTGGCATTTTAAAATTCATGAACAGGACAAATGACTGTTGGCATTTTAAAATTCACGAACAGGACAAATGATTGTTGGCATTTTAAAATTAATGAGCAGGACAAATGACATTCTCTGTTGATCTGACCCTGAATATCACCTCATTAGTCTGTCTTTTCATGTTTATGAGGATTGCGAATTTCATACTTTGCAGCAGAAATTCAAGAAAATATAACAAACTTTGTCAGAATCTGTCATATTTTGAGCCATGGAAGAATTAGGGGATAAGTGTACTCAAAATTGTCATTCGGGGAGGTAAATCACTGATTTTACTGTCCCAAATTCCGTTTTACGCCTCCACTGATGCGTTACCGTAAAACAAAATTTCCGACCGTAAAACCACCCCGAATGACAATTTTACAATACAGTTATCCCCATTCTAATGCACTAATCCACTTGTTTTGTTCACAACAGTACTGTTTTGCACAAAACGGCGAGCGCTGTGAGCTGCATAAAACAAAATACCAGCCAATGAAGAGTGACTTTACGTGATGACATGGGATTTCAGACAATTCATCGCAGAATATACTGTCACAAATTTTTGACGTTATCCAATCAGAATGTACTATATCACACAAATATGACATTTTTATGTGTTTCACAAAACTGGATGCATACATGTGATATTTTCTTGGACCCAAATAGGGAGATTTTGATTTTCAGATAGGGAGATTGGGGTCCCAAATCGGGAGATTTTTCCGCGGTAAAAAGTGATGTTATTTTTGGTTAAAGTTTACCTCTGAAGCACTTTTCACCCATAACATTCCAACACGACAATTGTTGTCTGCTTTGTTGTCTGTCATCTGCATTAAAAATCTTTTTTGAAAACAGTGTGGGCCCAGATCAGACTGCAGAGCATTCTGATGACGGTCCACACTGTTTGCCTTTCTGCAAAAATATGTTATAAAAGCTTGGAAGAAGAAAGCTGCAGACGACAAACTTCCATTTTGTATTTTAATAGAGAGACAATTTCTCGGAAGAACGATCAAAGAACAAGCACTGACCAATAGATCGGTGTTAAATACCCACCTAGCACCTGGCAGAAAAAAAAAACAACGTTCAGAATACCTGTATAGCAAAAAATTACTCATACTCTTACACCCCTTCTCTTATCATCCCCAAAACGTGCCTCGGAACTAATAAGCATGCATGATCTTTATTGATTTAACTTGGGGGCATATTTTTTTCATAAAAGATCCATTAAAAACACGGCAAAAATATTTTTTCTCGCAGTCTAAAAATGAAACAGGTTTGAATAGAAAATTTCACCCTGCAAAACTCTGGTTCTATGTTTATTAATAAATGAAAAACTGCATAAAGATGCTTAGAAAATACCAGCGTCTGCTCTGCTCTGTTTTGGCGGGAAAATATTAAGCGCGTTCACCTGTCAAAGGCCAAAAAGCATGCACGAATTTTCATTGGTGTCACGTGGGGCATATTTCTTTCTTTCGTTAAAAACGGCAAAAATATTTTTCTCGGGTTTAAATAGAAAATGTCACTAAGTAATTACCCAGTTCTATGATTAATAAAAGAATAACGGTTTACAGACGCGTAGAAAAAAACAGCGTCTGCTTTGCTCTGTTTTGGCGGGAGTAATATTTAGCATCTACACGTGTCAATTACAAAGGGATTAAATAGATATAACTGGAATATCTTGATTGACTAGTTTTCACACCTTGTCACATTGTTAATTGTCGGCTTATCAGTAAGGCCCGCCTCGGGCGTAAACGGTTTAATAGCGTTGGCAACTTGAGCAAATCGGTGATTGGTAATAAATGTATGCAAACATCACATTTCTTCCTTATTGAATTTCTCGCTTTTTATCACATTGTTTGCGGCTTGTTTGCGGGTTGCATTTTAATAATTGTATTTACCGGTACGTTCTTTTCATATTGCGATATTATACCTGTGCAGGTGTGTATTGCAATTTACCTGCATACCGCCTAGCGTAAATACACTGACGGTTAACCGCATAGGTATTTTACAGTGGTTAACACTAAATTGGTCGGTCGGCGGAAAACTACTATAGGAAAATTGTCGTGTCGGGAGATTAGGGCCGTCGGACGGGAGACCGGGAGATGGGGTTCGAAATCGGGATATCCCGACGAAATCGGGAGATATCACATGTATGCTGGATGCTGTGTAAAACAATGATTCTGTGCACAATGAAAAACTCCTTTCCCTATGTAAGCCTTACTTCCATGTAGATTTGATTTCCATGTCAATCTGATTTCCGTGTAAATAATCTGATTTCCGTGTAAATGTCCCATTACCTTAGAAGCAGCACCACCATGTATCACAGCCTTCACAAAGATCCCCAGATCCCGTGTCCCCTCCTCCGTGGTCAGGGTTTTCCCCTTCACGCTGACCCCGAGCCCTGCAGAGCCCGTGTCATTTAATGGAATGTCAAACTCTAGCAATTCTTTGTTGTGCATGATCGCCAGCGTGCCGTCGTCCCCAGCTTTCTCGTGTGACTGCAATAATGGAGGAGTGGTATCAAGGTCACTCGTGTTCTGAAAGCGTAAGAAAAAGTAGCATGCACACACTGCACAACACAGCAAGCCTGTTAAAGCAAAAACTCCGCACAGCAAGCACAAAATAAAATAAGAACGAAGCCAGAAGTCTGAAACACACTTGATTCAGTTTGTAAAAATGTCAAAATGTTAACTATTCTAGCAGGTACAATATCTAATACTCTGGTATTTTTGCTGGAAAAAAATGTGAGTAGCTTTTGCATATGCAAAAGCTTCTCCCATATTTTTCAGCAAAATTATTAGCAAATTTTCCATATTAAATGATCAAAGTTTCCACAATATGTAAACCAATGTCATTGCTTGTTCCAGAATTAGTTCTGTGATGAAACATACAGAATTAAACCATTTTCTGGCTTCATACCTATAGCACAGCAACCCTGAATGGTGAAAAAAAAAAGAGAAGAATGGCTTAACCCCCAAAATGCCAATGATAAGAACTATCATCTGCTGGTTACTTTAGCCCTTATCTTGCTGAACATGACAACCCCTACCATTGCAAACAATGGAGATCCAGATCAGATGAAGGCATCTTATCAGGATCTGCACTGTTTGTCATTCACTGGACCTATATCTAGCATCCTATAAAAATACGAACCAAATCCATTGTATTATTTGGAAAATATGAGCTCTTAAAAACTTTAACACAACATCTCTAAGTCTGTGACCTTGACCTTAAGATCATGGGTATGGGTGGGGGTATTGCTGAATAAAATTTTGGAACTAATTCTATCATCATACCAAATATGAACCAAATGCATTGTTTGGTGTGGAAAATATGAGATCCCAAAAACATCAACATAAAACTTTCTAAATCTGTGACCTTGACCTTAAGGTCATAGGCATGGGCATTGGTACTGATGACTAAATCTTTGAACCTATACTACCATCATACCAAATATGAACCCATTTCCTTCATTTGCTTTGGAAAATATGAGCCCTTAAAAACTTTAACATAACATTGAGTCTGTGACCTTGACCTATAAGTTATAAGCAAGGACTCCCTGGTCAAAGTCTTCCCTGGATTTTTATTTTTGCATGCTGGTTTCTTTTGCAATGAAGTGGTCAAATGCATATACAAATATTGTGATTTAACAGATGCAAGGTCAGGAAGTCCTCATTCAAGCCACAAGAATTTGAACTGAATTCCTAGGAATACTGTACTTTAAATATTGCAGTCAGTTAGCATATTCTGGTATGATGGAATAGTCCCACAACATGATGAAGATTTCAAATATGCAACACTCCTCCCAGTTTTACAACCATTTATGTGGTATGATTTAAATTTTACAAAGGATTCAGGAGCATTGTGGAAAACACAATAGATCCAGATCAGCTGGCTTCCTAGAGGAGCCAGCTGATCTGGATCTATGCTGTTTTCAAATGAGGATAATATCCCGGTTGAGAATGGTGAGATCCTGAGTATTGGGACAGACAGGCCTAGGCAAACAGTGCAGACCCAGATCAGACTGTTCCTGAAGGAGCAGTCTGATCAGGGGCTACACTGTTTGCCATTCCATCTGCACCTTTTGGACTCCTTGCTGGATTGTGAAATAATTTTGTTAAAATTTTATGAGAATTACAGCAAGTCCTAAAAGTGTCCGAATTTTTACAGTACAGTAATCAACCACTAAAAGCACCAAGGAAAATATAAGCAGATAGTATTCTTATTTTTTTATTAGAAAAACAATAACATAGACTTGACAATCCACACATGTGTCGAGCTGTATTTTCTCATATACAGGATTCTTTGTCATATGGCCAGTTTTAATTTTTTTTTTTTTTTGGTAATTTCATCATCGAGTTTGTATACAAACTAGCAGCCCCCAATTGGTGCCCCTGCCTATCAATCTAATTAACATAGCTGCAATTTAATCTAGCTAATTCACTTTGGGGACAGCAGAGCATTAAATTATTGATGGGCAATGATAGTAAATTAAGCCAAGTCACAGCCACACCAAAACAATCACAAATAAAATTGTATCTAATGACAAGCATCTTATGACAAGTCTGAGTCAATATGCCATTGTATCATTAGTTTATGCATCCTTTAAACTTTGATAATTTTAATATAGCAAAAATGTCAGTATTTTTGCTAAATAAATGTGCAAAAGCTACACACATTTTTCCAGCAAGAATACCAGATAACTAGACACTGTACTTGCTAGAATTATTGACAACTTGACACAAACGAGGTTGTTAAGATCCAACTTGAACCCAGAGCTTTGGAATCCAGTATGAATCCCTGGGGCTTAAGTCAAAAGATTCTGATAATATTACAATGTATTTTTTTTTGGATATTTTCAGCCCTGCAGATCAAAAACTTTAACTGTGCAAAACTGTGGATCCCGATCAGATGGCTCTCTGTTTGTCAATCCCTTTTAAACAATTAGACTAAAACTCCATATTTGCAACAAAAGATTTGTCCAAATTGAAAAGATGGAAGAGTGCATGAGTGAGTGTTCGATTTTACATCCCACCAACAGCTAAGGTCATACGGAGACGGGACCTCGGTTTAAAGACTCATCCGAAAGTCTGGAGAAGCCCGGAAAAGATGGAAGAGTCCAAGATTAAAAGTTTTTCGATCTACCATCTGTCAATAAAGCACGGGAGGCACTTCTAATGAGTACCCACAACACAAATTTTTGTGCAGAAATAGAAACAGCTTGGTTTTAACACTTCAGGCACTATGGAATAAATAAGAGCTGGAACAAATGAAAATCTATAGTATTTTTTCAGATAAAAGTGCTTGACATTTCACTTGAATTCCCTGCCCAGCAAGAAAAAAAATACAAAAATGCCATCTTTTTTATACTTGTGATCAAAGCTTGAAGTATATGGTTTATTCAATCTGCCAATGGTGCTAGGGTCATTTTTTCAATCCTCTTCCCTAACAAAGTCCCAAGGGACTATGGTATGTGTAATTAATTATCAACAACAATTCTCATTTTCCAGTGATGTCATTCCATTAAGTTTATTATATTTTCAATCTCTAAAATGTAATTAGCAGCTTCAACACACTGTTGGCAGATTTTGCTGAATGACTGGTTCCGATTTATACACAGACAACATTTTTCTTTATGATTTTTCTTTTCCAAAATACACCACAACCTCTTTATAACACTATTGTTTGGGTCCAAAGTAAAAACCATGTTAGTTAAAACCACTGTGTTATTTGTTTGTTTGTTTGAATTGAGGTTTAACATCCCCGTCAACACTATTTAGGTCATTTTGGAGACGTTGCTTCCAATTTCATGGGACTTTTTTACCCGACATTGAGATGAAATGTCAACTCAAGCCCTGTCACCCAATGAAACCAATAGGGTTTATAAGCATGGACGTTCCGACTCGCCCCACTCTGACTGAGCAGGCTTAGATCCTCTAAGCGGTTTACCAGTTCTCGTGTGCGGTCGGATTCAGCTCTGCGTGGAAGCATTATACAGCCTATCTATTTCTTCAAGCCCCAATGGGTGGGGGGTTTACAACAACTGTGTTATACCCAAATAAAAATGTATAGATTATATAGAAAAATGACCATTTATGGTCATTTTTCTATATAATCTATGCATTTTTGGGATCCATCTTCCAACCCGTGTTGTATTCAAAATCGTGTTATAATAAGCTATGTTATAATGAGGCTGCAGTGTAAAATCAAAATCTCAAATCCTGGTGGGCAGTAAGAAATTTGGAATCTTTTGGTACTACATGCAGATCAGATGTTCGGGGACAAAAAAGATTTCTCACTTTTATTGGTCCCCAAAGGGGCAGTGTTTACTTTCTATAGACTCTTTCCCACTTAATAGCCCCCGCCCATAGGGGCTTGAAGAAATATATGGGCTGCATGATGCTTCCACGCAGAGCTGAATCCGGCCTGCACACTAGTACTGGTAAACCGCTTAGAGGATCTAAGCCTTTCCAGGAACCGGGGTGCGAGGCGGACCGTCCATGCTTATAAACCCTATTGGTTTCATTGGGCGACAGGGCTTGAGATGTCATGTCATCTCAATGTCGGGTAAAAGTCCCACAAAATTGGAAGCAACGTCTCCAAAATGACCTTTACAGTGTTGATGGGGACGTTAAACCTCAAATCAAACAAACAAACAAAACTTTCCCACTTAAAATTTCCATTTGCAGGTAAATTTTATGATAGTAGAAATGAAGACAGTGTAAGCCCAAAAGTCAGCTTCTGTACAGACTGGAGATAGTAACCCATTATTGTGCAAAATGGAATCTTCCTTCCGATATAGCATACCTGCCAACTTTGAGAAAATCCAAAGAGTGACACTGTGCCCAACGGACCATTTTTCAGCTTCTTTTTTAGTATTTGGCTCGCGGGGAATTTTCAGGAAAATTTTGAAAGCTCTCAGCTTGCACATTGTCAATATTAGAGAAACAGGTAACCAGACCCCCCTGACCTTGAAAGGTCAGGGGGGTCTGGTTACCTGTTTTTCCAACACTGATAACCGTCAGACTAGGAACCAGCAAATAATGCAATTAAGGTGAATTATAGCCGGCTCTTGATCTAGGCGTTAGATGCATTGAAATTCGTGATATTTGAGCCATTTTCAAGAAACGATCGTGGGGGAGTGAGACACACAATAAATCATGAGAGTCACACCCAAATCGGGAGTGTTGGCAGGTATGATATAGCAAGAGTCCATGTGACAGGTTGTGTAATCATCAAAATTTATTTGGAAAATTGCTGAACTTTCAGCAAACAGTGTAGGTCCTGATCTGATGCCGCATTCTGCACCATCTGATATGGGCCTGCACTGTTTGAAAGTATTCCCTTTTAGGGTTTCCGGTACTTTTTTATGGGGTGGGGAATTGGTTTTATGGCCCTTTAAAATTATTTCACTTATATCAAGCTAGTTTAAATGCATGGATGGTCTAAATCATGCCAGTTTGCCAACATTTATCAGTGAGGTTCTAGTCTTAAAAAGCAAAATCTTTCCATTAACAGCCTCTGGAGAGTTCAAAAAGTTTCCCTTTACAGTGGGGTGAGTGGGGGGTTAGGTGGTGGTGGTGGGATTAATGGAATGCAAATTGGAAGGCCCAAAAGTAGCATCCCTTGTTTAAATGGTAGCAAATATGTAAGATGTGTCCATTCCTTCAAGGAGCTTATGAGCTTGTGATGAGCTCTTGATTCCACCCAATCATAATATGTAAGATGTGTCCATTCCACCAAGGAGCTTATGATGAGCTCTTGATTCCACCCAATCATAATATGTAAGATGTGTCCATTCCACCAAGGAGCTTATGAGCTTGTGATGAGCTCTTGATTCCACCCAATCATAATATGTAAGATGTGTCCATTCCACCAAGGAGCTTATGAGCTTGTGATGAGCTCTTGATTCCACCCAATCATAATATGTAAGATGTGTCCATTCCACCAAGGAGCTTATGAGCTTGTGATGAGCTCTTGATTCCACCCAATCATAATATGTAAGATGTGTCCATTCAGATACACCTCAGACTAATTGGTGATCAGGGCCCAGTTTTTCAAAGCATTGTTACCTTAACAAGCTGGTTACGGTCAAAATGTTAACTGTTCTAGAAAGTACATTCCACCAAGGAGCTTATGAGCTTGTGATGAGCTCTTGATTCCAC
This sequence comes from Lucinisca nassula, assembly GCA_963580285.1. NCBI lineage: Eukaryota > Metazoa > Mollusca > Bivalvia > Lucinida > Lucinidae > Lucinisca > Lucinisca nassula. The sequence goes on along the minus strand of OY757025.1, from coordinate 116,184,555 downwards.
CCAATCATAATATGTAAGATGTGTCCATTCCACCAAGGAGCTTATGAGCTTGTGATGAGCTCTTGATTCCACCCAATCATAAGGATCAAGCAGGCAAATCCTTCAGAGTATGTTTGAAGTCCCCCTTTTTATTCTGTACACTACTTCTTTTTAACGCTCTGCATGCTGGGTATTTTTTAGCAGCAGACGACATCTTGAAATATTTCCTAGTTTTCCCAGAAAACAGGATTTGACATCTCATGCAAATTGTCTCCTATGGAGACAATTTGCATGAGATGTCAAGTCCTATTTTCTGGGAAAAATAAGAAAAATATCAACCATTTTGTCGTCTGCTGAATTAGCCTAGAGAGTGGTAAAGGTTAAGGGTACATTTGCAAAAAACTTAACGCTCTGCATAATAAGTATTTATTCAGCAGATGACGTTTTGAAATACAGTAGAACTTCGATGGCTCGAACACCGATGGCTCGTTTACCATGGATGTGTCGAACCCATTCTTGAGCCCCAGCGAAATCCTCTACTAAAAGAAATAGTGGGGGATAATAAAGAAGATTTTAGTCTTTTATCTTGCAAATGAATGCTGTGTGTACTCATTAGAATCGCCTCGATGAGGCGATTCTAATGAGTACACACAGCATACATTTTCATTATAGAACACCGAAAAGATGACTAAAAGTATCTCGTTGTGCCTCCTGACAGAAACCCCAGTGGCTCGAACTACCCCTGTCTCGAACAGATTTACGAGGTTCCAAAGGTGCTCGAGCCATCGAAGTTCAACTGTACTTTTTCTTATTTTCCCCAGAAAAAAGGATTTGACATTTTATGCCAATTGCCTCCTATGGAAACAAATTGCAACAAGAAGGCCATGATGGCCCTGGATCGCTCACCTGATCCACACTGTAGAAATGAAATCGTAGGTAATATAGTAAGTTGCCTTGTAAGAAGGAACGCACATGCCAAATATGAAGGCTCCATATCAAATGGTCAAAAGTTATGATTATGTAGGTCACAAATCAAGGTCAAGGTCACAGTTCAAAATGTTTCGCATGAGTGGGAAGACCTTGTCACAAGGAACCTACAAGCCAAATATGAAAGCTCTACCTTAAATGGTTCAAAAGTTATAACAAAAAAAGCTCAAAGGTCAAAAGTTTTGTATGGGTGGGAAATCCTTGTCACACGGAACCTACATGCCAAATATGAAGGCTCTATCTGAAAAGGTTCAAAAGTTATGGCAAAGTAGGTCAAAGATCAAGGTCACTTAACCTTAAAAAGTTATGACAAAGTAGATCAAGGTCATAGGTCAAAATTTTTGTATGGGTGGGAAGACCTTGTCACAAGGAAAAATGCCAAATATGAAGGCTCTATCTCAAATGGTTCAAAAGTTATGATAAAGTAGGTCAAAGGTCAAGGTCAAAGGTCATTTTTTGCATGAGTGGGAAGCCCTTGTCACAAGGACCTACATGCCAAATGTGAAGGCTCTATCTCAAATGCTTCAAAAGTTATGATAAAGTAGATCAAAGGTCAAGGTCAAAATTTTTGTATGAGTGGGAAGACCTTGTCACAAGGAACATACATGCCAAATATGAAGGCTCTATCTCAAATGGTTCAAAGTTATGATAAAGTAGGTCACAGGCCAAGAACATAGGTCAAATTTTTTGCATGAGTGGGAAGCCCTTGTCACCAGGAACAAACACACCAAATATGAAGGTTCTATCTCAAACGGTTCAAAAGTTATGACAAAATGACCTACTAATCTACTTTTTGATTCAACATTACCCACATTCGATCTGGATCCATATATTGTCAAGATGATCATTCTGAGCAAGATATATGATAATTGGACCAAAACTGTGGCCTCTAGAGTGTTCACAAGGTTTTACTATGATTTGACCTGCTGACCTACTTTTTGACCCAACATGACCCATATTCAAACTTGACTGAGATATTGTCAAGATGATCATTCTGAGTAAGTTTGATGAAGATAGGACCAAAACTGTGGCCTCTAGTGTGTTCACAAGGTTTTTCTATAATTTGACCTATGGACCTACTTCTTGATCCGACATGACCATTATTTGAAATTGACCGAGATATTGTCAAGATGATTATTCTGAGCAAGATCGATGATGATCAGACCAAAACTGTGGCCTCCAGTGTGTTCACAAGGTTTCTCTATGATTTGACCTACTGACCTACTTTTTGACCTGACATGACCCATATTTGAAACTGACCGAGATATTGTCAAGATGATCATTCTGAGCAAGACTGATGATGATCAGACCAAAACTGTGGCCTCTAGTGTGTTCACAAGGTTTTTCTATGATTTGACCAACTGACCTACTTTTTGATGTCCCAACATGACCCATATTCGAACTTGACCGAGATACTGTCATGATGATCAATCTGACCAAGTTTGATGATGATTGGCCCTAAACTGTGGCTTCTGAATTAGCCCAAAGAGGGGTAAAGGTTAATTAACAAAGACACCTTTATTTATTCATAAGTTCAAAAACTTGCCTTAACACAACAGTTAAACACACAAAAACTAGACTAAGCAGTAAAATAATAAAATACAGTCGAACTTCGATGGCTCGAACCCCTTTGGGACCATGAAAATTTGTTTGAGACAGGGGTTGTTCGAGCCACTGAGATTACTTCCAGGAGGCATAACAAAATACTTTTAGACATCTTTTCGGTGTTCCATAATGAATATGTATGCTGTGTGTATTCATTAGAATCACCTCATCGAGGCGATTCTAATGAGTACACACAGCATACATTTGTAAGATAAATGACTAAAATCTCCTTAATTATCCCCCACTAGTTCTTATGTAGAGGATTTCGCTAGGGGCTCAAGAATGGGTTCGACTCATCCATGGTAAACGAGCCATCGATGTTTGAGCCATTGAAGTCCTACTGTATTGCAGACAAACAAAAATGTACAAAGCTTTATCCTGACAATATAAATATATACTACTTGGACTAAGACAAAAGAAAGTCTAAAGCAAGCAGTGCAGACACAGATCAGAATGCAAGAGCAGTCTGACCAGCAGGGTCTGCACCATCTGACACCCATAATTTTGCAAAACAGAACAAAAGAAGAATGAGCAAACAAAGGATAACAATAATTCTGCCAAAGGCTATGTCGCGCCTGGGGGTTGGGGGGTGCAAAGTCTTCACTAAGTTGGTGAACCATGAAATGTAGGTCAAGGTCAAATACGGATGCTTGCATTAAAGTTGCTATCCCTTAATGCAAGTTTGTACCCAGTGTCATTAAAGTTCTTGTGAAAGGGATTTAAACATTAATTTAAAAGCTAGGGTTGACACCATAGTTCACAAAGCCAGCTAGTTATCCACGAGATGTTGGTTGAGGTCAAATACAGATGCTTGAAATAAAGTTGCCATCCCTAGACGCAAATTTGTTCCAAGTATCATTAATACAGCTCTTATATTTCTTGAGAATTGGACTTCAACATTAGGGTGAAAGCTAGGGTTGATACAATAGTCAGAGAACCCTGAAATGAAGGTCGAGGTCAAATATAGATACCTGAATTAAAGTTGGCATCACTAGATGCAAGTGCGTACCAAGTAATATTAATGAAGCTCAAACAGTTATTATGATATGGACTTGAACATTTGGGTAAAAGCTAAGGTTGTTGTAACAGTTCACAAAGTCAGTGAGCCATGAAATCTTGATCAAGATCAAATATGGATGCTTGCATTAACCCATTTAGTACCAGAAACCCCCAAACGGGTACCAGGGCAAACAGTGCAGGCGCAGATAAGACGCCGCAGAACGCGGTGTCTGATCAGGGCCTACACTGTTTGCAAAAAGTAAAGCCATTTTCCAAATGAATATTAAAGAAAACTAGAGCTGTCAGTGAAACTGACTAGGGCCCCGGCAGCGCTATAAGAGGAGTAGTAAAAAAATTTGTGGACGGACAGACGGACGGACAGACAGACAGACGGATGGACAGAGTGATTACTATAGGGCACCCACACTTTCAGTGCAGGGCCCTAAAAAATCTGACACCCCTAAATTTTGAAATTGACTCCTGCTATATATAAGGAGGAAGATTCCATTTAGTACAAAAATGGTTAAAGTTGCAACCCCTAGATTCAAAATTGTACCAAGTATCATTAATGAAGCTCTTACAGTTCTTGAGAAATGCACTCTTACATTGAGGTGAAAGTTAGGGTGGTTGCAATTGTTCACAAAGTCTGTGAACAATGAAATGTAGGTCAAGATCAAATATGGATGCTTTCATTAAAGTTGCCACCCCTAGATGCAAGATTGTACCAAGTATCATTAATGAAGCTCTTATAGTTCTTGTGAAATGCACTCTTACATTGAGGCAAAAGTTAGGGGGATTGCAATAGTTCACAAAGTCTGTGAACCATGAAATGTACCAAGCATCATTAAACTTTAGCCTGCTGTTGGCGAAAACCCTTATTTTTGCAAACAGTGTAGATCCAGATCAGATGGCTTCTGAAGAAGCCATCTGATCAGGATCTACACTATTTGACATTCAGTTTATGGATATAGAGAAATGAATAACATCAAGAATTCTGATTGGTTAAAAATCAGAAATGGGTGTGGCTAAATCAAATATTCAGCAGGTTAAAGGTTAATGAAGCTCTAATAGTACTTGAGAAATGGAGTCTTACATTAGGCTTGACAAACAAACGGATGGAAAACCAGACTCTTATACTGCGCCATGCCAAAAGCAGGCGTGAAAAAAATGGCCTTGCATTGCTCATCTCTGCCTGTTATCATTCCCAAGGACACATAATGACATCTACAGTGGCATTTACAGCATTTAAGTGATATATTACTCCAACATTAACTATACAATCTGGTCAGTTTCCAGTCAAACTGAAAGAACTATTGGATTGAGAAGGCAGCATTTTGTCAATATAACCCTATATGACCTTTCAGTCTCCATAGCAACCAAAGCTAGCTAGTGATCTGCATGAAACTCATAAAGCAAAGCCCCATCAAAGGCATGCTAAAGATGAGATAGTTTACAGACTGCAGACATATCACGGTTATACCATCCTATAAGTTACCCTTGAGCCATCAGCTCAGGTCCAGATCAGATGCTACATTCTGCAGTCTTATCAGGGCCTACACTGTTTGAAAAACAATCAGCCATAAAATGTTAACCCTTATCTTGCTGTTCACGACAACCCCTATCTTTGCAAACATTGTAGATCCAGATCAGATGGCTTTTGAAGAAGACATCTGATCAGGATCTTCACTTTTGGCATTCAATTTATAAATTTTTAGCAATAAATTACATCAAGTAATTTGATTGGTTGATAGACAGAAATGGGTGTGGCTTAAATGAATATTCAGCAAGATAAGGGTTAAAAATCTCCTGTATTTGCAAAAGCTCTTGCTACAAGCTATGTAATAGATTCCATTCAGAACAAAATGGATTAAAGCAGGGCCTAATGATCTTTTGTTTTCAAAGTAATGACTGAAAGCATACATAAATGTACATTTACATGCAACACGTATCATGAAAGTAAGCCTATATGAAATGGATTGAGGCTTTGCTGTGCACAACAAACTTAATTCATTTGAAGATTTTAACCAGAAATTCAACTTCGGTGAAGTTGATGTCGCACCTGCTCCCCACCTGCCCCACACAAAAAAATAAAAGTTTATTTAAGGCAGAAGAAATGAATATAGGGCTTTGAGAAGAATCCATAGCCTATATATGTGAGGTAAAAAACTGACTAAGTTCACAATGAGGAAAAAGTGATAAAAATTGATCCCAAGATAAAGTCAAAACCACATGCACATCCTCATACCATAGGTAAAAACACACACAAAGTTTTAAAATGATCAATATAAAACTGTAAGAGAAGTTGCGATGACAAGAGGTACCTATTGTATATCAACTAAAGCTTAAAATTGGCTAAGTTCACAATGTGCAAAAGTGAAAAAAAAATATTCTGAGAATTATGTCGAAATCACATGCACAACCTCATACCATGGCGAAAGCACACGCAAAGTTTCAAAATGATCGGTATAAAACTGCAAGAGGAGTTGCGATGACAAGAGGTACCTATCATATATCAATTGAAGGTTAAAAATGACTAAGTTCACAATGTGGAAAAAGTGAAAAAAAATGATCCGACGATAAAGTCCAAACCACATGCGCATCCTCATACCATAGCGAAAGCACACGCAAAGTTTCAAAATGATCGGTATAAAACTGCAAGAGGAGTTGCGATGACAAGAGGTACCTATCATATATCAATCGAAGGTTAAAAATGACTAAGTTCACAATGTGGAAAAAGTGACAAAAATTTATCCGAATATAAAGTCCAAACCACATGCGCATCCTCATAGCATGGCAAAATCACACACAAAGTTTCAAAATAATCGGTATGAAACTGTAGGAGGAGTTGCGATGACAAGAGGTACCTATCGTATATCAAATGAAGCTTAAAAATGGCTAAGTTCATAATGTGCAAAAAGCGGAAAAAAATATTCCGAAAATTATGTCGAAACCACATGCACATCCTCATACCATGGTGAAAGCACATGCAAAGTTTCAAAATGATCGGTATAAAACTGCAAGAGGAGTTGCGATGACAAGAGGTACGTATCGCATACCTAAAAATGACTAAGTTCACAATATGGAAAAAGTGACAAAAATTGATTCGAAGATTAAGTCCAAACCACATGCGCATCCTCATACCATGGCGAAAGCACATGCAAAGTTTCCAAATGATCGGTCTAAAAGTGTAGGAGGAGTTGCGATGACAAGACATCCAGTGTAAAATGTTGACGGACGGACGGACGGACGAACGGACGAACGGACGAACGGACGGACGGACGGACGGACGGAAACTTGCACGCCTATGTCTTCCTGCTAAAGCAGGTGCGACAAAAAGATCATGTTATATAGATTTTAAGTAGCCTATCTGTGAAACAAGAGCACCGCAAGCGGCGCCATGCTCGTCTGTTTTTCCATGTCACTTTTTTCATGGCTCTTGTGATGGTGAGTATGTGAATGAAGTTTCATGAAGGTAGGCCAAATACTTTTGGAAATATGGTCAAGGTTAAGGTTTTCGGTTAAATTTTCGAAAAATAGGTCAAAGTTCAAAGGTCAAGGTCACAGATCAAAAAGTGTGGTATCACTGAAAAGGTCTTGTCCCAAGGAACATTCATGTGAAGTTTGAAGGCTCTGTTGTGAATAGTATTAAAATGAGAGCAAAAAATGTGTTTCAGAAAAAAATTGGAAAAGGGGTGATAATGCAGCCAAAATCAACAATGTTGTTATGGTCCTTGGTCAAAATGTAGCTCTTGTGATGATGAGTGTGTGTATGAAGTTTCATGAGGCTAGGTCTAATACTTTTTAAGTTATAGCCAAGGTTAAGTTTTTTTTGGAACGACGACGCCAGACGACGCCAGACGACGACAACGACAACGCAGACGCCGGAGTGATGACAATAGCTTGAAAGTTTTTTTTTCAAAAAACAGACGAGCTAAAAATGTGTTTTTGAGTGTAAAAGTGGGTTTCTTGAGCAAGTGAGTGTGTGGGTGGGTAAGTGCACGAATGAGCGAGTGAGTAGTGCAAGTGAGTGAGTGAGTGAGTGAGTAGTGCAAGTGAGTGAGTGAGTGAGTGAGTGAGTGAGTGAGTGAGTGAGTGAGTGAGTGAGTGAGTGAGTGAGTGAGTGAGTGAGTGAGTGAGTGAGTGAGTGAGTGAGTGAGACTTCAAACAATACTGTGCTCCTTAACTTATGAAATGGCCTGTTTCGCATTTTCTATTTCATTGTCACCAATTTTAAAATACCAAGCACAACTGGTGTTTACAATTTTTTCAAAATATTTTTTTTTTTACTTTTCAAAAAAACTATAAATAAAAAAAATCTGTTATTTTCCAAAGAAAATAAGAGATTTGACTTTTCACGTGAATTGTCTGGAAAGCAGATGATTCACATACAAAGTGGTCGTATTTTCTTGAAAAGTATTAAGATTCTAGAATGCTGTCTGTTTTACTTTGCTGGATGTATTTAGGTTTAACCTTTACCTTGCTGAATATTCAATTTAGCCACACCCACTTCTGACTAAATTATTAACCAATCAAATTACTTGATGTAATTTATTCTTATGAAATTCATTAAATGAATGTCAAACAGTGTTGATCCTGATCAGATGGCTTCTTCAGAAGCCATCTGATCTGGATCTACACTATTTGCATATCTGAGCTGTCGTGAACAGCAAGATAATGGTTAATTTCGTAAAAATATCAAGACAGTGAGTGTAAGCGTCTGATGTGCTTGTTACTTCTGCCGAACTTACCAACTGTCGAGGAACTTTGAATCTCTCATCTTCTACCTCTTGTCGCGAAACTACTATCATCACAGTACTCCCAAGCTTTGTATTGCGTAGAATAGACACAGCATCGCCCTGGGACTTTCCTGTCAGATCTGTACCATTCACCTGTTAAAAAGAAACAAATTAACATGGGTGTTAACCTTTTACCCTTTTTCTACAAAATAAATCAATTTTGCACCCCCCCCCCCCCCCCACCACCATTGGAACTTGAAGAAATAGATGGGCTGCATGATGCTTCCACCCAGAGCTGAAACCGACCGCACATGAGTTCTGGTAAACCGCTTAAAGGATTTAAGCCTGCCCAGGCAAAGTGGTGCGAGTCGGCCCGTCCATGCTTATAAACCCTATTGGTTTCATTGGGCATCAGGGCTTGAGATGTCATTCCATATCAATATCGGGTAAAAGACCCTCAAAATTGGAAGCAACGTCTTCAAAATGACTTATACAGTGTTGGCGGGGACTTTAAACATAAAATCAAACAAACAAACAAACAAAGCATTCAACAATGTGGGCGCTCACCGAGCACTCACTATGTTCCCTACAGAACGTAGGCAACATAATGAGCGCTCACCAATGCCCGTGTTGTTGAAAGCACCTTTGGTTCAGGAGGACAAGGGTTAACTCTTAAAAGCATACAAGATAACATCTTTTTCTTTTTTCAGAGAAAATCAGGCTTGACATTTCATGTCATGCCTAATGGGGAGAAAACTCACATAAAATATCAAGCCCTATTTTCTTTGTAAAATAAGAAGGAACATCAATTTTGGTGAAACTGTCATCGGCCACTTTGTGACTAGTATTTTAAGACTTACATTACACTAGGCTGAAGGTTCACATAAAATATTAAGCTTTTGTTTGTAGAATAAGAAAAACTAGAAATGCGTCCATAGGACCTGGATGCCCCCACCTAAAAGTATGTCTACGTTCATATTAATCCATAGAAAGTTATTGACGGTGTTTAAGTTTTGGACCCTTTTTTTCACATTTGACCTCTAAGTATAACCTTGACCTTCGAGGTAAGGACCTTGGTTTTGTGTCAGGCAGATTGTCTCATGATGGCCAACATTTCTGCCAAGTAATTTCAAAGTCCATCCAGAAATAAGAAAGTTATTGACTGTGTTTAAGTTTCGGACCCTTTTTTGACCTTTGACCTCTAAGAATGACCTTGACCTTGGAGGTACGGACCTGGGTTTTGCACGTTACACATCATCTCATAATGGTTAACATTTCTAAAAAGTAATTTCAAAATCCATCCAGAAATAAGAAAGTTATTGACTGAGTTTAAGTTTCAGACGGACGGACGGATGGACGGACATCTCTACGAATGGATACTTAAGTGGGTAGGCGTCGGCATATTGACTACTTAAGTGGCAAATTCTCATAAGCGGCAAGCCACCTAAGAGCGAATTTTTGCCACTTAAGTACAGTACAGTTGCCGCGAAGCCTCGATGGTTTTCGCATCACGCGTGGATAAATTTTATTTTCCGCGTTTCTGTTACGTAATTTTTGCGTGGATTTTGCGAGAATTTTGCGTGGAAGTCGTAGGCTTCACGCGCGAATTTTATCTCGAGTTGCGCGGAGTTTCCGCGGTTAAAACAAGGTGTCCACGCATGATGCGTGAAATATCCCGCGTAGTTTATCTTTAGTCCTGAAAGATCGTTTTTTTCTTCACGCGTGGATGCGTGAAAATAGTGGGTAAAATTTAAGACCGTGCGGCATCTACATGTACATGTATATTAAACAGAAACGACATATGTTCTTATATAGCATATCCCGTTAAAATTACTATTAAAATATTGAAATTTATAGCCATAAACATGGACGTAACTGAGCATTCAGACCAAATCCTCAGATGAACTATAAAATTTAGACATTAGTCACACGTACTTGTATGTAACATCAACTACATGAACATGTACTGTACAGTATAGCTTTCGCCAGTAAATCATTCTTATTCGGAAAAACTTGATTGTTGTAATCATCCAGCTGTAAAAACCACCGTAACCTTTCCCTTTCTCCACCATGCATATTGTATAGATTACGACATTTTGCTCCACGTCCAACACGATCCCAGGTACAGCAATACTTACACGGTTCATGCGTGCGCCTAGCATAGACCAAGAAGAGTCCATGCATCTGCATCCCTAATTAGAGTATATGCCCTACTCATCGAAAACTTTCGGAATTCCAAATACCAGTAGACCCATAACTAGGCTGCGCGAATGCGCAGGCCCATCCAAGCCTCCACGGGGAACCCATCTACCGGCATCGCGTCTCATATAAGCCTGAGCACAGCAACACCTGTGTGCGGCCCAGGCAAAAAAAAAAAAAACAGCACCTTGACTGACTCGGTAATAACCCCAACTTTTCTTTTCACAAAAGCGGGGTTTAGACGTGTGATCAGGTCTGATCCCCACTTTATATGAAGAAAAATTGGATTTATTGGCAGGTTCGCTACCCTCTTTTTCCGCAAGAACATAGAGTGTGGGTACTCGTCACAACCGCCTCTCAGAGGCAGTTTTTCCAAGCATCCGAAATTTGAATGTCGGGCAAAATTTTCATTTAAACTACATGAAAATTTCATTAGCCTATGTGTAATCATAATGTAGCCGCTGAGTCCCTCAAGCATACAAAATGTCGCTTTAGCATTGGACCGACATTGGGGTAGACCATATTTAATTTTTTCAGTCTAAGATCGATTTTTATTTCACAACATGAACATGAAATGTAGATCTATTTTCATTAAAAAACTGTCCACAGTTGCTATGTTGACCTGGTGCCACGTGCAGTATTTACATTGTATTGATGCTAAAAGTGACGTCACCAACAGCTGAATGGCGTGCAAGTGTGCATGACCCAATTTCTGACACACATTAGTAACGTTTGGCTTCTAACAGACGGACGGGGTTATTAGAAATAAATTGTGCTGCTTGATGCTTCCTCGCATAGTGATAGTGAGTAGTGGTAAACAGCTTAGAAGGTCTAAGTCTGTCCAGGGAAAGTGATGGGAGTCGAACCATCCGGACCCTATTGCATTCATTGGTTGGCAGGGCTTTAGATGTCATTTTATCTCTTTGTCGGGTAAAAGTCCCACAAAATTGGAAGCAACGTCTCCTAAACAGCGTTGACGGGGACCTCAGTTCAAACAAACTAACAGACAGAGAATGAAGATGTCAGTTTTCGATTTTATACCAGCAGTCTGTTTGTCAGCACTATTTCAGGTCATTTTTGATCCGGTCAGTTTACCTATCCGCACTTTTACTGGGCAGGCTTATACGTAGGCGGTTAACCAGTACAGTGCACATTTTTTTGCCAGAAACTGACAACTGCCCTTCTTGAATCAGCGGAAGGGAGAGAATAACCGTAGAAAAGATTTCATGATCAATCTCCACGAAAGAATGTTGCCGACCTCGGCAGGTATCGAACCCGTGTCATCCTGATTTCTAGTCAGATGCGCATCCGACTGAGGTTCCGATGCTGCCCATATACCATCAGTGAAAATCACTGGTTGTGACAGTGATAATAACAATTTCGAATTCACTTAAAATTTCTATATCTATATCACTGAAAAGCATAGCATTGAACTAATTAAACACAAGAAAGCAGTCTGAAGGACAACCAAATCCCCCGCCGCATTTTGTATCAAGGCTCAACCTTGTGACCTTGACCTTATGTTGGCATGGTTTATTTATGGTTCTGCACATCATCTCACTGTGGGGTATATTTCACAAAAGTTTAATGAAAATCAATCCAGGGGTAAAGGAGATATGGAACGGACACAAAATTCAAAGTTTCAAACCGTCAACCGTGACCTTGACCTTAAGTCGACATGGTTCATTTATGGGTTCTGCACACCAGCTCACTGAGACAAATTATTGACCAAAGTTTAATGAAAATCTATCAAAGGGTTCAGGAGATATGGAGCGGACAAGAAAGTGTTACGGACATACAAATGGACGGACTAACAGACGGACGGATGGACATGGGTTCTGCACATCAGCTCGCTGAGATGACTATTTGACCAAAGTTTAATGAAAACCCTTCCAAGGGTAAAGGAGATATGGAACGGACACAAAATTCCAAGTTTCAGACTCGTGACCTTCAACCGTGACCTTGACCTTAAGTCGGCATGTGTGTTTTATGGGTTCTGCGCACCAGCTCACTGAGGCGAATAATTGATTAAAGTTTAATGAAAATCTATCAAAGGGTTCAGGAGATATGGAGCGGGCGAGAAAGTGTTACGGACGGACGGACGGACATGGGTTCTGCACATCAGCTCACTGAGAAGAATATTCGAAGTTTAATGAAAATCCAGAGTAAAGGAGATATGAAACAGACAAAAAATTCCAAGTTTCAAACTCGTGACCTTCAACTGTGACCTTGACCTTGGGTCGGCATGGCTCATGTATGGGTTCTGCACACAGGCTCACTGAGACGAATAATTGACCAAAGTTTAATGAAAATCTACCAAAGGGTTCAGGAGATATGGAGCGGACAAGAAAGTGTTACGGACAGAGAGACGGACAGACGAAGTCCATTCCTATAATCCCCGCTCCGCTTCGCGTCGGGGGATGAAAAACAGGGACGGTGGAAAAAAAAAAAAAAAAAATTATTATTAACTTATCAAACATCACTGCTAACAAAGATCATACAATAGTTAAACTACGGAGTCCGTGACATTATTTCATTTAAGGGAAATGGATACACATGTCCGATTTTCCGCCATTTTTCTAAGGGAGGCAACATTCAGGACTTTCTATTCGATTATTATAAACTATGTCCCACAGAAAAAGAGACTCTCTTAAAGGAAAGAATTTGCTCCTAATGCACACATTCTTTCCTGTAAGAGTCTACTCTTAAAGGAAAGAATTTACTCCCGAGGAGCAAGTTCTTTCCTGTAAGAGTCTACTCTTAAAGGAAAGAATTTGCTCCTAAGGAGCAAGTTCTTTCCTTTAGTGACAGGGGAAACATCTTTGAAGGATTTTCCACAACGGAGGGCATTGCGAAAGCACGCCTATTCAAATATATTAGAAAATTTTACCAAGAAAATCTTCAGATAAAAAGTTCTGATGTTTTCCTTATTTCGGCTCGAAACATAGATTTTGGGTACTCCTTAGAACCGCCTCGTCGAGTAGTACCCATAATATATATTTTTGAACAGAAATTATAAAAATATACGCCTGAAACCCCGGTTTTACATATATATAACTGGGGTTTACGGGGGTTAAAATTGTATAGGCGTTGTTTTCGAGATGGTGTATCCATTCCCCTTGAAAGATTTACAACATAATCTATTTATTATTAATATCTTTTTATTAAAGTAAAACTGGGGTTACGGGGATACGCATTGTTTTTCTTATTTCTGCTCAAAAACATAGATTGTGGGTACTCGGTAGAACCGCCTCGCCGAAGCGGTTCTAACGAGTGCCCACAACCTATGTTTTGAGCAGAAATTTCATTTTTTGGTGAAAAGGAATCTATATTTGAGTAAGCGTGTTTTCGAAAAGCAAGTATGACCTGACCTGTTGGTGGGACGAAAAACTGAAACACACACTGAGACCGCATTCTTATTTTCCATATGAGCTGGCGCACGTCAAGGATTTTTCTACTACAGAAGTATCTGACCAGCCTGTGCAACTAGATAGCATGACCAGTCATCGCTCTTCGAATAGCCCACATAAGAGATTCATACGAAAAGCAAAGGCTCTGATCAGACTGCGCGGATGCGCAGGCTGATCTGAGTCTTTAATGGTTACATGTCTTATCGAATTACGTGTTCATCAATTTTGGCCAGTCTTCACTTGTTGTTCTTGAAATAGCCCAGAGGTCGGAATGCTCACAGGAACAGCAAATGCTCTGATCAGACTGCGTATATCAGTTACCAAACGAGCGATAGCTGATTTGTGTTTGTGACGAGCTGCGGTATATAGTGGGAATCATGGGCTCACAGCGCATGAGAAAAGGCTATTTGTCACATTAAAACACTGTTGGCCACCAAGAAGGGGAGGCTTAAGATAGACTTCCTAATACAGTATAACGGCCCCCGCCCATCGGGGCTTGAAGAAATTGATTGGCGACATGATGCTTCCATGCCAGCACACGAGTAGTTGTAAACCGCTTAAGAGGATCTAAGCTTCCCCTGGCAAATTATCAACATCGGGGCTTGAAGATATAGATGGGCTGCATGTTGCTTCTACGCAGAGCTTAAACCGACCCGCACACGACTACTGGTAAACCGCTTATAGCCCAGGCAATGCGATGCGAGTTGGTCCGTCCATGCTTATAAACCCTATTGATTTCATTGGGTGGCAGGGCTTGAGATGTGTCATTTCATCTCAATGTCGGGTAAAAGTCCCACAGAGTTGGAAGCAACGTCTCCAAAATGATCAGTGTTGACGTGGAGTTAAACCTCAAATCAAACAAACAAAACAGAAGTATCAGATCAGCCTGTGCATCTAGATAACGTGACTAGTCTTCGCTTGTTGCTCTTCGAATAGCCCACATAGAAGGTTAATGCGAACAGCAAGGGCTCTGATCAGGCTCTGCGGATACGCAGGCTGATCTGAGTCTTCAATGGTCACTCGTCTTATCGAATTACGTGTTCATCCATTTTGACCTGCAGTCTTCACTTGTTGCTCTTTGAATAGCCCAGAGATCGGAATGCTCACAGGAACAGCAAATGCTCTGACCAGACTGCGCAGTTCATCTCAATGTCGGGTAAAAGTCCCACAAAGTTTGAAGCAACGTCTCCAAAATGACCTATACAGTCTTGACGGGGACGTTAAACCTCAAACAAATACCTTTACATGTTGTAAGTTACGGAGGAATAATTAATAATAGCCACATTTTCAAGAGGAGAAGACCCCGTGCCGTATTTGTTTCGCTACTCTCGCCTCATAAACCAGGGATCGTGGGGTCAAACCCCGGCTTCTCCAGACTTTCGGTTGTGTCTTTAAACCTAGAACCCGTCTCTGTATGACCTTACCTGTTGGTGGGACGAAACAAAGACTGCATTCTTATCCATTTTCCATGTATATGAGCCGGCGCACGACAAGTCTTCAAGGCTCTGATCAGACTGCGCAGATGCGCAAGCTGATCAGAGTCTTCAATAGTTACACGTCTTATCAAATTACGTGATATCAATTTTGGACCAGTCTTCACTTGTTGCTCTTTGAATAGCCCAGAGAGATCGGAATGCTCACAGGAACAGCAAAGGCTCTGATCAGACTGCGCAGATCAGTTGCCAAACGAGTGACAGCACATTTGCATTTGTGATTCCTGTAAGTGCCTTTTTCGCACGCAACAACGGCGCGTGCTCATTTATGACGTAGTGTTTTAAAACAGCACGTGCTAACATGACAAATTGCGGTAAATAGATGGAATCAGAGACAGCGCATGGAAAAAAGCTATCTGTCACATAAGAACATGCCGTTAGCTACCAAGAGCTGCTAGCTTAAGATAGATAGGTGGGCCAGCCTCGGATGTTCAGTCGAATGCGCGTCTGGCTGGTGATCAGCAGGACGCGGGTTCGATACCTGCTGGGGTCGGCAACATTCTTTCGTGAAGTGCACCGTCCTTCGGATCGGGACGTTAACTGGAGCCCCCCCCCCCCCCCCCCCCCCCACCCTCCCCCCTGTGCAGGTTAAAGATCCCTACCGTAATTACATGATTACTGTGTAGGCTTTCATCCTGCAAAACCTGGAGTGTATGTTATATACACCTGCGGTAATGGTCAAGTGTGACCGATGCAGTATCAGTAGATAGATAGAAGATTGATCATGAAATCTTTTCTACGGTCATTCTCTTCCTTCGGCTGATTCAAGAAGGGCAGTTGTCAGATTCTGGCGAAAGAATGTGCACTTTACTGGTTAACCGCTTACGTATAAGCCTGCCAAGAAAAAAACTGACCGGCTCAAAAATAACCTAAAATAGTGTTCACTGGGCCGTTAAACTCCAATACAAACAATCTGTTAGTTGTTTGATTCGAGGTTTAACGTCCCCAGCAACACTGTAAAGGTAATTTTGGAGACGTTGCTTCCAATTTTGTGGGACTTCTACCCGACATTGAGATGAAATGACATCTCAAACCCTGCCGCCCAATGAAACCAATAGGGTTTATAAGCATGGGCGATCAGACTCGCACCGCTTTGCTGGGCAGGCTTAGATCCTCTTAGCGGTTTACCAGTACTCGTTTGCGTAAAAGCATCATACAGCCCAACTATTTCTTTAAGCCCCGATGGGCGGAGGCCGCCGATACAAACAAACAAGACATATAAGGTGCGTGATGTTTAATGGTGAAATAAGGAAACCAGCATCACGACAAAGCAATGACAGCACTGGCAGGTCGATTGTCTCTGAGTGTAACCTGGATGGACGCTAAGACTGTTTCGTTTAACCTTTAAATGCCGGTACTTTAAACAATGTAGACCTTGAACAGAGGCCCTTTATATGGCGTCTGACCTGGATCTTCACTGCCATTTCAAGTCCAGATCGAATCTACAGGTAATCCTCTTTACACACCACTCTGGTCTCAATCGGATAAGAACAGGGCGGCGATAATAAACCGTTACTTTGCTTTCGTACAAATTAGTGACAGTCATTTGGACATTAGCAGTGTAAAGCTTCTGCGCTCCGTATCTTTTGGTCGACAATCGACTCAAAACTTTTGTGGTGCTTTAAGGTTAATAGTCAGCCAGCATAAGGAGGTACGGAAGAAATGGACAAGCCTCGATAAAAATTGCCGCCTAGTGAGTGAGCACTATTGCTGATCCAAGACTATAACTGGCCCAGATGTGTCGCTGGGATTGCGCTTGAAAAGTTCACAGTCAGACCGTCTCTCGCCAATACCAGTGGCGTAGCCAGAACCAAAATATTACACACAGCAAGGAAACTCTATGTAACAACATCTTTCTCCGAGATGGGATGCTACTCTTAAAGGAAAGAATTTGCTCCCGAAGGGCAAATATTTTTAACATGTGCATTACGCACATGCGTAAGACGTCTGATGGCGTTACGCCTATCATTCACTGGAAGTCGCTGCACCCCTTCCATGGACGTTTTTTTTTTAGGTTACAAGCCAGCGCCGGATGAAAACACATCCAAGTGCCTGATCGAGTGTCTTTGATGATCACTCGAGCCTTACATTGTAAAGGGATAATGCAAAAGATAATCGAAAACTCGGCTGTGCATATTGATCTGAATCTATGCAGGTCGCTGAGCAAGCGAAGACGCAGCTCAGAGTGCGCATCCATGCAGTCTAATCAGTATTCAGCCATGTAGCAAACTGAGATTAGCGAAAACACTTACCTTTGACAGTGCATCTGGGTCTTTGTGTGTAGCATGGTTAACTTTGTCTTGCGCTGGCTAATGTACGATCAGTGGTTTGTTTTAAAATAAGAGATATCTGCAACATGATTTAAGCCCCCGCCCATAGGGGCTTGAAGAAATATATGGGCTGCATGATGCTTCCACGCAGAGCTGAATCCGGCCCGCACACTAGTACTGGTAAACCGCTGAGAGGATCTAAGCCTGTCTAGGAACCGCGGTGCGAGGCGGACCGTCCATGCTAATAAACCCTATTGGTTTCATTGGGCGACGGGGCTTGAGATGTCATTTCATCTCAATGACGGGTAAAAGTCCCAAAAAATTGGAAGCAACGTCTCCAAAATGACCTTTACGGTGTTGACGGGGACGTTAAACCTCAAATCAAACAAAACAAAGCAACATGATTCCTCCATGCTGAACATGGCGACGGAGTTTTGCATTACAAATAGACCAAAAAGAGTCAGTTCTTTTTTCTTTTACCCCGCAAGTGAGGGTGGGGATGCCGCATTATTTTAAAGTTAAAGGGGTGTATAGGATTCATTGGGTGTGTCCACTGGCTAAAATATTGATGTGCGGTTGAGTTTATCTCTGTTATTATACCCGCTTTTGTTTTGCATAAAAAAGGGTATATTATTTTCTTCACGGCTGTCCGTCCTTCTTTCCGTCTGTTACAATCAGAATGCAACTTCTTTTTGTCGCGCCTGTTATTAGCATGGCGCGATATAGGCGCCCGGTTTTCCGTCCGTTTGTCAAGGCGTCAACATTTGCGACCACCCTAGCGTTCACCCTGAGGTTCAAGTTTATTTCTCAAGAACTATAAGAGCTTCATTAATGATATTTGGTACAAACTTGTATCTGTTGATGGCAACTTAAGTGCAAGCATCCATATTTGACCTTGACCTACATTTCATGGTTCACTGACTTTGTAAAATATTGCGACCACCCTAGCGTTCACCCAAAGGTTCAAGTTTATTTCTCAAGAACTATAAGAGCTTCATTAATGATATTTGGTACAAACTTGTATCTGTGGATGGCAACTTAAGTGCAAGCATCCATATTTGACCTTGACCTACATTTCATGGTTCACTGACTTTGCAAAATATTGCGACCACCCTAGCGTTCACCCAAAGGTTCAAGTTTATTTCTCAAGAACTATAAGAGCTTCATTAATGATACTTGGTACTAACTCGTATCTGTGGATGGCAACTTAAATGCAAGCATCCATATTTGACCTTGACCTAAATTTCATGGTCCACTGACTTAGTGAACTATTGCATCAACCCTAGTGTTCAACCTAATGTTTTAGTTCATTTCTCAAGAACTATTAGAGCTTCATTAATGATATTTGGTACAAGCTTGCATCTAGGAATGGCAACTTTCATGGATGCATAAATATTTGTCCTTGCCCTAGATTTCATGGTTCGGTGACTTTGTGCCCTCACAGGCGCGACATAGCCTTCGGCGGAATTCTTGTTTTATTTCGTGGCCTATGGTGACCAAACTTGGTATACATATTGCTTCGGACGGCGTATTCAAAGTTTTATCTGACCCACTGGAGTCATGAGGGTGGTCAAAGGTCGAATTTCAAGAAACTGCTTGTGAATGCAACTACTTTATTATTCCTTGACCTATGGTGACCAAACTTGATACACATATTGCATAGGGACTGCAGATGTATCCAAATTTTGATCTCTCCCACCCCACCCCCGGTCATGGGTTGCGATCAAAGGTCAAATAATTTTTTATGGGTTTTGTCATTATATAGAAGAAAGCGGGTATTTTGCGATGGTGCAACAAAACTTGCACGGTGAGCAGTCTAACCAGTGTAGATCAGCCGGCCTGTCTGGTCTGCGCAGTCTGAGAAGCTTTTCCGTTTTGTAGGCATCTGACCAGTAGCTGCACGGTTTAAAAAACGGGTACTGTGCACGCATGTGTCATGCTACAAGTTATGTTAAATGTATAATTGTGATGGACATTATTATAAATAATGGCGGGCGGTGCACGTCATTTGGTCAAATGTAGATTTCGTTCGAATACAACATTTGGTTGGAAAAAAACAACTTTAAATTGGACAATTGGTCGAAATTTTTGTTTAGAAATGCGACACTTGGTCGATTTTATTTAACCATGATCTGTTTATCCCGACCGGTTGTTATTGACTCACTCGATTATTTTTAAAACCTTTTTTTAGGTTTTGGTTTTACAGCCCTTTCAAGATTATTTCACTCATATCGAGTCGATCTTTAATCAGAGGTGGGCGAAAACCGGAGTACCCGGAGAAAACCCACCTGACCTTCCGTTACAGAACTTGGCGTCTTACATGTGACCCGAGCGGTGCTCGAACCACAGCAGTGAGAGACCTAATGATCAAGAGTCAGCGCTCTTAACCACTAGGCCATGGAGTCCCGTTTTTAAAACAATAGGTCGGTCATAATATAATGACCTGAACGTTATGTTTTCCAGCAGTTCTGATATATTGGGTTCTTAAATGTATATATTTATTTGAAATATATTAAGGAGAAGACAATTAGTGGTCAATTAATAAAAACAAATACATTTGCATAGACGGGGAACAAGCATAGAACCCTGGGTGACGCCAACATTGACTTTGTGTCCGAATAGTTCCGTTACACCTCAATGGACTTGTGATTTAAACAAAATTATGCGCAATAGGGTGATTTGGGGTAAATTACTTTCGTTTCAGCTTCTTTCAGTTTTGACGAAAAACTTCGGCAAAATGTTAATTTGACGCATTTTTTTTTTTTTTTAATTTTTTTTTTTTGACGAAAATTCGACCAAATATTGGTTCAACGGAAGGTACCATTCGAAGGAAAAATACATTCAACCAAGTGGTTTTCAATGAAATGTCATAGAAGCAAATAATGGAATTGCCCCGTTAAACCAGAAGCAAACTCATAAGTTTGAGCCAGCGCTAGCCAAATACAATAAGTTTGGCACGACTGGCAAAGACAATCAGATCGGAGTCTGACCAGTGTTGATCAGCCTGCACAGCCGCGCATCTGATCAGCGTATTAATGTTGTCAGATTAGGATCTAATTGTTTACGTTACAGGTACGCTATAAGTTATCGCTACGATGAGAAAACACTACAAAAAATGGAATCGCCTCGCTAACTGTAGTTTGAGCCAGCACATGGTAATAAGACCTACACGAGCAGTAAAGACCTCAAGCCTGTGTACCCGCTCGGTCTGATCTGAACCAGCCTGTGCATTCGCACAGTTAAACCTACAGCATCTGGGCAATCAAAAGAGGGAAATGAAAGCTCAGGCCATTTCAGGTGGATGTAATCATGGGTCATAGCAATGCCAATGGCATTTTGCAGGTCTGGTCATGCACTGCCTCTTTGGAAATTTTACGTCGACAATTTTGCTGTAAGATTAACAGGAAACGTCCCGATATGGCTAAATAATCCTTGACGGCGACGTGAAAACTACTCAATTTAAATTCAAGGAATAAAAATGGTGTATGTTCAGTGCACATATAGGATTCTCCGACCTAAACTGTTGCAATAAATAACGTGATAAGAGCGGTTTCAAATCTATTCAATAAAAACACGTAGAACCACACACGAATACAAAACTTTGAAAGATAAAAGTGAGATTATTGATTGTTTGTGGATTGATTGTTTGTGGACGATTTTGTGTCATCTCCCTGAGAAAGGGAGAAAAAAGATGGAAGAGATAGCAGTGGAGATGCAGGTGAAAGACAGAGGAGGAGGAAAATGAACGAAAGTGTAACAAGAGGGCCATGATGGCCCTGGATCGCTCACCTGATCCATAGTGTAACAAGTGGGCCCCAGAGAGGGCCATTATTGGCCCCAGGGCTTTAATGTACATAATGTTGAGGGAGGTCTTAAAGGTGAAGCTTCATACCAAACATCAACAAAGGCTAAAATTTGAACAATCTTGTCAAAGGTCCACTAGATGAAGCTACACATCAAATATCAAAGACCTGGGCCTAGCGGTTTCAGAGAAGAAGATTTTTAAAGATTTTGCCTATATAAGCCTATGTAAAATCAAAGGGCCCCGGGACAGGGGCATTTTTTGCCCCAGCACTATAGTTTGAACAATCTTGGTAGGGGTCCACTAGATGAAGCTTCATACCAAATATCAAAGTTCTGGGCCTTGTGGTTTCAGAGAAGAAGATTTTTAAAGATTTTCCCTATATAAGCCTATGTAAAACCAAAGGGCCCCGTGGCAGGGGGGGATTTTTTGTCCCAGCACTATAATTTGAACAATCTTGGTAGGGGTCCACTAGACGAAGCTTCATACCAAATATCAAAGTCCTGGGCCTTGTGGTTTCAGAGAAGAAGATTTTTAAAGATTTTCCCTATATAAGCCTATGTAAAACCAAAGGGCCCCGGGGCAGGGGCATTTTTGGCCCCAGCACTAAAATTGGAACAATCTTGGTAGGGGTCCACTAGATGAAGCTTCATACCAAATATCAAAGTCCTGGGCCTTGTGGTTTTAGAGAAGAAAATTTTTAAAGATTTTCCCTATATAAGCCTATGTAAAACCAAAGGGCCCCGTGGCGGGGGCATTTTTGGCCCCAGCACTATAATTTGAACAATCTTGGTAGGGGTCCACTAGATGAAGCTTCATACCAAATATATAAGACCTGGGCCTTGTGGTTTCAGAGAAGAAGATTTTTAAAAATTTTCCCTATATAAGCCAATGTAAAAGCAAAGGGCCCCGTGGCGGGGGCATTTTTGTCCCAGCACTAAAATTTGAACAATCTTGGTAGGGGTCCACTAGATGAAGCTTCATACCAAATATCAAAGTCCTGGGCCTTGTGGTTTCAGAAAAGAAAATTTTTAAAGATTTTCCCTATATAAGCCCATGTAAAACCAAAGGGCCCCGTGGCGGGGGCATTTTTTGTCCCAGCACTAAAATTTGAACAATCTTGGTAGGGGTCCACTAGATGAAGCTTCATACCAAATATCAAAGACCTGGGCCTTGTGGTTTCAGAGAAGAAGATTTTTTAAGATTTTCCCTATATAAGCCTATGTAAAACCAAAGGGCCCCGGGGCGGGGGCATTTTTGGCCCCAGCACTGTAATTTGAACAATCTTGGTAGGGGTCAACTAGATGAAGCTTCATACCAAATATCAAAGACCTGGGCCTTGTGGTTTCAGAGAAGAAGATTTTTAAAGATTTTCCCTATATAAGCCAATGTAAAACCAAAGGGCCCCGTGGCGGGGGCATTTTTTGTCCCAGCACTATAATTTGAACAATCTTGGTAGGGGTCCACTAGATGAAGCTTCATACCAAATATCAAAGTCCTGGGCCTTGTGGTTTCAGAGTAGAAGATTTTTGAAGATTTTCCCTATATAAGCCTATGTAAAACCAAAGGGCCCTGGGGCGGGGGCATTTTTGGCCCCAGCACTATAATTTGAACAATCTTGGTAGGGGTCCACTAGATGAAGCTTCATACCAAATATCAAAGACCTGGGCCTTGTGGTTTCAGAGAAGAAGATTTTTAAAGATTTTCCCTATATAAGCCAATGTAAAACCAAAGGGCCCCGTGGCGGGGGCATTTTTCGTCCCAGCACTCAAATTTGAACAATCTTGGTAGGGGTCCACTAGATGAAGCTTCATACCAAATATCAAAGTCCTGGGCCTTGTGGTTTCAGAGAAGAAGATTTTTAAAGATTTTCCCTATATAAGCCTATGTAAAACCAAAGGGCCCCCGTGCGGGGGCATTTTTGGCCCCAGCACTATAATTTGAACAATCTTGGTAGGGGTCCACTAGATGAAGCTTCATACCAAATAACAAAGACCTGGGCCTTGTGGTTTCAGAGAAGAAGATTTTTTAAGTTTTTGGTGAAAAAAATCTGTTTTTGGCTCCTGTGACCTAGATGTGCAACGGACCGGAACCATTTGACCCATATTCAAACTTGACCGAGATATTGTCATGATGATCATTCTGAGCAAGTTTGATTAAGATTGGACCAAAATTGTGGCCCCTAGGGTGTTCACAAGGTTTTTATATGATTTGACCCGCTGACCTACTTTTTAACCCGATATGACCCATATTCGAACTGGACTGAAATATTGTCACAATGGTCATTCTGAGCAAGTTTCATGATAATTGGACCAAAACAGTGGCCTTCAGAGTGTTCACAAGGTTTTTCTATGATTTGACCTACTGACCTACTTTTTGACCGGACATGACCCATATTCGAACTTGACCAAGATATTGTCATGATGATCATTCTGAGCAAGTTTGATTATGATTGGACCAAAATTGTGGCCTCTAGGGTGTTCACAAGGTTTTTCTATGATTTGACCCGCTGACCTACTTTTTAAGCCGACATGATCCATATTCAAACTTCACTAAAATATTGTCACAATGATCATTCTGAGCAAGTTTGATGATGATTGGACCAAAATTGTGGCCTCTCGAGTGTTCACAAGGTTTTTCTATGATTTGACCTACTGACCTACTTTTTTATCCGACATGACCCAAATTCGAACTTGACCGAGATATTGTCATGATTATCATTCTGAGCAAGTTTGATGATAATTGGACCAAAACTGTGGCCTCTAGTGTGTTCACAAGAAAAAGTTTACGCACGACGGACGACGGACGACGGACGACGCACGACGACGCCGGACATCTTACTGTCACAAAAGCTCACCATGACCTTCGGTCAGGTGAGCTAAAAAAAAAAGAAGAAAAAAGCTGAGATGAAAGAAAACAATTTCATTTAGAAATCAATGCCCGAATTCATATTTTACAAAGAATCTATATTGATGCACAATAGATCTTCTTAGTTGGCTGTCCTCAGTAAATAATTGGCCATACTTTTATAGAACATTGTTAACCATAACTAGATATATGATTATTTATAATGGCAATTTAATCAAATTGTACATCAATATAGCGTAATTGGATAATCACTTTTTCAACAGATATAATTAGTCTGATGAGGACAAAAAAAAAAAAACAGCCATCAAAATAATGGTGTTTGTTGCACTCTATCAACAAGTGAAAATCTTGCATCGGCTTAATAATAAAGATCGATCTTAATTTGCTACACAAGTAGCTGTTTTCCCGTGTCATGCGCGGATTTTCCATGGAATTTTCACGTGAAGTTTTAATCGTCCACGCGTGATATGCGGGAAGGCCTCGGTTCACGCGTGAAGTAAGACATGCAAGCGCGGATTTTGCGCGAATTTTGCGGGGATTTTGCGTGGTTCATGCATGGAAATTAATCCTTTCCACGCATTTCCACGCATCATGCGTGTGCGCGAACCATCGAGGCTTCGCGGCAACTGTACTGTACAAAAATTACGGAATAAAGTCCATTTGGACTCACGAAAATATACAATTTTTTTGCCCCCTAAATGTCGTTTCGTTGGTGCGGACGGACGAACGGATGGACGGAGGAACGGATGACAAACTAACGGATGGACAGGGGCAAGGCTATATGCCCTTCCACCATTCTTCAAATGGCGGGGGCATTAAAAAAAGAAAATGTCATCTGCTACTGTTGTGACTGGTAATTTAACACTGCATGCTGGGTAATTTTTCAGCAGATGACATTTTGAAATATTTTTCTTACTTTTCCAAGACAACAGGATGTCATATCCTGTTTTCCCGGAAAAATACGAAAAATACCATCAATTCGCTGTCTGCTGAATTAGCCCAGAGACTGGTGAAGGTTAAGGATTATAGTCATCACCACCAATCACAGAGCTGTTTATACCAGCTACCTTCTAAATTCATCAGCATCTTCTGAAAAATTTATATCTTCAAAACAGCAGCTTTGTTTAGGCTGTCACTCTTTCAGTTTCATGTATCTTATACCAACACAGCTCAGGAGTGACTAACATTCTATTGTTCCTTTTAACTCACCATAATAAATTTAAACCACAAACATACCTCTAATAATCTGTCACCTGGCTTTAGTCGACCATCCACGACAGCAGCACCTTCAGGTAAAATATTTTTAATATAGATTGGTGAATCGCCGACAGCTGGATTGTCACGTGTTGTAATACTGAAACCCAGACCTGAACCATCTGGAAAGGAAAAAGGGACAGTTGTTGAATATCATAATGATAGTAAATATTGGGACAGTCTAAACGCCCCCGCCCATCAGGGCTTGAAGAAATAGATGGGCTGAATGATGCTTCCACACAGAGCTGAAAACGACCCGCACACGAGTACTTGTAAACCGCTTAGAGGATCTAAGCATGCCCAGGCAAAGCGTGGCGAGTCGTACCATCCATGCTCATAAACCCTATTGGTTTCATTGGGCGGTAGGGCTTGAGATGTCATTTCATCTCCATGTAGGTTAAGAGTCCCACAAAATTGGAAGCAACATCTCCAAAATGACCTTTACAGTGTTGATGGGGACGTAAAACCGCAACTCAAACAAAACAAACAATCATGTCTAAGCAAACAGTACAGACCCAGATCAGACTACTCAAGTAGGAGCAATCTGATCATGGTCTACACTGTTTGTCATTCTGTCGTCTGCACTTTTTGGACTCCTTGCTGGATCATGCAACCAATGTTAAAATTTTAGGAGAATTACAGCAAGTTCTCCAGGCGTTGGAATTTTTAGGATTTTTACGGTTCATTGAATGGTTAGGCAAGACAATGCTGAATAAGTTAATTTTGCCACAACCACTGCTGACTCTGAACCAATCAAATTACTTGATGTATCATTCGATTGAATTCACAAACTTGTTGAGAAGCCATCTGATCTTGATCTACATGTTTGCAAAGCTATGGGCTGTCCTATTCAGTAGAACACCCATTATTCAACGACACATTGATGGCTTGAACACTGATGGTTCATTTACCAAGGTTGTTTCAATCATGAGTCAGCACATGACAAAACCTACAATGAGAAATGTCAAATCCTGTTTTCTATAGGAGATAATTTGCACAAAATGTCAAATCCTGTTTCCTGGGAAAAATAAGAAGGAATATTGTTACCTCCCTTCCATTATCTACCTTGGTAGATCCATAGCTTCTAGATTTATAACCACTCTCTGACAACTGCATCAGGGAGTCGACTCTTCGGCTCAGCAGTTAGAGCACTGGACTCTCACCCGAGCGGCCCGGGTTCAAATCCCACCATTGGCAGGGATTTTTTCAGGCTATGCTTCTTTCCTTTGTTACGGCTTTCATGTCGTACAATGGGGGCTGGTCCGGGATTGGCTTTCATGTTGTAAGAATATCAACAAGCTGAATTAGCCCAGTGAGTGGTAAAGGTTAAACAAGAAGCCATGAGTAAACCTATTTTTCTAACACAGCAAGCCTATGTTATATACAATGGAAAGGAACCGTAATTATTCTGCAATAAATCACAAAGAAGAGCTTTACGCCATAAGCGGCTGTTTTGCAATGTCACTCATAGATTCTTTGATGTTAGATGGTGTAACATCAGTTTCTCACATACATTATGTTACTAAAGGACTTGCAGGCATGTGATACAGTCAAAAGTTCTAGTGAGATTTCTTCTAACAATGGTAAAAGGTTAGGACAATAGAATTATTATTGATTTTTTAGCCTGTTAGAATCAAATACAGTCGAACTTAGATGGCTCGAACCCCTTTGGGACCACGAAAATATATTCGAGACAGGGGTAGTTCGAGCCACTGAGGATTACTGTCAGGAGATATAATGTGATACATTTAAACATCCTTTCGGTGTTCTATAATCAAAATGTATGCTGTGTGTACTCATTAGAATCGCCTCACCGAGGCGATTCTAATGAGTACACATAGCATACATTTGCAAGATAAAAGACTAAAATCTCCCTTATTATCCCCCACTATTTCTTATGTAGAGGATTTCGCTAGGGACTCATGAAGGGGTTGGACTCATCCATAGTAAACGAGCCATCGATGTTCAAGCCATCAAAGTTCTACTGTAGATCAGTTCTACTGTGTGAATTCTTGAGTTATAAATCACAGTTTGTCAGTTAGTTGTAAGTTTACAAATCACTCATGCTATGTGCTCGTAATTTAATCTCCTTCAAAACTGACCTCCAAACTGTGATTTATTACTCAACAAATCACAGCCAGGGCTGATCTGTTTACTATTTCAAAAACCATTCACCCTTTTCGTAACAAAACGGAATCTTCCTCCTAAATCTAGCTGGAGTCCATTACAAAATTTAGGAGTGTCAGGTTGTGTTTTCATCAAAATTTATTTGGAAAATGACTGAACTTTTTGCAAATAGTGTAGGTCCTGATCAGACGCCGCGTTCTGTGGCGTCTGATCTGGGCCTACACTGTTTGCCTGGTACCCGTTTTGGGGGTTTCAGGTTTAAAATGGGTTAAACAATATAGAAGATTACCTTTGACTAGTTCAATCTCTATTCTCTTGCCAATTTTCTTCGTGTTTGTTGGTGCAATAATGACTTTCAGTGGCTTATTTGACGATGAAGATGATGAATTCGTCAGCGTTGTTGATGGATGCCGCTGAGGAGGGATGGGTGGCGTCTTCTTAAATGGAGACTGAGGTGATGTGGCAGGAGATTTAGCATTTTGTATTGGTGACAATATCTCATCACTAATGGAAGACACAGACTGTTTATCTAGAGGAGTGCTTGTTTCATCTGGACTTGACTTCGGAGATTCTGTCTCAACAGTTTGTGAGGGGAGAGTCAAGGGGGAGGGTTTCACTGGGGCATGGGTCTTGGGTTTGGGGAGAACAGCAGGTGGTACTTTCTTTGACACGGCATTCTTCACGACTCGTAAACGAACTTCATCAGTTTTCATTGCATTGCGAAATATTTCTTGAGCTCTGAAACAAAGATAATTGTATGTGAAACTAAACAATTTATACCGTAATGATCCTAAGTATTGGGACAGATAGGCTTAAGCAAACAAATCAGACCCAGATCAGACAGCTCCTAAAGGAGCAGTCTGATCAGGGTCTACACTGTTTGCAAATCTGTCTGTACCTTTTGGACTCCTTGCCAGATTGTGAAGAAAAAATTGTCATTTTTTTTAGAACTACAGTAAGTTCTTTAGGTGTCCAAACTTTTTGGATTTTTACTGTAAACAATTTATAGTTTTAACTCTCCAAATACTTCAGAAAATTCCAAAGCAGGTGACAATCTTATTTCTTACACAGCCCCAGATAAGAGGGGGTATCCACGTATTTTTTTTTTTCTGCACAAAAACGTCCACAACTTATGTTTTCATGCAGGAGTAGGAAAAATATCAGAATTATTTGGATGAAAAAAGTGCCTTATCTTGAGCTATGATAATTTCTTATTTTTCTTTTTTCTTTTCTATGTGAACCTTCTGCAAATGATTCACATAACTTTTCCCTTGAAATAAGAAAAAGTTACTTTGAATATGCTATCTATCTATCTATCTATCTATCTATCTATCTATATCTATCTATATCTATCTATCTATCTATCTATCTATCTATCTATCTATCTATCTATCTATCTATCTAACTATCTATCTATCTATCTATCTATCTATCTAGTAATCGTGCTCTTTTTGACATTCATCCCTGCAAATGATGCCAATGGACTGTGTTTGGACACCAAAATCATCACCTCCACCGGGGATCGAACCGGGAACCTCTAGCATTAGAGGCAAGAGCACTAACCACTGAGCTATCACGCTCATAAACACGCTCCATCTGCTTGTAATACTTAGCACATGAAGTTTTAAGAAAGTGTTTTTCTTTCCATTTTTTTTTTTTTTTTGGATTCAGAGTTTAACGGCTCTGTCAACACTTCTGAAATTATGCCCAGAAGCTAATTGTTCAAAACTAATGGTGTTGTTAACATATCTTTAAATAGAGGAGATAAAATTGAAGGGCAGAGGAGAAACATGAAAATGAATGGAAGTGTAGAAAATGAAGAAATAACAACAGTCCCCCTCTACCCTTACCTGTTGCAAAGACAGCAGGCCGTGTCCAACTGTAAGCCAATATCAGTTGGACGCCCCAGTGATACAAGATACATACCTTCCCATCACCAAACGGCCCCCACTGAGAAAGTGAATATTACATTATACAGACATGGACACTTACTTCTGAAACGAGACTTCGTGAAGATCATGTTCGTTTATTTCAACAATCCTGTCATCTACCCTGAGACGACCATCCGTATGGATTCGTCCCCCAGGTTCGATACCCTGCACCATTAAGCCACACTCTCTGCAAACATATACACATATATACACATAAACTTAGAGTGAATATGAAAAATGTACAGCTTTTTAATGAAAAATTATCATACAGCGCACCTATATAGGCATTGAAAAAGAGCCGTGATATATTCTGCTGGAAAAGCATGACATAAAAAGCCATTGATTTATAAAATCACTCGTAGATTCTTCAATTTTAGATGGCGTAAAGGCATTTTCTCACATAAAAATATTAAAATATGTGTGTTATAGGCAACAAGTGTTGGCGGAAATTCTAACAACAGCAAAAAATTGCAAGAATTTGAAGGAAACAACAGAATTATTGTCAATTTTTTGTTAGAATCGAAATAGAAAATGTAGATCAGTTCTTGTTTGTTTGATTTGAGGTTTAACGTCGCCGTCAACACTGTAAAGGTCATTTTGGAGACGTTGCTTCCAATTTTGTGGGATTTTTACCCGACATTGAGATGAAATGACATCTCAAGCCCTGTCGCCGAATGAAACCAATAGGGTTTATTAGCATGGACGGTCCGCCTCGCACCGCGGTTCCTGGACAGGCTTAGATCCTCCAAGCAGTTTACCAGTACTAGTGTGCGGGACGGATTCAGCTCTGCGTGGAAGCATCATGCAGCCCATATATTTCTTCATGCCCCTATGGGCGGGGGCGGATAGATCAGTTCTAGTGTGTGAATTGTTACGTAATAAATCAGTGTTTTGGTCAGTTGTAAGTGAAAAAACACTCACATTATGCACTTGTGATTTGATCTGTTTTACAACTGAGCCCCAAACTGTGAACTATTACTCAACAATGCACTGACAGAGCTGAACTTCTTTAATTTAAGTACATGTTGTAAGGTCTAACAGGGCAGCTTGCACGCTAGAGCCTCGTCCTTCGTTCTTAAACGCAAATTGCTTAACCCAAAACTTGAACACAAACTGCTAACCCCATCTCGGAAGCGAATGGACGGAAGGTCAAGGGTAACACATCATTCTTCAAAAGGAAGGGGCAAATGGTCATTTTTTTCTATATTATTTATACAATTTACCCTTAAGATGCCGAGAAAAACCACATCTGAAAATGTCATCTGCTTATGTTGACTGCTGACTTTTTTTGCCAATTTTTTAAAAAATATTTTGCATACAGGCAAACAGTGTGGGCCCAGATCAGACTGCTCCTACAGGAGCACTCCGATCTTGGTCCAAACTGTTTGCAAAAAATTACTTTTACAGTAACCGGCAGACGGCAAAGCAGACAACAATTTAATTGTCGTGATTGGCATTTTACGGGTTAAAATAAGCTTTTTTAGGATTGTGAAGTGAACAAAAAGTGTCCTTGGATCCTATTAATAGAATTTGTTCTGTACAGAGAGACAAAATTTTGATTGACCATGGAAAACCATGATCTATTATGATTGCTTGATTTGAGGTTTAACATCCCCTCAACACTATATTGGTCATTTTGGAGACGTTGCTTCCAATTTTGTGGGATGAGATGAAATGACATCTCAAGCCCTGCCACCGAATGAAACCTATAGGGTTCATATGCATAGACAGTCCAACTCGCACCACTTTGCCTGGGCAGGCTTAGATCTTCTAAGCGATTTACCATTACTCATGTGGGGTTTGTTTCAGCTCTGCATGGAAGCAACATGCAGCCAAATCTATTTCTCCAAGTCCAATTGCGGTTCTAATGAGTACCCACAACATTATGCTTTTCTTGCAGAAATAAGACAAGAGGGCCCAGAGGGCCCTGGTTCGCTCACCTGATCCAAGTGGGCCCCGGGCAGGGTCAATTTTGGCCCCAGGGCTATAATTTGAACAATCTTGGTAGAGGTCCACAAGATGAAACTTCTTATCGAATATGAAAGACCTGGGCTTTCTGGTTTCAGAGAAGATTTTAAAGGTTTACCCTGCATATAGAAGTCTATGTAAAACAAGATTTTCCCTATATAAGTCTATGTTTAACCAAAGAGCCCCGGAGCGGGGGCATTTTTGGCCCCAGGGCTATAATTTTAACAATCTTGGTAGAGGTCCACTAGCTGAAGCTTAATAACAAATATCAAAGACCTAAGCCTTGTGTTTCAGAGAAGATGATTTTTTAAGATTTTCCCTATATAAGTCTATGTAAAACCAAAGGGCCACATGGCAGGGGCATTTTTTGGTCTCAGGGATTTAATTTGAACAATCTTTATAGAGGTCCACTAGCTGAAGCTTCATAACAAATATTGAATACCTAAGCCTTGTGGTTTCAGAGAAGAAGATTTTTCAAGATTTTCCTTATATAAGTCTATGTAAAACCAAAGGGCCCCGAGAGCTGGGGCATTTTTAGCCCCAGGGTTATAATTTGAACAATCTTGGTAGAGGTCCGAAAGATGGAGCTTCATACCAAATATCAAAGACCTGGGCCTTGAAGTTTCAGAGAAGAAGATTTTTCAAGATTATTCCTATATAAGCCTATGTAAAACAAAAGGGCCCTGGTGCAGGGGCATTTTTGGCCCCAGCACTATAATTTGAACAATCTTGGTAGGGATCCACTAGATGAAGCTTCATACCAAATATCAAAGACCTGGGCCTTGCGGTTTCAGAGAAGAAGATTTTTCAAGATTTTCCCTATATAAGCCCATGTAAAACCAAAGGGCCCTGGTGCGGGGGGCATTTTTAGCTACAGCACTATAATTTGAACAATCTTGGTAGGGGTCCACTAGATGAAGCTTCATACCAAATATCAAAGACCTGGGCCAAAGGGGTTTCAGAGAAGAAGATTTTTAAAGATTTTCCCTATATAAGCCTATGTAAAACAAAAGGGCCCCCGTGCGGGGGCATTTTTGGCCCCAGCACTATAATTTGAACAATCTTGGTAGGGGTCCACTAGATGAAGCTTCATACCAAATATCAAAGAACTGGGCCTTGCGGTTTCAGAGAAGTAGATTTTTCAAGATTTTCCCTATATAAGCCCATGTAAAACCAAAGGGCCCCCGTGCGGGGGCATTTTTAGCTCCAGCACTATAATTTAAACAATCTTGGTAGGGGTCCACTAGATAAAGCTTCATACCAAATATCAAAGACCTGGGCCTTGCGGTTTCAGAGAAGAAGATTTTTAAAGATTTTCCCTATATAAGCCCATGTAAAACCAAAGGGCCCCCGTGTGGGGGCATTTTTGGCCCCAGCACTAAAATTTGAACAATCTTGGTAGGGGTCCACTAGATGAAGCTTCATACCAAATATCAAAGACCTGGGCCTTGCGGTTTCAGAGAAGATTTTTAAAGATTTTCCCTATATAAGCCCATGTAAAACCAAAGGGCCCCCATGTGGGGGCATTTTTGGCCCCAGAACAAAAATTTGAACAATCTTGGTAGGGGTCCACTAGATGAAGCTTCATACCAAATATCAAAGACCTGGGCCTTGCGGTTTCAGAGAAGAAGATTTTTAAAGATTTTCCCTATATAAGCCCATGTAAAACCAAAGGGCCCCCGTGCGGGGGCATTTTTAGCTCCAGCACTATAATTTGAACAATTTTGGTAGGGGTCCACTAGATAAAGCTTCATACCAAATATTAAAGACCTATCCCTTGCAGTTTCAGAGAAGAAGATTTTCAAAGATTTTCCCTATATAAGCCCATGTAAAACCAAAGGGCCCCCGTGTGGGGGCATTTTTGGCCCCAGCACTAAAATTTGAACAATCTTGGTAGGGGTCCACTAGATGAAGCTTCATACCAAATATCAAAGACCTGGGTCTTGCGGTTTCAGAGAAGAAGATTTTTTAAGATTTTCCCTTTATAAGCCCATGTAAAACCAAAGGGCCCCCGTGCGGGGGCATTTTTGGCCCCAGCACTAAAATTTGAACAATCTTGGTAGGGATCCACTAGATGAAGCTTCATACCAAATATCAAAGACCTGGGCCTTGTGGTTTCAGAGGAGAAGATTTTTAAAGATTTTCCCTATATAAGCCCATGTAAAACCAAAGGGCCCAGGGGCGGGGGCATTTCTAGCTCCAGCACTATAATTTGTACAATCTTGGTAGGGGTACACTAGATGAAGCTTCACACCAAATATCAAAGACCTGGGCCTTGCGGTTTGAGAGAAGAAGATTTTTAAAGATTTTCCCTATATAAGCCCATGTAAAACCAAAGGGCCCCCGTGCGGGGGCATTTTTGGCCCCAGCACTATAATTTGAACAATCTTGGTAGGGGTCCACTAGATGAAGCTTCATACCAAATATCAAAGACCTGGGCCTTGCGGTTTCAGAGAAGAAGATTTTTTAAGTTTTCGGTGAAAAAAATCTATTTTTGGCTACTGTGACCTATATGTGCAACGGACCGGAACCATTTGAACAACTTTGAAAGGGGACCTCCTAAGGATCATTCCTGTGAAGTTTGGTCAAAATCCGATCAGTGGTTTAGGAGGAGATGTCGTTTGAAGAAAAGTTTACGGACGCACGCACGGACGCACGCACGCACGCACGCACGGACGCACGGACGCACGACGGACGACGGACAAAAAGTGATCCCAAAAGCTCACCTTGTCACTACGTGACAGGTGAGCTAAAAAATAATACGTGGATACCCCCTCTTAAATGGGACTATGGAGTAATCATCGTGAAAATTGATTAATCACTACAACTTACCTGCCATCTTCAGTGAAATCAGGCACAACATGTATACCCAGAGCAGTCCCATCATTCTTTAGGCAAATCAAGATGGCCGCCTCTCTGAAAATGAAGGATGTTGAATACAAACTATAACATAAGTATGTATAAAATACGAATTTATACAATAAATGAACTGTTGGGCAGACGATTCATGTGAAATGTAAAATTCACATGAAATGGCAAATTACTTGATATAATACAGTAGATTTTAGATGGCTCGAACACCGATGGCTCGTTTACCATGGCTGGGTCGAACCCGTTCATGAGCCCCTAGGGAAGTTCTCTACATAAGAAATGGTGCGAGATAATTAAGGAGATTTTCGTCTTTTATCTTGCAAATGTATGCTGTGTGTACTCATTAGAATCGCCTCAATGAGGCGATTCTAATGAGTACACACAGCATACGTTTTCATTACAGAACACCGAAAATATGTCCAAAAGTATCTCCTTATGCCTCCTGAAAGTAATCTCAGTGGCTCGAACATCCCCTGTCTTGAACAAATTTTCATGGTCCCAAAGGGGTTCGAGCCATCGAAGCTGACTGTAATTGTATTCAAATTCCTGAACACATGTCCACCACATGATTCCAGACCAGATATCTTATGCAACACCCATAAGAATTTTCTATAAATAACTTTTCCTGGATTTCCTACAAAATCAGTGATAGTTACATGGACTCTAGCATTGAAAAGCTGATAGGCTCTATTCACCATATTTGCATTATTTGCTGGCTACCAGCTTGCACATTGTCAATATTGGAAAAACGGGTAACCAGACCCCCCTGACCTTTCAAGGTCAGGGGGGTCTGGTTACCTGTTTTTCCAACACTTATAATCTTCAGACTAGGAACCAGCAGATAATCCAAACAAGAGGCCCATGGGCCACTATGCTCACCAGAGCTCAGGTGGGCACTGCCAAATTGCAGCCATGTATTTTAACATGATATCATTTTAATCTGCCAAATGAACCCCCATATCCAAATGAGCATCAATGTGGACTCAGTATATGAAACATTAGGCCTTTTATGAAGTAGAGGGGGTGGGGCATGGACCCAATGGAGCCCTGGTTGGTATCACTAAATGTGTCTTATCACAAAGAACAAGAATATATATGGTTTAGCAGTGGGGATCTGCATGGCTGGAGATAAAAGTGGAGGGGTTGGAGCATGCCCTGTCGTTCCCAGGAAAGCCCAAGATTGTTGTCCCTAAATGTGTCTCATCATAAGGACCAAGTATATATATGGTTTAGGGGTGGGAATCTGAACGGTTTCCAAGATATCCTTTCATGAAGTGATAAAGGAGAGGACTGGCCCCTGCGGACACCCCTACAGTAGGTGTGCTAATAATAAGGAACAAGAACATATATGAAAATGGGGTGGGGATTTGAATGGTTTCTGAAATATATGGCCTTTTATGAAGTGGAAGGGCGGGGCACATTGCCTCAGCACAAAGAGACCCCCAAGTTGGTGTGACTGAATGAGTCTTATCATAAGGAACAAGAATATATATGGTTTAGGGGTGGGGATCTGAACTATTTCTGAGATATGTGGCTTTTAATGAAGTCAAGCGGTGGAGCAAGGCCCGGGCATGCCCCGGGGACTCACAAGCTGGTGTCAATGAATGTGCCTTATCATAAGGAAGATGAATATATATGGTTTAGGGGTGGGGCTCTGAACAGTTTCTGAGATATAAGGCCTTTTGTGAAGTGCAAGGGTGGGGCAAGGCCCAGGGAGACCCCCAGGTTGGTGTCAATGAAAGTGTCTTATCATAAGGAACAAGAATATATATGGTTTAGGGGTGGGGATCTGTAAGGTTTCCGAGATATTGTGATATTATGAAATGGAGGGGGTGGGGCATGGCCCCAGCACATCCCTGGGGACCCCCAGGTTGGTGTCACTGAACGTGTCTCATCATTAGAGAACGAGGTTGTATTAGCAAATACATTCACATTTCCCAGTAATAGCTTAGTATGGTTCACATTGAAGAATATGCCATATACGTGTCTTGCATGCTTATGATAACTCCTGTCATTTCACAAGTAGATGTTATTATGTTCTCTGTTCCCTGGATGTGTCAATACTGGCGGAATGTTTTAGTGATGGGTATGCAAGCGCCCCCTTAACAAGGGGGTTGTCTTGGGTACACAGTATGATGTGTGCACCGAATCCGCTGGTCGGAGTGATCCGGGAGGGTACTGGCTGTATGCTCTGGGCCACTTTGTTCGGGGGATTATGGTGGGCACCTTGTTAAAAATGAATGCACCAGTGAAAACATACTGGGGGAATAGGTTGATACTGGTTTATGAAAAGCAACCTTTTCTAAATCATACAGGTCATTTATGTCTTGTTCTATTGTTTTTGGCTTTCTTTTGAGGATCTGTCATTTGGAACTCTTTCCTAGATTATTCATTTGTTAGTATAGTTACATTATGATACATCTGTATATGCTCCTATGTGAGCCGAAAATTCGTAATAAATATCTTGTATCTTGTATCTTGTATCATCATAATGAACAAGAACATATATGGTTTAGGGGTGGGGATCTGAACAGTTTCTGAGATATATGGCCTTTTGTGAAGGGGTGGGGCATGGCTCCGGCGCACCCCGGAAGACCCCCAATTTGGGGTCAATGAATGCGTCTTATCATAAGGAGCAAGAATATATATTGAGCGTCTTGGCATTGAGGACCTGGACCTCATCCTGAAAGAGAGAAGACTTCGCTGGTATGGACATGTGGAACGCTCCAACGGTGCAATCAAGACTGCCTGTGACATACAGGTAAGTGGAAAGCGGGGGCCAGGAAGGCCCAAGATGACCTGGAAGCAGCTAACAGAAAGAGATTGCAGAGAATGGAAGCTCTCTGCTATCGATCCTCATGATAGACAAGCCTGGAGATCTGGTGTAAGATCTGCCATGCGTGCAGCAAGCCAGCTACCTGGAAGGGGGCCCACTTATGTGGACATTGCCCCTGTACCTGCACGTTAATCAAAAATCCGTTGATGATGATGATGATGGTTTAGGGGTGGGGATCTGTAAGGTTTCCGAGATATTGGGCCTTTTATGAAATGGAGGGGCGGGACATGGCCCCGGCGCATCCCGGGGGACCCCCAGTTTGATGTCACTGAATGCGTCTTATCATAAGGAACAAGAGTATATAGGGTTCAGGGGTGGGGATCTGAATGGTTTCCGAGATATTGGGCCTTTTATGAAGTGGAGGGGGTGGGGCATGGCCTCGGCACATCCCGGAGGACCTCCAGGTTGGTGTCACTGAATGCGTCTTATCAATAGGAACAAGAATATATATGGTTTAGGGGTGGAGATCTGTAAGGTTTCTGAGATATAGGTCATTTTATGAGGTACTGGGGGCGGGGCATGGCCCCGGCACAACCTACTGGACCCCCAGGTTGACATAAAAGCATAACAAGTGGGCCCCGGGCAGGGTCAATTTTGGCCCCAGGGCTAAAATTTGAACAATCTTGGTAGCAGTCCACAAGATGAAGCTTCATATCTAATATGAAAGACCTGGGCTTTCTGGTTTCAGAAAAGAAGATTTTAAAGGTTTACCCTGCATATAGAAGTCTATGTAAAACAAGATTTTCCCTATATAAGTCTATGTTAAACCAAAGGGCCCCCGAGCGGAGGCATTTTTGGCCCCAGGGCTATAATTTGAACAATCTTGGTAGAGGTCCACTAGCTGAAGCTTCATAACAAATATCAAAGACCTAAGCCTTGTGTTTCAGAGAAGATGATTTTTAAAGATTTTCCCTATATAAGTCTATGTAAAACCAAAGGGCCACATGGCGGGGGCATTTTTGGTCTCAGGCCTATAATTTGAACAATCTTTATAGAGGTCCACTAGCTGAAGCGTCATAACAAATATCGAAGACCTAAGCCTTGTGGTTTCAGAGAAGAAGATTTTTCAAGATTTTCCCTATATAAGTCTATGTAAAACCAAAAGGCCCCGGAGCGGGGGCATTTTTGGCCCCAGCGCTATAAATTGAACAATCTTGGTAGGGGTCCACTAGATGAAGCTTCATACCAAATATCAAAGACCTGGGCCTTACGGATTCAGAGAAGAAGATTTTTAAAGATCTTCCCTATATAAGCCCATGTTAAACCAAAGGGCCCTGGAGCGGGGGCATTTTTGGCCCCAGTACTATAATTTGAACAATCTTGGTAGGGGTCCACTAGATGAAGCTTCATACCAAATATCAAAGACCTGGGCCTAGCGGTTTCAGAGAAGAAGATTTTTCAAGATTTTCCCTATATAAGCCCATGTAAAACCAAAGGGCCCCCGTGCGGGGGCATTTTTAGCTTCAGCACTATAATTTGAACAATCTTGGTAGGGGTCCACTAGATAAAGCTTCATACCTAATATCAAAGACCTGGGCCTTGCGGTTTCAGAGAAGAAGATTTTTAAAGATTTTCCCTATATAAGCCCTTGTAAAATCAAAGGGCCCCCGTGCGGGGGCATTTTTGGCCCCAGCACTATAATTTGAACAATCTTGGTAGGGGTCCACTAGATGTAGCTTCATACCAAATATCAAAGACCTGGGCCTTGCGGTTTCAGAGAAGAAGATTTTTCAAGATTTTCCCTATATAAGCCCATGTAAAACCAAAGGGCCCCCGTGCGGGGGCATTTTTAGCTTCAGCACTATAATTTGAACAATCTTGGTAGGGGTCCACTAGATAAAGCTTCATACCTAATATCAAAGACCTGGGCCTTGCGGTTTCAGAGAAGAAGATTTTTAAAGATTTTCCCTATATAAGCCCTTGTAAAACCAAAGGGCCCCCGTGCGGGGGCATTTTTGGCCCCAGCACTATAATTTGAACAATCTTGATAGGGGTCCACTAGATGAAGCTTCATACCAAATATCAAAGACCTGGGCCATGCGGTTTCAGAGAAGAAGATTTTTCAAGATTTTCCCTATATAAGCCCTTGTAAAACCAAAGGGCCCCCGTGCGGGGGCATTTTTGGCCCCAGCACTATAATTTGAACAATCTTGGTAGGGGTCCACTAGATGAAGCTTCATACCAAATATCAAAGACCTGGGCCATGCGGTTTCAGAGAAGAAGATTTTTCAAGATTTTCCCTATATAAGCCCATGTAAAACCAAAGGGCCCCCGTGCGGGGGCATTTTTAGCTCCAGCACTACAACTTGAACAATCTTGGTAGGGGTCCACTAGATGAAGCTTCATACCAAATATCAAAGATCTGGGCCTAGCGGTTTCAGAGAAGATGATTTTTAAAGATTTTCGCTATATAAGCCCATGTAAAATCAAAGGGCCCCCGTGCGGGGGCATTTTTAGCTCCAGCACTATAATTTGAACAATCTTGGTAGGGGTCCACTAGATGAAGCTTCATACCAAATATCAAAGATCTGGGCCTTGCGGTTTCAGAGAAGAAGATTTTTAAAGATTTTCCCCATATAAGCCCATGCAAAACCAAAGGGCCCCCGTGCGGGGGCATTTTTGGCCCCAGCACTAAAATTTGAACAATCTTAGTAGGGGTCCACTAGATGAAGCTTCATACCAAATATCAAAGACCTGGGCCTTGCGGTTTCAGAGAAGAAGATTTTTTAAGTTTTCGGTGAAAAAAATCTATTTTTGGCTCCTGTGACCTATATGTGCAATGGACCGGAACCATTTGAACAACTTTGAAAGGGGACCACCTAAGGATCATTCCTGTGAAGTTTGGTCCAAATCCGATCAGTGGTTTAGGAGGAGATGTCGTTTGAAGAAAAGTTTACGGACGTACGCACGCACGGACGCACGCACGCACGCACGACGGACGACGGACAAAAAGTGATCCCAAAAGCTCACCTTGTCACTACGTGACAGGTGAGCTAAAAAACACAAAACCTGTAAAGGCAAATATGGTGAATATTTCCATAAACTCTCAGCCTCATAGAGCATACGGTTTCTGAGGAGATGATTTTTTAAGTATTTTTTTTCAATTTTTTCATTTTGGTTTCCATGGCAACCAATACAAATGAGCAGTAGGCCTAAAATCATATGGCAGATAGTAGATTGCCTAAGGAATATTTCTATGAAAGTTTTGTCAAAATATCTGCAGTGGCTTGGCAGTAAATGCCATTTTTCAATTTTCCCCATTATAAGTCTATGGAAACTCTAAGTTGCCATAGCAACCAAACCAATGAGCCGAATTTCATAAAAAACACAAACTTTCAATCCCCCAACCCAAGGATGCTACAGATGAAATTTGGGCTGAATCGGCCCAGTGGCTTCAGAGGAGATGTCGTTTGAAAATGTTGACGAAGACGCAGACGACGACGGACAACTGCCTATCCTATAAGCTCCCCCGGAGCCTTCGGCTCTGGTGAGCTAAAAAGGTGAATAACTATGGGTCAACTGACAACCCAAAAAGTATTGGTGTGCATTTGTTAATAATGGCGATTCAGTACAAATTTTTTTTATTTCATTTTCTTACAACTGCATGACCTTACAATGTCAACACAAATCTTAGACTTACCTATGTTTAGCATGTGGAGGCAGGGGAGGTAACACCCTAGCAGGTCGGGGCTTCTCAGCTATTTCATCTTTCGGCGAGTCCTCAGAGTTAGGTGTGTTGTCTGTACTCCCACCCACTGGCTCCTTTCTTTCAGTCTCAACCTAGAAAAAATTATGTTACCGTAAAAATCCTAATACAGTGAAATTCCGCTATTAAGACCACTTAAAATTAAGGCTACATGTAATTATGCTTTAAAAAGCTTATTTTGAAAGGTGCACTTAATCTTTCTTTGTGTGTTCTGCCCACAGTGTCCGTTGGTCAGGGACCACCTCTGGGTCTTTAGACCACTTTTGAACAGTCCCAAAGGTGGTCTTAATATAGTAATTTAACTGTAATTCGGACTTCTTCAGGACTTGCTAATTATTAACCATCCTGCAAGGAGTCCAAATGGTGCAGACAGAATGGCGAACAGTGAAGACCCTGATCAGACTTCTCCCAAAGGAGCAGTCAGATATGGGTCTGCACTGTTTGCTTAGTCCTATCTGTCTCAATACTTAGGATCACAAGGGTAAGCTACATGCCCAAGATATCTTCCAGTGGACAGGGTAATCCATGTTTCATTACGATAACACACATGTTGGCTACAATAGTATCTTTCATCTTTGTAGACCTACAGTTTTTCGGATGAAAATATATATTGGATTTCTTTCTGATTGCATTATGGTTAACGATACGTCAGCCCTTGTAGGTTATTTTGTGTTGTCTCCCAGAGAAAGGGAGAAAAGAGAAAGAAGAAATAGTAGAGATGAAAGAGAAGGGAAAGTGAAGAAATGGAAGATATAAAAACATTCCAATCTACCTTTACCTGCTACAAGGATAGCAGGCATTGACCAACAATAAGCCAGTGTCCTATGATACATGACTCTTTCGCCTCACCCAACCACCCCCAACTGATTTAATTCTGCTTCAAACATAGACTGTGGCTGCTCGTTAGAACCGCCTCACTGAGCAGTTTTAATGAGAACCCACAATCTATGTCTGAAAGCAAAACTAAGGAAAATTATGAATACCTTTGGGATAGGGGTGGGGATTCATTTCACGGACCTGATAATGTGATGGCTGTTCTGTTGGGCATATAACCTTTGTTTGAAGACACAAATTCACTTGACAGCTGCCCTCACATATGATCAAATTGAAGATAAAAATAATGTTAACCCTTAAGACGCTGAGAAAAACTACATCTGAAAATGTCGTCTGATTATGTCGTCTGCTAAATTTTTTTTGTAAACTTTTAAAAATATTTTTTTGCATTCAGGCATACAGTGGGGAGGAGCAGTCTGATCTGGGTCCACACTGGTTGCAAAAAATGACTTTCAAAGTAACCAGCAGATGACAAAGCAGACAACAATTGTCATGATTGGCATTTGACAGCCCTCACATAGAATCAAATTGAAGATAAAAACAATGTTAATCTCAGTTGTCACTGGCATAGGTGATAACCCAAACATTAAATCTCAATAGGAAATAAGTTATCAAACACAACACACACAGGTTGTCAAGTTGCTATCATTATTCAGAAGGGGTAATGTTACACTAGAAATCAAATGGGCTTGTTGCTTTACCCATATTCACCATATTTGCATTATTTGCTGGCTCCCAGCTTGTACATTGTCAATATTGGAAAAACAGGTAACCAGACCCCCCTGACCTTTCAAGGTCAGGGGGGTCTGGATACCTGTTTTTCCAACACTGATAAACTTCAAACTAGGAACCAGCAGATAATGCAAATAAGGAGAATTGAGTAGGTTACTCGGCCGTGATCTCATTTCTAATGTTACACTACCAATATTCTATAAACATAAATCAGATTTATAATTTTTGTCCTGCACTAAAATACAATTTTTGCAAAATTCTTTTATTGCACTTTCTACAAAACTGATTAAAATTCAGGATACACAATGTCATATTCACCACCAAAATTCGGTTAAATACTGAATGAAAGTGACATAACCACGATTGTTTATAGTCATTTTATTGGGAGAAATGCCCAGACAACTGACCATTTTATTCAAGTAAATTGCTGCGTGTTTGTCAAAATACCCATTTAACATGTCAGAAATTGTACAATTGTATCATGTGCATAAATTAACCCTTATCTTGCAGTTCACTACAACCCCTATCTTTGCGAACAGTGTAGATCCAGATCAGATGGCTTATGTAGAAGCCATCTGATCAGGATCTACACTGTTTGGCATTCAGTTTATGAATTTGTAGCAATAAATTACATCAAGTAATCAGAAGTGGTTGTGGCTTATAAGAATATTCAGCAAGATAAGGGTTAAGAGAAATGATGATTTGGGACAGATTTTACAGTTTAAAATGGTTTTTTTTTTTTTTTGGTTTGGGTTTTACGGCCCTTTCAAGATTATTTCACTCATATCGAGCCGATCGTTAATCAGAGGTGGGCGAAAACCGGAGTACCCGGAGAAAAACCACCTGACCTTCCGTTGCAGAACTTGGCGTCTCACACGTGGCCCGAGCGAGGCTCGAACCTACGGCGGTGAGAGACCTAATGACTAAGAGTCAGCGCTCTTATCCACTAGGCCACGGAGGCCCGTTCAGTTTAAAATGATAGACACGGACAATTTGTGCCAAGCATTGTTAGCTTAACGAGCTTGTTAGTGGTCAAATTGTTAACCATTCCAGCAAGTAGGACATCCAACATATTGATGATTTGATGAACTTTTTTTTTCAGCAAAAGTATTAGCAGATTTGCCATATTAAATTATCAATGTTTTAACGATATGTTAACTAACGATATCATTAGTTTTGAACAAATCGACCCAGGAATTTATTTCCTGCACCTGCATAGCCTTGAAATGAAGAACCCTTATTCTGCTAACATAATGAGAATCATGAATGGTCATTTCATATGAAATTTATGAAACATCTTCCTCAGAAATTTTTTTTTTTTTTGGTTTGGGTTTTACGGCCCTTTCAAGATTATTTCACTCATATCGAGCCGATCGTTAATCAGAGGTGGGCGAAAACCGGAGTACCCGGAGAAAAACCACCTGACCTTCCGTTGCAGAACTTGGCGTCTCACACGTGGCCCGAGCGAGGCTCGAACCTACGGCGGTGAGAGACCTAATGACTAAGA
The DNA here is from genome assembly GCA_963580285.1 of Lucinisca nassula. Taxonomy (NCBI): domain Eukaryota; kingdom Metazoa; phylum Mollusca; class Bivalvia; order Lucinida; family Lucinidae; genus Lucinisca; species Lucinisca nassula. The sequence continues at coordinate 116,140,441 of OY757025.1, read as the reverse complement.
GTCAGCGCTCTAATCCACTAGGCCACGGAGGCCCGTTCCTCAGAAATACCAAGCTCACAATTAAGACGGATCCAATTTCACATCAAGGTGTGTTTGTTAGGAAGGGATGGGTGTTGATTTGGGACAGACTCATCCTAAAATTACTGTATTTTATGCAAAGGACAAGAAGTGAGTGTATGAGTGTTTGAGTTTTACGTCCCACCAACAGGGCAGGTCATATGGAGATGGGACATCGGTTTAAAGACTCATCCGAAAGTCTAGAGAAGCCCAGGATCGATCCTGCAGCCAGGTTTACAAGGCGAGTAGCGTAACCACTACACCACGGAGGCGTCTATATCCAAAGGACAAAGACCCTAATTTGACGTCTCTGTTCAGTATCGTAACAATCCTAAAAATTCAGACACCCTGAGGATGTGCTGTAAGTCTCCTAAAATTTCAACAAGTTTGTTTTGCGATCCAGCAATGAGTTCAAAAAGTGGAGACAGAATGGAAAACAGTGTAGACCCTGATCAAGGAGCAGTCTGATCTGGGTCTGCACTGTTTGCTTAGGCATGTCTGTCCCAATATGTAGGATCATTCCGGTATCTTCTCTCATTATAAGAATGTAGGCTGTATTAAAGGAATTGCTATATTTACAAAGCATACAGAATCTGTCTAACAGTTGTTTTTTGTTCGTTTTTTTTTTTGTAAAGATCTCTTTATTTTGTGGACAGTGCTCCTTTCAAATGTACATTGCATATGTGCTAAAACCTTTTTTTTTCAATAGAGAGAAATCTCTGGGCTTACAATATTTTGAAATATATTTTTCTTAAACCCTGCTGCTCTTAAAGGCTGTTGCTTTTTGCTCAGCAATTTTTTTTTCTTTAAAATCAGTCTCAATGCATTTTGGGGACAGTATTTTTCTACCGTAATTGGGAGAGACAGGCCTAAGCAACAATGAAGACACAGATCAGACTGTCTGATCAGGGTCTACACAGTTTGTCATTTCATCTGCACTTTTCATTGTGAAACAAATTTGTTGAAATTTTAGGAGAATTACGGCGAGTCTTCAAGGTATTCAAATTTTTAGGACTTTTACGGTTTATCTATTTTAACCTGGGTGTGTGTTCTGACTATTCAACAGTATTACACATTTCGTAAAATGTATTCAGATTACCCCTTACAACAAGATTCGTCCCTTCAGCAATCTACATGGAAATCTAAGACACCCTGTTTTACATACAAAGTTGCAAATCAAGTTTAGGGGACAAAACTGAAATCATATACCAAATCACCTGCATAAAATTTACATGTTTTATGAATTTATTCACAGTGTATCATACATCAACTTAGTATCAGCTGGTAAGTGCTACTGATGTCATACACATTTTCATGCCATCATGGTGGCTATCTGATCAGAATCTACACTGTCGTTCTGTTTGTGAATTGAATGAATACATTATATTAATATGATTGGTTGACAGTCAGAAATGGGTGAGGCTAAATAATGCAGCACGATAAGGGTTAAAGCTGCCTATGCTGCATGGGGGTTACAATAAGTTTAACTGTTCATTTCTTCTCCAAGACAAAAATCCTGAAGCAGGCACATTTAACGCTCGGCATGCTGGGTTTGCAGCAAACAATATTTTGAAATATTTTCCTAATTTTCCCAGAAAACAGGATTTGACACCTCATGCAAATTGTCTCCTATGGAGACATCGTATGCAAAATATCTCCTATGAAGACAATTTGCATGACATGTCAAGTCCTGTTTTCTGTGAAAAATATCAATAATTTGTCGTCTGCTGAATTCGCATAGAGAGTGGTAAAGTCAGTTTTCTGCACTTTATCTGTCTAAACTTTTCTTCTTGTTTCTCGGCTGGTTCAAACAATCTGTACATGTTGGGCTGGTCGCCAAGCGACTGTCGCCACGCTGGGTATTTTTTCCAGCAGACAACATTTTGAAATATTTTCCTAATTTTTCCAGAAAACAGGACGTGACATCTCATGCATATTGTCTCCTATGGAGACAATTTGCATGAGATGTCAAGTCCTGTTTTCATAGGAGACAATATGCATGAGATGTCAAGTCCTGTTTTCTGGGAAAAATATAAAAAATATCAATAATTTGTTGTCTGCTGAATTCGCCGGTTAAATTTCCAAGTCAGTTTTCTGCAATTTACCTGTCTAAACTTTTCTTCTTGTTTCTCGGCTGCTTCAAACCATCTGTACATGTTGGGCTGGTTGCCAAGCGACTGTCGCCACGTGTCCTGGGACACCCTCTTGAATGGATTTCTCTCGAGGCTGCGAGTGTGCTCTCCATCGTAGTAGGACTTCTCAACCTTGTTGTTGTTGTTGTTATTGTTGATGGGGGGCTTGTTGTTCTGGCCGACATTGTTGTTAATGACATTATTGTTGTGTTCTGTATCATCCTGCAATACAAGATGACAACATATAACATCACGTGAACAAGTCCGTGAAATGACCCCCCCCCCCCCACCCCAAACCCCACTTCATATAGAGAAAACTGGGGTTTACGGGGGTATAGATTATTTTTCTTATTTCTGCTCCAAGACATAGGTTGTGGGTACTCGTTAGAACCACCTCAATGAGGCGGTTCTAACGAGCACCCACAACCTATGTTTTGAGCATTTATAAGAAACATATTATGGATTTTCATCAGAAAAGTAGCCGTTTTGGAGATGTGAAAAATGCACTATGTCGCACGGGTGAGTTATCTTAAAGTTGACCCATAGGAATCATAGGAAAAGATAATGTGGGTATTTGGTGATGTGTGTTTGCTTTTCTGTCCCAATAACACTTAAGGTCATATGGAGACAAGACCTTATTTTTAGGACTCATCCTAAAGTCTGGAGAAGCCAGGAGTCCTGGTATTTGGACATGACTGAAGGATAATTTATGTCAATTCTCCATAAAAACCTGTGTTCTGGGTATTAATTTTGAACTGCCTTGGTGAGGGGGTTCAAATGAATACACACAATATAGGTTTATGTTGTAAAATACGGAAAACTGTCCTTGAATCATAACCAAATATCCACCACATATCTGGAGCTACTGTTATCCTATAAGTATTGTGACAGATAGGCCTAAGCAAACCGTGCAGACCCCGATCAGACTGTCTGATCAGGGTCTACACTATTTGCTATTCTGACAGTACCTTTTTGGACTCTTTGCTGGTTCATGAAAAAATTTGTTAAAATCCTAACTCTTATCCTGCAGGTCACGACAACCCCTATCTTTGGAAACAGTGTAGATCCAGATCAGATGGCTTCTGAAGAAGCCATCTGATCAGGATCTACACTGTTTGACATTCAGTTTATGAATTTGTAGCAATAAATTACATCAATTAATTTGATTGGTTGATAGACAGAAATGGGTGTGGCTTAAATGAATCAAGTCCTCAAAGTGTCAGGATTTTTAGGAGTTTTATGGTAGATTCTCCACCTAATTTACATATGAGCCCTGCCAAGCGAATGTGTGTCTTCGAGCATTCCGTCATGACAAATTTTAACTGCGCATGCCCAGCCATTCAGAGGGGCCAGGGGTATGGCTTTCTGTCTGAAGGTTCCTCTTGATTCACTGCTTGTATGAGCGAGCAGCGAAGGTTCTGGCGAGTCTGCGCGGATGCGCAGGCTCGCCTGAACCTTCGCTGCTCGCATAGGCGATAAGTACCAAAATCGCTTGACGGGGCCCATTTATATATGACAGGAAGTTTGAAATTTCGTGGTATCAGGTTGACCTACTTTTAGAATAGAATTCGTTTGAAAAAAAATGGCTTTTCACAAACATTCTGTTCTGTCTGATCTGTGCCTGTACTGTTTGACAGTTTCCTGTTAGGACCCTCCTTCCCACCCCACCCCCACCCTCCCCAACACATACACACACCTGTATTTATAAACAAACCTGAATTTACTTTCTCATGGTCTTCATTTCAACTATCCAATAAATGTTTATCTCAGATTTCATTTATATTCTTCCTTTTTTCTTTCATCTACATTAAGTATAAAGTTAGATAAAATTTAATACCAAAGTTTTATGACAATTCCTCAATTTTAACCCTTAAAGCAGCAAGCAAATCTTCAAAGCAAACAACACTCTAAATATCATTACAGTAATGATCCTAAGTATTGGGACAGATAGGCCAAAGCAAATGGTGCAGACCCAGATCAGTCTAAACAGGGTATACACTGTTTGCCATTCTGGCTGCACCTTTTGAACTCCATGCGGGTTGTTAAAATTTTAGGAGAATTATAGCAAGTCCTCAAGGTGTCCCAATTTTAAGGATTTTTACAGTATCATCAGTATTCATGTATATATATCCGTGTATATATATACATAGTAGAACTTCGATGGCTCGAACACTGATGGCTCGTTTGCCATGACTGAGTCGAACCCGTTCTTGAGTCCCTAGGAAATTCCTCTACATAAGAAATAGTCAGGCATAATTTAGGAGATTTTAGTCTTTTATCTTGCAAATGTATGCTGTGTGTACTCATTAGAATCGCCTCGATGAGGCCATTCTAATGGGTACACACAGCATACATTTTTATTCTAGAACGTCGAAAAGATATCCAAAAGTATCTCGTTATGCCTCCTAGTAGTTACCCTCAGTGGCTCGAACTACCCCTGTCTCGAACAGATTTTCGTGGTTCCAAAGGTGTTCGAGCCATTGAAGTTCAACTGTATATATATATATATTTTTTTTTTACATAAAATCAGCCAGAATACATCTACACTGTATTTTCGAGTTCTGTGGTGTACTGATAACCCTTTTATAGAACATATTTAACATCACTGCAGCTGGTGTTTGGGAATGTGTGGCGGCTGTAAAATGTCTCCCTGCCCTACATCATAGTGTATTTGTTTGTTTGATTTAAGAATTAACGTCCCCGTCAACACTGTATAGGTCATTTTGGAGACGTTGCTTCCACTTATGTGGGACTTTTACTCGACATTGAGATGAAATGACATCTCAAGCCCTGTCGTCCAATGAAACCAATAGGGTTTATAAGCATGGACGGTCCGACTCGCACCGCTTTACCTGGGCAGGCTTAGATCCTCTTAAGCAGGTTACCAGTACTCCTGTGCGATCGGTATCAGCTCTGCTTGGAAGCACAGCTCTGTGTGGAAGCATCATGCAGCCCATCTATTTCTTCAAGCCCCGCCATCATAGTGTAGTTTATATTTTCTTGTCCTTTGGGATCATTGATTCCATTGTGTAATTTTGAAAATATTTAAGGGTCACTGATGAGGCCTAATTGGCCGAAACTAGCTAGTCTGGCCCAGAAAAGCATGTACACTCCATATTTTCAAGTTCTGTGGGGTATTCCTTGCTTCCAAAGGATAACCCTTTTATAGAACATATTTGACAATTCATGTCAACCACCAGATGATTCACATAAAATGTTGTCATTTTTAATGACAAATTCCATCTGTCTATTCTTGCTGTGCTGCATGTTTAAAGTAATTCAGGCTTATTCTTCCGGCTTTGACCGCCATAGAAATATGAGTCCGCGCAAAATGTAGTCCGGTTTGGCACAGTAATCCAAATTGTACAAGCGTATTAGTTATCCTGTAAGTGTAATACAAACTTTTGAAGCAGACGGCTTGACGATTTGGCATTTCATATTGATCGGCTGCGACATGCGACGGGTATACCCAGATCAATGCGGCGTCTGCTCAGGTTTTACACTGTTTTCTATCAGTGCTGTCAATATTTAATCCTTAAAGACCAGCCTGCTGTTAGACCAGGTCAGCTGTAGACAAGAATATTAATGGGTTTTCTTTCTGACTTTCGAGGTCAAGTTTAGGTCAGTTACAACTTAGGTGTACATATTGACTTTGTGTGGAGAAATTGAAAAGAAAGACTGTCCCTTTCAACCCTGGAAAATGGTACAGATACTTAGTGTAGGTCCTGTGATATAATTCTAGATGCCATATATTTAGCAGAATGGAGGAGCCCAACTTCAGTGATGGAAGGGTGCACTCCAGAAACCCAAGGCAGTGAATATATCAAAGCACTGACAACACACATGCCGATTGTCTCTAAATGCAGGCTGGTCATGAACGGTGACTTGGACTGATTTATTTAAACTTAAGATGTTAGTAACTAATGCAAGAAGTGTAGAACAAGATCAGCACCGTGTTGTGTGGCTTTTGAACTGAGTTCCCCAGAGAAAATTTAATCGAAATTTCAGTAAATTTCATTGAAATTTCACTGAAATCCTCATATTTTGGTGGATTTCACCCATTTGACCAAAATTTGATGAAATTTCAATGAAATTTCAGTGAAGTTTCAACAAATTTCACTGACATATTCAAAATTTCAGTGAAACTTAATTTCAATGAAATTTCAATGAAAATTCACTAAAATTTCAGCAGTATTCTTGCATAAATTTTGATCATCTACAAAATTTAAGTGATAGTGAAATTTCAATGAAATTTCAGTGAAATTTCAGTATTTTTTCAATCAAATGACCAATGCATTTTCTTCAGTTACAAAAGTTTTAATGTATATTAAAATAAAGAAAGCTTCTAAGGAAAATATTAGATAAGACTAATGCGAAGAAACAATGTAAGAATGAAGCAAGAAAACATGCAACAACATACACCACAATTTTTCCCCCTTATACAGTTTTGGATAAAATACTTTCACAGATGGATCCTAAAAATGTACAGATCATACAGAAAAATGACCATTTCTTTTCTGTATAATCTATACATTGTAATTGGACACAACACTGCCACCCATTCACTAACACATTTCCTGCTTTGGACCCCTAAAACCGTGCTATAGAGTCCTCAGGTAGTGGAGTACATTAAAGTATCAGCATATCATCTTAAAAGCCTCAGAAGTTTGGACATACATATAGACTGCTGTCACAGACTTAAATTTTAACAAGATGTGTTTGTGAAACACAAACATGTCCCCAGGCAAAGGTCAATTTTTTTCTTATCCTAAGCCCTTGTCACAAGGAACCTACATGCCAAATATGAAGGTTCTATCTGAAGGGGTCACAAGGAACCTACATGCCAAATATGAAGAATCGATCTATCTGAAACGGTTCAAAAGTTATGACCAATGTTTTTTCTTGTCACAAGGAACCTACATGCCAAATATAAACGGTTCATAAGTTATGACCAATGTTTTTCCTTTCAAGTAGGGAATCCAGATGTTTGGGCAAGACTAGCTTGTTTCGGCCTTAAAGTTATCCAGCAAACAGACAAGCCAACAAACAGACAGGGCAAAAACAATATGTCCCCGCTCTTGCATGCATGCATGAGGACATAAAAATGTGGACATAATAAAATTGCAGTTGGAACAGCAAAAAGTGAAGACCCTGATCAGAAACAGGCTGTTCTGAGTCTGCAATGTTGGCTAAGATTACTGTATACAGGTTTATATCAGAGTACCCTCTGTTTTGGGGCCGGACTCGGTAGCTCAGTCGGACGCGCGTCTGACTGTTGATCACGAGGACACGGGTTCGATACCTGCCTGGGTTGGCAACATTCTTTCGTGGAGATTGATTATGAAATCTTTTCTATGGTCATTCTCTCCCTTCCGCTGATTCAAGAAGGGCAGTTGTCAGTTTCTGGCTAAAGAATGTGCACTGTACTGGTTAACCGCTGATGTATAAGTCTGCCCAGGAAAAGTGTGGACAGGTAAACTGACCGGCTCATAAATTACCTAAATATTGTTGACTGGACAGTTAAACTCCAATACAAACAGACAAAACCCTCTGTTTTGGTAGTGACTTCCTAAAATTGTGATAAATTTACAAAGGAATTGCATTTAAAAGTGAATGCATCATAATTCAAGGCAATTGTTATGCATAATATCATCAAATTCCAAGCGAGGGCAGAAACCAATGTAAATTTCCTGTACCCTGAAAGAACGTCTTTCAATAGAATTCAATTTCAATGGAAATTCACAAAAATTTAAATGAAATTTCAGTGAAATTTAAACAATTTTCTAGCATCAGTAAAATTTCAAGGATTTTAATCAAATTTAGTATTTCATTTAAATTTTAGTACAGTTTTAGAAAATTTCAGTCTTTGCATGTCATTTGTTGTTTCTTGAGTGAAATCTAGTTTTCATAGAATGTCTTTTCAACTAGAAAGTAATTTCATTCTATGACAAAGTATAAGAATGAATAGTTCAGGAAGTGCCACAATAAAAATTTGATGCCAACCCAATTATAAGAAGGTAAGGGACAAACAGGCAAGTTAATCAGCCCCTTTCTTTCCTACGAGGAATTATACAACAACAAAAACTTGATGTTTAACATGCAGTGTTGTTTTGATAATAAGTGACACTGAAAATTATGAGTTTTAAAATTAAAACGAAATCTCACCAAATTTCACTGAAATTTCACTGAAATTTTGGTGATGACGTCATTGATGATGACATCATTTCAATTGAATGATGGGAAAAACATGGCTGCCTTAGTATTGGAGGGATTTTCAAAGCAGTGCCAGAAAACTAATTGTCTGGTAATATCAGGATGACAAACATCACAGAACATTAGCTGATATAGTAAGTACACTTCAGGACACAATTTGAAAAGGTGCTGTTTGAATTGGGCAGAAATGATGGCAGACACAGGTTAGCAGGTCAGCATGCGGATTTTGAAGGTCAAAAGTTTCTGGTCATTCAATGTCTGTGTTAGATTAACAAACATGCTGAAAGGCCTTAGAAAACACAAGTTTGACAGAAAAAAAAGATAAATCAGACATAATTATATTTAATAAATTACTTTTTTTTTCTTCTTGTCCGAAAATTAATATGGTCATTCGAAATGGGTGGGGTACAGTGTGGCATGTAAACAGAGACTCTTGGCTGTTGTAATTGATATCATTATGCAACCATTTAGAGAAAAAAGTATTTGGGGGATGAATGAAGTTGTTCATTATATATATTTCTCATGCGAACTAATAGTAATTAAATCTGTGTATATCAAAACATAAATCAAGTACCATCAAAGGGGAAACAATTTTGAAATCTCATTGATATATCTGTGAAATGCTATTGAATATTTCCTAAAATTTCATTAAAATTTTTGTGAAATACTAACACACTTTCAGGAGATTTCTGAGATTTCAACAAAATTTAGAGGTATTTTGCCCATTTCTTTCAATGAGATCTCTGCATTATTTTATTGAAATACTAACAAATTTTCACTGAAATTTGGTAATATTTTGCCCGATTCTTTCACTGAGATTTCAGTGTTATTTGACTGAAATAACAGTGAAATTTCACCGAAAATCAGTAATATTTTATTGAAATACTAACAAATTTTCACTGAAATTTCCATGAGATTTTACTGAAATTCGATAATATTTTGCCCGATTCTTTCACTGAGATTTCAGTGTTATTTGACTGAAATAACAGTGAAACTTCACTGAAAACCAGTATCATTTTATTGAAATACTAACAAATTTTCACTGAAATTTCTATGAGATTTTGCTGAAATTTGGTAATATTTTGCCTGATTCTTTCACTGAGATTTCAGTGTTAATTGACTGAAATAAGAGTGAAATTTCACTGAAATCTCAGTGTTATTTCAGTGTTATTTTGCCCGATTCTTTCACTGAAATTCCAGTGTTATTTCCATGAAATAACGCTAAAATCTCAGTGAAATTTCATTGTCATTTTCACCAGGGATTACATTGTTTGCCAGATCCAACATTTGATTCATGTGCAGATTTTACAGATAACACTTACATGTACCCAACACTGATAAACAACGCGGCTATGTTTGGGTATATTGTTTGGCATTCTACCCAAAGTTGATAATAAGAAAAGCGCTTCAGTGCTAATGTCTACATGACTATCACTGACTTGTCAAAATAACTTTTTGTCTTGTAGAAAATAGCCGCAGTGAGATCAGGGTATTCCATAAGACGGAAGAGGGTTATCCTGGAATCATAGGGTGACCTTGGCAAACAGTGTAGACCAAGATTAGACGCTACCGAACACCTCTTCTTATCAAAATCTTCACTATTTGTTTGGAATTTCAGAGTTAACAGTTTAAATCTCAGCCCAGGCCTATTACTCCAACCTGCACCCCACACTCTCAGTGCCTTGATTCTGAAACCAAACAATTACAACACATTTAGGCACCATGCCCTTAAGCTAAAAAGGTTAAATCAATCAACCGTGACGTCTGGTTACCAGTCCAGCCACGTCGATCCTGTGCACCAACCTCACACCAGTACGGATAGAAACCACATGTTCAGGATCAAACTGTTGATGTGTAATGTAAGGTTGTGCCTTGAAGAGAAGAAACTGAAATTTATTCTCAAAAAAGCATTTAGTGAGAGCGTATTGCAAAATTTTTCATTAAAGGATGGTAAGCGTGCCCCTGGACAGTTAGAAGCTGGTCGGAAAGCGGATGATGTTGACTCTGATTTTGGGTGCCACATGTGTGTGATCTACACGTATCGTCTATTGGAGTGACATCTTACGATATACAGAAGACGCTAGTGGACGTCGACGTAGCGGAAGACTGGCGTCCGTACGTCAAGATCGATTCCACCCTCAGACGCATATGGGAAACCGATTTCCGCCGGCAGCTGCTACACTGTACCTGTAGATAAACAGAAGGTCTCAACTACCAACTAATAAGCACTGACACTGTTCGTCGCCCTTATGCGATGCACGTTTGAGCGCTAGATGTCCCTGTAGTGACCAAAGTTAACGCGTCAACACAGTATGGAACACTTACGCTAGTGCATGAAATACATAAGTTGGCATCTAAGCGACTGACATATGCGTTTCTGTGACAAATCGCACTTAAGCGTGAATCATGCCGGTTGTAGTTTCCGGATGTTTGATGTATAGGTGTAAGGTATGCAGAGGCGACGCGTGCGTAACAGAGCATAGTTAGCGAACGCAGCTTAGTGTCAATAGGAACATTCAAGATCATAGATGAGATGTGAATTGAACAGCGTGAGGTTACATCAATCAAGTGCTTCGGCCTCGCATGGTTCCATTTATTTGTTTACGCTCAGAATCCGGGATATCTTATCAGCAGGATTATGAGCGGAAACATAGTGCTGTTCTTACTCAAAAATGTCTTTAAGCCAATGGAATTCGTGTACTGGACTAGCCAGCCTTTCTCCTCCGATCTCTTTCCCATAGAGTATCTTTGGGTAGAGGTGTCCACAACCTACCAGACAAAAACTGTTACTTATGGACAGTAGCATTGTTAAACCTAGAATTTTAATGTTTGGTTTTGAAAACGTAAATAGTTTCTTTCAAAAATTTGAAACATCGAATGGTGTTTCATAATACCACTGGTCTATAGACATCTGCAAACATATCCTATATTGGAATTTGCAGAACTACTTTTCTAAATTTTAAGCTCTTTTTAGAAAGGATTTCTGTAAGTTTTCACAGTGTTATGATTTTCCCATAGAATCTGTCATTCCAGTGCCTTTGGCGCTTTGATTACATTGTCGGACAGAACTGACCTGAGTAAACAGTGTAGAACCAGATGAGATGCTGCATAATATTGTGGTTGTAACTAAGATTTTTAAGATTAGTTCACTTATTTTGAGCTGGTCATTAATCAGAGAGTGGGAAAAACTGGATGTCTCAAAAGAATCAAAGCACTGAGAGTACTGGTGGGTCGATTGTCTCTGGGTGTATTTAGGAAAAATGGGCCTGAGCGTGGATTTTCGTTTAACCCTTAAACTCCTTTACTGAAAGCAAACCGTGTAGACCCTGATCAGACGCTGCATTTTTTGGCGCCTGACCTATACTCTAAGCAAGCAGTGAAGACCCTGATCAGACGTCACGTTCTGCGGCGTCTGATCTGGGTCTACACCGTTTGCCTAGCCCAACCCATGATTCCAGCTTCCAGCCCAGATTTTACAGTTAACCTTTTTACGTAAACACGCTAACCTCACTGCGATAAAATTCTATAAATAATCTGCATGGATTCCTACAAATCAGTGATAGTCACTTGGACTCCAGCACTAATAGAGGTTTTGTCCTTTATACCTTTGGGTGGATTGATAAACAATCGACCCAAAAACCACCTGACCGTCTGCTGCAGAACCTGGCATAAGCGAGGCTCAACCCCAAAGCTGAGGTAATAAACTTTTGAAAATCTCACATGCTTCAAGCAAATTTGGTGTTTTAAGGTTAACTACTCAGTTTCACTTCAATATTTCTAGATGAATAAAAGAACTTAAAAGATCATGCAAAATTTAATGAAGCTCAAATCTTTCTACTTTTGATCATATTAAAGGTTAAATTTAGCAGATCAATAGCCAAGCGCATTGAACCCATTTTGTACCGGAAACCCCTGAAGGGATAATTGGCAAAGAGTGCAAGCCCAGATCAGACTCAAGGCCTACACTGTTTGCAAAAAGTTCAGCCGTTTTCCAAATAAATTTTGAAGATAACACAACCTGACACCCCTAAATTTTGAAATGGACTTCTGATATATATAAGGAGGAAGATTCCATTTGGTACAAAATGGGTTAACCCCTTTTGAACTGAATAAACTCTTCCACCTCACAGAAAATGTCCATTTTCAATTTCAAGGGTGTCAGATTACGTTATTAGAAAATGACTGAACTTTAACCCTTATCTTGCTGTTCACGACAACCCCTATCTTTGGAAACAGTGTAGATCCAGATCAGATGGCTTCTGAAGAAGCCATCTGATCAGGATCTACACTGTTTGACATTCAGTTTATGGATTTGTAAGAATAAATTACATCAAGTAATCTGATTGGTTCAGAGTCAGAAATGGGTGTGGCTAAATTGAATATTCAGCAAGAGAAGAGTTAATTGCAAACAGGAAGCCCATGATCAGATGCCACAGAATGCAGCTTCTGATCAGGGTCATTTTGAGAGTAACCTGTCTGAAATGGGTTATTTTACTTCTTTTTTGTTTGTTTGATTTGAGGTTTAACATCCTCGTAAACACTGTAAAGGTCAATTTGGAGACGTTGCTTCCAATTTTGAGGGACTTTTACCCGCCATTGAGATGAAATGACATCTCAAGCCCTGTCGCCCAATGAAACCAGTAGGGTTTGTAAGCATGGACGGGCTGACTCGCACCGCTTTGCCTGGGAAGGCTTAGATCCTCTAAGTCGTTTACCAGTACTCGTGTGCGGGTCGGTTTCAGCTCTGCGTGGAAGCATCATGCAGCCCATATATTTCTTCAAGCCCCAATGGGCAGGGGCCGTGGTATTTTACGTGTAATTGGCTTAAAATCATAGCTTCCTCATTCAATTTTCAAAAGTTAGTTATCATTTGGCAGAACTGAATCCAGGATTTGCTTGAAACCCAACTAAAGTCACATGTATAGGAATTTTTGTTATTGTTTTGGAGCCAAGTCAACATAAATTAAGTCATGTCAAATGATCAGTTAGTTTAATGACCCAGGTAACACTATTTAAGTCATGTCAAATGATCAGTTAGTTTAATGACCCAGTTAACACTAATTAAGTCATGTCAATTGATCAGTTAGTTTAACGACCCAGTTAACACTAATTACACCTGTGGACACAAAAGCGTTCAAACTTTGATGAGCTTCATTTCATTCTGAGCTGATGTTTCATTCAATATTTCCTTACATCCTGTCAGTCAACTGCAAGACAGGAATAAAGTCAAAACACAAAGTGTTATATATATCATTGTGGACCCTGCACTATCCAATCAGAATACATCTCGAATGTCAATCAGATCTAAAAATGAAAAAAAAGTGCTTGCCACAATAAGACCAATCAATGTATATTGCTTGAACCAGTTTTAGATTACTTTGATGAATGACATTTGCTTGTCAAACTAATTTGATGGAAAGAGATTCATTGAAAGGTACTTCATCGGAGTTTAAACGCTTGTGTGTCCACAGGTGTAAGTCATGTCAAATGATCAGTTAGTTTAACGACCCAGTTAACACTTATTAAGTCATGTCAAATGATCAGCTTGTTTAATGACCCAGTTAACACCATATAAGTCATGTCAAATTATCAGTTAGTTTAACCACCCAGTTAACACTAATTTACTCATGTCAAAGGATCAGTTAGTTTAACGACCCAGTTAACACTTATTAAGTCATGTCAAATGATCAGTTAGTTCAATTATCCAGTTAACACTATATAAGTCATGTCAAATTATCAGTTTGTTTAACGACCCAGTTAACACTAATTAACTCATGTCAAATGATCAATTAGTTTAACGACCCAGTTAACACTATTTAAGTCATGCCAAATGATCAGTTAGTTTAACGACTCAGTTAACATTAATTAAGTCATGTTAAATGATCAGTTAGTTTAATGACCCAGTTAACACTATATATGATCAGTTAGTTTTACAAACCCAGTTAACACTAATTAAATCATGTCAAATGATCAGTTAGTTTAACGACCCAGTTAACACTAATTAAGTCATGTTAAATGATCAGTTAGTTTAACGAGCCAGTTAACACTAATTAAGTCATGTCAAATGATCAGTTAGTTTACAAACCCAGTTAACATTAATTAAGTCATCTCACATGATCAGTTAGTTTAACAAACCCAGTAAACACTATTTAAGTCATGTCAAATGATCAGTTAGTTTAATGACCCAGTTAACACTAATTAAGTCATGTCAAATGATCAGTTAGTTTAACAAACCCAGTTAACACTAATTAAATCATGTCAAATGATCAGTTAGTTTAATGACCCAGTTAACACTAATTAAGTCATGTCAAATGATCAGTTAGTTTAATGACCCAGTTAACACTATCTAGCTGTTCACGACCACCCCTATCTTTGCAAACAGTGTAGATCCAGATCAGATGGCTTCAGTTTAACAAACCCAGTTAACACTAATTAAATCATGTCAAATGATCAGTTAGTTTAATGACCCAGTTAACACTAATTAAGTCATGTCAAATGATCAGTTAGTTTAATGACCCAGTTAACACTATCTTGCTGTTCACGACCACCCCTATCTTTGCAAACAGTGTAGATCCAGATCAGATGGCTTCAGAAGAAGCCATCTGATCAGGATCTACACTGTTTGGCATTCAGTTTATGAATTTGTAGCAATAAATTACATCAATTATCCAGTTAACACTATATAAGTCATGTCAAATTATCAGTTAGTTTAACGACCCAGTTAACACTAATTAACTCATGTCAAATGATCAATTAGTTTAACGACCCAGTTAACACTATTTAAGTCATGCCAAATGATCAGTTAGTTTAACGACCCAGTTAACATTAATTAAGTCATGTTAAATGATCAGTTAGTTTAATGACCCAGTTAACACTATATATGATCAGTTAGTTTTACAAACCCAGTTAACACTAATTAAATCATGTCAAATGATCAGTTAGTTTAATGACCCAGTTAACACTAATTAAGTCATGTTAAATGATCAGTTAGTTTAACAAGCCAGTTAACACTAATTAAGTCATGTCAAATGATCAGTTAGTTTACAAACCCAGTTAACATTAATTAAGTCATCTCACATGATCAGTTAGTTTAACAAACCCAGTAAACACTATTTAAGTCATGTCAAATGATCAGTTAGTTTAATGACCCAGTTAACACTAATTAAGTCATGTCAAATGATCAGTTAGTTTAACAAACCCAGTTAACATTAATTAAATCATGTCAAATGATCAGTTAGTTTAATGACCCAGTTAACACTAATTAAGTCATGTCAAATGATCAGTTAGTTTAATGACCCAGTTAACACTATCTTGCTGTTCACGACCACCCCTATCTTTGCAAACAGTGTAGATCCAGATCAGATGGCTTCAGTTTAACAAACCCAGTTAACACTAATTAACTCATGTCAAATGATCAATTAGTTTAACGACCCAGTTAACACTATTTAAGTCATGCCAAATGATCAGTTAGTTTAACGACCCAGTTAACATTAATTAAGTCATGTTAAATGATCAGTTAGTTTAATGACCCAGTTAACACTATATATGATCAGTTAGTTTAACAAACCCAGTAAACACTATTTAAGTCATGTCAAATGATCAGTTAGTTTAATGACCCAGTTAACACTAATTAAGTCATGTCAAATGATCAGTTAGTTTAACAAACCCAGTTAACACTAATTAAATCATGTCAAATGATCAGTTAGTTTAATGACCCAGTTAACACTAATTAAGTCATGTCAAATGATCAGTTAGTTTAATGACCCAGTTAACACTATCTTGCTGTTCACGACCACCCCTATCTTTGCAAACAGTGTAGATCCAGATCAGATGGCTTCAGAAGAAGCCATCTGATCAGGATCTACACTGTTTGGCATTCAGTTTATGAATTTGAAGCAATAAATTACATCAAGTAATTTGATTGGTTGATAGACAGAAATGGGTGTGGCTTAAATGAAAATTCAGCAAGATAAGGGTTAAGTCCTGTTCATTATGATTTTTCGGACGAAAATTTGAGACATTTTTCTAATTTATCCTCCAAAAACATAGTTGTGGGTGCTCGTTAGAACTGCCTCAATGAGGCAGTTCTAACAAGTACCCACAACCTATGTCTTGCAGCAGAAAGAAAAATAATGTATACTCATGTAAACCCCATGTAAATTTCTCTATATGAAGTGGGGTTTAGAGGGATATTAATTAATAACACAGACTTGTCAGCATGGTGCAATCCTGGGCTGGATGAATCCAGCCAGTGAATTACAGCACTGCATCAGAGCAGAATACTACAGGGGATTTTTTTTTTAACTCTTATCATGCTGTTCACGACAACCCCTATCTTTGGAAACAGTGATCTACACTGTTTAGCATTCGGTTTATGAATTTGTAGCAATAAATTGCATAAAGTAATTTGATTGGTTGATAGACAGAAATGGGTGTGGCTTAAATGAATATTCAGCAAGAGAAGGGTCAATTTGGCCTAATCAACACTGAAGCAAATACTGTACCATCTTAACTGGGTGTTATAATGTACCAATAGTTACAATAACATAAGGAAGTGAAAAAAATAAGCCATGCACCTGTATAAATTGAATTATAACAATTATGGTGAATGGGTCCACCTTGAAGATTTTTTTCATCATTTTTCAAAGGAAATCCTGTTTTCTTTTGCTTCCCTTCTAAAAATAGTGTCTATATATATATACTCCTTAGGAGCAAATTCTTTCCTTTAAGAGTAGACTGGGACAAAATATTGCCTGGTTTGAAAGTTACCATAACACCAATCGTCAGCCCCCACCCATAGGGGCTTGAAGAAATATATGGGCTGCATGATGCTTCCACGCAGAGCTGAATCTGGCCCGCACACTAGCACTGGTAAACCGCTTAGAGGATCTAAGCCTGTCCAGGAACCGCGGTGCGAGGCGGACCGTCCATGCTAATAAACCCTATTGGTTTCATTGGGCGGCAGGGCTTGAGATGTCATTTCATCTCAATGTCGGGTAAAAGTCCCACAAAATTGGAAGCAACATCTCCAAAATGACCTTAACAGTTTTGACGGGAACTTTAAACCTCAAATCAAACAAATAACACCAATCATGTGACATTGTGCATTGTTTCATGCCTCCAAAAGGGTTATTTCCCTGATGAAAATTTGTATGTTTTTCTTATTTATGAAATGACCATAGTTTGTGGATGTTCGTTGGGGAAGTTCTAACAAGCACCCAAAACCAATGTCTTGGAGCAGAAATAAGAAAAATAATTTATACACTGTAAACCCAAGTTTTCTCTATATAAAGCGGGGGTTTATAGGGGGTATTCATAGCATGGACTTCTTAACATGATGCCTTAACCCTTCTCTTGCTGAATATTCAGTTTAGCCACACCCATTTCTGACTTTGAACCAACCAGATTACTTGATGTAATTTATTCCTACAAATTCATAAACTGAATGTCAAACAGTGTAGATCCAGATCAGATGGCTTCTGAAGAAGCCATCTGATCAGGATCTACACTGTTTCCAAAAATAGGGGTTGTTGTGAACAGCAGGATAAGAGTTAAACCATAATGATGGCCAGGTCAGTAGTTACAAGTATGACAAAAGTCGAAGTGTAAGATGTATCTGTTTGTTTTTGAGACACAGAAACCTGGTTTTAAAGCCTTAAAATGCTAAGCCAAATTTGAAGCAGATGACATTTTTTTCAGAGAAAGTAGGACTTCATAGACAGCCTAAAATATTAGGCTTGACACACAAAATATACCAAAAGTCTTAATATTATTACACAGTTTTGGATACAAAACATTTTAAAGGTACTGTAATGATCATATTAAGTATTGGGACAGCAAGGCCGTTGCATACGGAATGGCAAACAGTGCAGGCCCAGATCAGACTGAGCAGTCTGATCAGGGTCTACACCATTTGCCATTCCGTTGGACTCCTTGCAGGATTGTGAAACAAATTTGTTAAAATTTTAGGAGAATTACAGCCAGTCCTCAAGGACTTTATGGTAGATCCAAAAAGTTGATAATTTATAAATAATAACCTATACATTTTTGTTTAGAAACACTGGTTTTTGCTTTAGACCCAAACCATAGTGTCATAATTCTTTGTTTGTTTGATTGATTTGAGGTTTAACATCCCTGTCATCACTGCAAAGGTCATTTTGGAGATGTTGTTTCCAATTTCGTGGGACTTTTACCCGACCTTGAGATGAAATGACATCTCAAGCCCTGTCGCCCAATGAACCAATACCATAGTGTCATAATGAGGCTGTTGTGTACCAAGCCGTTTTTTTTACTTTTTTTTTTTTTTTTCAACCATAGTGGAGACATAATCAGGAATAAATAAATATTTGCATTTGCCGTGATTTGAACCCACGCACAGATGTGGCCACGTCACCTAGCACTGCAGTGGCCTCACATCCTTACCAACTGCGCTACAAAGGCATCATTTTGGGGGGGGGGGGGGGGGGGGTGCAGTCTGTAAGGACCCACGGACATGTGTCCTGGCACTGCAGTGGCCTCTGGTCCTTACAAACTGTGCTACAGACAGATGCATCATTTTTAGGGTTTGCCTCTGCAGTGCAGTTGGTAAGGATGTACAGCCACTGCAGTGCTAAGCAACATCATCACATCTGTGGGTTAGTTCGAATCACGGCAAGCGCTAAAATCTTAACCCTTATTCAGCTGTTCCCGATAACCCATATCTTTGCAAACAGTGTAGATCCAGATCAGATGGCTTCTTCAGAAGCCATCTGATCAGGATCTACACTGTTTGTCATTCAGTTTGTGAATTTGAAGGAAAATATTATATCATGTAATCTGATTGGCTGGTGGTCAGGAATGGGACTGGCTAATTTAAATATTCAGCAGGATAAGGTTAAGAGATAATATTTCAAAATATGATTTGCTGCTTTTAAGATTGTTTTTTTTTTTTTTACCTGGTTAAAGCTCTTCTATCATCTGTGTAAGCTACCAACAGTCTCCTCTGTCATAATACATTATACTTCAGTTTACATTCCCAAGTGTGCTCCATTTGACAAGATAATTTATTAACCATAATTTACCATACTATTGTACCAACTTGACCCCCATAATATAGAAAATCTTGAACCATGAAACCCCAAAGCCCCCGATAAGAGGGGGTATCTTGACCCCTAATTGAAGTATGAAACCTCATAGCCCCAGTTAAGAGGGGACATCCAAATATTATTTTTCTTATTTCTGCTTGAAAATATTATGTTGTGGGTACTCATTAGAAGTGTCTGGGCAACTTGCTACAGTGTATGTTTTTGTGCAGAATTAAACAAAAATATCAGTATTTGTTCTGAAGAAAATGCAGAAGCTGCTCACATTTTTTCAGCAAAAATACTAATGTTTCACTTATTTAACTTATTAGGACAATTATCATTTTGACCACTAACGAGTTCATTAAGCTAATGATGCTTTGAACAACTGGTCCCAGGAGTTACGGGATAATTTCCACAGGAATTCAAGAACAAGAACAGAAAACTGGGAATGACAGGGCAATGATCAGACAGATCTGCAATGTCAAGCCACAGGACACCGTCACCATCAGGTCCAGTGAGTTACTTGAGCGTCTTGCAATGAGGACCTAAACCTCATCCTGAAAGAGAGAAGGCTTCGCTGGCATGGACATGTGGAACGCTCCAACGGTGCAGTCAAGACTGCCTGTGACATACATGTACAGGTAGGTGGAAAGCGGGGGCCAGGAAGGCCCAAGATGACCTGGAAGCAGCTAACAGAAAGAGATTGCAGAGAATGGAAGCTCTCTGCTATCGATCCTCATGATAGACAAGCCTGGAGATCTGGTGTAAGATCTGCCATGCGTGCAGCAAGCCAGCTACCTGAAAGGGGGCCCACTTATGTGGACGTTGCCCCTGTACCTGCACGTTAATCAAAAATCCGTTGATGATGATGATGATGAGTTTGAATCATTCATGTTAAAGGAGTCATTAGCATTTGAGCCATTGAAATTTCCTAGAAGTTTCACATCCCTGACACCACCACTTAGGTCATTTTGGACACCGAGATGAAATGACTTCTCAGGCCATGCCACTCAAAGAAACGGCTAGGCTTTAACTCTTATCCTGCTGTTCACAACAACCCCTATCTTTGCAAACAGTGTAGATCCAGATCAGATGGCTTCTGAAGAAGCCATCTGATCAGGATCTACACTGTTTGACAATCATTTAATGAATTTGTAGGAATAAATTACATCAAGTGATCTGATTGATTCAAAGTCAGAAATGGGTGTGGCTAAACTGAATATTCAGCAAGAGAAGGGTTAAGGGATGATCTGCCTCATTAAATGAACCAAACCTACCAAAAAAGCATATTTGTGCAATATAATGCTATCCTAGATGACTATTAGAATGACTAAGTGTGCTCGGGAGAAGGCTATAATCATTCTGACCAATCATGCAAACTGATAACTGCATCCTTTCCTGTGCATTCAATCAATTTCATAGGCTTGCTAAAACAGGCATGATAAAATACAGTAAAACTGCCTATAAACCCTTCTCTTGCTGAATATTCATTAAAGCCACACCCATTTCTCTCTATCAACCAATCAAATTACTTGGTGTAATTTATTGCTACAAATACATAAACTGAATGCCAAACAGTGTAGATCCTGATCAGATGGCTTCTTCAGAAGCCATCTGATCTGGATCTACACTGTTTGCAAAGATAGGGGTTGTCGTGAACAGCAAGATAAGGGTTAAGACCAACTTTGAAAGACCACTTTGGAACAGTCCCAAATGTGTTCTCTTAATTTCATTACGCTTGGTAGATACATGTATAGTAAAATTCCTATTTTAAAACTGGGTTTTGATTGATTGATTTGAGGCTTAACGTCCCCGTCAAAACTGTATAGATCATTTTGGAGATGTTCCTTCCAATTTTGTGGGACTTTTACCGATATTGACATGAAATGACATCTCAAGCCCTGTCACCCAATGAAACCAAATAGGATTTATAAGCATGGACTCGCACCACTTTGCCTGGGGAGGCTTAGATCCTCTAAGCAATTTACCAGTACTCGTTGTGCGGTCGGTTTCAGCTCTGTGTAGAAGAATCATGTAGCCCATCTATTTCTCCAAGCCCCAATGGGCTGGGGTGGTCTGAAAGGTGGTCAATTATTACAGAACACTGGGTGTAGAAAACACAAAGAATTTTGAAAAACTGAACCTTTTTATCTATGTTTTTGAAAGAAGAACCTTTTTATCTATGTTTTTGAAAGAAGAACCTTTTTATCTATGTTTTTGAAAGAAGAACCTTTTTATCTATGTTTTTGAAAGAAGAATTCAGTCTTGTCTTAACCTTTATTCCACTGATAATGACAACCCCTTCTTTTGCAAACATGGTAGAAAAAGATCAGATTGAAAAAGCCATCTGATCTGGATCTACATTGTTTGACATTCAGTTTGTGATTTGTAGGAAGAAATAACACCAAGGAATCTGACTGGTTCAAAGTCAGAAATGGGGTGTACCTTGATTAATTATTCAGCAGGATTAGGGTTAATTTTAGCTGGTCTTTATAGTGGAATTATACTATATTTCAAGACATTTATCATACTCTTTTTTTCTCAATAAAAAGGCTAATTTTTTCTCTCTCTCCAACCAAGTTGTTAGAAAACTTATCATGATCAGTAGAAATTATCAGACATGATCCGATATATCAGATTGATGATGCTTCAGAAGGTTAACATGTGATAGAGGCTGTAACCAGGGGGAGTCTGGCTGACTCACAATTATATAATCTGTATTTTAGCATTTTCAAAGTTCAAAGAGCTATGGTTCTTAATGTTTGTTGTTTGATTTGAGGTTTAACGTCCTCGTCAACACTGTAAAGGTCATTTTGGAGACATTACATGTACTTCCAATGTAGTGGCACAGAGATGAAATGACACCTCAAGCCCTGTTGCCTAATGAAACTAATAGGGTTTATAAGTATGGACAGTCTGACTCACACTGCTTTGCCTGGGCAGGCTAAGATCCTCCAAGCGGATTACCAGTACTTGTGTGTGGCCGATGGTTGATTTCAGCTCTGCGTGGAAGCAACATGCAGCCCATCTATTTCTTCAAGCCCCGATGGGCGGGGGTGACCTATGGTTCTTAAACAAAAAATGTAAAATCAGTTTCAGATAACACAGAAAGCTTTAAGAATTGTATCCTTGGAGTTAAAAGGCCCAGTCAATATTATTCAGGTAATATCGAGCTGGTCAATTTTCCTATCCACACTTTTCCTCAGGCAGACTTATGATTGCAAGCGGTTAACCAGTACAGTGCACAATCTTTCACTGCTCTTCTTGAGTCAGTAGAAATCAACGGTAGGGAGAGAATGACCGTTGAAAAGACTTCGTGATCAATCTCCACAAAAGAAGGTTGCCACCCAGGCCCCCATCCACCAAGGCTTGGAGAAATTGATTGGGCTGCATGGTGCTTCTGCTTAAGGGGAATGGGAACACCTGGCACATTTTTCCACCATTTTTCAAAGGGAGACAACTTTCGGGACTTCCTGTTCGCTTTTCTATAAGCCCTGTCCTGTTGAAAAAGGGGTCTACTCTTAAAGGAAAGAATTTGCTCCTTAGGAGCAAATTCTTTCCTTTAAGAGTTGACCCCTATTGACATGGGAGACAAAAAATACATTTTCAGGAGTTGCCTCCCCTGAAGGTGTTCCCATTCCCCTTAAGCTGAAACTGACTGAACTTGAATACTGGCACACAGCTTAACCTTTAACCTGCTGAATATTTAATTTAGCCACACCCATTTCTGATTTTTAACCAATCAGAATTCTTGATGTTATTAATTTCTCTATATCCATAAACTGAATGTCAAATAGTGTAGATCCTGATCAGATGGCTTCTTCAGAAGCCATCTGATCTGGATCTACACTGTTTGCAAAAATAGGGGTTTTCGCCAACAGCAGGCTAAAGGTTAAAAGGTCTATGTGTACGTCTGGGCAAGATGAGCCAGACCAATCTAAAACTCTAGTGGTATCATTATGCGGTAGGGCTTGAGATGTCATTTCATCTCAACATCGGGTAAAAGTCCCACAAAATCGGAAGCAACGTCTCCAAAATGACAATGTTGATAGGGACATAAAACCTCAAAGCAAACAAACAAAATCAAACCCATGTCCTCCTGATCACCAGTCAGACGTGTACCCAACTGAGCTATCGAGGCCACCCTGTATCCTGCATTTACAGCAGCGAAATCCTTTTTACTCTGTCCAGGTCAGATGGCTTTTCAGTTTGTCATGTACATGTAGTTTGTGAATTGAACAAATATGATATATCAGGTAATTTGATTGGCTGATAGTCAGCAATGGGGGCGGTAAACTTAATTTATGCAGCAGGATAACGGTTAATGGGTGATTTTCTATGATTGCACTGTCATGTTCTGAGGCTGGAATCTGCAGAGGTTTGGCTGACTCACAATTATGTAATCTATAGATGAAATATTTTCATAATTTTTTAAAGTTCAAACACTGTTTCATAATTCCTATGTAATTATTCAGTCATTTAACTAATCTATATTGAGACTAGAATCAATGGGGTTTCTGACTGACTAACAATTAAGCAAACTAGATGAAAATGTATTTTAACATAATCTGCCAGACTGTTCCCCGCCCATCAGAGCATGGAGAAATAGATTGGGCTGCTTGGTGCTTCCACGCAGGGCTGGAACTGATTGCACATGAGTACTGGTAAAATGCTTACCTCGGCCCCCGCCCATAGGGGTTGAAGAAATATATGGGCTGCATGATGCTTCCACGCAGAGCTGAATCCAGCCCGCACACTAGTACTGGTAAACTGCTTATAGAATCTAAGCCTGTCCAGTAACTACGATGCGAGGCAGACCATCCATGCTAATAAACCCTATTGGTTTCATTGGGCAACAGGGCTTGAGATGTCTTTTCATCTCAATGTCGGGTAAAAGTCCCACAAAATTGGAAACAACGTCTCCAAAATGACCTTTACAGTGTTGACGCGACGTTAAACATCGAATCAAACAAACAAACAAGATGCTTACCAGGTAGAATGTCTAAGTCTGCCCAGGCAAAGTGGTGTGAGTCAGACTTTCCAATGCATATAAACCCTATTTAGTTAAATCAAAACATTGCCGGAGTTCAAATACCCTTACACCTATGGTACCTTAACTGGGTTTTCCTCGCCCATAGGGGCTTGAAGAAATATATGGGCTGCATGATGCTTCCACGCAGAGCTGAATCCCACCCGCACACGAGTACTGGTAAACCGCTTAGTAGTGTTGACAGGGACGTTAAACCTCAAATCAAAAAAAAAACCGCTTAGAGGATCTAAGCCTGCCCTGGCAAAGCGGTGTGCACAAGTCAGACCGTCCATGCTTATAAACCCTATTGGTTTCATTGGGCGACAGGGCTTGAGATGTCATTTCCCATAAAATTGGAAGCAACGTCGCCAAAATGACCTTTACAGTGTTGACAGGGACGTTAAACCTCAAATCAAACAAAAAACCTTAACTGGGCTAATTCATCATACACAAAATTGTTGATATTTCTATTTCTCCCACATCTCCTGCACATTTCCAGTACCTGAGATCTCAAGCAAATTGTTTCCGACAATTTGCATGAGATGTCAGGTACTGTTTTCAGGAAAAATAAGAAAAATATTTTAAAATGTTGTCTGCAGAAAAAAATACCCATCAAGCAATGCACAGCTTCAGGGGAGGCAACTCTTTCAGAACAATTGCTTTTCTTCCTTATCAAATGCACAAGCATATTGTGGTTATAAACAGCAATATGTTTTAAAGATAAACAACAACAACACCCCTTATCAATAAATGTCCAATCATCATTGCGTGATCAAAGAAATTCAAAGAACAACTTTGCAGGAACTTGTTCCTGATCCTGCTGATTTGTTTGTTTGTTTGATTTGAGGTTTAACGTCCCCGTCAACACTGTAAAGGTCATTTTGGAGACGTGGCTTCCAATTTTGTGGGACTTTTACCCGACATTGAGATGAAATGACATCTCAAGCCCTGTTGCCCAATGAAACCAATAGGGTTTATTAGCATGGACGGTCCGCCTCGCACCGCGGTTCCTGGACAGGCTTAGATCCTGTAAGCGGTTTACCAGTACTAGTGTGCAGGTCGGATTCAGCTCTGCGTGGAAGCATCATGCAGCCCATATATTTCTTCAAGCCCCTATGGGCGGGGGCTTCCTGATCCTGCTGAACATGACAGCCCATCAACAGTGCAGATCTAGATCTCAAGGACTACCATAAAAACCCAAACAAATTGGGACACCTTGAGGACTTGCTGTAATTCTCCTGAATTTTTGACACATTTGTTTTATGCCTTGGTCACAAATTCGGCATACCACGGCCGAGCTATACTAGACGTGGTGGTCGGCCGAGCTGTCCAAGTCAAGAAGAGGTCAGAAGCCGGTGTCTGGCTCGGTTTTGACAAAAACTATGCCGTGTGGGGCCTGGAGGGACATCCACCGGGAATCAGGCGGTGTCTATCAGACTTTAACGGGGAAGCATTGGCATATCACCGGGCGGAAATCGCCCTGTGTACTGCAGGTTACTGGTTGTATGCCGGCCGTATACCTTGCGACTGTTACTAGCCAGCCGAGCATCGGTCGATGTTTCTCAGATGTCCGACCAGTTCCCGGCCGGGCATGACCCGTCCCCAGGTGAGGGACAGGTTTACACTCGCCAGGAATGGTCCAGTTGTCCAGGGGTATATAAACTGCATCTTCTGTCTGTTCAACAAATGCGTCAGCTCGGTTGGTGGGTAAACAACCTTCAATTTGTTGATGTCCAAGAAACTTTTCTTCGAAGAAAATGGATATGAGATGCCTCTTACGCCAACTGGTCCGCTAAAAACTGGCACGCATCTAAGATCGGGCCCTTACATAGTCAAGTGTCAATCAGGTGGACGCCAGCAGGAAACCGGTCAGCGAATGAGCAGCGACAGCCGAAACAGGATTGGTCGAGCGGATTCCGCTTGATAACCTGCCGGGCGTCAGCCGATTACTGCCCGATTATCTGATTGGTCGGGGTCCGCTCTATATAGCCACAGGGTGCCAGCAGATGCCATCAACATCATCCAGATGTCAGTACGAGCTCTGCTCGACTTTAATTCGACTAAGAAGTCGGTGAGAATTTTAAGTGCAAGTTAAAATTTCACTGGGCCCCTTCTGACCACCACCGATACCTCAACATCCGGTGGCATGTCGGCCGTACTCCAGCCCAATGTCACCCCAAATGAAAACTAGTCGCCAACTAGTTGGCCGTGGATGGAATAGTGATTTTTGACCATGGCATTACCATCCAGGAAGGAATACAAAAGGTACACACAGAAATGTCAAACAGTGTAGACCCTGATCAGACTGCTCCTTCAGGAGCAGTCTGATCTGAGTCTGCACTGTTTGCTTAGGCCTATCTGTCCTAGTACCTAGGATCATTACAGCAATGGTGTTGTTAGTTATCATACTGTTAAAGCTTATTATTTTTTAATTTTTGCAAATTTAACTTTTTTTTTGCTGAAAAACATGTTAGTAGCTTTACACATTTTTCAGCAAAAAAATATCACAGTATTAGATATCGCACTTGTATAAACGGTTAACATTTGCAGCTGTCAACAACCAATGATGATGTGAGTTAACATAATTATATTGTTTAAGCTTTGATTACTTCTAGTTATTGCAAATATAACTTATTTTTTTGCTGAAAAACATGCGAGCAGCTTTATCCGTATATTTTTCAACAAAATTAGATATTGCCGATTTCCAGCTTGTTAAGCTAAGGCTACTTTAAACAACTAGGCTTGGCCCCCGCCCATCAGGGCTTGGAGAAATAGACTGGGCTGCATGATGCTTTCACGCAGAGCTGAAACCAACGGCACATGCCAAGGTAAAGTGGTGCGAGTTGGACTGTCCATGCATATAAACCCAATTGGTTTCATTGGGCCGCAGGGCTTGAGATGTCATTTCATCTCAGTGTCTTGTAAAAGTCCCACAAAATTGGAAGCAACGTCTCCAAAATGACCTTAATAGTGCTGACGGGGATTTTAAACCTCAAATCAAACAAAATAAACAACTAGGTCACTCCAAAGAAAAGTTTTCTTGTGATGCAGTTTGTAATTTTTCAGTCAAATAACAAAGTCATACCTCATCAATAACGAATAATTCCATAATTCCCTACCCTCACATCTCTAGCCATCTGCCACACAAACAGGTGTTAAACTCCAGGAAAAAAATTGAGCCATTCCAGGTGAACTATTAATTGTCTGCCATAAAAAGGTTATCTCCTGGAATTTTGTTTATATTCCATGATTCTGGTGTAACAGATTGTTTATGAAACAATTACACTGAGAAGATTTCTTGTAAATAAATGTATCTACATTGTTTATAAAGATGCACTTTTTCTAACAATTTTTCTGACATATTTACGGCCTTCTGTATACTCTGTGATCTATAATTAGATTATTTATGTCCACTGTTCTCAGGTAACCTCCCCAACACCTCTAAATTTTGTCACCTGGTTTCAGCTGACATGACCAGAATGACCCCCTTACATTGTACATAGCTCCAGATAAGGAGGCGTCCGGAAGATAATTGTGATAATTTTCCTTACTTTTTGTCGGAAGTATATGTTGTGGGTACTTGTTAGAATCGCATCGATGAGGCGATTCTAACAAGTACCCACAACATATGTTTTTATGAAGACATAAGGAAAATTATCGCTAATTACCGGTATGCTTCCTACGCCTCCTTATTTGGAGCAATGGGAAAAATCAACTGTATTAGGTAATCATAAATGAAATATTCAACATTTATAAATGTTTTCTCGGCCCCCGCCCATCATGGCTTGAAGAAATAGATGGGCTGCATGATGCTTCCACGCAGAGCTGAAACCGACCCGCACACGAGTACTGGTAAACCACTTAGAGGATCTAAGCCCGCCCAGGCAAAGCGGTGCGAGAGTCAGACCGTCCATGCGTATAAACCCTATTGGTTTCATTGGGCAGCAGGGCTTGAGATGTCATTTCATCTCAATGCCGGGTTAAAGTCCCACAAAATTGGAAGCAACGTCCCCAAAATGACCTTTACAGTGTTGACGGGGACGTTAAACCTCAACTCAAACAAACAAAACATGTTTTCTATATGCCTCTTTATAAAACTTTTGTATTTTTTAGTGTTTTAAATCCAAATAAATTATAACCTCCAATGTTGAGATCAAGAGCAGAACTCTGTGTTCAGTAAGCCATATAAGGTCATTTTTCTATATATAATATATCTATTTTTTTTTTTTTAATTTTGAGATCCATTTTAAACTGTGTAAAACATCAGTGTTTGTTTCATTTGTGTTGAGGTATTAGTCGACATCAACACTATTCAGGTCATCTTGGAGATGATGACTCCGATTTTGTGGGACAAAATGACATCTCAAGCCCCATTGCCAAAACAAACTGCTATTTCATCTTACATCACTTTTCCTGGGCAGACTAAGACCTTCTAAACAGTTTACCAGTGCTCAAGTTCTGTCTGTTTTAGCAATGCGGAGAAGCACCATGGCAGCCAAATCTATTTCTCCAAGCACAAATAAACGGGGTTGAACCTACTTGTTTGTCTAGTGTCAACACCTTCAGGACCTAACACTAAATTACATATGTTATATCCAAAACTGTATTATAAGTACAACATCACAGAGAGGCGCAATTTGATATTCATTCAAATTCATCAGTAACTTCCATAACACAAATTTTATCAAACAATTTTCTCTTTAAATTGCAAATTTTTTTCATCCTTGCAAGTCTCACAATTAAATGGCCGTGAACCAGGAACTATTTCGGCAGTTTACGAAATTTTCGTGTTTATATCATTCAAAAACGCAATCATTACCACCATATACATTTCCGAACTGCAAAAAATACACAGCAATCCTGTATCTTCCTTCTACATGGTTTATTAATGAATTGTACTGGTACTATCATATACCGGTAATTTACTTTAAACTATGTAATCTAATAACGTAAGTTTCACATTGTAGTTTTATATAAAAACCTTTACCCAAATATATCATATTTTTGGTCGGTTAGTTAGAATACAATAGCTTTTTTGTCACAATTCACTGAATTCAACGGATTATCACACTTTTAGATTTTCTTACACAACTTTACTTATATCTTTTTATCTATTCATTGTTTCCATTTATAGCCATATTTTTATTTTGCTAACTGTAAATGGGATTATAAATATGAGGTTACAATGCACTGACATATTCTTAATGATATGCTATCTCTTTAATATATGCAATGTATCAGCCCTGTCGCCAGAAAAAATCAAATTTCACATCTAGGGCCAGCAAATGCTCTGATCAGACTGCGCATCTGCGCAGTCTGATCAGAGCATTTGCTGGCCCCACAAGGCTTCTGCACCACTGGCCCCACTTAGAAACCCCACCCCCTGCCAAACTGAACAAATCTGACACTGGTCCACCTCTTCACTTATAATCTAAGTAGTGACGTGATAAGGCACTTTTTCCATTGGTAAACTACTCATATTTTTCTTATTTCTGAATGAAAACTTATGTTGTGGGTACTCATTAGAAGCGCCTCACCAAGGCGCTTCTAATGAGTACCCACAACATATGTTTTCGTGCAGAAATAAGAAAAAATAATAATTGGATACCCCATCTTGTCCGGGGCTTTGTTTAAGAACCCTGAACACTTGATTTTTTCATGACAGGGCTTGTATCATAAATGGGTTATGGGGCATACCATAATAAAAACATTGAAAGATATAAAAGTAAATCCTGTGCCAATAAAAATACAAAATGTAAACATATCAGGTGTTTAACATAGAGACAAAATTTGTACTTTGATCTGTTGGTATTCAAAATTTTGGAAAAGGTTCCTTTTCATGACAGAATAATGTACATTTTTACAGTAATTCCTCTGAATTTTGGATTTCACCCCCAGAAAATTCATTCCTCTTTGATATAATAAGGACAATCTGCACTGCCTGCCATTGTGGAAATCATTTTTTTTATTTCTAAAATCCTTTTTGATATAATAATGATGATCTACACTGCCTGCCGTTGTGGAAATCATTTTTTATTTCTAAAATCCTTACAGTCGCCATGGCAGCCACCTTGGATATCAGAACGGAACAATTTTAGCAAGTGAGCTAACAAGTTTCAGCTTGATCAGATGTAAACTGAAACATAACTTTAACCCTTGTCCTGCTGAATATATAAATATGTCACACCCACTACTGATTATCAGCCAATCAGATTACTTGATGCAAATTATTGCAACAAATTCATAAACTGGATGGCAAACAATGAAGATCCTGATCAGATGGCTTCTTCAGAAGCCATCTGATCTGGATCTACATAGTTTCAAAGATAAGGCATATCCGGGCTCAGCAGGACAAGGGTTAACAGAAATTTTCAAGGAGACATAATTCTGCTAACATTTGGTGGACTTGATTTGTTTGTTTGCGGCGTCTGATCAGGGCCTGCACTATTTACTAACATAACTTTTCGTCAAAAATAGGATAAAAACGAAAAGATAGGCCTGACATCCCTTATATGACAAATGGAATTGTCCAGCATATAGCAACAGAAGAGTCCACTAGCATACAATGGGTTAATAGCAAAACTGATGCAGACAGCATGCTAAAAATTCTTTTGTGAGAAAATCAGGATTGACATTTCATGTGGATTGTTTTCTATGGAAAGTCTAACTATGTCTCATCCTGTCCAGTCTCACTTCATCTCTCTTTACCTATCAGTTTCTTGATCTTGTCTCACCCCAGCCTGGCCTATTTCATGGTTTCACGAAAACATGCCTATGTAATTTTGACCCCCTGAAACCCCAATTTAATATAGTAAAATTGGGGTTTGTAGGGGTAAACCTTATTTTTCCTTATTTCTGCTCTATAATATAGATTATGGGTACTCGTTATAACCGCCTCGATGAGGCAGTTCTAACATGTACCAACAATCTAATAAGAAAAATATCTCAATTTTTCATCATAAAATATTCGGTTTTTTTTGGCGGTAAAATTTACAATGTATTTGTATAGGCATGTGTTTGTAATGCTCGTTCAAATAACTGTTGTCCTGCTGAACTCTTTAGCCGCTACCTTTCTGGTGTAGACCCAGATCAGATGGTTTCTCAAGAAGCAATCTGATCAGGTTCTACACTGTTGTCATCCAGTTTGCAAATTTTTAAAGAATACAGTGAAATTCCGCTATTAAGACCACCTAAAATTAACCCTTATCTTGCTGAATATTCATTTAAGCCACACCCATTTCTGTCTAACAACCAATCAAATTACTTGATGTAATTTATTGCTACAAATTCATAAACTGAATGCCAAACAGTGTAGATCCTGATCAGATGGCTTCTTCAGAAGTCATCTGATCTGGATCTACACTGTTTGCAAAGATAGGGGTTGTCGTGAACAGCAAGATAAGGGTTAAAACTAATTCTGCTTTAAAAAGCTTATTTAGAAGGGTGCAGTTATTCTTTCTTCGTGTTTTTGGCACAAAATGTCCTCTGATCAGGGACCACCTTTGGCACTGTTCAAAAGTGGTCTTAAAGACCACTTTTGAACAGTCCCAAATGTGGTCTTAATATAGAAATTTTACTGAGCATATCAAGCAATATGACTGATTGATAGTCATTAACCCATTTTGTACCAGAAACCCCAAAACGGATGCCCTGGCAAACAGTGCTGGCCCAGATCAGATGCCACAGAACGTGTCATCTGATCAGGGCCTCCACTGTTTGCTAAAAGTTCAATCATTTTCCAAAATAATTTTGAAGAAAACACAACCTGACACCCCTAAATTTTGAAATGAAGTCCTAGGAAGATTTGATACTAATAGGGTTAATGGGTGTGGCAAAAATAATTTATTCAGCAGGACAAGGTAAACCAATACTTATCAGGTTATACTATCAGCTACTCCACTATTTAAAGAAAATCTGATTAAATTTGTCCTGACTTAACTTTCCCTTAAGGGTACAAAACTTAACATTTACTAGTCAGACAAAAGACAATTATCAAAATTGTGGTATATCTGATATATGCACCAATCCCTGTGGTTTTATCTTGACTATAACCCCTAAAATCTTTCACAAAGAAACAGTTGAAGAATAAAGTCAAGTATTTTCAAGTAAACCCAGGGTCAATGACATGTGGATTTTGTTTTTGTTTGATTTGAGGTTTAACATCCCTGTAAACACTTTAAAGGTCATTTTGGAGAAGCTGCTTCCAATTATGTGTGACTTTTACCTGACATTGAGATGAAATGACATCTCAATCCCTGCCATCCAATGAAACCACTTTGGTTTATACACATGGACGGTCCGACTCACACCACTTTAATCCTCTAAGCAGTTAACCAATCCTCATGTGTGGGTCAGTTTCAGCTCTGCGTGGAAGCATCATGCAGCCCATATATTTCTTCAAGCCCCGATGGGCGGGGGCAATTTTTCAGGTGCAGTTACGGCTAAAATCAACAGCAGACTGTCTCACTTGTCACCAGGGATCTACTGTTAATTTAATAATAAAGGAAACTAGAGCTGCAGTCGATGGTAAACCATCGCAAATACCCGCTTTTTCTATTAATAACACTAATGACTATGTATTAGCTAGCCAAAACTACATGTAAGTTAAAAAAAAAGTTGCAAAGAACATTCTAACTGATCAGCAAAGTTTCAGAAGTGTAACTCTTATAGTTTAGAAGATATGGCAAAGTCATACTTTTTGACCTTTGACCTTGGGGTTATGTTGAGGTCCACCTAA
This sequence comes from Lucinisca nassula, assembly GCA_963580285.1. Classification (NCBI taxonomy): domain Eukaryota; kingdom Metazoa; phylum Mollusca; class Bivalvia; order Lucinida; family Lucinidae; genus Lucinisca; species Lucinisca nassula. Next base: position 116,107,210 of record OY757025.1, on the reverse strand, counting down.
AGTATCCCAATTTATTCTATATTCCAACAGCCATCCAATAACCAAGTTTCAGAAGTGTAATTTTTGACCTTTGACCTTGGGGCCAAGGTCACACCAAAAGTAGCCCAACATATTCTATATTCCAAGGACCATCCAATAAGCAAAGTTTCAGAAGTGAAACTCCAATAGTTTAGGAGATATGGCAAATCATAATTTTTGACCTTTGACCTTGGGGTCATGTTGAGGTCAAGGTCACAAAAAAGTTGCCCACTGCCATCTACATTCCATGTACCATCCACATGCAAAGTTTTAAAAGTGTAACTTCAGTGGTTGCAGAGGAGATCCATTTACAAGAAACGTGACGGACGGACAACGGACAGACGGACTGACGCCCGAGTGAACTGTGGTACGAAAACAATATACCCGATTTTTCTTCGAAAAAGGCGGGTATAATAATTTGCTCCACAGGAACAAACTGTTTCCATCAAGAGTAGAGACCCTTTTTTGGAAAATCTCATTTCACAAAAAAGCAAAAGTGGTCCCCCTTGCATTTTTTTCAGTTTAATGCCCTAGATAACACTGCTGAAGTCATATTGAGGAAGTCAGTTTACCATAGCATGCTTTTCCTAGGTATTGAGCAAGCTTACAGGCACAGTGCACATTCTTTCGTCAGAAAACTGACAACTACCCTTCTTGAATCAGCGGCAGGGAGAAAATGACTGCAAAGAATGTTGCGGACCCAGCATGTATCAAATCTGGTCTGTCAGACCACATCTCACTGAGCTAAGAATGCAGACCTCCACATGTAATTAGCAACAGAAATTACAATATTTACCCTACAGATTTGGACACCACAACTCCTTACCATACTTGTTCTAAAATTTGAACAATTACAGTTTACTACCCGATGTTGTGTCTAAGAATAGCGGGATGAGTGGCAAACCGTGTAGACCCTGATGAGATGCCACATCCTGTGGCATCTCATCAGTGTTTACACTGTTTGGTAAGGCCTGTTTGTCCGAATACATGTACATACGCTAAATACGGTACATTGCTTCCTTCTGGTATTTAATTAGAAATTGAGACTGGCACTGATTACATAATTAGATGTGTTTTAAATTATCTTCTTGCACAAGAGCTTTGGTAATTGTTAAATTTCAAATGGTAATGGTCCAAAAAATTTGCACAGTAGTACCACTCCAACGTTTTTGATAACATGGTGTTGGCCAACATTCTATACCCACATCAAATTGATCAACAGATACATGGTGTCAGAACTACTCTATTTAATAGTACTGTAAAATTCAAATAGAGACTGTTCAAAATTTAAAGACCACTTTTGAGCAGCCCCAAAGGTGACATCTTAGAACAAGTCTTACATCAGGATAACAAGTCTGTGAAAAGAAGAACCCTATAAACCCCACTTTATATAGAGAAAAATGGGGGTTAGGGGGTATCCATTATATGCCTTATGTTTGCTCAAAAGCATAAATTGTCGGTACTCGTTAGAACCGCCTCATTGAGGCGGTTCTTAAGAGCCCTACAATCTATGTTGAAAGCAGATATAAGAAAGATGTTATTATTTTTACTTAAAATTTGTCATTTCTGACACCATGTTGGATGCCATTATTTCACAGGGACATGTTTTCCTAATGATAAGAAAACAATGAGTGAAGCAAACAGAAAGAAAGAAAAGCCGACAATTCTCAAAGAAAAAAAAATATCAAAAGATATAATAAGCTACTGCAAAAAATTTCAAAATGGTTACAAACCCACAACTTGAACATAAAATGATTAGGTTACAATGCATTCATTACAGAATGTATCAAAAAAGGGCAACGTTTTGTATAACATCACATATCAATTTTGCAAAAGCTGTTTTGAGTCCAATAACCTCTCAGTTTTTGTCAAGGAAAAAACTGAGTGTTGTCAACTAGACAACGAGACGGTAACATGATTTTGTTTCTATTGTCATCATTGTTACACGCTGCATCAAGTACCTAACCGTACGAATAAAAGGTATTTATAATATCTCAACGCTTAAAATGCAGAGAAAATCTACATCTGAAAATGTCACCTGCATATGTCGTTTGCTGATTTTTTTTGCAAACTTTTTAAAAATATTTCTGCATACACGAAAACAGTGCGGACCATGATCAGACTGCTCCTATAGGAGCAGTCTGATCTGGGTCCTCACTGTTTGCAAAAAAGTTACTTTTAGGGAAACTGGCAGACGGCAAAGCAGACAACAATTGTCGTGATTGGCATTTATGGGTTAACTTCAATAAAATTCAGACACTATCTGAGCCATGTCAAGAGTTGTTTTTGGCAAACATAGTTTTTGGTATGATTTGAGGTTTAACGTCCCCGTCAACACTGTAAAGGTCATTTTGGAGATGTTGCTTCCAATTTTGTGAGACATTGGAGAACATATACAGTCAAACCTGTCTTAGTGGCCACCTCTATTAAGCAAGCAACCTGTCTTAAGCAAGCAGGCATTCAGTTCCCCAAAAAGGAAAATACATTAAAATTCACCTGTGTTAAGCAAGCACCTGTTTTAAGCAAGCACTTTTTGAATATCCCATAGGTGCTTGCTTAGTACAGGTTGGACTGTAGCTCCAGATTAATAACGTTTTTTTCATCTAAAAATTACTGATGTTTTTCTTATTTCTGCATGATAACATATATTCTGTGTACTCATCAGAAGCACCTCACGCTTACATTTCTGCATAAAAAAATATGTTGTGGGTATTCATCAGAAGCACCTCAGTTAGGCATTTCTAATGAATACCCACAACGTATGTTTTTGTGCAGTTTGTTTATATTGGACTATTTTAGGTCATTTTTGAGCCGGTCAGTTTATCTATCCACACTTTCCTGGGCAGGCTTAAATGTAAGCGGTTAACCAGTTCAGTGCACATTCTTTCGCCAGAAACTGACAACTGCCCTTCTTGACTCACACCGCTTGGCCTGGGCAGGGTTAGGCCTTCTAGGCAGTTTACCCGTACTCTTGTGTTCTAGATCAGCATGGAAGCACCATGCAGCCAAATCTATTATGTGGGGGGGTGATCAAGACCACCATAATGATCGGGAAAGATAGGCCTGAGCAAACTGTGCAGACCTAGAAGCTCCAGAAGGAGCAGTCTGATCAGGGTCTACACTGTTTGCCATTCTGTCAGCACCCTTTTGGACTCCTTGCTTGATCGTAAAACAAATTTATTAAAATTTTAGGAGAATTACAGCAAGTCCTGAAGGCATCCAAATTTTTAGGATTTCTACAATAGATATTACATGGTGCAGCTCATTTAACCATTTTGTTAGGACAGGCTGGATGCTCTATTAACTCTTATCTTGCTGAATATTCATTTAAGCCACACCCATTTATGTCTATCAATCAATCAAATTACTTGATGTAATTTATTCTTACAAAGCCATAAACTTAATGTCAAACAGTGCAGATCCTGATCAGATGGCTTCTTCAGAAGCCATCTGATCTGGATCTACACTGTTTCCAAAGATAGGGGTTGTCGTGAACAGCAAGATAAGAGTTAACTAATATGATGGGGAAGGGACTTATAATTATGAACTGCTACTGTGTAATGTGCCTTGATCAGACTGCTCTACTGTATGATTTGGCCTTACAGTCAATTAACTTTGGAAAGTACTGTAAATCAAATATTTTGCAGCCAGAAATTTTTTATGATTTTGAACGGTGTACATGTACCATTTGTTTGTGATGAATTTTTTGCAGACTGGCCAGTGTCCAATAATAGTTACTGACATTAATTTTCAGGCTGACTATGTAAAGTTGAGTCTTACTCATCATGAAAAAATGGTTAACAAGAATTTCTCCAAAGGCTATGTCGTGCTTGTATAAACTTGGCCATTTGAGTGACTGCTAAGGTGGTCACAAATGTTGATGGTTTGATGAACAATGGATGAACAGACAAATAATTGGATGGAAAATTGACCTCCCTATTTTGTGCCACGCTAAACGCTGGCACAACTAAAATCAAATAGTCATCTGCTCCCGTAATTTCTGTAGCAGTTAAAGGGTAAATTCTCATTATGAACCCACATATGATAACAAATATTCTTGCACACCAGACATGGAAATCCGTGATTTTACCCTGGGATAGAAATTTATGTTCTGACCCTGGTGTTCCGACCCCTAATCGAATATAATCGCGTGTTTGATAAATGCACTGGTTGATTACAACCTCATGCGCGGCGTCGTCATGCGTGACGTCACTAAACATTCCTGTTGTGTCATCACAAAATGGCGGACGTCGGTAACCTAAGTGACAGCAGCATTAAAAATTTGCAATAGAAATGGAAGGTATGCAAGAAAAAGAATCCAATATGGGTGTGAGGGGTGGATAGAAAAATCCGTCCCTCGGGATCACTGTCCGGCATCACTCGGCAAGCCTCGTGATGCCGGACAGTGTCCCTCGGGACGGATTTTTCAATCCACCCCTCACACCCGTATAAGATTCTTATACTATCTTCCACCAAATACATGTACTGTAAAAATCCTAAAAAGTCGGACACAATGAGGGCTTCCTGTAACTCTCTTAAAATTTTAAAAAATTTCTTTCTCGATCCAGCAAGGAGTCCAAAAAGTGCAGATGGAATGGACAACAGTGTAAACCCTGATTAGACTGCTCCTTCAGGAGCATTCTTGATCTGGGTCTGCACTGTTTGCTTAGGACTCTCTGTCCTAATACTGGGTCTGCACTGTTTGCTTAGGACCCTCTGTCCTAATACATATGCTCATTACAGTAACTTGGCATAGGATGTCTACATACGAAAAGTTTACAAAAATTATTGTTTATGTACTGCCGAAGCTGATATGGGCCTAAGCTGTGTGTCAGTGTACCTTGGACAATTGTATTTGATGGGTTAAACTGGTTCAGAGTACTTCCCTGATCTTTGGATTAATTATGATATCAAATTTTAGGACTAATCTTCAGACTCTGTAACTAGATGTCAGTAAACTAAAGAGACAGGAAGACATTATGCCTATAATACCATGAGCAATCTTTCATACAATGTTGTCAATTGTATAAGATTCACTTGACCCCATTGTATACCAACGGACTCTTCCATTACTATATGTTGGACAAGTCCGTTTGCCACCATATAAGGGGTGTCAGGCCACTTTTTTTTCATTTTTATTCTATTTTTGACGGAAAATTCTATTAGCAAATAGTGAAGGCCCTGATCAGACGCCGCATTCTGCGGCGTCTGATCTGGGCCTGCACTATTTGCCAAGGTACCCCTTTAGGGCTTTCCCGCATGCAATGGGTTAAAGATACTACTGTCATAATACAGAAGTAAACTATGGTAACTCAAGTTACAGGCCTTGTATTCAAAACTCAGAATTGGATGTCTTTTAATTAAAAAGACAGGAAGACTTGATGAGACATACAACATGAGTAATCCATAATTCTAACACTATTCTGTAAGTTACACCACAACCTCGTTATAACACAGTTCGTACATGATTTTGGATACATGTACAGGGGACCCTCTTTAACCCTTATCTTGCTGAATATTCATTCAAGCCACACCCATTTCTGTCTATCAACCAATCAAATTACTTGATGTAATTTATTGCTATAAATTCATAAACTGAATGTCAAACAGTGTAGATCCTGATCAGATGGCTTCTTCAGAAGCCATCTGATCTGGATCTACACTGTTTCCAAAGATATGGGTTGTCGTGAACAGCATGATAAGAGTTAAAACGACAGTATTTGTTCCCTATTATTGTGACATTATAATCCCAGCTAGGAGTATGATAGGCAAAACAAGAGGGCCATGATGGCCCTGAATCGCTCACCTGATCCATAGAGTAACAAGTGGGCCCCGGGGAGGGCCATTATTGACCCCAGGGCTATAATGTGCACAATGTTGAGGGAGGTCTAAAAAGGTGAAGCTTCATACCAAATATCAACAACAGCTATAATTTGAACACTCTTGGCAAAGGTCCACTAGATGAAGCTACACACCAAATATCAACGACCTGGGCCTTTCGGTTTCAGAGAAGAAGATTTTTTTTTAAAGATATTCCCTACATAAGCCTATGTAAAACCAAATGGCCCCGGGGCCAGGGCATTTTTGGCCTCAGGGCTATAATTTAAACAATCTTGATAGAGGTCCACTAGATGAAGCTTCACCAAATATCAAAGACCTGGGCCTTGCAGTTTCAGAGAAGAAGATTTTCAAAGATTTCCCTGTATAAGTCTATGTACAACCAAAGGGTCTCGGGGCGGGGGGCATTTTTGGCCCCAGGGCTGTAATTTGAACAGTTTTGATAGAGGTCCACTAGATGAAATTTCACACCAAATATCAAAGACCTAGGCCTTGTGGTTTCACACAAGAAGATTTTTAGAGAATTTCCCCATATAAGTCAATGTACACCACAGCGCCCAGAGGTGGGGGCAATTTTAGTCTCAGGGCTATAATTTGAACAATCTTGGTAGAGGTTCACTTGATGAAGCTCCATACCAAATATCAAAGACCTGGGCCTTGGGGTTTCAGAGAAGAAGATTTTTAAGTTTTCAGTGAAAAAAAATATATTTTTGGCTCCTGTGACCTACATGTAGATGTGCAACGGACCCGAACCATTTGAACAACTTTGAAAGGGGACCACCTTAGGACATTCCTGTGAGGTTTGGTCAAAATCCGCTCAGTGGTTTAGGAGGAGATGTCATTTGAAGAAATTGCGGACGCACACACGGACTGACCCGCGCACGACGGACGACAGACAAAAAGTGATCCCAAAAGCTCACCTCGTCACTACGTGACGGTGAGCTAAAAAGGTATTTTCCCCATCATTACTCCAAGAAACAAATGTTATAAGAAACAAATGTTATAGACATTTGTTAGAATCGCCTCGATGAGGCGATTCTAACAAGTTTCTATAACATTTGTTTCTTGGAGTAAAGGCTCACAAGAATCTTTCATGGAATCTTTCATGACTATGGTCTCGATTTGTGCATTTCCAACCAAAGGGAAGCCCAAGCAGCTAGTTGCGAGGCTAAGCCTTTAGCTAAGTAGTCATTCCATTCAATTTGCCGTTAAAATCAGTTCTGTTGTTATACTGAATGTCAGTATAAAGAGGGTTGACTGTATAATATGGTTGGAAGATTGATCCCAAAATGTATAGACTATATAGAGAAATAACCATAAATGGTCATTTTCCCATACATGTATAATTCATACTTTTATTTGATTCATCGTATGATAACTGGTAACTATGGCAGCAAAAGATTTGATCCTTTGGGTATGAAAGTGGTGAAGTCCTCAGTAAAATATACTGTATTCATTATTAATAAATTTTTGTGAATTTTCTGGTTACTAAGGCAGCAAAGATTTTATCGTTTGGGTATGAGAAGGTAATACCTAAATATGGGCTTATATTCAACTTGTAATTTTCTTTAAATGCAATTATAACTTGTGTATTGAAAACATATATATTGGGGTGACAACAACAGAGCAAAATAGATTGGTTGTGTGTGTTGTTTGTGTTGAGGTTTTACGTCCTTCAAGCCTATTAACCCTTATCTTGCTGAACATTCATTTAAGCCACACCCATTTCTACCTATCAACCAATCAAATTACTTGATGTAATGTTTGCTACAAATTCATAAACTGAATGACAAACAGTGTAGATCCTGATAGATAGCACTGTTTGCAAAGATAGGGGTTCTCAGAACAGAAAGATAAGGGTTAACACTGTTTTGGTCATTTTGGAGACATTGCTTCAGATTGTGTGGGACTTTTACGGTGAGTTTTACCCTACACTGAGATAAAATGGCATCTGAAGCCCTACCCCCCGCAAAGAAACCGCTAGGTTTTAAGGGAAAGTCCAACTTGCACCACATTGCCTGGGCAGGCTTAGACCTTCTAAGCAGTGATTAACCAGTACCGTACTCAAATGTTTAGCACCTATGTGTGGAAGTACCATGCAGCCCAATCTGTTTCTCAAGGCTCCAATGGGCAGGGGCATGTTTGGTATAAGAACACATTAGCCTTTCATTTTTGTTTGTTTGTTTGTATTAGACTTTTAACAGCCCAGTTGACACTATTTTAGGTCATTTTTGAGCCTGTCAGTTTACCACCTATCCACACTTGTCATGGGCAGGCTTATACATAAGCGATTAACCAGTACAGTGTACATTCTTTTGCCAGAAACTGACAACTACCCTTCTTGAATCAGCGTAGGGGAGAGAATGACCGTAGAAAATCTCCATGAAAGAATGTTGTTGACCCTGTATAAATGACTAGTGCATAACATTCTCTATACCACACTTGATATAACCGACAAAATTCACTACAAAACGACAATGTTAACTCTTTTTGTACCAAATGGAATCTTCCAGGAGTCCATTTCAAAATTTAGGGGTGTCATGTTGTGTTTTCTTTAGAATTTATTTGGAAAATGGCTTGACGTTTTGCAAACAGTGTAAATTCTGCAGCGTCTGATCTGGGCCTGCACTGTCTGCCAGGGTACCTGTTTTGGGGTTTCTGGTACTAAATGGGTTAATGGAACAAATCATAAGCCTTAAAAAACTTAGATCAAGATTGATGGTGTTAATGAAGATATTCAAGAAGGAGGTGTCTCCTAACAACTGTTTGTCAGGAGCATTTTTTGCTATCAAAAATGCTCCTGACAACCAGCAATATTTTTCCATAAAAACCTATGATATTAGTATTATTTTGGTTACCCTTTTTTTAAGTATTTCATGGTTCTTGATACATGTTTAATGCTTTTTTGTCATTTTTTAGTATTCAAACGAACTTAATCCATGTACTTTTTTATTTTGGGAATAAATTCCAAGAATGGAATCAATCAAATTCTGGCCTATTATTTTTGTAATTGCAAAGTAAACCTAACAACCTTGTTAGTTAGTTAACCCTTGTCCTGCTGAATATTTATATATGTCACACCCACCACTGATTATCAGCCAATCAGATTACTTGATGCAAATTATTGCAACAAATTTATAAACTGGATGGCAAACAATGAAGATCCTGATCAGATGGCTTCTTCAGAAGCCATCTGATCTGGATCTACATTGTTTCAAAGATAAGGCATATCCGGGCTCAGCAGGACAAGGGTTAACCCATAAAATGTCAGTCACAACCATTGTCATTATGTTTTGCTGTGTTACCTTAAAATTAATTTTTTGCCAATAGTGTAGACCCAGAGAGTAGGAGCAGTCTGATCAGGATCCACACTGTTTGCCTGTTTGCAAAAATATTTTTTAAAAAGTTTGCAAAATAATTCAGCAGACAAAATTTTCATATGTAGTTTTTCTCGGTGTCTTAAGGTTTGACATGTTATCGAAACATTGACATAGCCCCGGATAAGAGGTGGTTTTCTCATTTCTGCATGAAAAAATACGTTGTGGGTTTCCATGAGGCACTTCTAATGAGTACATGTATTCATACAAATGCTATATACAACATACATTTATGTTTGATAACACCTACCATGGTATTGTTGGTGATATTTTTCTAATTACTTCTCTAAAAATTTTTCTCTTTTACTTTCAATCCATTAGTTAACGTTAAATACCAAAGAAGACCAAAACTATTAAACATGTATCAAGAAACTTAAAATACTGGGCTAAGTAACCAAAATAATGCTAATATAGCAGGCTTTTATTGAAAAAATATTGCTGGTTGTCAGGAGCATTTTGGATAGCAAAGATGCTAATGACAACCAGTTGTCAGGAGACGCAGCCATTCAAGAATACTGAATCTGTTACTCCAAAAAGACAGATGTTGTGGATATTTGTTAGACCTGCCTGAGCGAGGCAATTCTAACAAATGTCCACAGGATTTGTTTCTTGGAGTAATTGAGGGTGAAATGCCCTTTTTCACCTACTATACTACTCCTACGATAACTCTTTATAACAGTCAAATGTTAGGAAACAAATAAACCACAACCTCATTATAACACGGTTCATTTAAGCACGGTTTTGTACATAACATGGTTTCAATATGGATCCCAAAAATGTCATTTTTTCCATATAATCTATACATTTTTGTTTAGATATAACACAGTTGTTTATCTTACGGTTTCTGTTTTGGACCACATTAATAGGGTTTTAAAGAGGTTGTGGTGTACTGTCTTTATAACTAAAGGATGTAAGCCTGCCCAGGCAAAGCACTGCGAGTCTGCCCTATTAGTTTTATTTATTGGGCAGCAGGGCTTGAGATGTCATTTCATCTCAATGTTGGGTAAAAGTCCCACAAAATTGGAGCAATGTCTCCAAAATTACCTTTACAATGTGGACGGGGACGTTAAACCTCAAATCAAACAAACAAACAAACAAAACAAAAACGAGGGTCCTCTGCACACCAAAGAGATTTGACCAAAAACTTACAATTTTACTGCTCAGGTTATCTTGCTCTAGTGGACTTCCCTTGGAGTTGGATTTCTTTTCATCAAATATTGTTAGTGACGGTTCACTGCCCCTCCTCACTGTTAAACCTGATCCTGAAATTAAATTGGATACAATTAACCCTTTTGTACCAAATGGAATCTTCCTCCTTATACACCACAACCTCTTTATAACATTATTGTTGGGGTCTAAAGCAGAAATCGTGTTACTTAAACAACCGTGTTATATCCAAACAAAAATGTATAGATTATACAGAAAAATGACCATTTATGGTCATTTATTTATATAATCAATACATTTTTGGGATCCATCTTTTTTTCTTTTTTTTTTGGTTTGGGTTTTACGGCCCTTTCAAGATTATTTCACTCATATCGAGCCGATCGTTAATCAGAGGTGGGCGAAAACCGGAGTACCCGGAGCAAAACCACCTGACCTTCCGCTGCAGTTGGGATCCATCTTGAAACTGTGTAATATCCTTAACCCTGTTATAATGAACCTTGTTATAATTAGGTTATGGTGTATATAGAGGGAGTTCATTTCAAAATTTTGGGGTGTCAGGTTGTGTTTTCTTCAAAATTTATTTAGAAAATGGCTGAATGTTTTGCAAACAGTGTAGGTGTTGATCAGACGCCACATTCTTTGGCATCTGATCTGGGCCTGCACTGTTTGCCAACTACCCGTTTTGGGTTCTCAGGTACAAAATTGGTCAAGGCAACTTAATGTAATTACAGATACACTGGCAAAAGTGGCCAGCAGTTTTCAAAGTCTTGTTTTGCTGAATCCCAATAAATCCTTACTTTGCAAACAGTGTAGATCCTGATCAGATGGCTTCTTCAGTCAGATGGCTCCTGCTGATCAGGATCTAAAATGTTTGTCATTCAGTTTCCCAATTTGAAATAATACTTTTTATCAAGTAATTTGATTGGTTGACAGTAAGAAGTGGGTGTTGCAAAATTAATTTATTCAGCAGGACAAGGGATAACCAGCCTGTACAATGAACTCACTTACAAACTGAAACTTATGTAGGCAAAAGTAAGGTTTAGAAACATGTATAGGTAACCATTTCTTTAGTTTGACTTTCCCATACATTTTTTCTAGCATTTTTTACAAAAGAAAAATTACCTACGCATATGTGGCTTCACCTTTGCTTAGAGATGCCTGTATATTGAACTCCTCTTCCAGATAGAGGTCTACTTTTAAAGGAAAGAATTTGCTCCTGAGGAGCAAATTCATTCCTTTAAAAGTAGACCCCTATATAAGGAAGACAAAATGTATCAAAGAGTAAAACTCCCATGTAGTGTATGAATTCACATGACAGACAGCACATCAAGGCTTATGTTTCATACCAATTAGGGTGCTTGGTTCAGTTAGAGACCACATTTCAATGTGATACAATGTATATATAATCATATATAATACATGTATTTAAGGCAAATTAAACAAATACTGCAATTCAAATAGTTTTTTTTTATTTTGTTCCCATCACGGGTCTGATGTTAGGGGGCAAGTTGAAACAGTCTTTTGGGTTGTGCATGTGTGGTTACATATGTGTCTCTGTTTGTACATGTACGAAAATAACCTTTACAGACTCGGGTTATAAGGCTTTTGTAAGGATTAGATTTTTTAACCCTTGTCCTGCTAATCCCGGATATGCCTTATCTTTGAAACAATGTAGATCCAGATCAGATGGCTTCTGACGAAGCCATCTGATCAGGATCTACATTGTTTGCAATTCAGATTGTGAATTTGTTGCAATAATTTGCATCAAGTAATCTGATTGGTTGATAATTGGTAGTGGGTGTGGCATATATAAATATTCAGCAGGACAAGGGTTAACTTCACAGCACTAGGTCAGGGTTTGGACATATTTCAAGCAAACCAAACAGGTTTCCAAACAAGTTGGAGTCAGAAATGAGAAGTTGGAGTAAATGACTCCAAATTTGGAGTTAGTTAATAGGAACTCTGATATTATTAATGGTGATGGTTGCTGACAACCGGTTGTTACCAGCCTGTGAGGCTACAGACAACCGGTTGTTACCAGCCTGTGTGGCATCTGACAGCAAATTGTCACCAGCCTGTGTGGCATCTGACAGCCAGTTGTTACCAGCCTGTGAGGCTACAGACAACCAGTTGTCACCAGCCTGTGAGGCATCTAACAGCCAGTTGTTACCAGCCTGTGAGGCTACAGACAACCAGTTGTCACCAGCCTGTGTGGCATCTAACAGCCAGTTGTTACCAGCCTGTGAGGCTTCTGACAACCAGTTGTTACCAGCCTGTGTGGCATCTAACAGCCAGTTGTTACCAGCCTGTGAGGCTTCTGACAACCAGTTGTCACCAGCCTGTGAGGCTTCTGACAACCAGTTGTTACCAGCCTGTGTTGCATCTAACAGCCAGTTGTTACCAGCCTGTGTGGCATCTAACAGCCAGTTGTTACCAGCCTGTGTTGCATCTAACAGCCAGTTGTTACCAGCCTGTGAGGCTTCTGACAACCAGTTGTCACCAGCCTGTGAGGCATCTAACAGCCAGTTGTTACCAGCCTGTGTTGCATCTAACAGCCAGTTGTTACCAGCCTGTGTGGCATCTAACAGCCAGTTGTTACCAGCCTGTGTTGCATCTAACAGCCAGTTGTTACCAGCCTGTGAGGCTTCTGACAACCAGTTGTCACCAGCCTGTGAGGCATCTAACAGCCAGTTGTTACCAGCCTGTGAGGCTACAGACAACCAGTTGTCACCAGCCTGTGTTGCATCTAACAGCCAGTTGTTACCAGCCTGTGAGGCTTCTGACAACCAGTTGTTACCAGCCTGTGAGGCATCTAACAGCCAGTTGTTACCAGCCTGTGAGGCTACAGACAACCAGTTGTCACCAGCCTGTGTGGCATCTAACAGCCAGTTGTTACCAGCCTGTGAGGCTTCTGACAACCAGTTGTCACCAGCCTGTGTGGCATCTAACAGCCAGTTGTTACCAGCCTGTGAGGCTTCTGACAACCAGTTGTCACCAGCCTGTGAGGCTTCTGACAACCAGTTGTTACCAGCCTGTGTTGCATCTAACAGCCAGTTGTTACCAGCCTGTGAGGCTTCTGACAGCCAGTTGTTACCAGCCTGTGAGGCATCTAACAGCCAGTTGTTACCAGCCTGTGTGGCATCTAACAGCCAGTTGTTACCAGCCTGTGAGGCTTCTGACAACCAGTTGTCACCAGCCTGTGAGGCATCTAACAGCCAGTTGTTACCAGCCTGTGTGGCATCTAACAGCCAGTTGTTACCAGCCTGTGAGGCTTCTGACAACCAGTTGTTACCAGCCTGTGAGGCATCTAACAGCCAGTTGTTACCAGCCTGTGTGGCATCTAACAGCCAGTTGTTACCAGCCTGTGAGGCTTCTGACAACCAGATAAATAAACATTCTATAAAATGGTAATCCTTTGGAAGCAATGCTTAAAAAATACTGAACATAGAACTGTAAAACATAGTGTGTACAAGTTTTTCTGGGCCAGACTAGCTATATGTAGTTTCGGCCAATTAGGCCTCATCAGTGACCCTCAAATACACAATGTATTTGTGTTTTCAAATTTTCGCAGTTGAATCAATGATCCCAAAGGCCCACAGTATGATGAAGGACAAGGAGACTTTTTACTGCCACCACACATTAAACACCAGTTGTCGTGAAGTCAAATGTTCTAAATCTGAATTTCATCACATCTTGGTTAATATTCAATAATAAAATGTCCATGTCATCAAAATACTGCATAGAATTCTACATAAGATGATTATCTATCTTTTTTTTTCAAGAGCATACATGTACAAAGCTTGACTTTTCATGTTAAACCTTGTTTTCTCTGAAAATTAAGAAAATTGTTGTGTATTTACCCTAAATATTCAGACACCTCAACTCTTTACCATACTTGTTTTAAAATTTGAACAAGTCGGGTTTACGACCCGATGTTGTGTCTGGAGGTGGCAGGATGAGTGGCAAACAGTGTAGACCCTGATGAGATGCTGGATTCTGCAGCATCTCATTTGGGTCTACACTGTTGGCTAAAGTCTGTCTGTCTGAATACATACGGAAAATATGTTACCGGTACTTGGAAAATGTTGTCTACACTGACTGTGTTTATTGTTTGAAGTTTACTGAACCTCTTCAGCACTTACCCGTGGCTATGTCTCTAGGAGTAACGACGACATCATTTCCACCATCCAGGGAGTAGCCTCGGAGGTGTTTGCTGTTGATAGCCTCATTGTGGAAAATATCCGGGCTCGCTGTGCCGGTAGAACACGTGCTGGCCCCATCTCCATTTCCGAAAGATCCCCCACCACCTTGCTCTTCATAGTCCGCTATCAGCTACAAAAATATGTTTTGACATGATCGTGAGTATTGGGACAGATACCCAGAAGGCCTTGGCAAACAGTTCAGACCCAGATCAGACTGCTCCTGAAGGAGCAGTCTGATCCGGGTCTACACAGTTTGCCATTCTGTCTGCGACTTTAGGAATCCTTGTTTGATCGTGAAACAAATTAAAAATTTTAGGAGAATTACAGCAAGTCCTCAAGGTGTCCTAATTTTTAGGATTTTTACGGTAGTTCCATGTAAGGAGGCTTTTGTTTGTTTGATTTGAGGTTTAACGTCCCCGTCAACACTGTAAAGGTCATTTTGGAGACGTTGCTTCCAATTTTGTGGGAGTTTTCCCGACATTGAGATGAAATGACATCTCAAGCCCTGTCGCCCAATGAAACCAATAGGGTTTATTAGCATGGACGGTTCGCCTCACACCGCGGTTCCTGGACAGGCTTAGATCCTCTAAGCGGTTTACCAGTACTCGTGTGCGGGCCGGATTCAGCTCTGCGCGGAAGCATCATGCAGCCCATATATTTCTTCAAGCACAAAAATATGTAACGAAATGATCTTGAGTATTGGGACAGATACCCAGTAGGCCTTGGCAAACAGTGCAGACCCAGATCAGACTGCTCCTGAAGGAGCAGTCTGATCAGGGTCTACACAGATTGCCATTCTGTCTGCGACTTTAGGACTCCTTGCTTGATCGTGAAACAAACTAAAAATTTTAGGAGAATTACAGCAAGTCCTCAAGGCGTCCTAATTTTTAGGATTTTTACGGTAGTCCCATGTAAGGAGGCATACTGAGGATAAATCTTGCATACACCACAACCTCTTTATAACACTATTAATGGGGTCAAAAGCAGAAACCGTGTTAGTTAAACAAATGTGTTATATCAAAACAAAAATGTATAGATTACATAGAAAAATGACCATTTATGGTCATTTTTCTATATAATCTATACATTTTTGGGATCCATCTTGAAATCGTGTTATATTATCCATTACCATGTTATAACGAACCGTGAAATAACTATGTTGTGGTGTATGTGTATAGTTCGAACAATTTGACATAAGACTGATCTTTATGCAAGGAATAAACTAGATCGCGCAGTCGATGGCGCGCCATCGCAAATCCCCACGTTTTGACCTCTTCCAGGGACCCCTGGGGGCTGGTCCAAAAATTAATGTGCTCTTGCAGAAGCCATTCATGTAAGTAACTCACACACAAAATTTGGTTGAATTCCAATGAACGGTATAGGAGGAGATAGCCGGACAGACAGACGGACGGAGGCGATAACAATATCCCCACTTTTCTTAAAAAACGTGGGGATAATTAGTCAATGCTATCGCCTAAAAATTCGCCTTTCGTAACTCCTCGTGAATTTTCGGCATGTCGTGAATGGCGACCCATTTTCTGACCTCTATGTACATGTATTTCTTCGGAAAACGTGGAAGATGAATATAATGCATTCAGTCGGGTGTGAATTTATGTTAACTTAACCCTTATCTTGCTGTTCACGACAACCCCTATCTTTGGAAACAGTGTAGATCCAGATCAGATGGCTTCTGAAGAAGCCATCTGATCAGGATCTACTTTGTTTGACATTAAGTTCATGGCTTAGTAGAAATAAATTACATCAAGTAATCTGATTGGTTCAAAGTCAGAAATGGGTGTGGCTAAACTGAATATTCAGCAAGAGATGGGTTAATAGAGTTCACCAGTCTCAGGTCAATTTGTTCAAACTATACATGTTATTTCCTACAGTCAATCTTCGATGGCTCGAACTCCCCGGGGGGGGGGGGGGGGGGGGGGGGGGGGGGGGGGAGCCTTTGGGACCATGAAAATTTCTTTCAGTAGTAGTTTGACTACTGGAGGGTTACCATTGGTGCCATACCAGGAGACGTAATGAAGATAATTGTGGGATATCTTTTTGTTGTTCTATATGATGCTGTGTGTACTCATTAGAATCGCCCCATTGAGGCGATTCTAATGAGTACACACAGCATAAATTTGCCAGATAAAAGAAAAAATCGCCCTAAATTATCCTTATATGGTAAATGGAGGAATTCCCTGCGGACCAAAGAAAGGCTTCCACTCATCCATGGTACATGTAAAAGCCAAAGGGTTTCAAGCCACATCCAACCCACGTCCCCCTGATCACCAGTCAGACGCTCAACCATCTGAGCTACAGAGGCTGGTGTGCGTGAAAATATGTAAAATGGGCACATTAAATATGCATTAAATATGCACAACCTTGCTGAAAGGGCAGATCTCTGAACTTGGAATAAAAAGATCTTTCTCTTACCCTTTGCTTTCAGAGTGAGTATTTGAGTTTTACATGTACGTCTCACCAACACTAAAGGTCATATGGAGTCAGAGCCTCAGTTTAAAGACTCCTCCGATAGTCTGGAGAAACCCGGGATTGATCTGCGGCCCCTGGTAAAGGATTTGGGACCATGAAAATTTCTTTCAGTAGTAGTTTGACTACTGGAGGGTTACCATTGGTGCCATACCAGGAGACGTAATGAAGATAATTGTGGGATATCTTTTTGTTGTTCTATATGATGCTGTGTGTACTCATTAGAATCGCCCCATTGAGGCGATTCTAATGAGTACACACAGCATAAATTTGCCAGATAAAAGAAAAAATCGCCCTAAATTATCCTTATATGGTAAATGGAGGAATTCCCTGCGGACCAAAGAAAGGCTTCCACTCATCCATGGTACATGTAAAAGCCAAAGGGTTTCAAGCCACATCCAACCCACGTCCCCCTGATCACCAGTCAGATGCTCAACCATCTGAGCTACAGAGGCTGGTGTGCGTGAAAATATGTAAAATGGGCACATTAAATATGCATTAAATATGCACAACCTTGCTGAAAGGGCAGATCTCTGAACTTGGAATAAAAAGATCTTTCTCTTACCCTTTGCTTTCAGAGTGAGTATTTGAGTTTTACATGTACGTCTCACCAACACTAAAGGTCATATGGAGTCAGAGCCTCAGTTTAAAGACTCCTCCGATAGTCTGGAGAAACCCGGGATTGATCTGCGGCCCCTGGTTTACAAGGAGAGTAGCATAACCACAACACCACGGAGGCATCTGCCCCCTTTTGTCTTCAATGCTAAACTAGAATTTGTTTTTCTACAAAAACACAGATGTCTCCCCCGTTTTTGACTGCTAAGTATAACCTTGACATTGGAGGTATTGAGCTGGGTCTTGTGTGCAAAACATCATCTAATGAAGATGAACATTTCTGCATAGTAACTTTAAAAATGTTCATAGAAAAATAAAAAAGTTATTGGCCGTAAACAAAAAAAGCACTTTTTTACCTTTGACCTCTAAGTATGGCCTTGACCTTTGCGGTACAACACATCGTCACATGATGGTTAACATTTCTGCCAAGTAATTTCATAATCCATCAAAGAATAAGGAAGTTATTGACTGTCCTTTTTTTTAACCTTTGACCTCTAGGTATGACCTTGACATTGGAGGTATGGACCTTGGTCTTGCACATGACTCATGGTCCAACTTTCAAGCCTCTAGCTCCAACAGTTTTTGAGATATTTTGCTGACAAGATTTTATTAAAAAAATTCAAAGGGCAATAACTCTTGAAAGGGGCATAATCCGGATGAGAAAAAAATACGTGTCAGCTTATTTTCCATTAGGAATGCATATATGAAATTTCAAAACCATAGAATACACAGTTCTAAAGTTATGCTATGCATCACTTTTAGGATTCATTACAATGGGCAAAAATTACCAAAATGACAAAGGGCCATAACTCGCAAAGTATTTTTCGGAATTTTGTCAAAAGTTAATCAGTTCATATACTCATCACCACCAATATACTTAACAACTTTCAAGGCTCTAGCTCCAATAGTGTTTGAGATATCTTGCTGACAAGATTTTATTAAAAAAATTTCAAAGGGCAATAACTCTTGAAAGGGGCATAATCCGGACGAGAAAAAAAATACGCGTCAGCTAATTTTTCATGAGGAACCCATATATGAAATTTCAAAACACTAGCATACACGGTTCTAAAGTTATGCTATGCATCACTTTTAGCATACATTACAATGGGCACAAATTACCAAAATGACAAAGGGCCATAACTCACAAAGTATTTTTTGGAATTTTGTCAAAAGTTAATCAGTTCATCTACTCATCACCACCAATATATTCACCAACTTTCAAGCCTCTAGCTCCAATAGTTTTTGAGATATCTTGCTGACAAGATTTTATTAAAAAAAATTCAAAGGGCAATAACTCTTGAAAGGGGCATAATCCTGACGAGAAAAAAAATACTCGTCGGCTTATTTTCCATCAGCAATGCATATATGAAATTTCAAAATTATATCATACACCGTTCTAAAGTTATGCTATGCATCACTTTTAGCATACATTACAATGGGCACAAATTACCAAAATGACAAAGGGCCATAACTCACAAAGTATTTTTCGGAATTTTGTCATAAGTTAATCAGTTCATCTACTCATCACCATCAATATAATCACCAACTTTCAAGGCTCTAGCTCCAATAGTTTTTGAGATATCTTGCTGGCAAGATTTTATTAAAAAAAAAAAAAATTCAAAGGGCAATAACTCTTGAAGGGGGCATAATCCGGACGAGAAAAAAAATATGTGTCAGCTAATTTTCCATGAGGAATCCATATATGAAATTTCAAAACCCTAGCATACACGGTTCTTTAGTTATGCTATGCATCAAAAGCGTAATGGACGGACAAACGAACCAGAACCAATATGCCCCTCAAACTTTTTCAAAGTTGGGGGCATAATAAGAAAGTTATTGACAGAACACAAAAAGGCCCTTTTTTTACCTTTAACCTCTATGTATGACCTTGACCTTTCAGGTATTAAATTGGGTCATGCGTGCAACACATCATCTCATGGTGGTTAACATTTCTGCCTAGCAATTTCAAAATCCATCTAAAAATAAGAAAGTTATTGACCAAACACGAAAAAAGGCCACTTTTTTACCTTTGACCTCTATGTATGACCTTGACATTTTAGGTACCAAACTGAAACATGCAAGCAACACATCATCCCATGATAGTTAACATGTTTGCCAAGTAACTTCAAATTCTATTTAAAAATAGGCAAGTTATTGACAAAACCCGAAAAAAGGCCCCTTTTTTTACCTTTGACCTCTAAGTATGACCTTGACCTTTGAGGTACCAACCTGGGTCATGCGCGCAACACATCGCCTTATATTGGTTCACATTTCTGCCATGTGATTATCAGATTTCAAAATCCATCTCAAAATAAGAAAGTTATTGACCAAATACGAAAAAGAGGCCCACTTTTTGACCTTTGACCTCTAAGTATGACCTTGACCTTTGAGGTACTGACCTGCCTCATGTGCACCACACATCGTCTCATGATTGTTAATAATTATGCCAATTAATTTTAAAATCCATCTCAAAATTAGAAAGTTATTGACCAAATACGAAAAAAGGCCCCTTTTTTGACCTTTGACCTCTAAGTATGACCTTGACCTTTGAGGAACCGACCTGCCTCATGCGCACCACACATCGTCTTATGGATGTTAATAATTATGCCAAGTAATTTTAAAATCCATCTCAAAATAAGAAAGTTATTGACCAAATACGAAAAAAAGGCCCCTTTTTTGACCTTTGACCTCTAAGTATGACCTTGACCTTTGAGGTACCGACCTGCCTCATGCGCACCACACATCATCTTATGGTTGTTAATATTTCTGCCGAGTAATTTTAAAATCCATCAAAAAATAAGAAAGTTATTGACCGGACACGATTTGCCCATACATATATACATACCAACAAACTTCCAAGGGAGATAATTCAAAAAGTATAAATGCGAGAGTTATTGTTCTTGCGTACTGCACGTCGTCTAATGCTGATTAATATTTATACGAAGTTTCGTGACGATAGCTCTAACGGTTTTCAAGTTACAGAGCGGACACGAAAGTGTGACAGACGGACAGACGGACAGACAGACAGACAGACGCCCGGGGGAAAAACAATATGTCTCTCCGAAAAAATTTTTTTCGGGGGAGACATAATTATTCTGCCTATTTTCTATGCAAAGTGAAGAGACGTCACATTCATCATTGGTGACATTTGTAAGCAAGCAAACTAGATAAGTCAGATTAAGTCTTGTACATGTTTGGGCCAAACACTGATATGACACTGGTCAGGCACACTTTCACACTTCACTTCTTTAATTGATGTCACTTACAATTGCTATCCAAACACAGTTATGAGTTAATTAAGTAGAATAAACAGGGATTAGCAGTCAACCATAAATGGACTGTCAAATAGGCAAATTTATTGCTAGAATGATCCTTTGTAATTTTTTGATAAATTTCAGTGATTTTTGTACCAAAATGTAGGACAACATTTACTCTATCTTAAAAATGATGCTAGAAAAAAGGGCATGACGTAAGAGAAAAAAGGGCATAATGCTGCACCATACTAAAAAAGGGCCGGGGGGAAACACTATAGTACAGTGTACATTCTTTTGCCAGAAATTGACAACTGTCTTTCTTGAATCTGTGGAAGGAAGAGAGTGACAGTAGAAAAGCTTTCATGATCAATTTCCATGAGAAGAATGTTGCGGGCCCCAGCAAACACTCAACCTCCTGATCACCAGCCAGATACATGTAAGCATCCGACAGAGTTTGGCTGATTTGTTTGAACTGACGTTTTATGACCTGTCAACATTATTTAGGTAATTTGGGGCAAACGTTCCTGGGGGGGGGGGGGGCTAACGTCCGAAGACCAATTTGGAGACATTGCTTCCAATTTTGTGAGACTTTTACTTGATACTGAGATGAAATGACATATCAAGCCCTGCCACCCAATGAAACCAAAAGGGTTTATATGTAGGGACTGACTCGCACCACTTTGTCTGGGCAGGCTTAGACCATCTAAGCGATTTTCCAGTACTCAACTGTGCTCAGGTTCAGCTCTGCGAGGATGCATCATGCAGCCCAATCTATTTCTCCAAGCACTAATGGTGGGGGGCCCAACCACGGCTGGCTGATGTCTGATACAAATTAGTAATAATAACTCACTTGTTCTCTGTCATCTACAACATCTGAGAGTGTATCGTCAGGGTCTAGTATACTCCCCTCACTGGAAGTCTGTAGAGAATGGACGCTTACCCAGTGGTCAACAGCCTGGAAATAAGAAAGCCAGAAATATGACTTCTGTAAAAGGCCCAGTTGTCTGAAACTCAAAGAACGTTTTACAACAGCCAGTCCAGCTTAAACAATATTTTAAACAAATATTACCTAGCAGTTTTGTTAGAGACCAGTTGTTCAAAACTCACACTGATGTTAATTATTGTATTGTTAAAAAATCGATTATTTAATATGACAAACAAATATTACTATTATTTTTGCAGAGAAAAATGTGAGCAGCTTTTGCAACGCAAAACTGCTAACATTTTTGTCAGCCAAAAGATCAGAGTATAAGTAGATATTGTACTTACTAGAAAAGTTATTAATTTGACCACTAACAAGCTCCTTAACAGAACAGCAAAGAATGTTTTGAACAAAATTTAATGGACCCTCACCTCACAATATACATGTACGATAGCTGATTTGGGCTCCTGTGGTAAGTACAACCAAAAGGCCCATTCATGGCAAGTATTTTGTAATATGTCTGTAACAGTCTGTTTGTGTTGTGGTTTTATGTCCCCATCAACACTATTTAGGTCCTTTCTGAGAGTGGGACTATTACCCAGCATCTTAACCCATATCCTGCTGAATATTCAATATAGCCACACCAATTTCTGTCTTTGAACCAATCAGATTACTTATTGCAATATTCCTACAAATTCATAAACTGAATGTCAAACGGTGTAGATCCTGATCAGATGGCTTCAGCCATCTGATCTGGATGATAGGGGTTGTCGTGAACAGCAGGATAAGGGTTAAGCCCTTCTGCTGAAAATTGTGATCAATCTGGTACGTATGACACAGCTGACTGACATAATGGTAAACTTGACACTTTACACACCTGTAAATTAGACTGTAAACTGACAGGTGTAATTACTGTAGCGCTTCAATCATTGACAACAACACTGGTGACTGGAACTGGTCTTATCACATTGTAGTATCTCTCAACATTTACCTAACCTCTTGAGTAAATGAAATGGTCAAATACTGTAAATTTTACAACAGGTAATTCAGTGCAGGTAAAATTTTGACAGCAGGTGTATAAACTATAATTTCAATATGGCGGAAGAAAATCACTGTCAGTGTCAGCATCCATTATAGGAGTAAAAATACACATTCTACTGGGAACAAGGAAGCGAATTTGACAAAAGATACTCACTTTACCAATAGCCTTCTTGTACCTGGTAATTGCTTTTTCGATCACCTCTCGAACCAATAAATCGCCGTCCCCACATGGTACCAAGACTTTTACACGTCCAAAACATACTGTTACCTTCATAGGCATTGTTTCACATGATTTTGGTGTTAACTCCTGCACACTTAGATTCTAAATCTATGTTTTAACCGTCATTCTTCTGTTTCTCATCATTCAATTAATTGGTTAATTGCGGTTAATTGGAAATGCGGAAGATTTCAGACAGCCCTTACCCTCCATTGGGCCCCAATTACCAAATGACACAATTTCACCGCATTTGGTACAATTTAGTGTTTCATCTAGAAACAATGATAAAATCTTTTATTAGCGAATTTAAATCTTCCGCAACTATTTGAATTATTCCTTGACAAAATTAGTTTACAATCACGCAATACACATCCCTTCAAAAACTTCACTCAATCACTGAACTGTTTTTTCTTAAAATTCCCTGAAATCACCGTTAAATTTCTCAGATTCTGGGCAGCAGATGTTAATCCATATGTTTCATAATAACAAATTAATCTCTCTACAACATTCCAGCATCAACTATTTCGTATCTAACTGAAAAAGATACACTAATTTGAACGTGTACATATGGAATACACAACACACTCTTTTCAATATTGACTGTTTCGTTCCATCAGCGATAAATTCCGAACACATCCGAAAATATTTACCTTTTCGACCTCGCTTTGAAACTCATCGTCTAAGAGGCTCCCTAGGGGTAATTATGATGTCATACATCTGAGTCTTCACTGGGCATACTGCCTACTTTCCCTTAACTCGGAGCTCAAGGACGGGTGCCTGTCAAGATGAGGAGAACAGACAGTAGATTGTTTGTTTATATTGTAGTTTAACGACCCAGTCAACACTAAGGTCTCATCCGCCCATCTGGGCTTGAATAAATAGATGGGCTGCATGATGCTTCCACGCAGAGCTGAAACCAACCGCACACGAGTACTGGTAAACTGCTTAGAGGGTCTACATGTAAGCCTGCCCAGGCAAATCGGTGCGGGTCGGACCGTCCATGCTTATAAACCCTATTTGTTTCATTGGGCGACAGGGCTTGAGATGTCATTTCATTTCAATATCGGGTAAAAGTTCCACAAAATTGGAAGTAACGTCTCCAAAATGACCTTTACAGTGTTAATTGACGGGGACGTTAAACCTCAAACTAAACATACAAACAAACAAACGACACTAAGGTCATATCGAGTCGGTCAGATTACCTGACTTACCTGTCTACAGGCTTAAACGTAAGCGTGCACATTCTTTCGCCAGAAACTGACGGTATCCGGACAATATCCCCTCAGAACAAAATTCCCCTCTGCTCATTTTTGCATAGGTGGACGAAATCCCCTTCATGTTTTTACAAGGTGGACATAATTCCCCTTTGAAACTTTTTACAGGGTGGCCATAATCCCCCTCGTGATTTTTACAAGGTGGACAAAATCCCCTCCATAAAATGGACAAAATCCCCATCGGACAATAATGCACCTTGCTGATTACCGCCAAAGGAATGGTACTCAAATGGGCTTCAAGTTTCCCTGGTTTTGAAGAAATCAAATTTTCGAAGTATCCTCCATACCTATAATTTCAAAATTAATTGATCATCAATATTTTTAAAGAGGGTGATTAAAGAAAATCAAAGAAATTAAGGACTGCGCTTGATAATTGGTTTAAAAACAAACTGATTAATTTCAGCTCAAGTGAAAAAATATGTAATTACTCTTTTATAATTATTAATTGACAACTGCCCTCCTTGGATCCGTGGAAGGGGGAGAAATATTTAACGAGCAATCTCCATGAAAGAATGTTGCCGACCCGGCAGGTATCGAACCCGCGTCCTTCTGATCACCTGTCATCCGATTCAGCTTATACTATTGTACAAAGGTCTAAAGGGTGCTGCCAGCATCCTTAGACTGGAAAAGTCCATTCTTTTAATTGTATTCTTTCATTAGAATATTGTTACTTATTTTAACCCATCTGAAAAGCAATGAAATCTATCTGATAGCACCAAATGAATGAGAAAGAGGCAGAATACCATTCAGTGCTGATACAAATGAGAAGATACTGATTCCATTCTATACCCACACGCCTATACAAATACATTGTCAATTTTACCGCCGAAAATATGAAAATTTTAAGATGAAATATTGTGATTTTTTTTCTTATTTCTGCTCAAAATATAGATTGTGGGTACTCGATAGAAACCGCCTCATCGAGGCGGTTCTAACGAGTACCCACAACCTATATTTTAGAGCAGAAATAAGAAAAATAAGGTTTACCCCTGTAAACACCAGTTTTACTATATACAAGTGGGGTTCAAGGGGTCAAAATTATATAGGCGTGTTTACGTGATGAGATTACCTTGTTATTGTAGAAATCATCACTCATTGGCATTTCAGACTCCTACTGCAAGAACTGGCATAAGGTTCAATCCTTCATCCCGATTGGAATGCTCTTCCCGATTCGATCATTTCCTCAGTTGAAGGCAAATTGGCCCCCGCCCATCGAGGCTTGGAGAAATAGATTAGGCTGCATGATGCTTCCACGCACAGCTAAAAGATGAATGATTACTAGATCTCTAGCCTGCCGTAACGAGCACCCACAACCTATGTTTGGAGTGAAAATAAGAAAAATGAAAAATATCACGGATTTTCATCAGAAAAGTAGCCATTTTGGAGATGTGAAAAAAAAAATGCACTCTATCGCACGAGTATGCTTTCGTAATGGAACACCGTTAATTGTCCAGGGAATTGTAAACGAAGATTTTCAGATGTTATCTGCTTGATATTTTTCCGGGAACTTTCAATACAACGTTAGTAGCTTCAAAACAATTTACAACGCTGAGGCTACTAAACTACTCAAACCTGAACTTCAATTTCTATAACTTTTGCCAATAAAACGCAGACATTGATTTCAGTGACTTAGTCCTAGATCTTCCCACTCATACACTAAGGAATCCTACAGAAACATGTGGCCCCGGAGTCTAGAGATCCAGTACCGGATCATTCATACTACGGCAGGCTAGAGATCTAGTAATAGATTATTTGTTTGCTATATTCCACCATTTAACATCTGGTCATAAATACAGTAAAACAATCTTCTGAGTAAACTTGTGAGTTTCCATGAGAAGTCGACTTTTGACTCACTGAACACAAGTTGAGCCTCGTACAAAAAGTGCAAAACAGAAATTTGTGCAACTTTTTATTCCAGAGTTATCTTGCATTATGTGCCAAGAAAGGATCTGCATGGAAATTGTCAATGTGCATACTGGAATGAATATTTCATGCAGAAAGTTGAAAACTGTTAGCCATGATTTTGTTTGTTTGTTTGTTTGAATTGAGGTTTTACGTCCAGATCAACACTAGAAAGGTCATTTTGGACACGTTGCTTCCAATTTTGTGGAACTTTTACCCGACACCAAGATGAAATGATATCTCAAGCCCTGCAACACACACAAAAAAGGTTTATATGTATTAGACGACCCAACTCGCAACACTTTGCCTGGGCAGGCTTAGACCCTCTAAACGGTTTACCAGTACTCATGTTGCGTTCGGTTTCTGCTCTGCGTGGAAGCATCATGCAGGCCAATCATTATCTGCTTATTTGTTCAGCCGTTCTTTCATTCTTCTTTCTCTCCATATTGGCCAATGTTCAATGTTTCGTCTAAGATTTCTCAGAAACTACAAAAGCTAGAAGCCTCAAACTTGGTATACTGTTCAATGATGATGACTTGTATTGGATGAAGACAATGGGATTTATCGGCTTATTTGTTCATCTGGGGCCAGTTGTTCAAAACTAACGACGTTGTTAGTTAACGTATCGTTAAAACTTTGATCATTTACTATGGAAAATATGCTAATATTTTTGCTGAAAAAATGTGAGCAGCTTTTGCAAGCGCAAAAGCTGCTCACATTTTTCAGCAAAAATTCCAAAATTTTAAATATTTAAATTGCTAGAACAGTAAACAATATGACCACTAACGAGCTCGTTAAGCTAACGATGCTTTGAACAACTGGGCCCTGTTCTTCCATTCTTCTTTCTCACCATATAGACCACTGTTAATTTTTTTTTCAGGAACTACAAAAGCTAGAAGCCTCAAACTTGGCATGCAATGACATTATGGTGACTTATATTGTGTAAGAGACAATGGGCTTTCTCGGTTTATTTGTTCATTTTGTTCTTTCATTCATCTTTCTCTCCACATAGGCCAATTTTCTCAGGAACTGCAAAAGCTAGAGGCCGCAGACTTTGTATGCAATGCAATAATGATAGCTTATATGGTGCAAGAAACAATGGGCTTTTTTGGCTGATTTGTTTATTTGTTCTTCCATTCTTCTTTCTCTCCATATAGACCAATGTTAAACTTTTCGTCAAAGATTTCTCAGGTAGTACAAAAGCCACAAGCCTCAAACTTGGTTTGCCATGCAATAATGATGGCTTATATTGTGTAAGAGACAATGGGCTTTCTGGGCTTATTTGTTCATTTGTTCTTGCATTCTTCTTTCTTTCCATATAGGCCAATGTTTAAATTTTCGTCAAAGATTTCTCAGGAAATACGAGATCTTGAAGCCTCAAACTTGGTATG
The DNA here is from genome assembly GCA_963580285.1 of Lucinisca nassula. Lineage (NCBI taxonomy): Eukaryota > Metazoa > Mollusca > Bivalvia > Lucinida > Lucinidae > Lucinisca > Lucinisca nassula. The sequence continues at coordinate 116,079,508 of OY757025.1, read as the reverse complement.
CAATGCAAGGGCCTTCTCCTTGCTTCTGTTAATATGTTCTGGAACCAATAAAATTGGTATGCAATGCAGTAATGATTACTAATATCATACAAGAAACAGTGGGCTTTCTGACTGGTGATCTAGAGGTTGTGCATTTCTGTACAAATGTGCTAAAGTGGGGGTATATTCAGATCTTTTGACAATTCTAGTTCGTGCTAAATGACAACATATCCAGAGCGTTAGAACAGTTCGTGATTGGATAATCTTTCCAAAAGTAAGGAAACACTGGGTGTGTTACCTCTAGAGCACAGACGGGCCTCCGTGGCCTAGTGGTTAGAAGCACTGACTCTTAATCATTAGGTCTCTCACCGCTGTGGTTCGAGCCTCGCTCGGATCACATGTGAGACGCAAAGTTCTGTAACGGAAAATCATGTGTTTTTTTCTCCGGGTACTCCGGTTTTCGCCCACCTCTGATTATCGGCTCGATATGAGTGAAATAATCTTGAAAGGACCGTAAAACCACCCCCCCCCCCCCAAAAAAAAAAAAAAAAAAAAAAAAAAACTCAATAGAGTATCGGAAATTTTGTGACTACGTATGCATTATACGAGCACATTTCACTAAAATTGCACTTTAACCCTTCTCTTGCTGAATATTTATATAAGCCACACCCATTTCTGTATATCAACCAATCAAATTACTTGATGTAATTTATTGCTACAAATTCATAAACTGAATGCCAAACAGTGTAGATCCTGATCAGATGGCTTCTTCAGAAGCCATCTGATCTGGATCTACAGTGTTTCCAAAGATAGGGGTTGTCGTGAACAGCAAGATAAGGGTTAATTCAATAAATTTTATGAGATTAAGCCACAGGACGTCTAGGAGGCGTGTTCTTGCATATACCAACCGTGATCTTGCGGGCAAGAGCGCTAAAGAGATATAGAGCGGACACGAAATTCAAGGCTTAAATTCTTGACCTTCAACTGCGACTTTCACCTATGGTCCGCATGGTATAGTTATGCGTTCTAGGCCAACATTGAACAAACCTTAATGAAAATCCTTTCTGGGGTTAAGAAGATATTGAGGGCACACGAAATTCGAGGCTAAAACTCTTGACCTTCAGTTGTGACCTTCACCTTGAGTCAGCATGTTTGGATTACGCGTTCTGCATATCATTTCACTTTGGCCACCATTTGACCAAAGTTAAATGAAACTCCTTCCAGTGGTTAAAAAAAATAAATATATGGAACGAACCCAAATTTCAAGGCTCAAACTCATGACCTTCAATTCTGACCTTGACCTTGTGTCGGCATGGTGTGGTTATGGGTTCTGCACATCGTCACACTGAGGCAAATATTTGAGCAAAGTTTAATGAAAATCTTTCAAAGTTTAAAGGGATGTAGAGAGTGTACGAAATTCAAGGCTCAAACTCTTGACCTTCAGTTGTGACCAGCTCACTTAGGCGAAAATTTGACCAGTTTAATGAAAAATTATCGAAGGGTTAAGGAGATAAGGAACGGACAAAAATTGAACTCGTGACCTTCATCTGTGACCTTCATTTTGAGTCGGCAATGTGTAGTTATCGGTTCTGCGCATCATCAAACTGAGACAAATAGACCCAAGTTTAATGAAAATATTTCCAAGGGTAATTTTGTTTGATTTGAGGTTTAACGTCCCCCTCAACACTGTACAGGTCATTTTGGAGACGTTCCTTCCAATTTTGTGAGACTTTTACCCGACATTGACATGAAATGACATCTCAAGCCATGTCGCCCAATGAAACCAATAGGGTTTATAATCATGGACGGTCCGACTAGCACCGCTTTGCCTGGGCAGGCTTAGATGCTCTAAGCAGTTTACCAGTACTCACGTGCGGTCGGTTTCAGCTCTGCGTGGAAGCATCGTGCAGCCTATCTATTTCTTCAAGATCCGATGGGCGGGGGCGATTTCCAGGGGTAAAAGAAATATAAAGTGGACACGAAATTCAAGGTTCAAACTCGTGACCTTGAACTGTGACCTTCACCACGCATGGTTGAATTATGGGTTCTGCACATCATCTCACTTAGGCCAACATTTGACCAAAGTTTAAAGAAAATACGCGTTTTATGCATATTTACAATTGTGTTAACCGGTTATGATGTAACAACGTGTTATGGTCAACAATCTAGCTCTTCCCATGCCGTCCAAAAACAATATATTTATGCTGTTGGATTATGATAAAAACATCTAACCTTCCAACAAGATATATAAATCACCTATAATCCTTATTTTCACGGAACAAAAAAATGAAAGTCCTTTCCGTGTCGGCGAATATTTGATACAAGTGACTGATCGCCCACTGTACAAATCGCAAGTCCTGTTCAATCGCAATTGTCCGTTCACTTCCACTCCCCTACTGTGGTATAGGTTTGGACTTAGAGCGGTATGCGTTTTAGCATACCTCTGTTAATCGGTTTGTAAATAGTTTTAAGGACTCATCCAGTCAGCTTTTTTTCCAAAGCTAAATTCTAAATTTAGCCACCCAACTAACTGGAGATAACAGGGCCCCCGCCATAGGGGCTTGAAGAAATATATGGGCTGCATGATGCTTCCACGCAGAGCTGAATCTGGCCCGCACACCAGTACTGGTAAACCGCTTAGAGGATCAAAGCCTGTCCAGGAACCGCGGTGCGAGGCGGACCGTCCATGCTAATAAACCCTATTGGTTTCATTGGGCGACAGGGCTTGAGATGTCATTTCATCTCAATGTCGGGTAAAAGTCCCACAAAATTGGAAGCAACGTCTCCAAAATGACCTTTACAGTGTTGACGGGAACGTTAAACCTCAAATCAAACTAACAAAAACTGGAGATAGCTAGCTAGATAGCTAGATAGGCAGACAGACAGACAGACAGACAGACAGATAGATAGATAGATAGATAGATAGATAGATAGATAGATAGATAGATAGATAGATAGATAGATAGATAGATAGATAGATAGATAGATAGATAGATAGATAGATAGATAGGAATTCAGGATACAGATTTTTTTACCAGTCTTTTTACTCCCAGAACTTCAGTTAAATAAAGCAAATTCGTCTGATTCCGAGGCCCAATTTTGGATTTACATCTATCTATTGTAGATGGGTTTGTTTCCTGGAAAATTAATGATAAACGCGATAATTTTGACTTTGAGGTTGTAAATTTTCCTTTCATGGATGGTGATCTTCCTCGTGCGCCATCCTATGGCGTTTATATTTCACATTTAATTCGATTTACCAGAGTGTCTAGTCATGTAACTGACCTCAACACCTGTAATAAATTGTTAACTGCTAAACTTCTTAATCAGGGTTATCGGTATCATAAACTACGCGAAGCCTTTTCCAAATCTTACAGACGTCATTCCGACTTAATTTCAAAATTCAGTGTTGGACTTAAATCTCTTCTGCAACAAGGTCTATCGGAACCCGAATTTTATGGTGACTTAGTGTATAAATTCAGAAAAATATATAATTGCATTGACTTCAGTGTCCAATTTCGTAAAATCATACTACGATATAAAAAAAATTGGCTGCAGCATAAATGTCATGACAGACTGCATTGCATTATCACGGTTGATAACTTTGCTACCCTCTTTTATTGCACGCAGGTGGGCCAGACCTCAGAAGAAGGGGTAGCCCCTATGTGCTTTTAGCGCCCGGTTACCTTACAAAATCTATCAAGTCAAGTCAAGTCAGACCTCAGATTCTATGACGTTTCCAGCGTAAAGGCTTGCTTAGAATTAAAATTTGATTTTATGTACTGTTGGTTGGTACCTGATGGCGATGCTCTGTCTCTGGTTGGGCCCATCGGAGTCTAACTGTTGGTTTCCTTTTGCTACAGTATTTGGGTTATTTCTTGCTGTCGAGTCCTCACCGTTGTTTCATCTCTGTGGTTGTTTGATTTTTAGCTCGGCTGTTTTCGAAGAAAACGACGAGGTATTGTCATAGCTCTGGCGTCGTCTGCGTCGTCGTCGTCGTGCAAAAACTTGGACATTTTGTTATATCTCTGTCAATACTGAACATATTTACTTGAAACTCGGACTAGTTGTTCATTATGAAAAGGGGACCTCATACCAATAGGTGAGGTAACCCTCAAAATATTTTGGCACAGTTATGCCCCTTTTTCGACTTAGAATATTGCAAAAAAAAAAACTTGGACATTTTGTAATATCTCTGTCATTACTGAACATATTCACTTGATTTTTGTTTGTTTTGGAGTTTTACGGCCCAGTCAACACTATTTAAGGTCATTTTTGAGCCGGTCAGTTTTCCTATCCACACTTTTCCTGGGCAGGCTTATACGTAAGCGGTTAACCAGTACAGTGCACATTCTTTCGCCAGAAACTGATATCTGCCCTTCTTGAATCAGCGGAAGGGAGAGAATGACCGTAGAAAAGATTATATGATCAATGTCCACAATAGAATGTTGCCGACCCCGGCACATATTTACTTGAAACTCGGACTAGTTGTTCATTATGAAAAGGGAAACTGGCACAGTTATGCCCCCTTTTTCGACTTAGAATTTTGCAAAAACTTGAACATTTTGTAATAACTCTGTCATTACTGAACATATTTACTTAAAACTCGGACAATTTGCTTATTATGAAAAGGGGAACTCATACCAATAGGTGAGATAACCCTCAAAATACTTTCGGCACAGTTATGCCCTTTTTTCGACTTAGAATTTTGCAAAAGCTTGGACATTTTGTTATATCTCTGTCATTACTGAACACATTTACTTGAAACTCGGACTAGTTGTTCATTATAAAAAGGGGAACTCATACCAATAGGCAAGGTAACCCTCAAAATATTTTTGGCACAGTCATGCCCCTTTTTTGACTTAAAAAAACTTGGTCATTTTGTAATATCTCTGTCATTGCTGAACACATTTACTTGAAACTCGGACAAGTTGTTTATTATGAAAAGGGGAACTCATACCAATAGGTGAGGTAACCCTCAAAATACTTTTGGCAAATTTATGCCCCTTTTTCAACTTAGAATTTTGCAAAAACTTGGACATTTTGTAATACCTCTGTCATTTCCGAACATATTTACTTGAAACTCGGACGAGTTGTTCATTATGAAATGGGGAACTCATACCAATAGGTGAGGTAACCCTCAAAATATTTTTGGCACAGTTATGCCCCTTTTTGACTTAGAAAAACTTGGACATTTTGTAATATCTCTGTCATTACTGAACATATTTTCTTTAAACTCGGACTAGTTGTTCATTATGAAAAGGGGAACTCATACCAATTGGTGATGTAACCCTCAAAATATTTTTGGAACAGTTATGCCCCTTTTTCGACTTAGAATTTTTGTTTAACTAAAAGAAACTGCATTTGTTCATTATGAAAAGGGGAACTGGCACAGTTATGCCCCTTTTTGACTTAGAATTTTGCAAAAACTTGGACATTTTGTAATAACTCTGTCATTACTGAACATATTTACTTGAAACTCGGACAGGTTGTTTATTATGAAAAGGGGAACTCATACCAATAGGTGAGATAACCCTCAAAATACTTTTGGCACAGTTATGCCCCTTTTCGACTTAGAATTTTGCAAAAACTTGGACATTTGTAATGTCTCTGTCATTACTGAACATATTTACTTGAAACTCGGACTAGTTATTCATTATGAAAAGGGAAACTCATACCAATAGGTGAGGTAACCCTCAAAATATTTTTGGCACAGTTATGCCCCTTTTTGACTTAGAAAAACTTGGACATTTTGTAATATCTCTGTCATTACTTAACATATTAACTTTAAACTCCGACTAGTTGTTCATTATGAAAAGGGGAACTCATACCAATAGGTGAGATAACCCTCAAAATACTTTCGGCACAGTTATGCCCTTTTTTCGACTTAGAATTTTGCAAAAGCTTGGACATTTTGTTATATCTCTGTCATTACTGAACACATTTACTTGAAACTCGGACTAGTTGTTCATTATAAAAAGGGGAACTCATACCAATAGGCAAGGTAACCCTCAAAATATTTTTGGCACAGTCATGCCCCTTTTTTGACTTAAAAAAACTTGGTCATTTTGTAATATCTCTGTCATTGCTGAACACATTTACTTGAAACTCGGACAAGTTGTTTATTATGAAAAGGGGAACTCATACCAATAGGTGAGGTAACCCTCAAAATACTTTTGGCAAATTTATGCCCCTTTTTCAACTTAGAATTTTGCAAAAACTTGGACATTTTGTAATACCTCTGTCATTTCCGAACATATTTACTTGAAACTCGGACGAGTTGTTCATTATGAAATGGGGAACTCATACCAATAGGTGAGGTAACCCTCAAAATATTTTTGGCACAGTTATGCCCCTTTTTGACTTAGAAAAACTTGGACATTTTGTAATATCTCTGTCATTACTGAACATATTTTCTTTAAACTCGGACTAGTTGTTCATTATGAAAAGGGGAACTCATACCAATTGGTGATGTAACCCTCAAAATATTTTTGGAACAGTTATGCCCCTTTTTCGACTTAGAATTTTTGTTTAACTAAAAGAAACTGCATTTGTTCATTATGAAAAGGGGAACTGGCACAGTTATGCCCCTTTTTGACTTAGAATTTTGCAAAAACTTGGACATTTTGTAATAACTCTGTCATTACTGAACATATTTACTTGAAACTCGGACAGGTTGTTTATTATGAAAAGGGGAACTCATACCAATAGGTGAGGTAACCCTCAAAATACTTTTGGCACAGTTATGCCCCTTTTCGACTTAGAATTTTGCAAAAACTTGGACATTTGTAATGTCTCTGTCATTACTGAACATATTTACTTGAAACTCGGACTAGTTATTCATTATGAAAAGGGAAACTCATACCAATAGGTGAGGTAACCCTCAAAATATTTTTGGCACAGTTATGCCCCTTTTTGACTTAGAAAAACTTGGACATTTTGTAATATCTCTGTCATTACTTAACATATTAACTTTAAACTCCGACTAGTTGTTCATTATGAAAAGGGGAACTCATACCAATAGGTGATGTAACCCTCAAAATATTTTTGGCACAGTTATGCCCCTTTTTCGACTTAGAATTTTTGTTTAACTAAAAGAAACTGCAGCCGAGCGTTGGCATCCGCATGCGGTGCTCTTGTTAGCTCACCTGAGCACGAAGTGCTCATGATCGGTCAATGTCCGTCGTACGGTGTGCGTCGTCTACAATTCTTTTAAAAGACTACTCCTCCTAAACCCTATGGCCAATTTCATTGAAACTCCACAGGAATGTTGCCTAGGTGACTCGCTATCAAAATAGCCAAAATGGTTTTGCTCCGATGAACAAGATGGCCACCGGAGCTAAAAGTAGAAAAATGTCTAAACGACTACTCCTCCCATACCCATTGGCCGATTTCATTCAAACTTCATAGGAAAGCTGCCTTTGTAGCCCTCTACTAAACCAGCTAAAGTTGTTCTGCTCGGATGAGCAAGATGGCCACCAGAGCTAAAAAAAGAAAAATCTTTAAACGACTACTCTTCCCAAACCCCTGGGCCAATTTCATTAAAACTTCATAGGAATAATGCTTAGGCGTGTCTCTACCAAAATAGCTAAAATCTTTCTGCCCCGATGAAAAATATGGCCACCAGAGCTAAAAATAGAAAAACATCGTAAATTTGCTTCAAACCCGAACTCCTCCTAAAGCCTTGGTCCAAATTAATTCATACTTCAAAGGAGTTCAGTTCTGTGGTGTATTCCTTGCTTCCAAAGGATAACTCTTTTATAGAACATATTTAACTTCACTACAGCTGGTGTGTGGGAATGTGTGGTGGCGGTAAAACGTCTCCCTGCCCTACATCATAGTGTAGATTATATTTTCTTGTCCTTTGGGATCATTGATTCCACTATGGAATTTGAAGATATCTGAGGGTCACTGATGAGGCCTAAATGGCCGAAACTAGCTAGTCTGGCCCAGAAAACATGTACACTCCATATTTTTTTCAGTTCTGTGGTGTATTCCTTGCTTCCAAAGGATAACTCTTTTATAGAACATATTCAAAGGAATGTTGCCCAGGTTACTCCCTACCAAAATAGCTAAATTCGTTCCGCTCTGACAAAAAAGATGGCTTCCAGAGCTTAAAATAGAAAAAAATCTGTAAACGACAACTCCTCCTGTACCCTTGGGCCAATTTCATTCAAACTTCATAGGAATGTTGCTTAGGCGACCCTCTACCAAAAGAGCTAAAATGTGTTGTTCTGATGAGCAAAATGGCTGCCATAGCTAAAAATAGAAAAAAAAAACATCGTAAATTTGCTTCAAACGCGAAATCCTCCTTAACACTTGGGCCAATTTGATTCAAACTTCATAGGAATATTACGTAGGTGACTCCCTACCAAAATAGCTAAAATTGCTCCACTCTGACGAACAAGATGGCCACCAGAGCTAAAAATAGAAAACATCTTCAAACGACAAGTCTTCCTGTACCCTTGGGCCAATTTCATCCAAACTTCATGGGAATGTTGCTTAGATGACTAAAATACTAAATTAGCTAAACCTATCCCGCTCCGATGAACAGAATAACCACCAGAGCTAAAAAAAAAGAAGAAAAAATCAAACGCGAACTTCTCCTAAACACTTGGGCCAATTTGATTCAAACTTCACAGGAATGTTGCACAAGTGACTGCCTACCAAAATAGCTAAAATCATTTCGCTCTGATGAACAAGATGGCCGCCAGAGCTAAAATAGATAAAAACCTTCAAGCGACAAGTCCTCCTGTACCCTTGGGCCAATTTCATTCAAACTTCACGAGAATGTTGCTTAGATGACCCTCTACCAAAATAACTAAAATGATCCCGCTCCAATGAACAATATGGCCACCAGAGTTAAAATGGAAAAAAAAACATCGTAAAGTTTCTTCAAATGCGAACTCGTACTAATCCCTTGGGTCAAATTGGTTCAAATTTCACAGGAATGTTGCCTAGGTGACACCCTACCAAAATAGCTAAGCTCGTTCCGCTCTAATGAACAAGATGGCTGCCAGAGCTAAAATAGAATGTACTAGAGACAGTGGCATTCAGGTGAGCGAATCTGGGCCCTCTTGTTATGTTCTTGGAGATGTTGCACTGATGAGTTAGGACCCCCCCCCCCCACACACACACCCACACACCCACCCACACACACACCCACCCACACACCCCTCCCCACTTACGAGGGATGTTCGAAAAGAATTGCTTATTGTCCTCAAGCTCGATATCCACGTGGGGCACGATCAAAACCAATACATACTTCTATAGGGCTATTCAATATCTACACAATGATGTATAAATGTACATGTTAGACTAAGTGTAAGACATAAAATAAGCCATTTGAATACATGCAGTCATTGACCACTGCAGTAAAATGGTTGATAGAAGCGTCGACTAAAAAGGTGAAATTGATTGATTTGAGGTTTAACGTCCCCGTCAACACTGTAAAGGTCATTTTGGAGACGTTGCTTCCAATTTTGTGGGACTTTTACCCGACATTGAGATGAAATGACATCTCAAGCCCTGTCGCCCAATGAAACCAATAGGGTTTATTAGCATGGAAGGTCCGCCTCGCACCGTGGTTCCTGGACAGGCTTAGATCCTCTAAGCGGTTTACCAGTACTAGTGTGCGGGCCGGATTCAGCTCTGCGTGGAAGCATCATGCAGCCCATATATTTCTTCAAGCCCCTATGGGCGGGGGCTAAAAAAACGGGCTTGCATGAAAGCTTGCTCAAAACTTGGTTGTTCTTCGAAGAAGCTGATGATTGAAATTTCTATTGCTTTTGGACCTTCTTGTGTGTCTTATGATACGGTTCGGCGGAGGAAACAGAAATCTGAGTCTGGTGTAGAGTCCATCAAAAGTGCACCGAAATCAGGTAGGCCAAAATCTGCATTTCGTAAAGAAATCGTTTCCAAAATAAAGGAAACCATTGAAGGAGATGCCAGATTTACAGTTCGTGATATTGCACGAAAGGCAGGCATATCACTATCAACGATTCACCTTATTTTGAAGAAGCATTCGAAAGTCAGAAAGAGTTCTGCTAGATGGTTGCCACATCTGTTGACTGACGGGCAAAAGAGGCAACGGGTTAAAGTGGCCAAAAAGCTGCTTCAAATGTTTCCAAAATATGATAAAATGCAGTTTACCAATGTCGTCACAGGTGATGAAACCTAGGTCAATTATTTTGAGCCCGTCAGAAAGATTAGCAATAAGATCTGGGCCACTAAACACAGCAAACGCCCAACAATTTGCCAAACGTTATTTGAGTACAAAGAAGGTTCTGTATACAATCTTCTTCTCTGGTGAAGGAGTCGCAATAAAAGTGCCGGTGAAAAAGGGCAAAAGCATCACCGGAAAGTACCACAAAGACGTAGTACTGAAGAAACTGAAAAAGTATTATCAGAAACGACGCCCCAACACTGGTTTTAAACATGTCCGTCTTCGACATGACAATGCAACCGCTCATACCCCCGCAATAGTTACGAAGTAACTGTTTTGTCTCACCGCTGATTCCCCAGACCTTGCCCCATGTGATTTCTTTTTATTTCCGAAATTACAATCATTCCTTGGTGGGTGGAAATACCAGTCCCGACAGGCACTTGGATCTGCCTTTCATTGGTACCATATTACTGTGCCCAAATCAGCGTACCGTGACACCTTCAAGAAGTCTGCTGAAACTTTGCATTTCTAGCCACGGGGAGTACTTCAAGGGCATGAAAATGAGCACTTTTGGGCTAACTTGAAATTTGAAGTCTCCAGATGGAAATAAGCAATTCTTTTCGAACATCCCTCGTACCTTCCGTGAAATATATTTCACTGACCGTTCCAAGGCGGTTCTTCCGTCGCGGTTTATTTTTGTTATAGTTCGTCTGTGAATGCCTGTATCGCTTATATCTTTTTGGTTTGGATAGCCAACTGGTCATTTGGAAAGTATCTGTCCTTTTGGCTTTCCCCTATTGATGTTTCCATTAGGGTCTAGTTATGTCACGTTTGTGTTTCTTTCCCTTTGGTGTCTCTGATGTGAGGTGCGCGTTAGTTGTATCGATTCTATTTTACCACTTCTTTAAGAATAGACTGCACCAAAATTTGTCAATTTAATCCTTTTTTTTTTCTCAAAAAGTGCATATAAATTGACAATTTAACCATCCAAGTCTTTCAAAGAATTTTTGGCATTGCCATGTTTTTTATAAGTGAGAAACTTTAAGAAATATAAAATTTTAGCATTTATGGGGACTGGGAACACCTGGCAGATTTTTCCTCCATCTTTCAAAGGGAGACAACTTTCAGGACTTCCTGTTCGCTTTCTATAAGCCCTGTCCCACGGAAAAAGGGGTCTACTCTTAAAGGAAACAATTTGCTCCTCAGGAGCAAATTTTTTCCTTTAAGAGTTGATCCCTTTTTGCATGGGAGACAAAAATACTTTTGTAGGATTTGCCTCCCCTGAAGGTGTACCCATTCCCCTGGATGGTGGATACATTTTGCTATCAATTTTTAGCATATATTCAATGACTATAAAATAGACAAACAAAAAGCAACGAAAATGTCAAGATTTTAGTTTATATGATATAAAGATTATGAAAATACACTAAGGCCCCCGCCCATTGGGGCTTGAAGAAATAGATGGGCTGCATGATGCTTCCACGCACAGCTAAAACCGACCGCACACAAGTACTGGATTAAGCCTGCCCAGGCAAAGTGGTCAGTGTCGGATCGTCCATGATTCTAAACCATATTGGTTTCATTGGGCGACAGGGCTTGAGATATCATTTCATCTCAATGTCGGGTAAAAGTCCCACAAAATTGGAAGCGACGTCTCCAAAATTACCTATGCAGTGTTGACGGGGACGTTAAACATCAAATTAAATAAACACACACACACACACACCCACGCACGCACGCACGCACGGGAAAATGTCACGTGAATATGACCATTGAGTTTAAGGCGGTCATAATCATATAGGCCTTTTTTCGTGATGAGATTTTTTTTTCTATCTGAAAAGTTTCATCTTTTTTTGGTTGTAAATTTTCAATATGTTTTCGTAATGGTTTCTTTAAAACTTCATTTAAGTTTTATTTGAGACTTCCCCATTTGTTGCTTCACCTGGTAGAACCATTACAATATTTGGTCAATTTGAACGTAGTCTCGGTGATTTTTTGTCCGCATTCAGGTCTTTCGCTTGAACAATTTTTAACGCGTACAGATCGAATATTTCTGGACCATATGTCATTTGGTTTGAGACAGGGGTAGTCCGAGCCGCTGAAATTAAATTGCATATTTGAGTTGTTTGCCATTTTGCCATGAAATATATCGGTAGTGAACACAAAAACAAGCCTCCGTGGTGTAGTGGTTATGCTACTCGCCTTGTCAACAAGAGGTCGCAGATCGATCTCGGGCTTTTCCAGGTTTTCGGATGAGTCTTCAAACCGAGGTTCCGTCTCAATATGACCTTAGCTGTTGGCAAGACGTGAAACTCAAACACTCACTCACACACTCACTTACTCAGTGAACACAAAAGCAGAAGTTCAGTAAATTTCAGATACAGTAAATCAATTTAACCCTTAAGATACCAAGAAAACTGCATCTGAAAAAGTATTCTGTGCATCTTGCAAAACGTTTTAAAATATTCCTGCATACAGTGTGAACCCTGACCAGAATGCTTCTAGATGAGCAGTCTAATCAGGATTCACACTATTTGCTAAAATGACTTTTAAAGTTATCAGCAGACAAGAACGTCTTTAATTCAAGGGAAGCTGGTGGAGTTCATCTCTTCTAGATATAATCATAATTGCGTATTGATTGTCTATGACCATGGAAGTACAACCATTATATAGTTACTTGACCATTCCGTTTATATACAACAACAAGTATAATCTTTCACAAGAAGAATAAGAGCTGGCCATAATAAGTATAAGCTTTCACACACACACACACACACACACACACACACACACACACACACACACACACACACACACACACACACACACACACACACACACACACACACACACACACACACACACACACACACACACACACACACACACACACACACAAAAGAGGCCTACGGACAGAGCTCAGGCACAGAACTGCTATCACATTGTACAAGCCAATATTTTCTTGTCATATTTGTGCAGGCTGATATAAAGCATACATCTACAAACTCTCGACCACCGTCTCAAATCCTATAAGCTCCCTGGAGCCTTTGGTTCTGTTGAGCTAAAAAGGTTGCCTCACCATTAGCAAAATTTTAGGGTTAATCTTCAATTAGTCTTCTATAAAGTGTAGGAAAGTTGTCTAGTTAACTTCCCCAACAGTTTTCAAGCGTTCCATTTGATAAGATGTCATATGTGCCTTTTTAAAGATGAAAAGGTACATTTTGACAAAATTAAAGCATTTGAAACTTTGGCATTTTAGACAATATACTTCAGTCTTCAGTCGGCAGGATGAGAATTAGAATATTTCTGGGATATAACTCTTGACATTCACATTTAGTATGTGCTAAGCGTAGACCTAGCTTTTTAGCTCACCAGAGCCGAAGGCTCCGGGGGAGCTTATAGTATAGGCATTGGTCCGTCGTCCGTCGTCGTCGTCGTCGTCGTCGTCGTCGTCTGTGTCTGCGTCTGCGTCGTCAACATTTTCAAACAACATCTCCTCTGAAACTACTTGGCCAATTGAAACCAAATTACATGTGGAGCCTCTATGGGAAGGGGGAACGAAATTTTGTTCGTGAGGACTTGGTCACATGACCAATATGGCCGCCATGCCCATATATGGTAAAAACCTTTAAAAATCTTCTTCTGAAGAACCGAATGGCCGATGATCTTGAAACTTGGTATGCAGCATCAGGGACTCGGGCCCTACCAAGTTTGTTCAAATGATGACCTTTGCAATCAGCTGAATGGAAGTTTATCAGTTCCAAAGGTCAAGGTCATTTACCGACCTTTGTCCAGGACGGCTCAGATTCAGTATTTTTATCTTCTTCTTCACTTAAACTACTTGGCCAATTGAAACCAAATTACATGTGGAGCCTCTATGGAATTGGGGAACAAAAGTTTGTTTGTGAGGACTGGGTCACATGACCAATATGGCCGCCATGCCCATATATGGTAAAAACCTTTAAAAATCTTGTTCTCAAGAACCGAATGGCCGATGATCTTGAAACTTGGTATGCAGCATCAGGGACTCATGCCCTACCAATTTTGTTCAAATGATGACCTTTGGTTGACCATGACCTGTTTTAGGTCAAGGTCAAATTTGGTCACTTAGACATTTGTATGGAAAAATGGCAAAACACTGGATTTTTCTGATTGTATATTAGCTAGTGGCATCAGAAATAGTATTTGCAATCAGCTGAATGGAAGTTTATCAGTTCCAAAGGTCAAGGTCATTTACTGACCTTTGTCCAGGGCGGCTCAGATTCAGTATTTTTATCTTCTTCTTCACTTAAACTACTTGGCCAATTGAAACCAAATTACATGTGGAGCCTCTATGGAATGGGGGAACAAAAGTTTGTTCGTGAGGACTGGGTCACATGACCAATATGGCCGCCATGCCCATATATGGTAAAAACCTTTAAAATCTTCTTCTCAAGAACTGAATGGCCTATGATCTTGAAACTTGGTATGCAGCATCAGGGACTCTGGCCCTACCAAGTTTGTTCAAATGATGACCTGTGGTTGACCTTGACCTGTTTTACGTCAAGGTCAAATTTGGTCACTTAGACATTTGTATGGAAAAATGGCAAAACAGTGGATTTTTCTGATTGTATATTAGCTAGTGGCATCAGAAATGGTATTTACAATCAGCTGTATGGAAGTTTATCTGTTCCAAAGGTCAAGGTCATTTACCGACCTTTGTCCAGGACGGCTCAGATTCAGTATTTTTATCTACTTCTTCACTTAAACTACTTGGCCAATTGAAACCAAATTACATGTGGAGCCTCTATGGAATGGGGGAACAAAGTTTGTTCATGAGGACTGGGTCACATGACCAATATGGCCGCCATGCCCATATATGGTAAAAACCTTTAAAAATCTTCTTCTCAAGAACTGAATGGCCGATGATCTTGAAACTTGGTATGCAGCATCAGGGACTCTGGCCCTACCAAGTTTGTTCAAATGATGACCTGTGGTTGACCATGACCTGTTTGACGTCAAGGTCACATTTGGTCACAAAGTCAATTGTATGGAAAAATGGCAAAATAGTGGATTTTTCTGATTGTATATTAGCTAGTGGCATCAGAAATGGTATTTACAATCAGCTATATGGAGGTTTATCTGTTCCAAATGTCAAGGTCATTTACCGACCTTTGTCCAGGACGGCTCAGATTCAGTATTTTTATCTACTTCTTCACTTAAACTACTTGGCCAATTGAAACCAAATTACATGTGGAGCCTTTATGGAATGGGGGAACAAAAGTTTGTTCGTGAGGACTGGGTCACATGACCAATATGGCCGCCATGCCCATATATGGTAAAAACCTTTAAAAATCTTCTTCTCAAGAACCGAATGGCCGATGATCTTGACACTTGGTATGCAGCATCAGGGACTCTGGTCCTACCAAGTTTGTTCAAATGATGACCTGTGGTTGACCTTGACCTGTTTTATGTCAAGGTCAAATTTGGCCACTTAGACATATGTATGAAAAAATGGCAAATTAGTGGATATTTCTGATTGCCTGGTAGGCTGTGACATCAAAAATGATATTTGCAGTTAGCTGAATGGAATTTTATTAATTCCAAAGGTCAAGGTCATTACTGACCTTTGTCTTGGATGGCTCAGATTCAGTATTTTTATCTTATTCTCCAGTAAAAGAGCTGTGCTGATTGAAACCAAATTACATGAAAAGCCTCTATGGGGTTAAGGCAATTAAACATTATTCGGTTTTGTTGTCACATGACGGAGATGGGCACCTTGCCTGTATATGGTATAAACCGCATGACCTCTGGTGAGCGTAGTGGCCCATGGGCCTCTTGTTGTAAAAGCTACACTTGTAGAGTTGTTACCATTCACGTCGAAAGTTATCCTAAATCTCAAAGCAGAAAATGTGTTTGACACTATGAACCCTACTTTATGTTTTCAATTGAGTGTGTGAATTTGGCTTGGGATTCGCGGCTTGGAATATCGATTTTGTCTAACATTCGCTAATATTTCACTTTACTTTACTACTACGGAATAACTCCATACTCCAGACTCCAAGCCAACTTCATACACTTTTTTCAATGAAACATGCTTTTGCCGTATAAACTGACAATGATGCCAAAACCGCATGCACATCTACAACTGATCGATATAAAACTGTAGGAGGTGTTGCGCGCACCCCACGGCAACGCACATTGATAGGCCTGCATGTAGTATTAAATCCTAAAAAATGGCTAAGTTAAAAAAGGTGACAAATACTAAATTGCTGATCAAGCCAAAACCACATGCACATCTACAGACCTTGTCTGGCTCCAGACCCTTTCTTTACTTCTTCTCACTTTCTTTTTCTTTTTTCTGGAAGGGACATAAAGCTTTCATAGCTTATAGAATTTTGTTTTACTTCAGTCCCTTGGCTAGAAAGAAAGGTTTCTGTTCAGGGAAAGGTAACGTGAAAATTGGATTAAAGAGGAACAGGGTAAAATAATGTAAAGAATGAGAGAGATGGATGTAAAACAAAAACGGCTGGAGCCAGTCTACTACAGACCATGACAAAAGAGTCTACAATGTTTTTTTTCCCGGTGCTATATACATGTATAACTTTTTCAAGATCCTAGCTCTAGCCATTCCTGACCATAAGCAAATGCAACCGACGGGCAGGCCAAAACTAACATTTCGAAATTGGGGACATAATTAGCTTGAAAGGTAATCATATCATATAAACATTGACCCCGAATAGTTGGCAAATATCAGAATAGTTCTTAAGCGGTTCTCTACGTACATATCATGTTGACAAGGTTTTCAAACTGTTGTAACGACACAGAGTTAATGGCAAAGTCCAAAAAGGGGTCTCCCACTAGGACACACTGGATGTAGAAAACACAAAGAAAATGTAACTGAAACCTTCTGTTACGAGATGGAATAGGAAACCTCTCTGGTGCTTATGCACATCTAAATTATTTTAGTAGATATATGGTAGGGCGGTGCGAGTGAAATATTTTAGGTGAAATATGGTACGCAAACTGTGCGGCTCCATGAACAAGTCATGCACATATCATACGATGTATGCATGAGTGGTTTATAGAGAGCTGTTTTACAATACAGGGGGCCGCTAAAAGGCCGAGTCCTATAGAATTTGCCTAAAAATCGCCAACCGCCAAATTGTGCCATATATGATTTTTATTCCCGTCACGTGTTGTGTGGGTGTTCGTTTTGACAGGAGTCATGTCATTGATTATAGGGTCGTTTCATCAATTTTTCCTATGGGAAATATACTATTTGAACGCAAATCCATTATCTACTCGATTTTTGCTATCTGGCTTTGTTTGTGGCCGGTATCTCCACCTCGCCACGAATTGAGCAAGGTAATAAGAGTAGGCATGATTTTCCGGTAGTATTCATAGATATATAAACCCTGAAAAAAGCGGACACTTTAGCAGCAGGTCAAGTTGTAAAGAGTGAACATTGTGACGGGGAAATAGAAAGTATATTGAAAGGTATGTTAAATCTATGTTCAGTATTATTTTTGTATGAACATGCTTGTAGGTTTTGGAGGGGTTTACTTCTAGTATACCCCAACTTTCTGAAGCCTATTCTGAATTCACTGTTGTGGCCTGTAGTGATTAGGATACTAGCTTTGCCAGCTAGACGTCGCAGAATTGATCCCAGGCTTCTCCAGTAGTAGAATGAGTCTTTCTAAGTGAGGTCCTGTCTCATGCTGACCCTAGATGTTGGTGAGACGTAAAGTTGGGACACCCGCTCATTCTGGATTCATTTAGGCTTTTACACCCCTTTTGTAGAATGTAATTAATAACGCCGGGTCACTTGTTTGATCCATGACTTTTGACTAGCTGTGGTTAGAAAACCGTGGTTCCGTCCCAATATGATATTAGGTGTAGAGGGGACGTAAACTTAAGACGGGTTTAACCATATCTTCATCATCAGGGCAAACTCTTACAAGAGCCTGTTGGGTTATCCGTGATGATGAACTGTAATGAATTTTATTTTACAAGCATGTTCACGTTGATTAGAAATAATTTTGTTCAAGAAGAATTACGAGTTCATTTTGTAATGATGCCGTTTTTGTCTGATAACTCAGTTTGTGCATGTATGTACATATAAAGAACGTGATGATGATAAGTGGGAGTATTTGGTCGCCACACGTCATAACGGCCTGAGCGGCGGGGATGACGTCAGCTGCGTCATCGGCGTCGCGAGGACGGTTGTGACGGGGTGCATACCAAATACAGAGTGAATTTACGGCAAACAGTGTTGGCCCTTATGAGACACTAACAAATATTGTGGATTATAGATGAAAATCTTCTGTTGTAGTTTCTATCTGTTGTTAATGTATTGAATTTGTGAATAGCTATATTTGTGAGCCGTGTCGCGGAGAAGGATATGAACTAGAGATTGTTATGTTTCCTGTAATTGGCAGCTGGCCAGGTAGCGCAAAGGCGTGGTCTGTTCAATTGCCTCTTACTTGTGATAATGTAGTGAGCACAAATTTGAGAGTATTATGCTCAGTAGTAGTGAGCATTAATTGATTTCTGTAGTGCTCAGTAGGGAAACATGAACTTTGAGTATTATTGTGTCAAGCGCTTGGTGCTGATAATTTGATGCACAGTCAAGTTGAGTTCTGCTGTACGGTTATTTGTCGCATGCACTAATCAGCCTGTATGTCTGGTCGGCGCATGCGCAATAACGGTATATGCATGAACATATTCTTACTTCTCCGGGAGGGGGATCATGATATAGCATGTATGTTTTGTGACTCGTTTCTAGTCCCGTTATCGTAATTTGCAGGCATAACAATGTGTGACCTGCTGCTCCCTGCTTCATAGCAGCAGGTACTGGTACGACGCTAGGCGTTAGGGTCCAGCAAGGGCGGACAGACCGCCGTAATCAGCGCCTACCAGGATAGAAGCAGAATCTTCTAAATCATTGTTCGTTGTAAACAAATGTGAGACCATGGAAGAGGTCAACTTACCTGCAGGTTATTTGGACGATCACTAAACGTCTGATCAGCAAACGTGATCGCTAAATCTAAGATTATCAACTATGTTGATAGACTAGTTCTACTAGTTCGCGAGAGGAAGTGTCACGCGAGTGGGGGATTCACCCTAAGTTATAAACTGGCCAGTCGCGTCTTGTGTTGTTTCTTTTTTTGTTTTTGTTGTTGTTTTGTTGTTTGCTTCTGTAGGTATTCACGTCACCCGTTCCGAGCACAGAACAGTGTTTTGCCTTCGGAGCGGACGTCGTGAGTTGGCTACAGAAGCAACAAATTGTGATGTTTTGTGTTAGTAAGTGTTGTATGTAGATACTGTAAATAATTCATGTCATTCATTTAACATCTTTCTTGTGCCTTACCCCACAGCTGCCCGTACACCTGTCAGAGATCACGCTCGGTTGTCTTGTCAGCATGGGGATTTGCGGGACGCCGTAAACCCACATGTAACACCTTCTAAATATGCTATTAAAAGCATAATTTGTCTTATATTACGAAAACACGCCTATACAAATACATTGCCATTTTTGGCCAAAAATTGAAATTTTTAAGCTGAAAATTTGTGCTATTCTTCTTATTTCTGCTCAAAACATAGATTGCGGGGACTCGATAGAACTGCCTCGACGAGGCGGTTCTATCGAGTACCCAAAATCTATGTTTTTGAGCAGAAATAAGAAAAATAATGTATACCCCCTACAACCCCAGTTTTACTATATAAAGTGGGTTATGAGGGGGTCAAAATTTTATAGATGTGTTTTCGTGATGATTTTTAGGTGGAATTTCACTGTACTGAACATAACTCTGCCAATTTGCTTTACGGTATTCGGTCAAAAGTATATCAGGTCATCTCAATACGGATTCTAAACTGCGTGCAAAATATGACATCGTGTTAACAGGATCTTCCCATGCACTGTAAAAAAGACACAGTGAATAGGGGCGGAACACCGAATTAGTTCAAAAATTAATCAGGTCATCTAACCACTGACCGAATAGCTGGCAGAATATCAAGGGTTACCTAAGCATCAGGGGACAGTTGCGCATTTGCGGGTGGACGTTTTTCAAAATATTATAGTAGTAGGGTCAATAATGTTATGGTTGCGCATAGGAACTGTGATATGTGGATATTTTTTTTTTGCCAATGTGGGCTTGTTTGCTGAGTATCTGTACTTTTATAAAATGGAATATAAAAATAACACTCCAGCTGTCTGGATACCGTGCAAGTGCAAAGAGCAGCGGCATAACTGAATTCACGCAGTTAGCAAGTAGCAGTTTTTCAAAACGGATTCCTGAAAAAGTTTACTGGTTGTGGTATACTTATCTGTCTATTTCTTTGCATGTGACTGAGTGTACATGACATTTCAATAGGAGCCAAGTTCTGGTGTTTGGGGAGTAAGTTCACAGGATGTGTCAAAGTGAGGTGGAGGCATGCTTTTTTTTGTATGTAAAAAATAGGGGGTTGGGTAAGTGGAATGATGCTGCTGTCAGCCTGTGCAAAAAGAGAAGCGTTTCTTTGGTATTCTGTTTTGATTTTGTACATGTGTGGAGCACTTTGAAACCAAAAGAGAAAATATCGCTTTCTCCAGGAGTTGTCGACCACGGTTAAAAAACTTAGTGTGGCGCGGACAAAAAAGTGCTGCGATTAGCTGTCCCCTGATGCCCTAGCTTTCCCCAAAGTCCAAAATGTGTGTGTGTGGGGGGGGGGGGGGGGGATGGGGCGTAACTAACTTAATACTTTATGACATTAGTTCAGATATTGGTCGGGTCGTCTAATTGTGTGCAACTATCAGCGTTCTAGCTTCTAGCTTATGTGGTGTTCTAGATATCTTGTTGAAAAAGTTTTCACATTGTTGAAGCATAATACAGGGAAAGTCGAGAAGGGCATACGTAACTCTACCATTTCCTTTTTATTAATTTCGCTCCAAAGTTTAACAGGTCACGTAAACATTGATCCTAAACAAGGATACTAGTATCGCTACAAACGTCTGTTCGGTCTGGGATTGGTTCACGGGTAAGCGAACAGGAAGCTGGAAATACGCCAGATTATGGATTGCCTTTCAAGCGGTGATCCTTTCAAGCGGTGAACGACCTTGTTCCTTATATTTCGTTATAAAAATCAGTTTAATATATACTATTCAGAGTTTGATAGGGATCACTTTTTATATACCAAATTCTGCACTGAAAATTTAAAATTTCTTGACAGAATTTGTACTCGGTATATTGATAAATATCTTAAGCTGAAACTCATGTGCAGTTCAGTACTCATAAAAGTGCACACTTCTCACACTTCGCAAATGAATTCATGCACCCCCAAAATCTTGCGTAGCACTTCTTTCCAACAGACCAATCAAACTTGTCAGTGTTCCTTTACCAGGCGTAAAAAGGATTTCATTTGATTTGTGGAACACTAAAATTCCTAGGGGACAATTAAGAAACCGTCTGAGCCCCGAAGAAATGAATCGTGGCGTTGGAATGTTGGAATCTGGCGTCTCTCAACGTCGTGTTGCTGGGATTCTGAATGTGTCTGAGAGAGTGGTTTCCCGAATGTGGAGTCGGCATCTTACCCACGGAAATCCTTCACAAAGACACGGCGGGGTCGAGAAAGGGCTACAACTCAACGTCAGGGCTGTTTTTTGTTGATTCAGTCTCGACGTCAACGGTTCCTGAACGCTCCGCGTTTGCATAACGAGCTAAGGAACGGAACTGGAGTACGAATTTCTACACAAACTGTCAGAAACGGGCTCCACGAGTTCGGACTTAATGCCATGAGGCCTGCTGTACGTGTTCCGTTGACGAGGCAGCACGTGCTAGACCGGTTGGACTTTGCCAGTACTCACGTCAGGTGGACGGTTCGTGACTTAACGCCAGTCCTGTTTACTGAGGAGTCCAGATTCTGTCTCGACTTCACTTATAAACGTCAATTAGTGTGGCGAATGTCTAAAGAGCGATTCGATGACTTGAATGTGGCAGAGCATGATCGCTATGGAAAGGGGTCAGTCATGGTTTGGGCTGGGATAAGTGTGAACGGCAAAACTGACTTGTACGTCGTTGAAAATGGAACGTTAATGGCAGTGAGGCACTGCAATGAGATTATTGATGAGTTTGTGAGACCATATGCATATGCTATCGGCCCGGACTTTATTCTGATGGACGATTATGCCCGTCCCAACCGTGCCCATTGGAACGTGAGACAATCGTTCATATGGACTGGCCTGATCAATCACCGGACTTAAATCCGATTGAGCATGCGTGGGACATGCTACAGCGTGCTGTTTCAGCCCGACCTGTGCATCCGAGGACTTTACAGGAGCTCAAAGATGCATTGGTTGCTGAATGAAAGCTGATTCCACAAAACCGGCTACAGGCTCTGATAGCGAGCATGCGCAGGCGATGTCGTACTGTAATTGATGCCCGTGGACGCCATACACGTTATAAGGCACGTTTGTCTAAACAATTATTTGGAAAGTGAAAAATCAATTGTCCAAATCCCTTCGTTCGTGTTACGGTAAATTTTGTGGGTGCGAAGACGGTTGCTGTTGTCACGCTTGAATGCAGTACCGGTGGACAAAATTAATCACTAGGTTTTGTGGAGTTTTCTATCAATATGTATCAAATTTGGATTCAGCTGATTAATTCATACAAAATTATTTTGCATTAAAAATAGTGATCCCTATCAAACTTTGAGTAGTATATATTTATACCATGAGTTTTGCTAAAGGACTATATGCTCCTTGATGCATAAAACTTGATCTGACCTAGAGGTATATAACACAAGTTCATCAAAATCCTTAATTTAATGTACAGTTTGTGTCAGGGAATTTTACAAAGGAGGTATTCCGTTGTTACCTATTTTATAAATCTTCCTTTTTACCAAAGCCGTTACCCTTCGGTCAAGCACTCATGGGCTGTTCTTTATTATGTCGACCTGTGTTCGATTCGACACTGACGCGTTTGATTTGCATGAGTGCATCCATACATCCGTGTGAACGGCCGTACGTATGTTTTAATTATGCTGTAAACTAAGTTTATTTTCATGGGTGATGAATATTTCTTCACGCATGCTCTGTGTGAATTATTTGCTCCCAAATACTCAATGTGACGTTCCTACCTGAGCATACAGCGAAGACTCGGATCAGAATATGCACCGTCTCTCATTCTGCCTGCACAGTCAACTTGGGGTAACATCGCTGAGGTTTTGAGGTTTTTCAAATTTGATTTATTACCCTAGATCCTTATAATAATAATAATAATAATAATAATAATAATAATAATAATTATAAACTAGAGCGCGCAGTCGATGGCACACCATCGCAAATCCACACGCTTCTGGCAGAGACAAATATAACACTGTTCTCACACGCCGTGGTTAGTATCCTTGAAAAGCATCTTATCATAAGGAACACGAATATAGTTTATGGGTGGGGATCTGAACGGTTTATGAGATATAAGGCATTTAATGGAATGGAGTGGGTGGGTCATGGTTAAGGAGGAGATATCGTGACGGACGGGCAGACGGACGGAGACGTTCACAATATCACCTAAAGCTAAAACCTAGAAAAAAGATACGTGCGATCAGCGAAGACTCAGATCGACTGCGCATCAGTCTGATCAGAGCGTTCGATAATAGCATCTGGCTTCTATAGATCAAGTTATGTACTATCAAATGAGCGATATGCAAAAACTAATCTTTATGGTAAAGGAGCGTTTACCTGGGTAAAAACGATAGGTTGCCTTACACGAGCAACCACACTCCATAGTTAAAGTAAAAGTTAGACAATATCGCAGACTTTCCCATACGTCTGTCTGTCCGTCTGTCTGTCCGTCCGTCCGTCCGTCACGTTATCTCCCCCTTAACCACTGGTCGGAATGCAACCAACTTTGGTACATAGCTTCCTTACATGATTAGAGCATGCGAGAGCAGCGAAAACATTCGGGTGCGCCCGGGCCTTGCCCCACCCCCTCCACTTTTGAAAAAGCCTAATATCTGAGAAACTGTTTCAAATTCTCACCCATAAACCATATATATTCTTGTTTCTTATGATAAGACGCTTTCAGTAACACTAGCCTGAAGGTTCACGAGGTGCGCCAGGGCCGTGCCCAACCCTCTCCATTTCATTAAAGGCCTTATATTTTAGAAACCGTTCAGATCCCCAACCCTAAACCATATATCTTCTTAAAATTAATCAATTCTGGTTTAGGGTAAAAATAATGCTCAAACTCAAATTCAAATAACCTAAGAAACCCTCCATCGTATTGCTGCGTTAGTAAAAGGCTGGGACAAACACAACATGCCAGACTAAGACTTAATTCCAGCTCGCTATGTCATCATCATCTTTTTTTTTTTTTTTTTTAGAAAAAAAAAGTTCTAGATAATTCTTTTTGTGACTATGGAGCTATTGAGGATTCAAAACACTACCTTCTTGTCTGTGAACAGTATAGATATTTGTGACAGGACTTAAATGGACAAGCCAACAATCTCTAAACATTCTTCTACATGACAGTACAAATATTTATCCCATCACAGGATTTCATTCTTAATACTAAACACTTTTGGTAGAGTTATCCACTTGCACACATACCATCATCACAACTCGCAGAGCATCAGTATACGCTATGTCTGCTTCCAGAGACAGACTATAATCACAACTCACTAATTTTACGTTAATACATGATTCTTACATATCAGAATACGGTAAAAGGGTGTCTTTACTTTAAATTCCCCTTCTAGTGGAGCCCTATTTTTGTAGACATTCGTAACTCTCAAATATATTGTATTGACTAAAGTTAAAAAACGATCTTGTTAATTCTTAGTCAGTTAGCACAGCACTATAATTGTAATTCCTCGTAGGTCATTTGACTTTCTTCTGGATCGAATGATACTAGTGTAGTTCCCAGCATGCACATGACGTAATTGTGACGTCACTTCAACGTCATGATGTTAATGCAACGTCACACTGTCTACGACGTTGCATCGACGTTGATTGACGTTGCCCTAGCGACGTCTGTCTGCTGGGTTATGTATTCAATATGTGCCTTCATATTTTCCAGTTCTGTTGTGTATTCCTTGCTTCCAAAGGATAACCCTTTTATAGAACATATTTAACGTCACTACAGCTGGTGTCTGGGAATTTGTGGCGGCCGTAAAAAGTCTCCCTGCCCTCCATCATAGTGTAGTTTATATTTTCTTGTCCTTTGGGACCATTGATTCCATTGTGGAATTTTGAAAATATTTGAGGGTCACTGATGAGCCTAATTGGCCGAAAACATGTACACTTCATATTTTCCAGTTCTGTTGTGTATTCCTTGCTTCCAAAGGATAACCCTTTTATAGAACATATTTATCCATTTGATGTATTTGTTTTACAATAAAATCAAGTTTAAACCAAAATAAGGCTTTAGCTTATATATGAATCGTCTGCTGGGCAGGCGATTCGCATATATGTCAAGCTTTTTACCTCTGAAAAAGAAAATAAAAGAAAAAAAAAGAAAAAAAAAAAAAGAGTGACATCTTATCACTAATTACATTTGCATGCACATGCTCGGAATTTTATCGACAACTGTTTGTTTGTTTGATTTGAGGTTTAACGTCCCCGTCAACACTGTAAAGGTCATTTTGGAGACGTTACTTCCAATTTTGTGGGACTTTTACCCGACATGGAGATGAAATGACATCTCAAGCCCTGTCGCACAATGAAACCAATAGGGTTTATTAGCATGGATGGTCCGCCTCGCACTGCGGTTCCTGGACAGGCTTAGATCCTCTAAGCGGTTTACCAGTACTAGTGTGCGGGCCGGATTCAGCTCTGCGTGGAAGCATCATGCAGCCCATATATTTCTTCAAGCCCCTATGGGCGGGGGCTTTTATCGACAACTGTGATGTGAATGTGTTTATAATATTTTGCTGTGTGTTAAACAACACTTGTATGTTCTTTAGACCTTGATGAGACTCTAATAAACTAATAATACATACGTTTTATATTTCAGTGCCAGTGATGTGGCTGTATATTTTTTGTGCAGGACTCTTACTGTACCAAGCAGTGAAGTGGTTTCTGCAGTCCTTGCGCATACGAAACTACAACCACCGCTACGTGCTCATAACCGGATGTGATACCGGATTTGGAAACCTTCTGGCCAAACGACTTGATAAGCTGGGATTCCATGTCTTCGCATGTTGTTTGACTGAGCAAGCTCAGCAGGAGTTTCGAACACAATGCTCAGGCAATATAATACCTGTAGGGCTGGATGTCACCAAACATGAAAGTGTGATGCAGTGTCTGAAAATTGTGGAAGAATCTCTGGATGATAAAGGTTTGCTGGTATCATACGATATATTAAGTATTTTTACAGCTCCAAAATGGCTACTTCTGTGATGAAAATCTGTGATATTTGTCTTATTTACACAGCAAACATAGGATGTGGGTGCTTGTCAGAACTGCATCACCACTGAGACGCTTCTAACGAGTACCCACAGTGTTGACGGGGACGTTAAACCTCAGAACAAACAAACAAACCACGGAAATGATTATCATTACTGATTTGCTTGCAATCGATTATTTGATAAGTATAATTTAAGTACCCAAAGTTGTGTCTAAAATAATTTGTATGAGTGGCAAACAGTGCAGACCGAGATGAGACGCCGCGTTTTGCGGCGTCTCATCTGGGGCGACACTGTTTCTCAGGTCTGTCTGTTCAAATACATATGGCAAAGGACAGCATATGATAGGAGTCATGCTCAGACAGAAAGCCAGACAGGTAAAATAATAGGAACTGGCTGCTGACAACCGGTTGTCACCAGCCTGTGAGGCTACTGACAACCGGTTGTCACCAGCCTGCGAGGCTGCTGACAACCAGCTGATATAAAACCTGTTTAAAGGTGCATTATTGAGCTACCGGGTCTCAATTTTTTTTTCTGGTTTTTATCTTCAATGCATACTCCTTTGTCATGTGTACACTTTTGGAGCCAAATACAGCTTCAGAACTTTGTGAAAATGGTCGTTTTCATTCGTGTTTATATCCTTAGCTCTGAACATGTGTTCGGAATTTCTGTTCTAAAAATAAATCTGTCACTTTACACATACATGGCGACAGTATCGTCTCTGAGTGTCGTTACTTATGGCATGGTATTCAGCGTCATATTTCTTCCGATTCAGGCATGGCCTGAGCAAACAAGGCCAAAATTGAACGTCGCATAACGTCATATATGGGGATTCTATTTTTGTCACGAACTAAAAATAGATATAACTAGTGTGCGAAACCTAGTTAGGGAATCCCTCTCAAACTCGTTTACCTATCATCATAATTGTTCCCATTTTTGCATAAAATGCATTCATTTGTATTGTTTTAAAGAAAAATACCGGCTATATGTATTTTATTTTTTTGAAGCATTTTTTCCAGATAGCTCAATAATGCACCTTTAATAAATAGAATTTATTTTACATGCTGTGAAAATAGAATTTTTAAGTTATATTTGCTATCCTTTCACAAATTGGGGCTGATACTTGCTGCCTGAAGAACAGATTCAAATCAGGAGATGTGGAAAAATACTTGATATTCTGAAGGACATGTTTTCAATTTGCAACGGTAGATTTTGTTTATTTGGCAGTTATTTCTGAATGGCCTCTAGTGTTAAATAAGGTTTTGGATGGAAATGTACATGTATTTGCCAATAACCATAAAAACCAACAGTCAATCAGCCCATCGGGGCTTGAAGAAGTAGACTGGACTGCATGGTGCTTCCACGCAGAGCTGAAACTAACCACACAGGAATACTGGTAAACCACTCAGAAGGACTAAGCCTGCCCAGGTAAAGTGATGTAAGACAGACCGTCCAATGCTGATAAGCCTTTTGGTTTTATTGGGCGGCAGGGCTTGTGATGTCACTTAATCACAGTGTAGGGTAAAAGTCACACAAAATTGGAAGCAACATCTCCAAAATGACCTAATTAGTGTTGACGGGGACATTAAACCTCAAACAAACATCAATCAGACTACCAGTATGCGTAGCTATCGGTTTGTTTCAAAGTTTGAGCCTGGAAAAAATATCTAACAAATGAAAGCACTGCAGTTGGTGGCCATTGGTGGATTGTTTATCTCTGAGTGAAAAATGGTTCTGAATTTTGACTTAAGGCTGTTTCATTATATCATCTGCAATATATATACTGATTAATGGGCTGAGTCAAATGTTTGACCACCCTGGTACTCGAAAAGACAAATTCAATAATTTAGCAACCTCAGGACCCCCACACACCCCTCCCCCGGGGATATGCCTTCTCAGAAACCATTCAGATCCCCACCACTCAACCCCCTCCAGTTCAGTATTGACTGAATATCTTAGAAACTGTTCAGATCCAGACTGCTAAACAAAATATACATTGTCTATTGTTGTTCCTTTTGATAAGATGCATCCAGTTGTGTTGACAAGGGAATCCCCATGGGGCATGCGTCATTCCTCCAGTTCACATAAAGCTTAATAATATCTTGGAAAACATTTGGAAAATGTTCAGATCCCCATGCCTAAATTGTAACTATTTTTTCTTCTTGTGACGCCTGCACTGACCAGGTCCCTAGATGCTATCCCCCCCCCCCCCACACATTGACCTTGAAAACTAGCAGTAGCTCAAGGTCAGCACAATCCATTCAAGTCTTTGGTACATTGCAGTGATAGATTGTAACAAGTATGACCATAAACTGTACTGTTGGGGATATAGCTGGAGGCAAAGTATGACTATTAAAAAATGACAGCTTTGGGCAGCCTGTGACTTTGAAAATAAAGTCAAGGTCAAAAGACCTTAGTTACTGTTTTCCCTGGTCTTATAATGATGCACATACTGTATGCAAGTGTGATAAGTATCTATTAAATTGGTTCTAGAGATACACTGTATCAATCACCCAAAGCCAACAAAAACACAACGAAAACATGCCCCCCCCCCCCCCCCACACACACACACACTTCCCTTTACTGGGGGACATAATGCCAAGGACTCATTCATTAAGGTTTTCCATATGTTGTACATGTATTCCTTTTCAACTCTTATACAACAGAAGCACCAGAAACAATGTTGTTGGGGGATATAGCTGTATCATTGAGCCTCCGTGGCCTAATGGGTAAGAGCGCCGACTCTCAATCATCAGGTCTCTCACCTGTGGTTTGCACCTTGTTTGGCCCATATATGAGACACCAAGTTCTGCAACGGAAGGTCAGGTGGTTTTTATCCAGATACGCCGGTTTTCGTCCACCTGATTAGCATTCAGCTTGAAATAAGTGAAATAATGTTGAAAAGGCCGTAAAACCAAAACCAGAAAAAATATTATTGGTTCATTCGGCAAGGTACTCCAGATGCATGATACATTGAATATTTACTGTTTTGACTCTTTTCAACTACCGTAAACCAAGGGTGCCTTTCTGGGAGGAAATGGATAAAAACGTGTGACTTTATAGCATTTTCTGCCTTCAAGGACACATATCTCATACCCGGTAGTCTTATAATTATCACAGAGCTTTTACAGAAATCTTCCATTATTTTACAGCCTCCAATCATTGACAAATTCGTCAGTCAAAGAGGTACTTTGTACAATTCTGTTCTTGATAGAGAAATGTGGGTTTTTGCAACGATGGGAAGTGCAAATATTTAGTAAAGTTCACAAAATGCAAATAAAGTGATATATTTTAGCATAATTTGGCAGCATGCAAAGAATCCTAATATCTTCTCAATATTTTTCTACAGCTTAACAATTATATGACTTAACCTTAAGTCAATCGATTATTAAAAGATCATAAATCCCAAATTAGTTCTTCCAGGTCGTGGCATGTATGGAATTACCCCTCCCACCCCGACCTCACCATATCTAATGATAATTTCTGGACTTCTTTTTTATCCACATATATACTGTGGTTTAATTATGATCACATACCAGCAGATACTGCTGCAGATTTGTATTTATTCAAAGAACATCACTCAGTGCAACCTACAATATCTAGCAAAACTGACCCATAAAGATGCCAAGAAACACCCCAATAAAGGTTTATAGGAAAGATAAAGTCATTCAAAATATATCAGTTAAGAACAAAATAAAAAAAACCCTATTAATTTCAGGTCTTATATAGCTGGTTGTCAGCAGCCTGTGAGGCTACAGACAACCGGTTGTCAGCAGCCTCACAGGCTGGTGACAACCGGTTGTCTGTAGCTTCACAGGCTGCTGACAACCGGTTGTCAGTAGCCGTCGCCAAAATAATAACCAAATCTTTAGTGATTACTAATCGATTATCGATCGCAGTGACAGGAATGATAATCGATTACCTTTTCAGCTCCGATTAGCCAGCCCTCTCCCGAAGGTGTTCCAATTCCCCTTAAAGCTATCCGCAGTGAACAACAAAAGCTATGTTCTTTCGTCCCATACATAATTTGATTAGATTCTTCAGTGCTAAAGAGCCGTATGTACGTCTGCAATGACTGATATTAAATGGAAAGACATCACTCAGCATAATATAGAAACCTCTGTGATGTAGTGGTTACGCTACTCGCCTTATAAACCAGGGATCGCAGGATCGATCCCGGGCTTCTCCAGACTTTCGGTGAGTTTTTAAACCGGGGTCCCGTCTCTATATGACCTTAGCTATTGGTGGGACATAAAACTCAAAAACACTCACCCACTAATCATCATATAAATAGTCACTCTATTTGATAGGAACAAGATGACAACTGCGAACAGTAAGGGTTCTAAACAGCTATACCGGCGCATATGCATGCACCAAGGATTCAGAGTTAAATCTTGCG
Source organism: Lucinisca nassula (assembly GCA_963580285.1). Lineage (NCBI taxonomy): Eukaryota > Metazoa > Mollusca > Bivalvia > Lucinida > Lucinidae > Lucinisca > Lucinisca nassula. The sequence continues at coordinate 116,048,603 of OY757025.1, read as the reverse complement.
ATTTGCCAAGACTCTGATCAGTCTGATCAGGGTCTTCGCTGATCGCCAAGAAAAATATCACATTTTTCATCTCAAAATTTTCATTTTTTCGGCGAAAAGGTTACATTGTATTTGTATAGGCGTGTTGTCGAAATAAAACAGGTACATGTGTCCAAGCGAGCTCACTCCACCAGATATTAAGGTATATAGTAATCACACATCTAGACTGCAATGCAAAATAAACTAAGATTTTCCAAATTGTTACCCAGCACTGTGGGTTGCAATTTAAGTTAAAAAAGCAAATACATTATGTAAAGCAAATTCAACAACTACAGTTTAAGACCAAATAATGGTCCTATAAGACCACTAGACGAAAATTTATTGTCCAAAATGAGGCAAAATTCCCTAAATTTTCAAACAAGGATACCGACAAGGCAGGAGCACTCAACCTTAAAATATTATCATTTTCAGTTGTTATGTACTCTCAAGTAGCAAAGACGAGGCATAGTTTTCTTACTTTCTACATTTTTAAGCACTTTTGTGAAAATTTCACCGAATACCACATGGTAAATTTCATCGCCATCTTGGATTTCGAGAAAATTCTTAACCTGGATTTAGTGAAATTCAAACCCGTAGTATTTCCCTGTCAGTCGAGATCGGATGATGACAGTTACATCTTGCAATTTCTTAATCAATGGCTTTGCAGAATCATCAACCTGATCTTCAGGTCATTTTACTTCAGGTGTTTTAAACGTCTTTCAAAATATAGACTTCGGTTTGTTTACAATAGAGAAATCTATCACGACCACATCACTGTTTCAGCTGATTTGTGTTATTGCGCATGTATTATAAAAAACGGTATAAAATTTGATGAATATCATACGATAATTACAATTTAATAAAGCTATTTAAGTTCTGTTTTAGCAAAATGATTTACGACCACCTTTTTCGGCATTATGACTGGTTTTATGTTTTACTTTATTGCGTATGTACTTTCCATTAAATGGTAATTCGGTTGTATCCGCTTTCTCTCGGACTGGTTTTCGGCACTAGAAAGCGTCATTGTCAGAAAACGGGTCGAATCAAAGCCCCCGGGATCCAGCAGAATATAAATGGCGAAAAAACCCACATGTAGCAGACAGAAGCAATAACGTTTTCTTCGTATTTGTAAGTGTTTTTGGCATTGATCATGAAATCAGTTTTGCGGTAATAGGGATATCATTTTAGTTTTTCGAATTTCACACCGATAGCCATGTCACACACTATGGGTTTTGGAAATGAAGATGGAAACCGCGTATTTTAGCAGTGTAAACAGAAACTGAAGATTTGTTGTCACGTGACAAATTTTAGGAAAATGAAAAGCAACATTAAAACAGATAAAAACAGCATTTATCGATGTATTATGCAGACCGGAATATTTCTTTATTTTAACTGTTTCTGGAAAACTTCCTTTGAAAATTAGCCACGGTTCTTGAACAAGGAAATTTATTATTATGTATGGTGGTTGCATTGTGTCATGGTAAACTGTTATTTTTCTGCTGATAATGTGATCGGTCTGTCATCTCTGACCATTACTCGCAGCAGATTTGCAGGTGTACATTACATACACTCCAGGGTTGCAAGATGAAAGCGTACACAGCCATGTAATAACAGTAGGGATTTTTAACCTGCACGGGGGGGGGGGGGGGGGGGGGGTCATGCATAGAGGACTTCCAGTTAACATTCCGATCCGAAGGACAGTGCACTATGTGGCATTCATCCCTGCTAATGATGCCAGTGAAGCATGATCGGACACGAAAATTACCGATTTATGGAATCAAACCTGGGATGGGGTTTCTTGCACCAGAGGCAACATCCTAATTCCTTCGGATGGGGGACGTTAACTTTTTCTGAGCTGGCTTGTACATAAGCTGTTAATCAGTGCCAAGTAATATTATGTAAGAAAATGACAACTGCCCTTCTTGAATCGGATGAAGTGATAGAATGAGAGTAGAAAAAATTTCACAGTCAGTCTCCATGAAAGTTTGTTTCTGATCCACAGGATAAAGTCAGTAACAGTGTGGAAACTCACATCACATAAAAGAAGGAGAGCATAATGCAGCATCTGCTCAGGGCCTACACTGTTTGCATAAAGTTCAGCCATTTTTTAAATACATTTTGAAGAGAAACACAACCGAGCATTCCTAAATTAAAAAAAAATAGTCTTGCGCTATTACAGAATGTGGAACACAGGCACTTGTTACATAGAGGATAAAAATCTACCCTCTACCTTGAGACAGGCACTTGTTTCAGTCAAAAAGAAAAAAAATCTACCCTTTTTTTCTCTATGAAACTAGTCCCTGTGAAGTGGTAGATTTGATTTTGTACACAATACAATGTAGGTAAATAATGAAAACAGTACATTTTTTACTCTCCAGAGGTTGGGGCCCCGGCGATCGGGGCTTGGAGTAATACATCAGGCTGCATGGTGCTTCCACGCAGAGCTGATGCTGACCACACATTGTACGAGTACTGGTATACCACTTAGAAGAACAAAGCCTGCACAGGCAAAGTGGTGTAAGTCGAACCCTCCAATGAATAGAACATTTTGGTTTCATTGGGTGGCAGGGCTTGAGATTTCATCTCATTTCATCTCAAATGTCGGGTAAACTCCCACAAAATTGGAAGCATCATCGCCAAAATAACCCCAATAGTGCGGATGGGGCATTAAACCTCAGTTCAAACAGACTCTCAAGAGGTTATGACCAATTCAGACCACAGTAAATAGAAGGAACTACTTTCTTTTTGTTTACATGTTTTCACCATGTGCTCAAGAGCAGCCATGTTTCTTCAACTTCAAGTGCATGGAGGTGACAAGATGAAAATTTGGTCAATTTTGTAATGGGAAAGAATTTTTGAAAACCATTGGTAGGTTTTGTTAGGAGAGGTTATACAAAGGACTGATTTGTGCTAAAAAGAAACATTGGATGAAATGACAGCTCTGCAGTGACGTTTGAAATTTGACAATTTTCATCCTTATTGTTTTTGCCTTTTGAAAACTAAATGTTAGTAGCAATAGAGCTACATAAAGCCAAAATGTTATGCTTTCATGGAATTAATCACCAAAAAATTCATATTAGTCATAATTTCTTTTTAAAACAATTTTCATCTTCACACTTGTCACATTTTCAATACAGGTTGTCAGCCATTTTGTATAGTCCTTAAGAAACCGCAAATCGGACAAAAAATTGACATTATCGTTCTTGATCTTCATTTCTGGTCATGTTAAAACAAACACATTTTCCTTTTATTTCAGAGTTATGGGGCATTGTAAACAATGCCGGAGTCGGCGGGGCCATGGCGCCACTGGAAATGCTAAAACTCTCACATATTGAATGGTGTGTTGATGTCAACTTGTATGGAATGATCAGGGTCACTCAGGCGTTTCTTCCACTTCTTCGGAAGTCACGTGGTCGTATCGTCAATACATCCAGCATGGGAGGTCGAGTTGCAATGGCTTTCGTACCGTACTCTGTATCCAAGTTTGGAGTAGAGGCGTTTTCAGATAGACTAAGGTACAGTTAAACCTCTATATTAAGGCCACCTTTGGGATTGTTCAAAGGTGATCTTAAAGACCACTTTTGAACAGTCCCAAATGTGGTCTCTTTAAGACCACTTTTGGACTCTTTAAGACCACTTTTGAACAGCCCCAATTCGGTTTGTCTCTTGCTAGAGGATACTGGGTGTAGAAAACAAAGACAGAAAACTAAAACGTTCAAATATGAGCCAGCGCATGACAAAACCTACAATAAGACATGTGCGCCCAACGAAGACTCAGATCAGCATGCGCATCCGCGCAGTCTGATCAGAGTCTTCGTTGTGCGCACTATTGAGGGCCACATGCTCCTTCATGCAGCAAGAGATGTCTCTGGATAGACTATATGGATGCGCAGGCTGATCTGAGTCTTCAGTGGGCGCCCATTTCTTATTGTAGGTTTTGTCGTGCGCTGGCTCATATGTGTTCAAAAGAAGAAGTCGAAATAGCAAAGTTACACTGTGTTTCGATCTTCTTTACTATAAAGGTATATTTTGTGTACTCATTAGAATCGAGGTGATTCTATTGAGTACACAAAACATACGTTTTCAAATTACGATAAGAAAACTCTCCGAAAGTTGTCCTAAATATATTGATACTTGGATATATGGGGAAAAATTTCCGAAGGACTGAAGGACAAGTTCCAGTCAGTCATCTGTGTTCGACCTATTAAAGTTTCAGTTAAATAGGGAATGTTGTCCATTTATTGCCCTTGTGTGGGGGGAATATGGCGATTTGTTCACCCGAACAGGCAATATTATCTGTCGAGGGTGAACAAATTGTCATATTCCCCTCACGCAAGGGGAACAAATGATTTATTATACCGAATTCCGACTGCTGATTTAATTTCAAAATTCCAAATTGGACTTAAATCTCTTCTGCAACAATGTCAATCGGAACCCGAATTTTGTGGTGACTTAGTATATAAATTCAGAAAAATATATAACCGCAATGACTTCAGCACCCAATTTCGTAAAATCATTCTTCGATATGAAATGGTTGGGTACAACTTAAATGTTATACGACAGACTGTATACATGGTAGTTAACCTAATCACGGTTGACAACTTCCCTCTTTTTAATTGCACGCCGGTGGGCCAGGCCTCAGATTCTATGACGGTTCCAGCGTAAAGACTTAATGAGACTTAGATAGAATCTAATTCTATGTAATGTTGGCTGGTGCCTGATGCACTGTCTCTGGAGTATTTCAGTGGTTTCTTGCTGTCGAGTCCTCACCGTTGTTTCATCTCTTTGGTTGTTAGATTTTTGTTTTCACGGAGATGTTGCTGGCCTTCATGCGATTCAAGCCCCCCCCCCCCCCCACCCCACCCCCTCGTGGAATTCGTTTCGCTGACCGTTCCAAGGCGGTTCTTCTGTCGCGGTTTATTTTTGTTATTGTTTGTCTTTGGGTGTTTTTTTCGCTTATATTATTTTATTTTAAATAGCCAAATGGCCATTTTGTGGGAATGTAACTGTCCTTTTGGCTTTCCGTTATTGATGTTTCCATTAGGGTCAGTTGTTTCATGTTTGGTGTCTCTGATGGGAGCTGTGGGTTAATTGTATCGATTCCTGATCATTGCCTCCACTTCTGTTTTCCAGAGCTTCTTTCACAAAATGCACTTGTACTTTTGAGCAGTGACATCAGATGGGAATATTGCAGGGAAATAAGATAATTTTTTGCCCGGAGATTCTTTTAGTGAATGCACTTATACTTTTGAGCAATGACGTCAGATGGGAATATTACCAATTCAGTCCGATAAAATAATGCAATAATATGCAGATAACTAGGAAGAGAACAAATATACCTTAGACGGGACGGTCCTGGAGAGTGTGGAATCCCGTTAAACACCTTAACGTGAAAATCACACACAATTTGAGATGGAATTCACACACATTCGCATGTGTACTAAGGCAAATAGAACGCTTGGTTTCCTGAGGCGAAATCTTCGTCAGTGTCCACAGGATGTAAAAGAGGTAGTATATAAAGTACTTGTTCGCCCAATGTTGGAATATGGTAGTTGTATCTTGGACCCCGGTGGAGTGGTCCTTAACGAAGAAATTGAAAAATTCAGAATAGACCTGCTATTTGTAACAAGCAATTACTGCTTAGAAACTGGGTTTGTGACTGGAATACTAGGAAAATCTCAAGAAAGAGAGAAAAGAGAGTAGGCTCATACTTTTATACGGAGATCTAAAAGGTGCTGCCAGCATTCCAACGGATGACCTTGTTCCCCCAGCTAGGCACTGTAGAAATCATCATTCATTGGCGTTTCGGACCCTTACTGCAAGAACTGACATTTACAAAGAATCGTTCTTCCATCGAACCATTAGAGATTGGAATGCTCTTCATGATTCAATTATTTCGACGGCTTAAGTTACTGAGGATTGTGTAGCTAAGGTTACCTCTTTGGTTAGAGCTACGGACTAACTTCTCATATCACAGGTCCTGGTGTATGAATGTCATTTGACGTGTCACCAGTAACAATGATTCTTATTCTGTTTACAGGATAATATGGTTATTTATGGCGCTTCGTGTGGCATGCTCTCGACCAATCAAAATTCTATAATAGCTTATATGAATATTAATGAGGTATAATATATTTTTTTATTATTTTCTTGATCACTTTCGAATCTCTCTTTACAGGCGTGAGTTGTATATTACAGGAGTAACTGTTCACATCATAGAACCCGGCGGCTTTAACACAGGATTTACTACTCCGGTTAAAATCAGACATGACATGACCACTCTTTACCAGAATGCTGACAAAGAGGTTCAAGATTACTATGGTCAGGAGTTCATCGAAAAAGGTATGCTGATATATAATCATAGTTAAACGTTTCAGCTTGATCGGATCTAAATTGTAGGAGTTAGCTGGAAACGAAATGTTTATAGAAATTTTCATAGGCTCAAATCTGTAATGATATTTGATGGACCGTAACCTCGGAACATTATGCGTTGCCCCACATCATGGTAATATATGCATAAAGTTTCGGCTTGACCGGATCTAAATTGTAGGAAGAAATAGCCAGAAACGAAATTCACAGGAGCATAACTATTTTAATATTTGGTGGGCCGTAACCTCGAAACCGTATGCGTGGCTCCACATCATGGTCTACACGGCTGGTAATCAGGGGAACTAGCTCGAAAATGAGTCAATGAAAATTTGTTCCCTCGACACATCCGGGAGCTCTCGAGCTAGCTCCATCACCAGGAAACTTGTAAACAAAGGTAGGTATCGAAGTGTTTTATCACCATTTTTTCTTTTGTAAGCTATTTATAAAAAAAATCCGGCAATGCAGTGCCACATAGAAATGATTTAACTTTGTACCCAGCTAGAACTTGCCATAGAAATTTTCAGCGCTGGAGTATGAATGAAAGGAAACTTTTTATGACGGACCTGAAAAATTGTCAATTTATGTCAACACGGAGATTTTGGCCGACGATTTTACATTTTCCGTCAAAAGTACGCCCTTCACACCCCCAGAACAACATCCCTAGTGAAATGAAACATGGAACGTTTGAAATAAGCAAAATATTTTGGCCGTGATTACGTAACTTGTGACGAAATTACTGTCCGAGCTAGTCTTCTCGACAAGGAGCTAGTTCACTCGACATGGAGATATTGCCCTCAAAGATGAAGATGAAACATTCATCAGATGACTGGGGCCGGATTCGATGTCTTTCTATGGTCCCACCCAGTTTATCCCTTTACCTCTGGCTAGTGGGGTAACAAGATACTATGCCCACAAGACGTCCTACTCAGTCGTTTCTCCCTGGTCGTTTCGCCCCCATTTTGCACCCATAGCTGTTTCGCCCACAAATCCTGGCTTTTCGCCCCCCCCCCCTAGTCATTTCCCCACCTAGTTGCTTAGCCCCCATCCCAATTTAGAACGGATCAGTGGATGGGTGGATGGATGTTGGTTGGATGGATGGATCAGAAGCCTCCGTGGTGTAGTGGTTACGCTACTCGCCTTGTAAACCAGGGATTGCAGGATCGATCCCGGGCTTCTCCAGACTTTCGGATGAGTCTTTAAACCGAGGTCCCGTCTCCGTATGACCTTAGCTGTTGGTGGGACGTAAAACTCAAACACTCACTCACTGGATGGATGGATGGATGGATGGATGGGTACACTACAGAGAGGGATAAGTGAGTGGGTATTTGGATGGATTGTTTCCTTGGAAAGCGCCCATCTGAAAAGAAAATCGAATATTCAGTATAACAATTATTATGTGAAATCTCAATTTGAGTTTGCAGCTAAATGGTTAAACCAGACAGACAGCGCACTTAACCACCAGGCTCACTAGCAAGAGGTAACGAAACCAGTTGGATAAGCAGGGTGGGACCATAGAAAGACATCTAATCAGGCCCCAGTCATCTGATGAATGTTTCATCTTTTAGGGCACTATCTCCATGTCGAGTGAACTAGCTCGGACAGTAATTTCATCAAAAGTCGCAATCACGGCCAAAATATTTTGCTTATTTCAAACGTTCCAAGTTTCATTTCACTAGGGATGTTGCTTTTGGGGTGTGAAGGGCGTACTTTTGACGGAAAATGAAAAATCGTCGGCAAAAATCTCCATGTTGACATAAATTGACATTTTTTCTGGTCCGTGATAAAAATTTTCCTTTCATTCATACTCCAGCGCTGCAAATTTCCGTAGCAAATTCTAGCGGGATACAAAGTTAAATCATTTCTATGTGGCACTGCATTGCCGGATTTTTTTTATAAATACATGTAGCTTTCAAAGAAAAAATGGTGATAAAACTCTTCGAGACCTACCTTTGTTTACAAGTTTTCTGGTGATGGAGCTAGCTCGAGAGCTCCCGGATGTGTCGACGGAACAAATTTCCATTGACTCATTTTCGAGCTAGTTCCCCTGATTACCAACCGTGGTCTAACTATATATCATGTTTCAGCTAGATGGAATGTTAATTGTTGGAGGAGTTATCCGGTAACGAAATAATTATAGAAATTTTTAAAGGGTCATAATTCTGTAAATCTTTGATGGACCGTAACCGCCAAAAGTATGCGCTGCTCCACATTATGATCTAACTATATGTTAAGTTTCAGCTTGATCGATTGTAAAATGTAGGGTGAGTTATCTGGAAACAAAAAGCTTTTCTAATTTTTCTCAGAAAATTGGACAAGTTGCATGAAATCTCAAAACCTGTTTCACGAAAAAAAAAAATATATATAAGAAAGGCTGCGTCTCCTGACAACCGGTTGTCACGAGCATTTTTGCTGTCAAAAATGCTCCTGACAACCAGCAATATTTTTCCAATAAAAGCCTGCTATATTAGCATTATTTTGGTTACTTAACCCAGTATTTTAAGTTTCTTGATACATATTTAATATTTTTGTCTTCTTTGGTATTTTAACATATTACTGGATTGAAAATAAAAGAGAAAAATAACATATGATATTTGCAGAATTTAATGAATAAATACTAAATAAATATAGGGGAAATTTTGGCGTGCTTTAAAAAAACAAACAAGTCATAAATTCCCTTTTAGAGAAGAAATTAGAAAAATAGCAGATTATCAGCCAATACATATTTTTTATTTATTTTTTTTTTTTTTTGGTTTGGGTTTTACGGCCCTTTCAAGATTATTTCACTCATATCGAGCCGATCGTTAATCAGAGGTGGGCGAAAACCGGAGTACCCGGAGAAAAACCACCTGACCTTCCGTTGCAGAACTTGGCGTCTCACACGTGGCCCGAGCGAGGCTCGAACCTACGGCGGTGAGAGACCTAATGACTAAGAGACAGCGCTCTTATCCACTAGGCCACGGAGGCCCGTTCAGCCAATACATATATCAGTCATTGTATTTCATAACTGTATCTTATACTGTAAAAGTTAATATTTGCTAATGATAATTTACTAATTCTTTTCCACAACAGGATACAGTGTCATGTACAGGGCAGTCCCTTTAGTACTCTACTCATTATAACACAGTTTTGGTTATATCACGGCCAGGCCTTGCCTCCCAAATTATCATTTTACAATAATTTCTGTATAAAATATCTCTTTATAACGTGGTTCACTTATAACACGGTCCTGTTCTATGCAAACCAAACACAGAGTTAAAAAGGGACTGCCCCGTATGTTGCACTATTAATTAGAATGACAACAATTCAATGAATACCCACATCATTAACTACAATGGAGAAGTACAGATGATGATTATGATAATTGCACACTTAAATTGCAATTACAAAAATAATAGGCCGGAATTAGATTGATTCCATTCTTGGAATTTATTCCAAAATAAAAATTACATGAATTAAGTTCGTTTGAATACTAAAAAATGACAATAAAAACATTAAACTTGTATCGAGAACAAGGTAACTAAAATAATACTAATATCATAGGTTTTTATTGGAAAAATATTGCTGGTTGTCAGGAGCATTTTTGATAGCAAAAATGCTCCTGACAACCGGTTGTCAGGAGACACTTCCAATAAGAAAATTATCATCAGATTGTCGTCTGCTGAATTAGCCTAGAGGTTGTTAAAGGTTAATAACTTTAAAACATATTTATCAATTTTAGGAATCGAAAACATGTGCAAGGGAATAGAAAAGGGCATTTCCTCTGATCTTTGGAAAGTTATAGACGCCTATGTGCATGGCCTGACAGCGAGATACCCGAAATACAGATATGTGGTTGGACTTGACGCTTATTTCGTTGTGAAACTGGCGGCTAACTTCCCTGAATGGCTTCAAGACTATATTTTCTTTAGACTAGCTCAAGCTATTCCAGCGAAATGCAAGAAGTGAAACCCACCAATCACGTTTAAGGAGAATGGGAACACCATCAGGGGAGGCAACTCCTGCAAAAGTATTTTTGTCACCCATGTCAATAGGGGTCAACTCTTAAAGGAAAGAATTTGCTCCTGAGGAGCAAATTCTTTCTTTTTAGAGTAGACCCCTTTTTCAACGGGACAGGGTTTATGGAAAAACGAACATGAAGTCCCGAAAGTTGTCTCCCTTTGAAAAATGGCGGAAAAAGCTTTGGTTATAGAGAGGTTGCTTCGTGATTTGTATGCTTTAGTTCACATAATTATGACTCCCTTAAACACCACTTTTATAAAGCGTAAAACTGAGGTTTACAGGGGTAAACGTTAATTTTTCATATTTCTGCCCAGGAACATAGTTTGTGGGTACAATCTATATTTTGAGCAGAAATAAGAAACACATCACAACTTTTCATCTCAATTTATTCATTTTTACTGCGGTAAAATCAACAATGTTTTTGTATAGGCGTCCGGTAAAATTTTTCAATATATTTACCCGTAAATAGGCGTGTTTTCGTATTGATAATTTTTTTTTTTTGATTCGTGGTGATTTTCCCTACATCTTTGTCTCTTTGTCATTTACATTCATGGCGGAGACACAAACAGATAAATGGGCCCCGTCAAGCGATTTTGGTACTTATCGCCTATGCGAGCAGCGAAGGTTCAGGCGAGCCTGCGCATCCGCACAGTCTCGCAAGAACCTTCGCTGCTCGCTCATACAAGCAGTGAATCAAGAGGAATCTTCAGACAGAAAGCCATATCCCTGGCCCCTCTGAATTGCTGGGCATGCGCAGTTAAAATTTGCCATGACGGAATGCTCAAAGACACAAATTCGTTTGGCGGGGCTCAAATAAATCTTTGTATTTGCTGTGAATCGAACACCAGCACAGACGTGGCGAAGTCGCCTAGCGCTGCGCTACCGAAGCATCCCCCGAAAAAGGATGTTGATATAGCGCATTTAAAGCTATCTGACACTATAGCACAATCTATATATAGGAGTTTTGAGTATTATTGCTGAGAATTTTCCTTTGTATCTGTATAAAACACGTTGATACTTCCATGTAATGAAAAGTATGAAGGCCACAGTTTTAATTTTATTGAAGGAAGAACTAAGACGTAGCACTCTTTTCGCATATAAAGCATGTGCATTTAGAAAAAAAAAGCATTTTACTTCATATCACATGGTCGCCTCTTAGTGAAAAGAATTCCCCAACCCCAACCCATGGGAGCAAATTCATTTCTTTTAGAGCTGATCCCACCTCCGCTGAGGAAGAAAGACTATTATTGTAGATTTACTTTCTTTGTTGCGCGTAACAATTACTACGCCACCGAAGAACGAGTACTTATGTGTAGTTTAAACTGCACAGGTTAGAAATATGTTTTGTAGTTGTTAGAACTGGTTTTAAACGGGTATTAAAGATAAATAAAGAATATCAAAGGTCTTCAAGTGGTTCTTCCTTTGTTTAGGTTTCCATTATGGTCTGGTCGCTTAATGTTTGTATTTCTTTCCCTTTGGTGTCTTTTATGGATGGAGTAAGTTAATTGTATCAATTCCTGATCTTTGTTTTACTTCTACGTTTTATAAACTGAACATTAAGACAGTCAAGTCTACAAGTCCATTCAAAGAATACTGTGGCAACCAAATATAATCCTTAAAGTGCCAGTGTCGTCTGCTTTGTCGTCTCTGGTTATTTTAAATGTAAGCTGCTCACTGTTTGCCTTTATGCAAAAAATATGTTTGAAACGTTTGCAAGAAGATGCGGCAGGCGATACAAACAGACATTTTCGGTTGCATGTTTTCTTGGCATCTTAAAATTTCTGGTCAACCCGTAACTTTAATAAGCCAACTCGTACCTTATTCAACTCTTACCTGTTTTTGTTTAACTCGTACCTTAGTCAACTGGTACCGATGCCTATTAAGGGATAAGTTGTGCCTCACGATGTAGTATATAGAGGATCTTACATGAGTGGTCATGTATTATTGAATTTATTAAACGAGTTGAGGAAAAGGGATAAAATGCGAGGCTGTGCCGAGCATTTTATCCCTTTTCCTCGACGAGTTTAGTAAATTCAATAATACATGAGCACGAATGCAAGATTCTATTTATCATATGACATTTAAAACGCATTTTATTCACGATTGTTTCACGTTAAGGACGCCGTACATGTAACGTTACGGGACGTATCTAGCTGATTTGCATATTTAATCCACTAGTGGATTATAGAAAATATTACATGGCGTTATTACACTCTCAGACGCGACGTCATATGATAAATTGGAAATCATGCATATGGCAGTTGTGGAGTAACAGCCAAGCAGAGAAACACAGTACACCCTAGTGCAGCCCATTTGCACATGAGTTGCACAACACCGGAGATAGATGTGGCAGATAAAGCGCACTACATTCTCAAACCCTAGTTCATCTGGTAAGCAAAGTGCACAAACCTTGAGCATAAATGGTGTCACTTACCTGCCAAAGAATAAAGGTGACAATTTGAAGTTTAAGTTAGTTGCCCAGAGGCAATTTTCGAAGAATTGTCAAAATTGTATGAGAGCTGGAGTGTGTGACTGGCCCATCACGCCATGTGCAACGCAAGACGAACGTTCCATAATTTCCATAATTTCAACTCGGAAAGTTAAAAAATTATAATTTCCAGTACTGAAACTTACTTTCTCCACTTGCTTTATACTGGGAGAACTCAATTCAGAATTAAATATGTTCTAGAGAATTGTAATCTTACACCTATTTATATTGAATGGGGGTAAGAAAAAGGCCATAGTTATACGTTATGTTTCCATGTCTATGCAAATAAATTGAAAAATCCTGCTTTAGTAAAATATATACTCTCAGATGAAAAAAAAATATTTTTTTCTTATATCTGCTAAAAATGTCTTTAACATCCTTTATGACATCCTTCAAATTCCAAGTTAATTAAGGATTATTGAATTATCAATGGATATCAGGCGATCAATTAACTGGATTAGGCACTCAGTTAACTTTTTCAATTTACAATTCTGAAAGACGAATTAATGATTTTTGTTCTCTCTTTTTGCTTTCTTCTTTTCCATCAGCTTTAAAACCAGGTATGCTTAGCTACATATATAAGCCCAAGTCTTGAGCTATTGCAGATGAAAAACGTATAATGATGATGATCAGCGATTTTGTTGTTTGCAAAAATGATCTAAATAGTGTTGCCGGGACATAAAACCTCAACACTAACAAACAAACAAACAAACAATAACACTGAACTTATATTTCGGCAGTAATACAAACCTTTTAGAAGATTTCGGTTCCAAGATGGAAAAATGCAAAAAGTACCACTGCATAGAATAAAACAGATAACATTGTTATAGTACATGTGTAAACAATTTAATGAGATTCATCCATTCACCCATCCAACTATTTTTTACTAGGTACGAGTAAACCAAACTGGGTACGAGTTGACCAAACTAGGAAACTGGGTACGAGTTGACCAAACTAGGTAAGAGTTGACTTGGTGTGTATCGGGGGTTGGGTGGTGGTGTTGGTGGGGGGGGGGGGGGGGGTATGAGTTGACAAAACAACAGTTAAGGGTTAGTTAAGAAAACACAAGGTCATGAATTGAGACTTAAAGTTTTAACAGCTCATTTATTTTCCAAACCATGATCACCGTCTATCATCGACACCGGAAATAGAATCCCGGTGAATCGATACAAAGCGAAAGTAGGCATGGAGCACGGTGAGTGTAGCCTTTATTCCTGATCTATTTTCTGCAAGTGCAGGGTAAATTGATTTCCTTGAAATAACAGAGGGATTTCTGCAACATTTGATGCGTTTTTCGAAGCTGTATGTTTCGATTTAAAGTCAAGAACACAAGTTTATCGATGCTTGGTACTGAGTGAAGACCAGCATTTTCGAAAATCGGTTTCAGATTTTATAATTTCTTGATTTATTTCCGCTTAAACTTTCTTTTACCTGTTTCTGTTTATAACGGGTAGTAAATCAAAACTTTCAGTGGTCATGATTTTATCATGCACTAAGCGTATTTATTAAAAACTAAAAATCCATGTGTACGGCGTTTAGTTGTTTACAACCAGATAGCTGTACGGAATATAGTCAAAAAAGTGTACGGCGAATAGGAATGGCTACTCCTTTATTCAGAATCAGAAATGTTACTGGTGACACGTTAAATGACATTCATACACTAGGACCTGAATCAGAATCAGAATCAGCCGTGTGGCGGCCGTAAAACGTCTCCCCGTACATCAACCATAGTGCAGTTTATATTTTACTTTTGGTCCTTTGAGATCAGCGTGAATATTCTGAGAAATCAGAAATAAATTATTAGTTTAGACTCAAATTCTAGACAGGTTTTAAATTGTTTGGACCTCATTTTGATTTATATCAGTCTTTGAATCGACTGCCAATTCGAAATTTGCAAAATTGCAGTATGCTTCCTCTGGCTTTCGTTGCCGGATCATTACAGGGTCACTGATGAGGCTTTATTAGCCGAAACTACGTAGTATGACCCATCTTCTTTCTTATGAATATTTTCATTGATCTTAAAGGAACTCATTTTTGATTTTTATTTGCCTTCACTGCAGCTGGTGTTGTGCCGTGTGGCGGCCGTAAAACGTCTCCCCGTACATCAACCATAGTGCAGTTTATATTTTACTTTTGGTCCTTTGAGATCAGCGTGAATATTCTGAGAAATCAGAAATAAATTATTAGTTTAGACTCAAATTCTAGACAGGTTTTAAATTGTTTGGACCTCATTTTGATTTATATCAGTCTTTGAATCGACTGCCAATTCGAAATTTGCAAAATTGCAGTATGCTTCCTCTGGCTTTCGTTGCCGGATCATTACAGGGTCACTGATGAGGCTTTATTAGCCGAAACTACGTAGTATGACCCATCTTCTTTCTTATGAATATTTTCATTGATCTTAAAGGAACTCATTTTTGATTTTTATTTGCCTTCACTGCAGCTGGTGTTGTGCCGTGTGGCGGCCGTAAAACGTCTCCCCGTACATCAACCATAGTGCAGTTTATATTTTACTTTTGGTCCTTTGAGATCAGCGTGAATATTCTGAGAAATCAGAAATAAATTATTAGTTTAGACTCAAATTCTAGACAGGTTTTAAATTGTTTGGACCTCATTTTGATTTATATCAGTCTTTGAATCGACTGCCAATTCGAAATTTGCAAAATTGCAGTATGCTTCCTCTGGCTTTCGTTGCCGGATCATTACAGGGTCACTGATGAGGCTTTATTAGCCGAAACTACGTAGTATGACCCATCTTCTTTCTTATGAATATTTTCATTGATCTTAAAGGAACTCATTTTTGATTTTTATTTGCCTTCACTGCAGCTGGTGTTGTGCCGTGTGGCGGCCGTAAAACGTCTCCCCGTACATCAACCATAGTGCAGTTTATATTTTACTTTTGGTCCTTTGAGATCAGCGTGAATATTCTGAGAAATCAGAAATAAATTATTAGTTTAGACTCAAATTCTAGACAGGTTTTAAATTGTTTGGACCTTATTTTGATTTATATCAGTCTTTGAATCGACTGCCAATTCGAAATTTGCAAAATTGCAGTATGCTTCCTCTGGCTTTCGTTGCCGGATCATTACAGGGTCACTGATGAGGCTTTATTAGCCGAAACTACGTAGTATGACCCATCTTCTTTCTTATGAATATTTTCATTGATCTTAAAGGAACTCATTTTTGATTTTTATTTGTTACTGGTGATACGTCAAATGACATTCATACACCAGGACCTGTGATGTGGGAAGTTAGTCCCTAGCTCTAACCAAAGAGGTAAATTTAGCCACACAATCATCAGCACCTTCAGCTGTCGAAATTATCGAATCGGGAAGGGCATTCCAATCTCTAATGGTTCTGGGGAAGAACGACTCTTTATAAATGCCAGTTCTTCCAGTGAGGGTCTGAAACGCCAACGAATGGTGTGTCTAGCTGGGGGAACAAGGTCATCTGTTGGAATCTGTTTGTATAAAAGAATTAGCCTACTGTCTTTTCTCCTTTTCTTGAGAGACTCCCATTTTAATTTTCCAAATATTCCAGTCATGCTCCCAGTTTCAAAGCAGTAATTGCCTCTTACAAATCTAGCAGCTCTATTATTTCACCGTTAAGGACCACTCCACTGGGGTCCCAGATACAACTACCATATTACAAGATTGGGCGAACAAGACCTTTATATGCTGCCTCTTTTACATCCTGAGGGCACTGATGAAGATTTCGCCTCAGGAAATTAAGCGTTCTATTTGCCTTAGTACACATGTTGCTTGTATGAGTATTCCATCTCAAGTTGTGTGAGATTGTCACTCCAAGGTATTTAATGGAGTCCACATTCTCGAGGACCGTTCCCTCTAAGGTGTAAGAAGCCTCAACTTTATTAGATCTCTTCCTACTTATCTGCATAATATTGCATTTAACTGGTTGAAATCTCATGCCCCATTTTCGGGCCCAACATCCTTATCTATCTATGTCAGCCTGAAGTTTCAATGAGTCATCTGTTTCTCTAATTTCCCGGTAACAAACACAATCATTTGCGAACAGTCTTATATCTGAGTCAATGTCAGGGGAAATATCAATGATGTATAGGGAAAACAAAAGTGGACCAAGAACGGTCCCTTGCGGGACTCCAGACAAAACTGGAGCCCACTCTGAAGATTCACCATTAACAACAACCCTCTGTTTTCTGTAGCAAAGAAAGGAACCTGTGATGGGAAGTTAGTCCCTAGCTCTTATTAAAGAGGTAAACTTAGATACACAATCCTCAGCATCTTCAGCTGCTGAAATAATCGAATCGGGATTGGCATTCCAATCTGTAATAGCTCGGGGGAAGTATGATTCTTTATAAATATCAGTTTTTGCAGTAAGGGTCTGAAACTCCATTCCAATGAATGATGATTACATTTAACGGGCTGAAATCTCATGTCCCATTTTCGGGCCCAACATCCTGATCTATCTATATCATTCTGAAGTTTCAGTGAACCATCTGGATCTCTAATTTCCTGGTAGCAAACACAATCGTCTGCGAACAGTCTTATTGCAAAGTCAGTGTCAGTGGAAACAACACTGATGTACAGGGAGAATAACAGTGGACCAAGAACAGTCCCTTGTGGGACTCCAGACAAAACTGGTGCCCACTCTGAAGATTCACCATTAACAACAACGCGGTTTTCTGTAGCAAAGAATGGAATCTATCCATATGAGAGTATTTCCCCCAATGCGATAACCAAATAACTTAGATTTAAGTAGTTCATGTGGTGTGGTGTCAAAAGCTTTCTCGAAGTCCAGAATAAATGTGTCTACCTGTCCACCTTTGTCCAAGATTTTTGCCCAATCATTAACAGTTGTTCTCAACTGAGTTTCGCAACTATGCCTTTTCTTTAATGCATGCTATCTTTCTGACAAAAGTTTATGTTCATCCAAGTGGGCCATGATGTTTGAGCAGACTATATGTTCCAGCAATTTACACAGAACACAATTCAGAGACATAGGGTGATAATTATGATTAAGAGCCCTATCTCCTTTTTTGAAGAGCGGGCAAATGTTCGCTAAGTGTCATTCTTTGGGGATTTCACCCATATCAAGAGACTGTTAGTAAGGTGGACAAAAACTGGATCTAACTCTTTTGCTAGTTCCTTCAGGAATCTAGGATGTAGCTCATCAGGTTCTAAAGCTTTAGTGGGGTTTAAGCCTTTAAGTAACTTGGTCACTCCTGCCGATGACACAACAATAGTATCCATAAATGGGGCCGATCTTCTTGTCAATGGAACCTCTGTTTTATTAAACGCATCATTGAATTGACCAACTAGTTCCCCTGCCCTTTCAGAGTCTGATTCAGCAACCCCGTTCCCTCCACTTTTATTAAGGGGCGGGATACCTTGTCTGTCTTTCTTATGACTATTGATATATCTGTAGAAAATAGAGGTGGAGGCAATGATCCGGAATCGATACAATCATTATCAACCCACAGCTCCCATTAGAGACGCCAAAGTGAAAGAACCACAAACATGAAACAACAGACCCCAACGGAAACACCAATAGCGAAGAGCCAAAATGACAGCCACCCCTCCCCTACCCCACAAAACGGCCAAATGGCCATCCACAATAAAATAATATAAGCGACACAAACACCCAAAGACAAACCATAACAAAAATAACCGCAACAGAAGAACCTCTTTGATTTGCCTTTACGTCACCTATTGAGTTATTCACAAACAAATCATGCTGATTTTTTTTTATATATATCAGTCTTGATCTCACGTCTCAAGTTTTCAAATTTTGTCCGGAGTTTACCACTTCCCGTCTTTTTTGCATGTGCATGAATCTTATTTCTTCTGGGAAAGAGGAGAAGCATTTATTTTATTCTTTATTGCTAAACGCCAATGATGGACAACTTCATTTCTCCCCACTTTTAAGGGTATATATGCTTTCCCCGACCAACGGATCATGAAGAAATCTAGCTATCTATCTATATACTGCGATTGGCCGGCCTCGGGAGCTAAGTCGGATGTGCGTCTGACTGGTGATCAGGAGGACGTGGATTTGATACGTGCCGGGGTCTGCAACACTCTGTCGTGGAGATTGATCATGAAATCTTTTCTACGGTCATTCTCTCCCTCATTGTCACCCTTCCGCTGATTCAAGAAGAGTAACCGCTTACATATAAGCCTGCACGGTAAAAGTGTTGATTGGTAAACTGTTCAGAAGAAAATGACCTAAATAGTGTTGACTGGGCCGTTGAACTGCCATAAACACAACTGCTGCGATCGGACACATTTGACCATTACTCTCAGGTGTACATTACACATACTCCAGAGTTGCAGGATGAAAGCATACACAGTAATTATGCACCTTTTGCCATGTCACCCCCAATGAGGAACAGTGTCGGGGCTATCACACAACCTTGCTTGACTCCATTTGTCACAGAAATTGGATCTGAGAGATTATATTACATGATTAGTTTAAGCAATGAATTATTAGTGACCGTATATAGTTAACTAATAAACTATTGTTTAAACTCATCATGTAATTACGCAAATATCTCTAACTTGCATAGGAGATGATTCTCCCTGCACGGGGGTAGAGGGCTCCAGTTAACGTCTCGATCCGATAGACGGTGCAGTTTGGGGCATTTATCCCGGCAAATGATACCAGTGTAGCATGTTTGGACACCGTAGCTTTACTACCGCTGCAACTAATCGAACCGCAGAACCTAGAGAAAGTAGTGCGAGTGGGACTGGCCATGCATCTTTATTCTGTTGTATTCATAGAGCGAAAAGTTTTTAGATGTCATTTCATCTCAAAATGTTGACATTTTAAGTCTCGTTATATAGTGTAATCACTCGTAAGTCATGGCCGAAAGTTCCCTTAAGTATTTAAAGTGCATAACCGCCATCTACCCCTTACGAGTCTTCCACGCGTGTATATTTGAACAGCCGTGATTTCATAATTCGCACTTCTTTTTAACCCACAATAACGCCTCGGTGGCAAAATATGGTCTTAAAACTGTACATAGTCATTAGTTCCTAACTAACATTACTATATTGTGATGGGTTCTTGCTAATATGACGACGGAATGGGTGAAAATTGTTGAAGTGTGTTTATAAAATTCTGATGATACTGGATAAAGATGTTGTGACAGGCAGGTGAATCTATTGATTTAGCCCCAGTTCTTGTCGGCCATTGTTTACATTTCGAAGCAGCATGTTCGACAAAATATAACACCCGACTTTGACAGGACATACATGCAGAGCAGTACAGTCCTCGTGGATGCGAGAGAAGCATCGGAAGGCCGGTCGGTATACTTTTAAAATGTCATCAGCTATAAACATGGAACTATTCGCCGTACACTTTCGTTTACGCTAATTTGCAACAAGCCGTACACCACACTACTATTCGCCGTACAACAGGTAATTTACGTTTAGGCAAACATTTGTGTTGAAAGTACAATTTGAGGCGAGTTTCTTTTGCAAATTATATTTTCCATCATTGTTCTTTCTGATTAAGTGAAAAAACTTCAGTAAAAAGGCATAAACATTAAACAAAACAACAACGAACTTGCCAAATCCATTTTGTTTACGGTACCAGCTGTCAAATATTCGGTCTGTAATTGCACAATTGTGCGTTTTATAAGAAAGCACTTCTCATGGCAGCAGCAAACTATGTCCACTTCTGATATTTGATAACAATATTCTTAACCTAAAGCTTACAAGCAGTAAAATAATCCATTTTCAAGAGGCACTCCTTCACCTGCAGCTATTACTTTCGATTCACCGGGATTCTATTTCCGGTGTAGATGATAGACGGTGATGATATAGATTTGGTTTTATAATAAATATGGTTGGTGTAATAACAGATGTAGGGCCAAAGTTTTATTCAGCAATATCACCATCCTTGTCCATGTCATATATTTTGGATTTACGATGTAAATAGAACATAGTTTCGAAACGATTTTTTGTTGTTATATTTCCAAGCTTTATGCTGGATTTAATTTTCATAAAGAAATATGACAAATTTTGGTCTAGTAATACCCCTTTAGGACTTTACAGTATTTCATATTTTAGATTAAAAATTTTAGCAGCTTATATATTCCAAACCACATGATTGCTTTGGATGGGGTGTTGACAGATATAATTCCGAGGTTTTTTATTCAGCAACTCACCCATCTCTGCCCACGGGCAAATGTTAGGACGCCTTTCCAGGCGAGCTATGGTGTCTGATGACAGCTCTTGTTTTAGCGAGAGAATACCAGCACCCTAACATTGAACGTAATTAACGCTCAGCATGCTGGGTAACTTACCAGCAGACAACACTTTGAAAATATTTTTCTTTTTTTTTTCTTAGAAAACCGGATTTGACATTTCATTACCCAAAACAGGATTTAACATTTCATGCAAAATTTTCCATAGAAGACTTGTCTCCATATCCGAAACAGGATTTGACATTTCATGCACATTGGAGACAGTTTGCATGAGAGATTAAATCCAGTTTTCTGGGAAAAATAAGAAAAAATATCAAAAATTTGTAAAAGCCCAGAGTTTGGTAAAGGTTGTACAACGGGGTTCAGAATTAAAACACCATGTACGGAATAGAGACCATTCCGAAGACACGCCTATACACATACATTGTAACCTTTATCACCGAAAAAATGAAAATGTTTACACAAATTTTTTTTATATTTTTCTTATTTCTGCTCAAAATATAGATTGTGGGTACTCGTTAGAACCGCCTCATCGAGGCGGTTCTAACGAGTACCCACAATCTATATTTTAGAGCAGAAATAAGAAAAATAAGATTTACCCCTGCAGACCCCAGTTTTACTATATAAAAGTGGGATTCAAGGGGGTCAAAATTATATAGGCGTGTTTTCGTGATGCAAAAGGCAATGAACAAACAATTTCGTTGAAAAAAGGAGGAAAAATGAAAACTAAAACAAAAACACGTATATAATTCTCAGTCAGTATGTAGCTTAATGATGAATGTCAGAAAGGCTATCGAAATTTTGACAAACATAAGATGCATGTCAGATAGGCAATCGACATTTTGACAAACATAAGTCGGAGGCACACTGAGATGATATTCATTCAACCAAGAATCGAGGACTTGCATACACAGACAGTGCAGTCAGTCGGGTCTGTAAGGAAACCGCCACTCCCACAGGCTAATACACAATTATTCTTAGCGATAGTACAGGCGTCCGTCGGCTGAAGAGTCGTCGTTGTCGGTTGAACAGCGTTCGACTTTGTCACGAACGACTGGCTTGATCCACCCGTCATTTGGTACAGGCCTGTTAGTAACGAAACACTTTAGAAATAACTATGTAGCTTATCTTGTTGAATATTCATTTAAGCCACACCCATTTCTGTCTATCAACCAATCAAATTACTTGATGTAATTTAGTGCTACAAATTCATAAACTGAATGCCAAACAGTGTAGATCCTGATCAGAAGCCATCTTATCTGGATCTACACTGTTTGAATTATGGAGCTTGTCGTGAACAGCAAGATAAGAGTTAATCCATTGTATACCGGTTGACACTTCCATTGCTATATTTTTTGTTTGACAAGCACATGTGTCATTTGACCGACAGTCCAAGCATATACACCTATTTGTTCCATTGCGATTCCATTCCATCTCAATGCCGGGTTAGTCCAATAACATTGGAAGCAACATCTCCAAAATGACCTAAATAGTGTTGACGGGAACCTTAAACAACCCATTGTCATTTAAGGGCTGTCAGGCCTATTTTTAAGGTTTTATTGGCTCGGCTGTTTACGAAGAAAACGACGAGGTATTGTCATAGCTCTGGCATCGTCATCTGCGTCGTCGTGCAAAAACTTGGACATTTTTTTAATATCTTTGTCATTACTGAACATCTTTACTTGAAACTCGGACTAGTTGTTCATTATGAAAAGGGGAACTCATACAGGTGAGGTCACCCTCAAAATATTTTTGGTACACTTTTGCCCCTTCTTCGACTTAGAATGTTTGCAGCCGAGAGTTGGCACCCGCATGCGGTGCTTTTGTTGTAATTTTGATGGTGTACCCGTTTAGGGATTTCCCGCCTGAAGTGGGTTTAGAGGGACTGATTTTCCACCATTTGTACATTTCCTACTTCCAAATCGAAGCAGCGTCTACTGTCTCTGAGTGTTGGCTTGGAAAAATAGTACTGAACGCTTAATCTTTGAATTTGTCTACTTTAAACAAACAGTATAGACTCTGATCAGACGCCGCGTTCTGATCTGGGTCTACACTGTTTTACCCTCGATACGTTTCCAGTATATGTTTTATAGGAAACTCTCTTTACACAAGACTTTGACGTCAGAATGACAGGACATAGCGGCCATCTGGCTATAAATATAACCGATACGGACAGATCAGTGATAGTCACGTGAATATTTGCATCATAGCTAACATTTCTGGCATGCAAGTTTCCGTCCGTCCGTCAGACCGTCCGTCCGGTCGTCCGTCCGGTTGTACGTCCGTCCGGTTGTACGTCCGTCTTTCCGTCAACATTTTACACTGGATGTCTTGTCATCGCAACTCCTCATACAGTTTTATACCGATCATTTTGAAACGTTCTATGTGTTTTTGCCATGGTATGAGGATGTGCAGGTGGTTTCGGCATAATTATCAGAATATTTTTTTTACTTACATTGTGAACTTAGCCATTTTTAAGTCTCAGTTGATATGCGATAGGTACCTCTTGTCATCGCAACACCTCTTACAGTTTTATATCGATCATTTTGAAACTGTGTGCGTTTTTAATGACAGATTCCATCTCTCTATTCTTGCTGTGCTGCACGTTTAAAGTAATACAGGCTTCGGTTCTTCCGGCTTTAACCGGCATAGAAATATGAGTCCGCACAATATGTAGTCCGGATTGGCGCAGTAATCAAAATTGTACAAGCGTATTAGTTATCCTGTAAGCGTAATACAAACTTTTGAAGCAGACGACTTGACGATTTAACTTACGATTCAGCATGTCATATGAATCAGCTGCATCGTGCGACGGTTTTGCGACGACTGCTCAGGTTTTACACTGTTTTCTATCAGTGCTGTCAATATTTAATCCTTAACAGATGCCCGGTTCCGAGACGGCTCTTGAAGAGCTCATGTGTCGCGTACTTGGTGATTTGTTACAGGACGGCATTGTTGCCAAACTTGCCGACGATTTATACTGTGGCGGCAATACCCCTCAAGAACTCCTTCACAACTAGGAAAAAGTCTTACACGTCCTTCAAAAATCAGACCTCCGTTTAGCTGGTTCCAAAACTGTTATAAGCCCCAGCTCTACGACCGTTCTAGGTTGGATTTGGAAGCAAGGTACAATATCTGCCAGTCCCCACCGTGTCACTGTCATGACTAGCTGCCCCCAACCCGAAACCGTTCGCGGACTCAGGTCATTTATAGAGGCATATAAGGTCCTTGGCAGGGTTCTATCTGGTTGCTCAGAAATAATATCAGATCTTGATAACGCTGTCGCGGGTAAGCAGTCTCATTAACGCATAGTATAGACAGACGATTTATCTGAGCGTTTTCTCAGGGCTAAACAATCACTCTCAGAGTGTAAAACAATCACCTTACCACGACCTGATGACCAGTTATGGATTGTAACCGATGGTTCTGTTTCAAAGCGCGGACTTGGCGCAACATTGTATGTCTCCCGTAATAACAAATTGTTGTTGGCCGGATTTTTCAGTGCTTAGTTGAGAAAACATCAAATCACATGGTTACCTTGCGAAATCGAGGCATTATCCATCGCGGCCGCAGTGAAGCATTTCAACCACGAAGAAATATCAAACCACCCAAGTACTTGGAGGATACCGTTTTGAAATAGTCCTTGTTGGTCAAAATGAGTGCCAATGTATCACAAGACAATTTAGTGTAGGACAATATTTCTTTATCCTTGTCTAGCAATATGGTTCATTTACTTGTGTTTTAAATTGTGTTACAAGGTAGTCTCAGTCTCAGTTACCTACATGTATCATGAGTGTGCGAACACTAGTCCTAACTTTGAAGAAATAGAAGGAGAAAGGAGGTTACGCCATACATGTTGTATTGTTGTAATATCAACGCCTATTGGAGTTGCAGTTATAGATATTGTTATGCATAAGAATTTATTTTTCTGATTCCCACTTGCACCCCACTGTTGACCTAATAGTGCTGTAAATATCTTGTTAATCTTCTTATAGAAGATTCTAGAAAACTGAGTCACAGATTAATTTTATTTTTGTAAACAACATGTTTACAAGGAAAAGTACTTCAGAACCTTCCGGAAAGTTCAGGTTTGCATTATTTTTAGAAAATTACCTCATCTTATTCCACAGCCATCTGGAATGTTCTAGAGAAATCTTAGGGTCTATAAAAGAGCTTGATTTTTCTCATTGAGTCAGACTTTGGAGTTTGATGTTTGGGCATTTAAGAAAAGTTATTTCTAAATTCTGTGTTTGATTGGTAAAGGATATTACTTTTCATTTTGGACTGTGTATTCTGTGGGATCAAGGAAAATAGATTCATTCAGGATATTTCATAACAGAGCTAAGTACATTTAATTTTCTTACTTCTACAGGTTTAAGTTAACTTGTAAATAAATTTTGTTAAATTTTTCCAAAAGGCTTGTTTGTTTTTTCTTTCTGCTACGCCTGGCTCGTAACAGAAATTGGGGGCTCGTCCGGGATAAACCATTTCGAGCATTTTAAAACCGACATTTCATGTGACGTCAGGTAATTGTCATTTCTTGTCAAATATAGACTTGGCAGTTGCTTCACAGGCTATAGGCATATAGGGGATTGTCATTTCATGTGAATTGTCATTTCATGTGAATTGTCATTTCGGGTGAAATAGTACTTGTCATTTCATGTGAAATTCTCGTTGGGCTTGTCATTTCGAAAAAAAAAAAAAAAAAAAACTTTGTCAAATTAACCTCAATCTGTATTTCCATAAATACTTTATAAAACAAACAAAAAGCAAACGTGTCGTTTGATTTGAGAAGCTTTTTGGCTCAGCCTACTCAGGAGTTGTTTAATCGGGCCAAAAGGACAGATTTGCTAGAAATTGCTTCCCATTATGGGGTCACTGCTGTCAAAACAAGCATGAAGAAGCATGAAATTAAGAATATTTTGGTGCAGTTTTTTGTTGATGAAGAACTTTTCGATCCATCTGCTTTGTCTCTCATTATGCTTTCACATACTGAATTACAAATGAGACAGATTGAAATAGGAAGGCAAATTGAATTAGAGAAGTTAAGATTAGAAATGGAAGAAAGAGAGAAGGAAAAAGAAAGAGAAATGCAGAGACAAATGCAGATGGAAAGATTAGAAATGGAAGAAAGAATTCGAAAAGAAAAATTAGAACAGGAAGAAAAACAAAGAGAAATGGGGGAACGCCTTCAGAAAGAAAAATTAGAAAAAGAAGAGCGACTTGAAATAGAAAGGGAAAAATGGCAATTTCAATTAAAGATGAAGGAAATGGAACTCCAGGGTCAAGATAGGGTGAAACCTACCCCTGTTTTTGACTCTGGTAGTTACTTTGATGCCACAAAACACATCAGATTAGTTCCGCCATTTCAGGAAAAAGAGGTAGATAAGTATTTTTTGCATTTTGAAAAAGTTGCAGAAAATTTAAAATGGCCAAAAGAGCACTGGACCTTACTTTTGCAAAGCGTTGTTGTCGGAAAGGCTCGAGACATTTATACTCAGCTAACTGTCGAGCAAAGCTCAGACTATGATCTGGTTAAGGAGCTTATTCTTAAAGCATATGAGTTGGTCCCTGAGGCTTACAGGCAGAAATTTAGGAACGTTAAAAAAGAAATGTCCCAGACCCATGTAGAATTTGCTCGAACCAAAGAACAGCTTTTTGATAGGTGGTGTTCTTCTAAAAAAGTAGGCTCTGATCATGACAAACTTAGACAGCTTGTCCTTGTTGAAGAGTTCAAACGGTGTATAAATTCAGACATTAAATCTTTTCTCGATGAGAGACAGGTTGAAACTTTGGAGGAAGCTTCTCGTTTGGCAGATGATTATGCTTTGGCTCATAAAGTCTCATTTGTGAACAGGCCTTATCCTCGAAAACCTTATAATCCACAGACAGGTCCAAGATTCTATCCCAGTAATCCTGCTGGTAGTTATAGCCATACATCTAGTACTATGCCCAAACTTTCTGGTGAAAATAAAAGCCAGAATCCTTCCAAACCTTCTGGTGAAAACAGAAGCCAGAATTTTTACAAACCTTCTGGTGAAAACAAAGACCAGAATCCCTTATCTCAATCTCAAGTAGTTTGTTATTATTGTAAAAATACAGGTCATTTGATCTCTGAGTGTTTAAAATTAAAGCGAAGGAAAGAAAGAGAAAGACAAGAGGAACTTAAGCCTACAGGCTTGACTTCTATAAGGCCAAAACCACAGTCTTGTGTAAGGGAGGAAACTCTTTCTGATACAAAAATATCTGAGACAGATTCAGTTATGGATACTTATGAACCATTCTTATCAGATGGTTTTGTGTCACTAAATGGTGACAGTTATGCCCTTCCTACCCCTATCAAAATCTTACGAGATACCGGAGCTTCTCAATCTCTTATTCTTGCAGATACTCTGCCTTTTTCTGAGAAGACTTCTTTGGGCCAAAGTGTCCTTATTCAGGGTGTGGAATGTGGATTTGTTAATGTTCCGCTTCATAACGTTTATTTGTCATCAGACTTGGTATCCGGTTCAGTGGCTGTTGGTATTAGACCTTCTTTACCTTTTAAAGGTGTCCATTTGTTGCTAGGCAATGACTTAGCTGGAGATAAGGTTGTGGTAAACCCACTTTTGACTACTAATCCTTGCACTGATCAACCACCTGATCCCATTGAGCAGGAAATTCCTGATCTTTATCCGTCCTGTGCAGTCACAAGGGCTATGGCACGTAAGGCCAAGCAAACTGATGGGAAACAGGATTTTGATTTAACTGATACCTTTTTGGGTCAGTCTTTTAATGACGAGATAACAAGGTCTCTGTCTTCAAACCTGCCTGATAAGCAGGCAGATTTTCATGACAATAAGTCATCTTTAGATCTAGGCCATGACAAAATGTCCGGGTCTCAACTTGCTATAGAACAGCACAAGGATCCTGAAATTTCGCCTTTGTTTGAAAGGGCTTTAGATGAGCAGGAAGTATCTCAGGTCGCAGTCTGTTATTATGTCAAAAATGGCATTCTTATGAGAAAATGGCGTCCACCAGACGTCTCAGCAGAAGACGAGTGGACTGTCAACCACCAGATAGTGGTTCCACAGATTTACCGTCCTGAAATATTAAACTTGGCACATGAAACTCCCATGTCAGGACATTTAGGTGTAAATAAAACCTATCACAAGATTCTTTATCATTTTTACTGGCCTGGGTTAAAGTCAGATGTTTCTCAGCATTGTAGGTCCTGCCATACATGCCAAATGGTAGGAAAACCTAATCAGACTATACCTAAGGCTCATTTGCAGCCTATACCTGCTTTTGATGAACCTTTCAGTCGAATAATTATAGACTGTGTGGGTCCCTTGCCCAGAACAAAGTCTGGTTGTGAATATCTATTGACTATTATGTGTGCTTCTACACGTTTTCCTGAAGCCATTCCACTAAGAAATATCAAAACTAAGACAATCGTCAAGGCCTTAGTGAAGTTTTTCACATTTGTTGGGCTTCCTAAATCTATTCAGTCAGACCAAGGCTCAAATTTTATGTCTGGAATATTTCAACAAGTAATGCATGAACTTGGCATTGTACAGTATAAGTCATCGGCCTATCATCCTGAAAGTCAAGGCGCCCTTGAAAGATTCCATCAAACATTGAAAAATATGATAAGATCATATTGTTTTGACACAGAGAAGGATTGGGATGAAGGCATCCATCTGCTTTTATTTGCTGTAAGAGAATCTGTGCAAGAATCTCTTGGCTTCAGTCGATTTGAATTAGTATTTGGCCATACTATTCGTGGTCCTTTGAAACTTCTCAAAGAGAAATTTCTCTCCAATGATGACACCTCCCTGAATTTACTTCAGTATGTGTCCGATTTCAAAACTAGACTTTCAAAAGCTTGTGAGGCTGCTCGGACCAATCTTCAGTCAGCCCAAATGAAAATGAAACAGCTATATGACATAGGGACAAAAGAAAGGGATTTTAAACCAGGTGATAAGGTACTAGCTCTTTTGCCTATTCCAGGAAAATCATTGCAGGCCAGGTATTATGGTCCATACACTGTAGACAAAAATATCAGTGACGTAAATTACATAATAAACACTCCTGGGAGGCGCAAGCTAAAGCAGCTATGTCATATTAACATGCTTAAGGAATACATAGATAGGGACAATACATCTTTAACATCAGTCAATCTAGTTAGCTCTGTTCCACTTAATTCATGTGACAATGACTGTGAGGATATCAATTCAGTGAAGTCGGATCCCACATCATCAAAACTTCAGAATTCTGACATTCTACGGAATCTTGACCAGAAATTGTCACATCTAGAGCCAAATCAGCGGAATGAACTGAAACAGCTGATTTTTGAATATGAACACTTATTTCCTGACATTCCAACACGGACAGACAAAATATTTCACTATGTGGACATAAATGGTTCTAAACCTGTAAAACAACACCCATACAGGATGAATCCTGTGAAACAAAAATATCTTAAAGAAGAAGTTCAGTATCTATTAGACAATGACTTTATTGAACCAAGCCAAAGTGAATGGAGTTCTCCTTGTATTCTAGTACCAAAACCTGATGGGACATATCGTATGTGTACAGATTTTAGGAAAGTTAATTCCTTAAGTAAAACAGATAGCTTTCCTATTCCAAGAATGGATGACTGCATTGATAACATCGGGAATGCCAAATACATAACGAAATTCGGCCTTCTGAAAGGATTTTGGCAAATTCCACTTACAGATAGAGCAAAGGAGGTTTTGGCATTCACAACACCAGACGGATTATTTAACTATAAAGTCATGCCATTTGGAACGAAAAACTCTCCGGCAACATTTCAGCGCTTAATAAACATGGTAATTGCGGGGCTGGAAGGCTGCAGTGCTTATATCGATGATGCTATCATATACAACGACCAGTGGAATCAACATCTTGGGACTATTCGAGCATTCTTTGATAGACTGAGTAATGCCAAATTGACAATCAATCTTGCTAAAAGTGAATTCTGCCATGCAAGTTTGACATTTCTAGGTCATATTGTAGGTCAAGGTCATGTGAAACCCATTGATGCTAAAGTTGAGGCTATCTCAAATTTTCCCGAACCCACGTGCAAAAGACAGCTGATGCGATTTCTTGGTATGGCTGGTTATTACAGAAAGTTCTGTAATAATTTCTCTGTCATTGCTGAGCCTTTGACAAATTTGCTCAGCAAAAGAACAAAATTCCATTGGAATGCAATATGCCAAAATGCTTTTGATAAACTTAAAGCCATACTCAAGAGTGAACCAGTTCTCTTAGCACCAAACTTTGAAAAGGAGTTTAAGCTAGCTGTAGATGCTAGTGTAGTAGGTGCAGGTAGTGTTTTGTTGCAGGAAGATGAAAATGGTGTGGATCATCCAGTTTGCTACTTTTCCAAAAAGTTTAATAAGCATCAGAGAAATTACTCTACCATAGAGAAAGAGTGCTTGTCTCTGATTCTTGCTCTGCAACATTTTGAAGTTTACCTTACCCCTACTACTGCATCGATTGTTGTTTTCAGTGATCACAATCCACTGACTTTCATACATAAAATGAAAAACAAAAATCAGCGGTTGCTCAGGTGGAGTCTTATGCTACAAGAGTATAATTTAGACATAAGACATATCAGAGGGAGAGATAACATTATCCCTGATGCCCTTTCAAGAGCTTGAGCAGTGTCAGGAGTTGTGTTTTTCTTTCCTACTAAATTGGATTGTAGATACATGTAACTTTATATGCTATGCTCAATATTTTATTATTCTTAAAGCAAAAGAAAGCTTTATTACATAAATCTTTCTTTTCCTCGAAGAGGGGGAGTGTTATGCATAAGAATTTATTTTTCTGATTCCCACTTGCACCCCACTGTTGACCTAATAGTGCTATAAATATCTTGTTAATCTTCTTATAGAAGATTCTAGAAAACTGAGTCACAGATTAATTTTATTTTTGTAAACAACATGTTTACAAGGAAAAGTACTTCAGAACCTTCCGGAAAGTTCAGGTTTGCATTATTTTTAGAAAATTACCTCATCTTATTCCACAGCCATCTGGAATGTTCTAGAGAAATCTTAGGGTCTATAAAAGAGCTTGATTTTTCTCATTGAGTCAGACTTTGGAGTTTGATGTTTGGGCATTTAAGAAAAGTTATTTCTAAATTCTGTGTTTGATTGGTAAAGGATATTACTTTTCATTTTGGACTGTGTATTCTGTGGGATCAAGGAAAATAGATTCATTCAGGATATTTCATAACAGAGCTAAGTACATTTAATTTTCTTACTTCTACAGGTTTAAGTTAACTTGTAAATAAATTTTGTTAAATTTTTCCAAAAGGCTTGTTTGTTTTTTCTTTCTGCTACGCCTGGCTCGTAACAATATGGACATTTAGCCGGAGTAGTGCGGCTGTTGAATGTTTTGCTTTTTGGGTTGTGAAAGTCAGAGATACCGGCAATATCCTGATTCTCTCCCGTAAGGGATTGTAAGAATTGGGTTAAGAAAAAAAGTTCCGTTACCGCACTATATTTGTTTAATCTGTGTCATTCAGACGCTTGCTAGTTCATTATGAAGTTTCTTTTTTTTATTCGGATTGTATACGGGGTAGAATCAGGACTAATATATACGGCCGAAATAGTTCCAACATTCTTCCAATGCCTTTCGGGGCAGTTCTCCCCCGGAGTGTCTTAAAGGGTCTATTTTGGGGACTTCCAGGAAAGAAAAGGGGGCTTGGTTTTATTTTCTTGGGTTATACAGTATTAAAGAAATACGAACTTACTGACAGTTATTGACGAAAATAGCGTCCCAATATTCGGAGGAGATTGTATACGGGGTAGAATCAGAACTAATATATACGGCCGAAAATTATCAAACACTCTTCCCATGCCTTGCAGGGGAATTCTCCCCCGGAGTGTCTTAAAGGGTCTCTATTGGGGACCGCCAGGAAAAGAAAAGGGGCTCGGTTTTCTTTTCTGGGGTTATACGGTATTAAAGAAATACGAATTTACAGACAGTTATTGACGAAAATAGCGTTCCAATATTCGGGGGAGATGGTATACGGGGTAGAATCAGGACAAATATATACGGCCGAAAATTATCAGACACTCTTTCCATGCCTTGCAGGGGGGGGGGGGGGATTATTCCCGGAGTGTCTTAAAGGGTCTATATTGGGGACCTCCAGGAAAAGAAATAGGGCTCGGTTTTATTTTAACACTCTTCCCATGCCTTGCCTTGCAGGGGGAATTCTCCCCCGGAGTGTCTTAAAAGGTCTCTATTGGGGACCTCCAGGAAAATAAATGGGGCTCGGCTTTCTTTTCTGGGGTTATACGGTATTAAAGAAATACGACCTTACTGACAGTTATTGACGAAGATAGCGTCCCAATATTCGGGGGAGATTGTATACGGGGTAGAATCAGGACTAATATATGCGGCAGAAAATAATCAAACACTCTTCCCATGCCTTGCAGGGGGGAATTATCCCCCGGAGTGTCTTAAAGGGCCTCTATTGGGGACCTCCAGGAAAAGAAAAGGGGCTCGGTTTTCTTTTCTGTGGTTATACGGTGTGAAAGAAATACGAATTTACAGACAGTTATTGACGAAAATAGCGTTCCAATATTCGGGGAAGATTGTATACGGGGTAGAATCAGAACTAATATATACGGCCGAAAATTATCAAACACTCTTCCAATGCCTTGCCTTGCAGGGGAATTCTCCCCCGGAGTGTCTTAAAGGGTCTCTATTGGGGAACCTCCAGGAAAAGAAATGGGGCTCGGATTTCTTT